>OY728586.1:14759101-16017959 GCA_963422195.1 Carabus problematicus
TGCCGCCTGGCAATGGATTTTTATCTGACTGTTGTGTACTGCTCTCCCTAGATGGAACACACATGCATATAATATGTGAAATCATCAGTCAACTTAAACGGTAACACAAACATGACATACCCAGAGGAAGAGGCTGCAGGAACTGTTGCTGTCGTAGTGTGACTCTTCCGACTGACCCTGCGTAATTCGGCTGCGGGTGCGGAACATAGGAGGTCGTTGAGAATGTGAACGATTGTTGCGACATCTCGTCGCGGCCGTCCCCGTGTGTCTTGTAGTGCGGGATTCAATGCTCCACTGAACGTTCCTGAGTATATACTACCTCTGCGAGACTCCGCCTGAGAACTAGCCCAATCGTCCCGACCCGAGAGCACATCCGCGGATAATCTGCGTAACGTATGTTGCAGATTGCGCGACGCTTGAGTCAAACTCGGCGGTCGACACGGACAGTGTGTAGAACGTGTGGGGCTGGGACTACGCGGGCTTTGGGAATGTCTCGAACTCTGCACTGTACTTAACTGCAACTGTATCAACATCATATGGTCCCCAAGTCGCATGGTCAAGTTTAGTGGCGCTTTGCCACACAGGAAGTCGTTCACCTGTAATTCATTAGACAATCTTTCAGTTCTACATTTAGAAAATAGGATAACCTAAAAAGTAAAACGTCTTTTATCATTTATACAATAGGTTTTTCGATATCAATGACATTTCAGTCTCAGTGAATGTCGTCAACAGGCCAAAGTTGATGTCAACATATTATTTAACGTCAACAAGTAAATCGCACCAATGTTTTATACAATAAAGAAGCAAATGTTACAAATTTGGGCGCGGAGTGAATTCAAGAGAATAGTATATGTGTATTAGGAAGATAAACAATACGTCAATGTACATATTTAGCATGAAATATCCATCTTGAATAACTCTGCCGAAATTGTGTTTGTAATAAAATGACCATTACCTGAGTATCATTTAGTGATTCCAACGCTTGCATTATACCTATCTCGGGTTTCTGAGCCTGTAATAAATATTGTGCCATAACATTACACAAATTTTATAACGATCTACGTATTTTGATTTTATATTAATTCATTTTTACTATTCAAAGAAAAATATATATATAAAGTGCAGTTATTAGACATAAAATACACGTACAATTAATCCAGTCTCCACATTGGGAAGCAATGTAATCTTTGAACCATCTGTGACTCCATTACAATGTAAGTTTCCATCTTGTAATTGCCTATAATATACAAAATAATTTTACTTCTTACACCATTATATCCATACGTCTCAAAGATATAAGAATAATTGTTGATAGACAATAAATCGTATGTTGTACAAATATCACATATACAACCAATTATCCTAACCAACATGTCTTTCTCAAAGACGTCACAGTAAGGGGAAAGATATAGAAATTACTTTTAATCAAAAGCAAAATTAACTAACGAAACTGTATTTAGAAAAGTTAATATAATCGAAAGTTGAGACACACAGGTATAAACAAGTGTACACATGCTAAATAATTATGTACAACAGCTGAACAAGCTAAAAAGTATAACATTATGTAAATGAACTAAACGTTCGTATTAGCAACGAAACCATCAATTCTAGCACAAATACTGCGATACAATCAAAACTAATCTATAATTTAAGCAAAATACGTACTTCTCTCGAAAGAGTAGGCAGATCCGATCCCTTGGCACCTTGAGTTTTTTCGAGACGATCTTTTTCAAACTTTCAATGCTTATGCTAGGATCGACATTCAGGGCAAAGTCCCCACCTGTTGTAGGGCTGATTTGTACCGAAATATTATTATTTGAACCACACCCCTGAGAAATGGGGTTAGTGCTTGATTCAGCATCATTTTCCATTGTTCTGTTTACAAAACACAACCACGAAAACAAACTTGTTTTAAACACTAAAACGTAAATATGTTGGCTACTGAAAAACTTCAATATACATTTTGTACAGGAATTATAACAAAAAAAGATAAATTTACTTAAAACGGTACTAACAAGTTTATTGAATATGGAGTATTTTGTAACAATGGGCAGATGACAGGAGGGGGCCACATGCAGCGACGCCCGCGAGGAATTAGTGAACAACTAGCGCGGAAGGTGCTCATACTCCCACTGCTTCGAATTCCCACTAGACCTACTGATCAAATTTGCTCTTATGCCCTTTACTTTTAAATTTTACAATTATGATATATGTACTAAAGAACTCATAATAAACGCAAACGTTTTATTTGTCGGTGGTATAATACGATACATTTATTTTATGAAAAACTTAAAAACTAAATTCACTGGTTTAAATGAAGAACATGTTTCGCAAAAACAATATATGCAAAATGAATAATAGTTATATGTATAGATAGATAGAATTATAAATAATATTTCTCAAATGTATAATACTTTTTAACTACAATTGATAAATATACAACCTAATCTCACTCATACCATATCTCTGACACATTCCGTATTAAGTTCTTGAATCAAGCAACGCATGAACGCCATCTCCTTACGAGCATTCTCGAATATAATTCTAGGATCGGTCGCGGTGCATCGCAAACAGTTGGGTGCGAAGACCATCGCGAGATTAGCTGCGTCCATCTTTGTTATTTGTACAACATCAGGTTTGCTGAATGTTTGCAGGAATCTAATAAGGTAACACAGCACGTAGCGGTTGAGTTGAGGCAAGCGGGTTACAATAGCAGACGCTTTCGGGCCAGTCATCGGTTCCGTAACACATTCCGGATACAGTGAGTCCGGAATTAACGGTTCGTACAGTTCACGGTACCACAGCTTTAGTAGATTAGCGGGTACATGTGAATCACTTGGTTCCGGCAGTTCCCATTTATCTATCTGCGCTTTACATGCAGCGACTTCGTCAACATCCGCGGACACTCTGAAGATACCTTCGGTAGCGAGACCTTGGAGTCGGAGTACTTGTTTCGATAACTCGACCTGTGGCCATGGAAGACGTCTAGTGGGCCATCGCGTTGCCTGTAGTTGCATCACTTCACGCAATGTGTTTCCGAACAAGCTGCCGTGGAATATCTGTGTTCGGGCCGCTTCGATATCGTCGTTCGTCGGTTTCCGAGCCAGACGTTTACCGTTACAACCAATTCTCTCGAGTCTGCCACACGCCACTGTAGCGTAATGGCTCACCTGAACATGGATGGGCCAACGTGACACATCCGGGAATGATCGTGCGAAACTCGGATCACGATGCCGATTCAGGTAGCCGAGCAACGCGGGCTGGAATGTTATACTGGGCGGAACGAACGACAGCGCAATCGTCAATAGTTCCCAACCCCTTAGTAATGATTCACGTGACGGATTCTCAGTGGTCTGACGACACAGCTGCACATAGAGTTCATCACGAAGTCTACAAAAGTATGCGTGAGCATTATCATAAACAAACATACGTGTATAATAATGAAAATATCAACATTCTACTTACGCAGGCTGACCGAATGCTGCTCCTAGAATTTCTATAAGCACTGAATTTAAACTTGTGCCGGGCCGGGCTTTCCTATCGCCCATGTACACCTGTACTAGTCGGAACATATCAATTGCGGTCTTAGCATGCTGCTTGCCACGTGCTGTGGCTAACATCGGTCTGGTTATAGCACGACTCGACCAACTGAGCATATCTCTGACACTGGTCTTCCTTCGGAACAAGCCACGGCCTCTAAGATTCAAATTGTCCGCTGCGAACTTTTCCATATCACCTTCGGAATCCGGCGGCAATGGCAGTTCTGCAGGTGTTCGCATGGGGCCCATGCTCGAGCGCATGATTGGCCCAGTGCCCACACTGACACCAGTTGTTGAATGAGAATTTGTAGCATCTCGCTCCGCAGGTGGCCATTGTAGTTGCATGTCACGTGGACAACTGAAGAGAAGTGTAAAATACGTAACATTTAACCGGTTGAATATTCAAGCATGTAATTAAATATTTACCTATTATAGACATGGTGATGCTGGCCACTAGGAGCCATTGGTGCAGCTGGTTTAGTATTGGTGGACGCGGCAGCACTGCTGCTACCGTGACTAGCTGTAAACTTTGAACTATTTGCGTACGGCAAGTTCAAATATTCACATTCAACCCTAGAACAGAGAAACAACTTCTGTCAGGCACGTAAATTAGTGACAGTAAATTTCACCTAAATAATACAAATGAAGTGTAAGAAACGGTGGGCGACTTTCACCGACAACATATGCAAATGCAGATCTGCACATTGCACATGTCATTATTTTACTCTTCATTTATGTGAGAGCCATGTAGATGAATACAGCCTGCGGCTATTTCAATTCCAGTTCAAATAATTGCAGATTAGAGATTGTGAATCAATTGAATAGTGTCACTGCTATTTTATGTTCGTAACTATCAATTAACAATTATTAGTTACGGACATTACATCTACTTGCCAGAGGACACTAATTGTTTTGTCATGCAAAAACAAAATTATATAGAAATGAATTCTGCATTGTACACACCTATGTGATGGTGTTGGTAAGCGATGTGGTATGTAGCTACCATCGGACTGATCCGAGTCTTCATTATCTGGTTCATGTCCCGTAAGTGATTCGCTTCCGCTATCTGAATGTTCACTGGGGCTGTCAGAATCGAGCGTTACACCTGCACGATACCCGGAATTGTGATTCATAATAAAATGTTGCAATGGAAGAAGATGGGCTTCATGCCAGTTGGAATACAGTGGTGATTCCCGGCGAGAAGGTTCCCGAGATGCTTGTGGATGTGAACTGACGAAACTACTGCTGCGACACAGGTCACTCGACTTCCGTCGCAACTGAGGTGTGCTTGCGGACAAGGATAATGCTTGACTACGAGATCTTCAACACATAATTGTAAACAAATACACAGAATGAAAATGATCGATAGTAAATTGTATTTTACCCATTTCTGGCATGCGTTGGTTGCAAATCACAAGTTTGAGTGGCCTGATTATTAGTACTTGTTGCATTAGCTGCATCGGTGTTTTGCTTCAAAGTTTGTAACTTGGCCAGCGGTATAATATCACAATCACTTGGTTTATGCCACACAGTACGTTGTGAACTAGCATTATAGTAATAAAATCTTGCAGTGTTCGTGTCGAATAATTCCCACCACTGATTTGAATCCGTTCGTTTTACAGGTACGCCCTACAAAGAGTATAAAAAAAAAATTGACCACGTCCATGCCAGTATGCCCTTGTTTTACATAAACATTTCATTAAGTGTCTGTGTTAGATGTGATGTTATCAAACAGAACGTACCTCTGGTGGATCCCACACACATTCTCCTGTGGTGAGATTTGCATACATATGCTCCCCAGTCTTGGGCTCTATTATTTCAACCCATTCTACCCTATAATTCATAACAGCACAAAAAAATCAAAGCCTGTGCAAACGTCAAATTAATAATTTATTTGAGGTTAGTCACTACGAAGTTTTAAGACGTAAAGTAACACATTTCAGTGCAGAACATAGTTCAATATTAATGTAAAAGTTAACGGTAAATGAAAGTTTACTCAGTAAATTACAGAAAGAAAATAAATAGAGAAAGTTAAGACGACGGGTGTGACAAATTTTATTGATTTTATGAAAAAAATTAACTCTAAAATAACTTACCTTGGTGAAGTCATATCGTCAACAATAACAATAATACAAATCCAATTAATAATTAAACATTGTCACCGTCTTAAATTAATGATCATTTTAATTAAATAAACAAATAGAGATTCTGGTACATAACAGATCAAGAAACCATTATTGCAAACAGTGACATTTAACTTTAGAACGAAAGTCTCCAAACGTTCTAAAATCAGCTGAAAAGGCGGGAATGTTGTCACTGGTTGTTCCTGGTTGTCATCAGGCAGGTGTTTTTGATCCTTGTTTGTGACATTAGAGAATGAAATAAATGTAAGGTATATATACACATCAGAACCCATAAAATCTTTTAGATAATAGTAAGAGTAAATAGATAGTATAAATTATGTCGATTGATAGAGGTCCTCTACGCTATGCACATAGTGAGGGTCATACAGATCTTTGTTATACGGGTGATGGGAGGTATGTATTATAATAAAACTAGTACATACTACATTTTATTAATGAATTCTTACATTTATCACTAGCCATATAATTACTTGTGGAAATGATGGTGATATTCGCTTGTGGGTCGACATTGAAGATGCTGAACCAGAGTCATTTTGTGTTGGAGAAAGTGCTTTTAGTGTTTCCCAAAAAGGCGAAAATATTTATGTATGCAGGGATGATGGCAGGGTAACGATATTGAAATATCCAGATGGAGAACGCAATGGTACTCTGACAAGATTTACAGCTCCTGCTACACATATTACTGTTGCAAAAAATGAACCTGTAAGAAGTTTCAATCACATGTGTAGACTGTTTTATAACCAGTATTTGTAATGTAGATAATAGCTTGTGTGTCAGAAGATTTCGCCGTAAAAGTATTCAACACAGATGACGAAAATAACAATATAACATTTAGCGAAATGAAAGGTCCTGCTCTTGGTGTTAGTATTTCGTCGGATGGAAACTTATTAGCCGCTAGCTGTGGCGACGGTAAAGTTTACATATGGAACATACAAGAAAAGAAGTTAAAAAAGTCAATTGATTGTGTACCGAGTTGTAACAGTTTCACATCCGCAAAAGTTCTTTGTAAGTTGACAATACAATTTGTATCAGTCTTTTTTGACATTCAATATTTACAGGCCGAGTAAGTTTCGATCCAAAAGGCAAGTTCTTAGCATATCCTCATGGTAAGGAAATAGTTATTGTAAATACAGATCAGTTCGAAAAGGTGTATTCACTGAGTACCGATAAAATTGACGCCCCGTTTTCTATTACTCAATTTTCTCCATGCGGTGCGTATATTGCTGGTAGTACAACGAAAGGTGATGTATGTGTTTGGCGGAGTCAGCCGAAAAACGAAGCAATTGTGTCTGCGCATGAACAGAAATATAACGTTTGTGCTCTAGCTTGGAATCCTGCAGGTAAATTAACCTTTACGAGTATTATACTTATTTCAAATCAACATTTCATACAAAACATATTTCACAGATAATACTGAAATATCCTTCTGTGATGTCAATGGTGAAATGGGTACTATTAAAATTGTGTCCGACAATGCGGATCCATCATTGCGAAGTACTGTGGACGGTACTGATGTGGAGATCACAGATTTAGATGACGAAGATAATGAAAATGCCATTTCTTTAGAAAAATTAAAGAATGATACAATGGGATTACTGTCTCCTTCGAATTCTATCGGTAATTGTTAATTGTATTAATTCATCGTACATGTATTTACCGAAACATTGTATCTAGATTTTGATGACGGCCCGTCAAGAGCTCAGTCTCCCGACAGACCAATATCTCCTGCTTGTTCATTGCAACCGCCATTTCAGCCCGGATCAAGCCCAGTTCAACTGACGGACAGGTTCATGGTGTTCAATGATGTAGGCATTGTGAGATTGCACAAGGAAGATGAAGGTTCTAGTATAGATGTACAGTTCCACGACGCTGCACTGTATAAAAACATATTTATGAAGAATTATCTCAATCATACTATGGCTAGTATCTCTACTTCAGTTCTAGCGCTTGCATGTGAAACACCTAGGTAAACAGTACATGATATATATATATATATATATATATATATATATATATATATATATATATATATATATATATATATATATATATATATATATATATATATATATATATATATATATATATATATATATATATATATATATATATATATATATATATATATATATATATATATATATATATATATATATATATATATATATATATATATATATATATATATATATATATATATATATATATATATATATATATATATATATATATATATATATATATATATATATATATATATATATATATATATATATATATATATATATATATATATATATATATATATATATATATATATATATATATATATATATATATATATATATATATATATATATATATATATATATATATATATATATATATATATATATATATATATATATATATATATATATATATATATATATATATATATATATATATATATATATATATATATATATATATATATATATATATATATATATATATATATATATATATATATATATATATATATATATATATATATATATATATATATATATATATATATATATATATATATATATATATATATATATATATATATATATATATATATATACCGTGTGTCTCATGACGATCTACACATAGGAACGTTGCATACGCTCTTGATCGTGAAATATTAATTTGATCGTTTTAGTTTATTTAGACAGTATAATTGTTAATTTTATACTTACTATTTTATTTCCTTTGATATTCAAGTATAATTTTGTAACATATTCGATGTAATAATACATTTTCAACGAATTTAAACGTCAAATTGACATTTCAATTACAAAAAAAAAAGAACAAAAACAACCATATTAATATTTTGATTTGAAAATCAAATGAGCGCGCAACGTTCCTATGTGTAGATCGTCATGAGACACACGGTATATGTACGTGGAAATATGTATAAACTAAATTATTTTCAGTAAATTAGTATGTATCCCGCTGAAATCCGGAAGCAAAGAATGGTCAACTTCGCTATCGGATCTTGAAGAAATTTTATGTGTAACCGCATCAACAACTCTCGTTGCTGTTGCTACAAATGTCAGGATGTTAAGAATTTTTTCAGTATTTGGATCTCAACGCGCCGTATTTTCGATACCAGGTCCTGCGGTATCACTTGCATCTTATAAAAATTATATTTTTGTTGTTTATCATGCTTGTACGGCACACGCGAAGGATCAAAACTTATCAGGAATGCTAGTACAGTTAAACGGTTCGTTCAGTGTATTTTTAAATAAAGTTGAAATAAACATTGCAGTATTATTTTATGTGTTAGGTATGAGTGTTAATAGTAAAATTATACCGCTACCAATCACGCCTTTGTCGAATCTTATGTGGATAGGCTTTACAGATGTCGGATCACTTGCTACATATGATTCGGGTGGTATAGTTCGAATCAGTCGCCTTAATTCAGGAACCTGGATTCCTGCTTGTGATACTACCGTTCATGTAAGGTTATACAGTACTTTATAACTCAGTTTATAGTATATAAATTTTATAATTTCTAGGCGAAAGGTGCTTCTGATTCTTACTTTTTAATACACGTTACTGAATCGAACCAAACGATACGTGTTATACACTGCAAAGGTAGTATGTATCCTGTAACTACACCGCTTCCATTGTTAACCGAATTACCACTACAAATTCCATTCTGTGAATTGGAGACTGATAAAGCCCAACTGGAAGACAAACTCTTCCGATGGACGTACTTCGAAACGGATCAGCCAGAAAAAACGTTCAAAGAAACTGCTATAAAATTATTCGCTGTAAGTCAAGTGAATACACAAAATAAAAGCACCGAATAATCATTCTTTCCAGCTTGCTTGCCGAAATAATTTGGACGACAGAGCATTCGAATTATTGGAAATGCTGGATTCTCCACAGTTAATTAAGATAGCACTGAATTATTCTAACAAATTAGGACGCAGTCGGTTGGTAGATAAGTTGAATGACTTGATAAAGAAATTGCAAGGCGACACTGACAATGATGAGGTAAGATGTTTGGATAAAACTAAATGAGTTCGTGATGATCATCGATGATATTTTCAGAATAATTCACAGTTATCCGTAAGACCAGCGATGCATCGACCAAATAAAACCAGACCGGAACCGTCTCAGTCTGTCGTGTCACAACCTTTATTTACGCCTGTAAGTATTGCTGTTCTTTGCATCACTAGTCCTATATTCCACGATAATTTATTGAATATTTACAGGAAATTCTTACAAACAATTCACTAGCAGAAGATCTGACACCAAAGGTAAATATATATTTATATAAAACAAAACCAAACAATTGTCATTTACTTTTTAGGATGATTCCATGTTTGTGAAAACAAACACGAAAAATCCATTTTTAAAAAGTGTTAATGATGGACATGCGAAAAATCCTTTTAAAATAACGCACACGCCAACGAATGTAACTAATGTATTGGATGGAAATAGTAAGACAGAAACGAATACAAAAGGTGATACTCAAAATTCAGCTAGTCAGGATTTCAGCGTAGATGAAGGAGAAACATTTACCGCATGGTTTAAAAAACGGAAATCAGAATTGCAAAAACAAAATCCAGATATGACAATTGAAAATTTGGCAAAAATGTCTTTAAAATTATACAAGAAACAGGCGGAAAAACGAAAAGCTAGCGGAGAGGCAGCTGGTAGTTCTCAGAAATCCAAACAAGCAAAATTAAGTGCCTTTGCATTCTCGAAATAATTGTAATAAGTGTTTTTATTTTTTAATATTTTTATGATAGAATCGCTGATATTTATTTTTTGATTTATTACAAACATTAATATCATGTAAACGTGTCTAAATTATTTTTGTATACTACAAGTTCATGAAATGAAATCCTTTTAGTTCATTTTCGGCGTTGAAAATAATCCTTTCGCAAACATTGACTGCCATTCCGTGCCTGTAGGGTATTCGTACTTTTCTATTGTATTCTTCGTGAATGTTGTACTGTAACCTGGTGCCTAAAATATTGTACAAATTAGTGTAAAATATACAAAAGTTTCAACCGATATATGCTTACAGTAGGTGCTTGATACTTGGCGTTTTTCATAATTACAGGGTTTACAAAGTGCTCGTGTTGTTGATCCACATACTCTATTATACGACCGTCCATTGATCTCGATAAAGACACGTAATCCCACATTTGCAAATGTTGAACCATCTCGCAAAGACCAACACCCCCAGCATGGGGACATACTTTCACTAGAGACAAATTGTAAATACTACTAGCAATTTATTGTTATGTGTGAATATTACCTCCAAACTTTCGAGCCATTAAATATACAGCAAGAATTTCATTCACGCCGCCGATTCTGCATGAATCAATCTGACAAAACTCCAAAGCTTCCGCTTGTAAGAACTGCTTAAACATTATCCTGTTACATATCATTTCGCCCGATGCTACACCAATTCCTAGAGGCTTCAGAGCTTTGGCGATTGTCGCGTGCCCTAATATATCATCTGGCGATGTAGGTTCTTCAATCCATAATAATTTGAACTGAGCCAACTGCTTCATCCACTCAATTGCTTGATTCACGTCCCAGATTTGATTCGCATCAACCATCTACAACAAATGTTCTTAATTTTGGAACATTAATGCTTTGTTATAATACGTACCAATTGATTATCCCAGCCAATGATATTGCGTACAATGGTACATCGCTTTATATCATTTTCAAGATTTTGTCCTACTTTGATTTTAAATGCAGTAAACCCAAGATCGAGATATTTGTGGCACAGGGATTCTAGTTCGTCTTGGGAATAGCCAAGCCAACCTTTGAATCAATGCATTAAGTTTATTAGGATATAAATGTGTATACAAATTAGGTAATCCATACCAACTTGAGTTGTATAAGCTGGGTACCCATTACTCTGTAGTTCTGTTATACGGGATTCCTTATCGGACTGTGCATCTTTAAGCAGATCTAACGCCTCTTCTTTCGTTATTACATCTGTTATATATCTAAAGTCGATAGTGGATATCAGCTGTTCCGGGTCCATGTCTACTAACAGTCGCCATAATGGTTTGTTTAACAGTACAGCCCATAAATCCCATAGAGCATTTACAATAGCGGCCGTAGCCAAATGTATAACTCCCTTTTCTGGTCCAATCTACATAATATTTTTTTTATTCTAAAGTATTTTCTACCACGTCTGATGTTTTGATGTATTTGGCCGAACTTACCCAACGCAATTGAGATTCGCTAGTCAGTGATCTCCAGAATTGTGCAAAATTTTTGTAAATATCAATTGCACTCTCGCCTAAAACTAAGTAGGCCAGTGAACGAATAGCTTCGACAACAATTTCTGTTCCGCGACCAATAGTAAAAACTAATCCATGACCCTCAGTTCCCTGGGACACTCGAATTGTTACATACGCACAAGAATAATCGGCATCTGTATGCTGCAAGACAATAATTATTTATTTAGAAAATGCGTACTTTTATTTACTTTACCATTGCATCGGATCCATGTAACCCCAAAGATGTGGGAAATCGGATGTCTTTAACATCGAGGTCAATGATTTTCAGATTTTCTTTTGTAAGTTTTGCCATCGTATTACTTGGGTTGTTCTTGCGAAGCTGTTTTAATTATATATGTTCACTGATGTCTCGTGACCAACGTAAAGTGTGATAATTATATGTTTTCTCTGTTGACACATTTGTTGACGTTATTTGTTTAGTAGATAAGAGGAATTGCTAAAAATACATTTTGCTACTAACAGAATAATTACATATCTTGTTTTCTAGTGTTTATTACGAACGAATGTGACGTTTTCTATTATTACACTATTTTCGAGGTTTTTAAATAAAACGAATTCAAAACCATAATTTCATTGTCAAGTTGAACTATTTTCCTTTGAATTTTATCAAATATTTCCATGTACTTTTCTAGTAGACGTGACAATTGCGTTGTCTGTAGAAAATTAATTATTATTTTAGAAACTAGTAAAGATGCAGCATAATTTTACGGAATTTGTTGGTCTGTTCGCATCAATAGAACTGCAGGTTTGGACAGTTTCTAATAATTCAATCATTGCACGAATATTGCAGAATACATTGTCGATACTAGCATATCTGGATAAAAACTTAATTACATAAACATATATACATATATATATATATATAAAATTATCTTACATAGATGTGCGATTATCAATATCATATACAATTTCTGTTGAAAGCTGATGCTCTAAAATTTCAATTAGATTTTTATTAATATTTATATTGTGCTCAATATTGCAAATAGATTGTTCGAGAAATAATTCTTGTAATTGTGCAACATTCAGTCTATTGTTCAGTTCTGAAAGCTAAACTAAACATTAATTACAATTACATGAATGCTGTTAAATATTTTTCTAAACTGTTCGTTCATTTTGAAATATTTGTAGATCTCTCGACAATATAGCATTCGCTTGATTTTCAAAAATATCATTTGCACTAACAGTATCTAGAATCCATTGATTTAAAAGTGTATCAAAGTTTGAAAATGATAAATATTTTTCTTCCATTACTTACAATTTTGACAGTATTTTGTTGATGTCATTTGTTTACATCAATATTTTATGATGAATTTGATTTAAACGTTTTTATCTACATATTTTGTTTTACTTGACGGGTTGTCATCTGTAACATATATGTAAAAAACCGTAAAAATTATACTGAAATTAAAGTCGAATTATATTTTAATATACCTGGAGGTACCACAAAGCTAACTTTTTTCTCCGTTTGTACTGCAACACTATTTGATTGTGATATAGGTGACATATTACCAGATTTTAAAAAGCTTTGGCCCAAGACATTTTCATGTATCTGAATAATACTTGTTATTAATTTATAATTAGAATATATGCGATTATAATTATACTCGTTTCGCTTCGGGAAAGTCCGAAGTAGATGTTTGTTTATCATTATGAAAAGCGTTGAAAAGTATATTTCTGCGTACTTTTTCTTGCAATAAAGTATTTTCCAATTGCTGTTGTTCTAACTTTTTATTTGCAATTTGTTGTTGTATCATCACAATTGGATCAACATTCGGTGAAACGACGTACGTTTTAAATGCGGGGCTTTCGGTATTAATAATATATGTTTGATTATGATTCAAAAGAGTATTTGGATTGCTGAAATATAATATTATTAATTTTTCTCAGTTATAGCCTGTTACATTACAACAACCTGCTGTATGGGAATGTGATGTTTGAGAACGTATATGATAGTCCTCCTGGTATATTTTCAACATTTGTATGGGGTGCATTTGGCAATTCTTGAGGTACGGCATATGGATATGCAGGATCATTTATTTGACCAGTGCCTTCAATAAGTTTTCATAAATAACAGTGTACTTTCAATCTTTCATAACAAGTCGCGTGTTGTCACTTGTAAGTATAAAAATCAATAGTTAATGAGAAATAAATTATTTACCTGTAGAAGAAGCAGCATTGTAAATGTTTCCACTGAAATCCGAAAAATATTGTCTATTATTCATTTTGAACAGAAACACATGAAATTTAGAAATGACAAATTTATTTACAAAATATGTGGTACATATAACAAATGAACTTAATGCTATAGAGATTCTTTTTCTACCATTTTACAAATTTTTTCATATTCAATTTTAATTTTCGATAACTGATTTTTAGCAAGGAGCATATCTTGACTTAGACCACAGTAGCACTCAGTTTTTGACTTCAATTTATCTACTTCGTCTTGTAACTGGTAAAGTTTTTTAATTTCCTTTTGGACGCTTAACATATTATACTCTGGGCTGCTGAGCCATGGGTATTTATTCTGCAACAATTAATTATAATTTAAATTTGAAATATGTATATAACAATAATAAAAAAAAATTACTTACAATGTATTGTAAAAGTTTCTCTTCATAACTTTTAACCTGAAGCTGAAGTTTACGTTGCTCATTATGTGATATAGGTATCATATTTTCCATTTTAGATTTGGCTAGAATTATTTCCCTGCAATAGATTCAAGTAAGATTACAAGTACAAGTAACGGAAATTCAGTTCTACCTTTCCACATTCTTATTTTCTTCATTAACACTCTCCTCTATTTGAGACAAATCGTCCAACTGTCCCTTTATTTTAATTGATTCATTCTGATATTTTTGTCTTCTCACTGCATGATCTAAATACGATAATTCAATGTCTATTGAATTCAATTTATGAACGCCAGTTGCATCTTGCAGTTTGGTAATTGTTTTTAAAGTATCCCGTGCAGTAAAACTTAAATTTTCTGGGGTAACTTTAAGCTTCGATAATACTTGTTCATACTGATTATCTGTAATTGAATTACATGAGTAATGAGTCAGTAAATTAGATATTAACATATTCTGTTACTTTTGTTCTTGTAATTTTGGAGTTGACATTTTAACACATTTATTAAAGAATCTGCATCTTGATCATTTTTTAATGAATAGTTTACACTATTGGAATCTAAAATTAGTTCTTCATTCATATTAATTCAACAAGTTTCTGCCACCACTGTTTTATTCAAGCAGTTTGTCCTTTTTTATTTTTCATGTATAATTGTGTATAATCTTTGGTTATAGTAAAGCCGAAAATTTAAACAAATACCAGGCAAACCAATCGAACCTAAACTGAAATGAAATTAGCTAAAATATACTACGGTACTACCTCACTAGTAATATTTTAGACCCTAAATTTATGGTAACTTAATTTTTAGTACGTTTATCATAATGTATTTTTACATTTAAATTATTTAAATGTAGGTCGAGAATAAATTGCTGTGAATGTAATAACCAAGTAATCAACAGGTGTGTTTTTAAACCTGTAAATGCAGTAGATAAATATAATGTGCTCATTCTTAAGTAATGTGCAGAACCATAGTCAGATATACATTGTTATGGAGCTTCGCTCTAGGTGTACTTTTAGGAGTATATTTATACGGAGAGAAAAATTTGAAACCTAAAAGTTTGAAAAACTTTAAAGACAGTTACGAAGAATGGTTTAAACATCAAAATATAAAACGTACTGTATTACCAATGGACTTTGTTCGTTATGGAAATTATAAAACGAATTATATGGAATCAGAGTTTCTATATGACAAAGTAAAATTAATGTGTGTATTATTAGTTCGCAAAAGAAAGAATGCTGCAGCAGCTAACCAAACCTGGGCACAACATTGCAATGAGAAAACTTTCATATATCTTCAGGCAGAAAAGGTACAGCGTACAAAATTGCCCATTCGTCAAACCAAGCTTGAATCTTCTTGGCATCTGCTCTGTGAGGGAATACGCAGTATGAATATAACGTTTCATTGGGCTCTTTTCCTAACCGATGACACATTTGCATTGCCTGAGAATGTGCGACGTATGGTTGCTAGTCTTAATTACGACGAAGGACATTATCTCGGACATGCAATTACATTTTGGGGAACAGATTACAATGTTGCTCAAGCTGGTTATATTCTAAGTAGGAAGAGTATAGAATTGCTTCGGGAACGATTTAATTCCACAACCGAATGTATAGCTGGCGGTCGATTTTGGAAACAAGAAGACTATTATTTAGGAAAACATTTAGCGTCGTTAGGCGTGCATCCGAAAGATACTCGTGATTCTCAAGGTTTGACAACATTTCACGGACATACACTTGCTCAGTTGCTAACACCAGGATCATTGTCGTCATTGGCACTTAGTAACTATTACGCACATAGTTTATACCCAGCAACAGAATGTTGCAGCATACACGCTGTCACGTTTCATTCAGTTGAAGCAGATAAGATGTACACAAACCATTATCTGCTCTATCAGCTGCAAGTGTTCCATGAGGGTGGAACCTTAGGTAACATGCGATCAAAACATCAGCCAGAAGATGACGAAAAGGTATGTGAATTTTAAACAACAAAGCACCTAGATTTCGTTACGTTTATATAAAATAATTTTAAACTATAGGTTTGGCGAACATTCGTACGGGAACAACGAAAAGATAATATTGATGGTGAAATATCTGCAGAAGGCTACTATGAACTTTGGAAAACACTTGTTAACGATCCAGTTAACTTCAATCAGAATATTAGAAGATGGAATGTCCCAGATACAGTTTCGGGAGAAACTCGACTTCATTCTGAGGTATAAGCAGTAATTTTGTGATCGACGTTTCAGATGATGATATACTAGGAAAAATAATAATACAAATATATTTATCCGTCCATTTCTAGCATTTTTACACGAATTTTTACAAATATTGTGATTTAGTTGTGCTTTTAACTTATTTTATAAATTTATAAGTATATTTGTTAGAATATTTTATATGAGAGAATGCATGACTATAGTATTGTTAATTATAAGGTTCCTTCTAGAAAACATATCACAGAAAATATAACATGGTTGTTAAATTTTTAAAGTACTTTGTTTTAATGATGTGCCTTATTCCTACTTCATTGTTTAATATTTATATTATATTGGCAGTAATTGAGCGAAAAAAAAAAAAACAAGCAAGCATGGAATATCAACAGTTACAATTTTTTTGAACAACTGTCCTTGACCTCACTGGACCTGACTTCCAGATAGTAAGGTTAGGGTTAGATTTGGTTAGATTACATCAGATTACATGACGTTTATATTTATTTACAACTAGCCGCACATACCAGAACTACATATGTAAATGTTGATAAATTGTGTTACGAAGTTAAAAAATGAAGAGAATTTTAATTGTTCTGACATTAATATGCATACATATTAATTATGCATATTGTTTTACAAACGTTTATCCAAAAATTAAAGTGTTAAAAGTGGAAGATGATCCAGGCGAACCGTTGTATTTGACGCCGTTGATTGAAGCCGGAAAAATTAAAGAAGCTCAAACCAAAGCCCAAGTGAAATTTAGTGGTTTCAAAAACATAAAGAGCTATTCAGGATATTTGACGGTAAACAAGAAATATAATTCAAACTTATTTTTCTGGTATTTCCCGTCAGAGGCGAATGCTGCAAGTGCTCCGGTAGTTCTATGGTTACAAGGTGGACCTGGTGCGACTTCTTTAATTGGTTTGTTCACTGAAAATGGACCGTACGTAATTAAACGCAAACATGGACTGAAACTTCGGGAATACACGTGGATGAAGAATCATCACGTTATATATATTGATAATCCTGTGGGAACCGGTTACAGTTTTACCCAGAAAGATGACGGATATGCCCAGAATGAAGTAGCAGTCGGCCAGGATCTTTACAATGCACTTTTGCAATTCTTCCAATTATTTCCGGATTTGCAAAAAAATGATTTCTTCGTTACCGGAGAATCGTATGCTGGAAAATATGTACCAGCAATATCATATACGATCTTTAAAAATAATCCGGGTGCTAAACAGCAGATAAATTTACAAGGATTGGCGATCGGAAATGGTTTAAGTGATCCAGAACATCAGTTGAAATATGGAGATTATTTGTATCAACTTGGTATAATTGACGCGAACGCTAGAGATCAGTTTCACAGTTACGAAGCTGAAGGCATAAAATATATTCAACAGAAAGATTGGGGTCAAGCGTTCCAGTTATTTGACACTCTGTTGAACGGCGATCTGAATAATCATACATCGTATTTTAAGAACGTAACAGGATTCACAAACTATTTCAATTATTTAGTAAGTAATGACACTAGTGCAAGTATGGAGTACATGGGCGATTACATTCAACGAAGCGACATTCGAGCAGCCATTCATGTTGGTAATAATACATTCAATGGCGAAGATCTAACTGTTGAAATACATCTGATGAAAGATGTCATGCAGTCGGTTGCACCGTGGATCTCTGAGTTGCTCAGTCATTACAGAGTTCTAATTTACAATGGCCAACTTGATATAATTGTTGCCTATCCGCTGACGATAAATTACTTGCAGAATTTGAACTTTAGTGCAGCAGATACGTATAAGAAGGCGCCTCGCTACCAGTGGTATGTTGGAGGAGAACTTGCTGGCTATAGTAAGACGGCAGGAAATCTCACAGAAGTTTTGGTACGCAACGCCGGACACATGGTTCCAGGAGACCAACCAAAGTGGGCTTTGGATTTAATTACAAGGTTCACTCATAACAAATCATACCACTGAAATGTATCGATTGTGTTTTATAAAGATCTGACTGTAGAAATAAATAGTATTTGTTTTATTATTTATTTGGATAATTTTCTATATACAATAACCTAATTCAAATACTAGAGAAAAATAAACAACAATCGCTCACATCCTATGCGACTTTAGTGTAGTTAGTTTTGTCCAGAGATAAACTTCGAAAGGAAATCCGTAGATTTTGGTTCAAGCGAATCTTTGAAGTAAACCATTATATGACCTTTCTGTTTCCATATTTCCACAGTTTCTTTTAATTCCATTTGTCCCTAATTAGATAAATACAAACGGTATACAAGACTTTTATTCAGTGTCTTTTTGACAGTATATATTATGCAACTCACCTTAATAACCAACATGTCCATTACTCGGATGTCTGTTACGTGAGAATTTTTCAAAAATTCTTCTCGTAGTTTTTCTCTACATTGATCCGCGGTTTTCGGTATATCATAATCAGTGACTAAAATATTTTAAGGAAAATGAATTTGAGGTTATGTTAAATGTATGTATTTCATTACCAATATACGGAATTTGTCGGTACCATGCTTTGTACAAATTTAAGACTCTTTTTTTGGCTTCACCACGATCTATTGACAAAATAGGCTTTACTTGCCTAAGTGCCGTTTTCGTAGCTTGTCTAGCAGCCATATTTAGCAAAACTTGGCAAAACTACAAAATTTACTTTGGATTTGACAGCCAGAATCAAGATCAATCAGGATTTAAGTTCTGCCATCTGTTAGTTATATAATTTACTAGACATAAATTTGGTTTCATCTTGTACATGAAAATTATTTATTACATGAATTTTAAAATTAATCTTAGATCAACATTTACACAGTCTTTTAAAACTCATTTAATATTTACACAACAAATTAAAAAATAAAAATAAATTATGCAACAAGGTTTAAGTAATTTCAAAGTATGTACACATGTTATAAAATATGCTATCTAGTAAGACTTGTATATAGCTCATCTGACGTCCTCATATCATTTTTCGAGACTGTTTGGTTTAACTTCAAGTTGTTGCTATGAATTCTGAAATGCAATTATTCGAAGATAAACATGAATGATATAAGTCATTTACAATAGGAAATACAAACCTTTTTATGTGAGTTTTTAAATTTCCACTTTGACTAAAAGTATTAGAGCAATGTGGACAGGAATACGGTCTGGTTCCCAAATGAGTTCTCATGTGGGCTTCTAATGCATTCTTCTGGTTAAATGTCTTCGTACAAAGAGTGCACGAAAATGATTTGTTTTGTGTATGAATTTTACTGTGCCGATCTAATAAATACTTTGTACTGAATTCTTTTTGACAAACATTACACGTCCTCCTGATTTGTTTCTTAATTTCGTTACTATTGTTTTGTGCCGTGTTTTCTCTGATCAAGTTTTCAATTTGCATCCGTGTTTTGTCATCAAATTCGAGCTGAGATGAAATTATTTGATTTTCCATAGATACATTGACAATTAACATGTTTGAAGTAGTCGGATTGATGTTTACTATTTGTCCCTCTTCATCAGTATGAACAAATTGCATGACAGTATTATCGCTCGTTTCTAATATTACATTTTCCACGGGACTCATTTCATCTAGACTTAAGTTTCCTACTAAACTCTGCTCCACAGCAACGTCATCTTCAACAGTTAGCGCTATTTCATCATTTCCTGACGGGTTTTCTTTATTCTCGTCTTGTTTTTGAGGAATATTTGCTTTCAAAATCTCCTGTACTCCATTAATTAACTCGGACATTTTTGCTTTGCGCGTTACAACATCGCCTGGTATTTTGCCGGTACGCAGTGCTTCTTTGAAGTGAACTGTGATATGAGCTTTACGGTGTCCTGAAGTACGAAACCTTAACTGACATAACGGACATTTGTACGGTTTCACTCCTGTAAATAAATATTTATTAATGTAATATATTTCACATTGTACATTCTGTTTGCATGTAAAACTGTCGCACCTGTATGCAAACGCATGTGTACACTCAGACTTCCTTTTGTCGCAAAGAAGCAATTACATACATGACATGTAAACTCCTTTTTGCCAAGATGGATTTTGTTGTGACTTTCTAGTGTCGACTTTAGCGAGAATGTTTTCGCACATTCCACACATTTATAAGGACGCTCGCCTGTGTGTGTTCTGATATGCCGTTGAAGATCCGACGGTTTCCGAAAACTTTTTGGACAATAACTACATTGGTTTCTATACGTTATTTTATTCGCACTGGCTTCTTTTCGATTCTAATGTAAATGATATTTTAGCACGTTTTAAGTATTACATAATGTGACACATTTACCTGCGATTCTTCGTTTTTATTCGTTTCTTCAATATACTCTTTAAAATTTTCATTTGATCCAGAGGTGACATTTGTTACAATATATTGCTTTTCTTCCACACTATATTCATTATTGGACGTATTACCATCAACACCGACAAGATTTAAACATTCATGTAAGCGCATATCGGTTCGAGATTTAAATAACAGTTTACATAAACTGCATTCCACTTCGATTTCGTCCGTTATGACGTCGGATTGTAAAACTGATGTAACCTGACTTGCACTTGTTACATCATCAGTTAATCCGCTATTTTCGACTAATTTTCCTGGCATTGAAATAGTTTCTTTCACGATATTTTCTTCCGAATCCAAGAACTCATTATTCGTTTGGATTTCTGAATTTCCAAGCACGATGTTCGTGTCGGAGATATTTTGCGATGTATGTACAAACCCGTTCATTACGTTTATTTTTAACTGTAAATTTGAGTCCATTGTTTCCAAGTTAACTTGCGGATTTATTATGGTGGATGGCATTTCTTGTTCCATATCAGATGGTAACAATATTATTTGGTTTTGTTGCAGGTCGGCTTGTGAAGACATTTGAAATGGCAATAACACATTGTTGGTTTCATTAATGTTCAGTGAATTTAAATCTGCTAAAAATAATGGATCATTCTGTAAAGAAAAATGATTTGAATTATAAAGGATTTATTGTAATAAATGAAATTTAATAACCATATACTTTACTTGTAATTTAACTTGTGACAATATATTGTCAATGCCTGCGTTATCAAATATCGGAATCTGTTCAGAGTCTTGATGTAAATTCACTATCACATGTGGATAGAAAAACGAATTATCGTCAACTGCTTTTGCGGTGTTTTCTATTCCAGTCAGTGTATTTACTAGTTCATCGGTTGTAGCAATTGTATCTAACGAATTTATTTTATTTTCGTATGTAGAATTGTCGACAAAATTTTCGCTACCTATAATACTTATCATTTGACTATTTAATGTATCTTCTATTTGACGAATGTTTTCCTGAAATTAATAGTACGTATTAGTTGATTACTGAATGGAAACTTATCTAATAAAAAGTATTACCTGAGTAAAGTTTTCTTCATTTGCAATTATTGGTAAGACAATTGTACCGGTTTCATCGGCTCGTAACGTTTGAGTTATCATTTGTGACGATGTATGAATATCATCTACTGATTAAGAAATATAGTAGTAATTAGTGTTGTTGGTATAAAGTATATGGTTTCTAGATGATCTTACCCGTTCGTGTCTTCTGTTGATTTATATCGTGATGTGTTTGTACGGTTTGTATCAATGGGAATGGATCTTCACCCAATGTATCTGATAGGTCAGGTGGATACGGCAATTCACTTGGCTTTTGTTGAATAAGATCCGAATTTGTGATGCCACATTCTTTGGCAGCTTGTAACTGTAAAAAATACCTCTATATTGTATTAGCCATCTTGTAATTGGTATACACTGTGTTATACCTGTAAATTTACTTCTAGTTTATGAATTTTCATATGTCTGCGACAACTTAAAACACTTTTGAAATTCTTATAACAATACGGACACAAATACGGCCTTGCATTGCTATGCGCTTCTTGATGACGTCGTAAGCTGCCATTTGTTGCGAAATTCTTTTCGCACAGTACACATTTGTACGGTTTCGTTCCATTATGCGTTAATAAATGAGATTTTAAAATGCCGCTGGAGAAAAAGTTTCTGTAAAGAAAACCACGATCAATGAGTAAATAATTGGAATAATTTTGAGTTAAATTAGACCTTAAAACACGTACACTTCATGTCATCGTATAACTTGAAGAAAATAACATTACCTAAAACATAAATGACAACGGAACGGGCGTTCGCCAGTGTGTAGCAGCTGATGTTGTTTAAGATGACTTAATTTTCTGAACGCAGCGGTACACGTTATACATTTGTATGGTCGACTTTTGGAGCCTGACTCGGCTAGAGGTCTTTTCTTCAACGGTATATTAACGGGCTGTAGGCCTGTAATGATAAAGCACTACAGTGTACTTGTCACACTATATAACCATGTTATTTTAGGTTACCTTTGCTAGTTACATGTATAGGTTGTTGCATAATAACGTCACTATTAGCTTCATGCGTATACAATGTATTTTTCTCATTCGCTAAATGTATTTGGAAATGTTGTTTCAACAGAACTACACTACGAAATGCTTTACTACATATTGAACATTTGTGAGGTTTCTGGCCGGTATGTTTTCTAAAATAATATGTGCCATTTAAAGAAAATTTCCAATGTGAACTAATTTGCGATAATTTATTATACCTGATATGCATATTTAAACTGTTAATTGAACTGAAATATTTATAGCAAAATTTACACTGCACTTTTTTGATCTTTGTATGTGTTTTCACGTGTGTGGTTAATGTGGATTTGACAGCAAATGATCGTAAACATAGTTTGCATTTATATGGTTTCTCCCGCGTATGTACTCGAAGGTGTCTCACTAAATCCGATGGTTTCTTAAATTCTTTCGTACAAAATGAACATAAATAGTAGCGAATATCGTTCACTCGTCTCTGTTTAATTATATATCGTCGCATTGTGCCGTCAAGTCCTAGGTCAGCGAGAGTCACGTACGTTACAACTGGTGTATTGTCTTTATTATTGTCTTTCTCCGCGTTCTGTACATCCGGTAGTTCGGATCTGATAATCGCTTGTTGCAGTATATCATTATCAACGGGCGCTATGCTATTCTGCATTGCGACTAATTGTGACATAACCGTTTTAATATCATTACTCTTCTGCTTCGGATGATTTCTCGTCATGTGTCCATTTAAACTGCCCAATCGTTTAAAAACGCACGAACATTCAGAACACGAGAACACGTTATCGCCGCCGTGAGGCACTGAGTGTGTTTTTAAAATATGCGCACGCAGATTACCTATTTCACAAATAAACAAAATTTAATCTACAATCCATGTGATTAGTTACATGCATATTATATAACCTTTCTGACTAAACTTAGCTGGACATAATGCACATTTATGCGCTCTCATCCCTGTATGTTTAGTCATATGAATATGCAGTGAACCTTTCTGACTAAAACCACGATCACAGATTTTACACTGAAAGTCAAAGTACTTAGCAAAGAAACGTATATAAATCAGATTTGTTTAACGGCTGACCAAACATGTATAATACGTACCACGTACGGTTTCTCACCGCTATGAACCCGCATGTGTCTTTCAATTTGACTTTGTTTTTGAAATGACTTATTACAGATAATACATTGATGTTTTCGGTCATTATTTGACGACTTGCGCGGTTTCTTCCGAGATGGAACTTGTAAAATACTTCTCATCTAGAATAGCAGATATGTTTGTGAATTTACAACGACCAATGTAATGTATTTACACTTTACCTTGTTGTGCTCACTCATATGTTTCTTGTAATCAAGCTGAGCTGTGAATGTCAACTGACAATGTTTACATTTCAACGAATCTGTTTCTAATTTTCTCTCCCTGCCGTGTCCTTTCTGATGATCGTTAATTTCAATCTAAAATAAAATTAAAATCATATCTCCTCTAGAACTTTGTAAATAAATGAACGAGTAAAATATGTACCTCATTGTGGAATGATATATCACATTCTTCGCAGTAAAAAGTTTCTTCTTTTTCATGGTGGATTAAATGTGCTTTCAAACTTGCTATTCTTTGAAACTTTTTCCCGCATTCCGGACATGTTGGATCACTTGTGTTATGTGTTGCTAAATGTAACAAATAATTAGACTGGAACAAAATACAAATTAATAAAAACGTTATTTATTTAACCTATAAATCATACCAGTATATTATACGAAGCTGAGCATGAGGAGCATTTGTATTTATTTTCATTTTGGTGCGATTTTTCATGTCGCTTGCACAATATCCATTTGTAAAACTCTTTAGTACAATATCTACATTTGAATGATTCCTGCAAGAAAGATACTTTCAACGATAATTCATTATACTGTCTGATGTAACATACATTTTTATCGCATAATTTTAGTTTTGTGCCATCCTTCCGAGGTCTGCCTGGTTTTCTAGTTGAATCCTGAGTATTTTTGTTCTCTGACAAATCTTTTGATACTACATCAAAGTGGTTATATCTATGAAAATCAAAATTCTAACAATACAATACGAAAGTGTGCTAATAAACAAATACTTACGTGACGTTTAACTCGTTTTTGTTCGCAATAGTAAGCAGCATTTGCTCAACATTTTCATTTGATTTTTCGACATTTTCGTTTGCTTCTGCATGTGATGTTTCCGTAACATTATTATTTCTATTCAAAAACTACAAAGAGTTTCACAATATTACATAAACCTATAATAAATATCCCATTATATATACGTTACCTGGTTGGTATCAATAATTAATGTGCCATCAGGAAGAGATTTAAAAATCAAATTTTGTTCTACCACTAAAGAGTGTTGTTGACTTGTTTGTTGCAGTATCTGAATAGGCAATGCTACCAATACTGTTTCATTGTCATTATGTTGTTGATTTGGAATTATATGATTCATATTCTAAGTATGTTATTAAAAATATTGCCGATATAAATCAAAATATTTATTAAACATTATCAATGAGGTTATAAATTTCAAGGCCAAAAACTTCATTACTATTTAGGGTTTTTTGACACCTTAATTGAAAACACTGTAGTATATATTCGTGCACTTGAAATTTATGCATTCAAATAACCGGTTTAAAAATTAATTAAACATATTATAAAATCTTTGACTTTTAAAAGTAAATGTAATGAGCATGTTTTTTTCCTAATATTAGCATAAAATTAATTCGTGATGTAATATTTTCATTCTATTATTTTCTCAATTCATTCGCAACAATTTAACTAGAGACGAGATTTTAATAATCATTGCGCATCTTAGTGACTTTTACGATACATGTTTCTGTTTTTGTTATGTGTTCATAAGTTCATTCACATTGCTGACAATTAATATTTGTGGTTGTATACATATATTTATTGTACATGAATTGTTTATATTATTTATAGAAAAATTAACGGAATAAATAGAGTATAGTGAAAAAATTAGTACAGTGAGAAAGAAAATATTATATTATGAAAATAATATATCTTTTTTAGTACATTTAACTGTCACTAAGGTAATTTTTATTTAATAATACAAATGAATATTGTTCACTTTAGTAATGCTTAAATCTAATTAATAAGTTTAATGCTGTCTATCAGAGTCACAGAGAAGTAAGGTGATTTAGTTTTGACAATGATTTTTCACGGTCTATTTTAAATGACATCTACTATTTTTCAATATTCTTAGGTGGTTCATTTTAAGCCGAAGAGACCTGAGCTATAATCCAGGAATCCTTACATTCTCTGCGGCTCTGTGAGCTATTATACATTTCTAATAAAATGTTGCTTTACTTTTAAATGCAGATATATTTATAGGTATGTCAGATTTTTAGATTAATCTATTACAATGGCTGTACCGCATGGACCCACTATTGGCGTAGGCGGAGGAAAACGCAAAGAAATATATAAATATGTTGCACCATGGCCTTTATACAGTATGAATTGGTCAGTCAGACCTGACAAAAGATTTCGTTTGGCTCTCGGTAGTTTCGTTGAAGAATACAATAACAAAGTATGACCAATAATTTGCAGTTTGTTTTCTACGTTTATTATAATACTTTATACATTCATAGGTTCAAATAGTCTCATTAGATGAAGATAGTAGTGAATTTACTGCTAAAAGCACATTCGACCATCCATATCCCACCACAAAAATTATGTGGATTCCCGATAGTAAAGGAGTATTTCCGGATTTGCTTGCCACAAGGTAAGCTGTCACACTTGGTGAAATTCTATTGAAATTATTGACGATTTGTTTTTTAGTGGTGATTATCTGAGAGTATGGCGGGCGGGTGAACCAGATACCCGTTTGGAATGTGTACTTAATAATAATAAAAATTCGGATTTTTGTGCCCCGCTTACGAGTTTTGATTGGAACGAAGTTGATCCGAATTTGGTCGGTACATCTAGTATCGATACAACGTGTACGATATGGGGTTTAGAGACAGGACAGATGTTGGGTCGAGTGAATCTCGTGTCTGGTCATGTGAAAACACAGTTAATTGCACACGACAAGGAAGTGTATGACATTGCATTTTCAAGAGCCGGTGGCGGTAGAGATATGTTTGCATCAGTCGGTGCTGACGGATCGGTGCGAATGTTTGATTTACGTCATCTGGAACATTCCACGATTATCTATGAAGATCCAACGCATACGCCATTACTGCGTTTGGCGTGGAACAAACAGGATCCGAATTACCTGGCGACTGTTGCAATGGATGCGTGTGAAGTTATAATACTGGATGTGAGAGTGCCGTGTACGCCGGTGGCTCGCCTAAACAATCACAGAGCATGTGTTAACGGCATTGCGTGGGCCCCACACTCGTCCTGTCACATATGCACGGCGGCCGATGACCATCAAGCTTTAATATGGGACATCCAGCAAATGCCCCGGGCCATTGAAGATCCAATATTAGCGTACACAGCCGCCGAAGGCGAAGTCAATCAAATACAATGGGGCGCCACACAACCCGACTGGATTGCAATTTGTTATAACAAGTCTTTGGAAATATTAAGAGTCTAATATGTATATTGTAGAATTTGGTTATTTGTAATTTTATAATTTATTTATTTATCATATAAACGAAATTCGCGACATGTACTCGATAATATTAAGTCGATGATTAAATTTGACAAACTAAGTTTATATATCATATTTCTGTTACCGTGTCTGTTTTCAGTGTTATAATCAAACAATGTCTAATGAAATATTTATTAATATGTTTTGTCATATGGAAACTCGGAAAAATTTCAGTGAGGTATAATTTATACCTGTATTTACTCGAAAATGATAAACGAATTATATACAACCATCATCATGAACTTGTCCAATAATTCAAACCTGATTTGGATCGCTAACAAAATGTGAATTTGAGAATACTAAGAATAGTTAGTAAAATTGTCGACATGAATTTAAATGTAAGTCGATGACAAAATCTGCCGTGCAGAACCAATACACTATGAAATAAATTATAACATTTTTAATATAAATGTAGTGAATTTATTACACACGTAAGATGATATAATGACTGATTATTTACCATGATTCATACAAATTCCCATGATTGAAAATGTCCTTTTGTTACCTATACTTGACGTAATATTTATAAACCTGTGTATTTAAAAGTATCATGACGTAATATAATTTAACAGCGGTAAGTTTTTGTGATATACATACTTGCTTTTTGACATTTTCCATTAATTTTGCAAAAGTTAGATGCATATTAGTTTTTTTAAACATTTGTACAGTTACAATTTGAAATAATTGTCGCTTCTATATGTTATTTGATTCGAGCATAACAAGTCAATTGCCTTGAATTATGGCGCATATTATTAATACTACGTTGAACACTACGTTTCCGCGATAAGCTAATACTAATTTGTGCTTTGGGATTTCCGACTATTGTATTATAGTATATAATGCAAGTCACTGATTACCAGCTTTTCTTATAACTTTAATTGAGCTGTACTTCTAGAACAAACAGTTCGCGTGTTTGAAATGTATTTTTTTTTTGTGCTTTTTAAAAGCTAGCAAACTAATTTAGACATTCCAACAGAGTAATGAAGTATGCAATAATTTCATTTTTAATCACTTTTCCTTTGGTGTGAAAATATAATTGGGATTTTTATATGTGGTTTTTACGCACAAAACCAACAATATTTAGAAATATTTTAATGGTATAATGAAAGCATTTATTTTTTTTCAATGTATACATTTAGATGTGCGATATAGTTGTACGCGGCCGTACGTGACATTTGATAACGAACCGACTCTGTGTTTCGGGGGCGCCGAGATCGATCGAGCGAATCTCTTTCTACTGACCCCCAAATCCTGGTTGGATTCACGAGTACTGCGGGGGCGCACTTGTGTGCATCGCTACGACCGCACAATAATTTCCTCATCTTGTATTCCTGGCAGTCCAGAGAATAATTAGCTTCTCAGTGCAAATCCAAATTTATTGTGTTTCATTTATTTATAAATCTTGTTTCAAGTTTGTGTTATTGAAATGCAACACGGTTATTGTACATTATAGAATATATTTTTATGTAGCGTCTTCTTGTTTTATTGCGAATGTGTTACACGGCTTTATCATCCAATTACATCGGAGAAATTGAGAAAATGAAATATGTTTTTACTTTACTTTATTAGATAGGAAAGGAACAATTTTGTTAATTAAAGGCGTAGTGGTTCCTAATGATATTTGGCGGTCCTCTGGCTGGTGGGTAGCCCACGGCGCGAAGGCCGCAACTGTTCATTCGTTGAGTTCTTCTACGCAATACCGCTTACCGCTAAGTCGATATTTTCCGATCAGCTGGCAGAAAGAAGGAACGGAATTGGAAACTTTACTGATTTGCCGTGCGTCAGGCGATGGCAGTTACGAGTCTTTCCTATGTCCATCCGTTCGTCCCACTGTCAGACCATTGATCTATCTCTAGCTTTGACGCTAATTCGGATGTGTTGCGGTTTTATGTTTCATTACTTGATCCTTTGGTTATGCACTCTCCACTAATTGTTAAATACCATTAGCACATACGACTAACATAAATACACGTATATATATTCCGCATAATTCTCTATAATAACGGTAATATTGAATTTCCAGGAGACGGATAAAATGCACAATGCTAAATATAATCGATTTAGCCGTATAATATACATATGTTCGACCAGAGAATATCCAATGTGCTATTATCTTTATTTATTTTTACTGTTTCGTATCGGAATATCGAAAAGAATATGTAATCATATCTGGATAATCTTCTTGTAATCATTTCATTGTTTATTTAAAACAAAGAAAAGGTTTCAGAAGCCTGTAATAAACTGAAGTTTTGAATATTTTCTCCGTCATTGAATAACGTATATCTCGAAATGCAGTGTCAGAGATAAATGTAAGATTTCTCGCGTTCCCTAACCTAGGTTTCCATAACATCTAAGCAGTTAAGTAGCAAAGAACCGTTGACAATGACAAATATAGGAACCTCACTTACAATTCGCATTTGATTGACAAACGCATTAGGACGAACGAATGCTTAAAAAAGAAAAAAAAAAAACTAGTTGTACCCCATCTGTTAAACTGCACTCACTACTTACGTTTCCACCTGCCAAGTTTAACGCGTCTCGTCTACTGATTGATAACTAATTATGCAATTATAAATTATCTTACTCAACGATGATTAATTTTGAATTGGGCACATTTTATAAACCTTTGTAATGGTTATTTCGTTATCTCTGAAAATGTTTATTGTTAAATATGTATAAATAAAATCGTCCTTGCTGCGGAGATATAGAACGAGATTAATATGATTTTTCGTTACTTTTGTAGTATATGACAAAGTCTAATATTACGTCGAGTCGAGTATATATCGTTTAAAATGAAGACAGGAATTTTACAATCGGCAGGATTGGGTTGGAAATTAAAAACATATATCATAGCTCTGACAGCTTTGAATTATGTCTTTCGCTCTGTTTAGTAACACCCGAAAAGTCATTTAAAAATGTTAGCGGTCGATACAAGTTTGCTGACGGTAGCATAAATGTGTTTTAAACTTTGTGATATTAACCTGAATGACATATAAAAACAGCTGTTGTTACATTGTTCAAATAAAATTTTAATTATGAATGAAAAATACACCCTTCAAGCAAACATTAATATGTAGGTAAAATTATGTGCATGTAAAATTAACTTTTTAAACATAACCTATTTTATAAACCTTGCATCTTTTTGACAAGCATGGAATTTGAATACCATAAAACTGTTTTGATTTTAATAATACAAACGATGTAAGTAACTACATTAACTTACATTTAAAATTTGTTTACGAGGCCATTGATTAACGACTTTTTATGAATTGTTATTTCTTTTACTGAATGAGTAAAATCTATATATGGAGTTCAAAGAGTAGAAAGAAATTCGCTGACTTCGTTTGATTTTTTTTCTTAACCCGGAATGTGTAATTCTGAAATTCACCGTACGTATTATTCCGAGAGTGATGAAGAGATTTAAGATCTTTTTCGTGACCAAAATTATTGCGTTAGTTTGTGAGGATGGAAATAGATAGAGCTGAATTTCTCAGATTCATATGAATTTGGAAGTGCTGCATATTTTAACACAAGTGTCTGCGAAAAAAGAAAAATTACTTTATAACTTTGCTGACAGATATTCAGTTTTTAATCTGAAAAAGCAAATACATACACGAGTATCTCTTTTCTCATTGTTGACGTGAGAGACAAATAAATAATTTTTTTCTAACTATTGCATTTCTGTATAATTATTCTGAAAATTCCGATACGTATTGGTTTTTATTAGATTTTTTTTTAATGTTAAATATACTAACTGATAAGAGAGAATGCTGAAATACATAAAATTAAATAAGTTTTTCTCGTATGGAAATATGATATTTAATATGTTTCGATTCAATTAATTTTTTTCATCATGTGACATATATGGTTTCAATATGATGTAACTCTGAGAAATATTCATTTTTGTAATATAGATGATATCACAATATTTGTTACGTTGAAACAGGCCCGTGCTGACATTTTTTTCGCCTAAAGCAATATATGTACAAGAGTTCAAAAAAAGGTTATGAACGTAATAAATACATTATCATTTTTTGTTTGTTTTTGAAATGTGTACATAAACTTTTACGTTTTTTACTAATATATCATTTATACCATTGTTTTTTTCAGTTTAATATATTTGGGGAGTATATATGTTTTTATTAAATTGTAGTAACTTGATATAAACATGAGATATGATAGTATCAAATAACATACATTGGAAGCGTCTTGATCGTCTTTTATGAAGTTCATTTGTACCTTTTAATTAATTTTGACTCAAACACAAGCTCCCGTAAAAACACTGGAGTGACAAGCTAATTAAAATTTTACTACATTTCATATCACCCACCAACAAAATACTAACCATTCTTTAATGCTAGTGCAGTTTTAAGTAGACTTTTGCAATCTGTATTCTGCGGTAATTGTACCAATTTGTATTTTCTTGAATAAGGTCGTATTTCTAGTATAATTTACATGCAACTAGAAGAGGAGTTTTGTACTGATCTCTTGTGCAATGTCGTCTAGGTTAGGTATTCACATATTTTAGCTCAATCTATTTATGAGGTACATACAGTAATTATTTAATTTTAATTTGACAAAGCGGTTCGTAACTAATTGGGTGTATCGTGTGTTTAATTAAATATATTCCACATAATTAAGCCGCGTAATTTCAGTAATGCCATATTTATCTCTGTCGGCATTCGTGATAAGTCATTCTTATGTTATACATTTATAAATTGCATTATGTTATCCTTGTTTGTGAATATTACATAAATATCTTGGAAAGTGTAAATATTTATTAGTGACTTTACGAACCTTTATGTAGTGTTATATATAAATATGTTTTTATGAATTATTAAAACAATATGACTTGCGTTTGTTAAAGTGAGATTAATTGAGTTTGTCAGGATTAGTGTCCACAAGGGCTTCTTGTATGTTTGATATTTTTGCTTTATGTATTATGGCTGATTGTTGATCAATAATGATCTTGTTAATACTAGATTGTGCATTATTTGGGTACAATAGTAAGTATATAATATTTTAACTGACCATGTAAACTTAAAATGTTAATTGTTGGTAATTATTCCGATGTTCATTCATTATTAGATAGCATTTTGTTTCGAATTCACATGATAACATTATTGAAAATACCATTCACATTACGGAACAATGTAAAAAAATTTACAGTTTGAGAAATGTGAGAAGGCTAAACTGAAAATGTCCCTGAAATAAATCTTGTTTTATAGAATGAAATATGGTGTGCTTTTTCCCTTGGAGTGAAATCGAACATATTTTATTTTAGTTTCAGTTCAGACAGTGTAGCGTTGCAACTGGAAACATAAACTTTGTTTCTTCCCATATTTCATACTTCATTTTCTTTTAGTGTTTCACGTTCGCTTTCCTCGATCTCCTTTGTTCTACCTCTTTCCTATTTTTTGTCTCCGTCCTTATTGTGAAATTGTATGTTCATTCAATATTTGTTAGGGGTAAATAATACTGTTGTTTTGTGCTTGCTGTTTTGTGCTCTCGTGCCTCCGATTTATTGATGTGCTGAAAGCACACTGTAATTTTTATGTGATCCCCATAGCAGTCAGAAATAACTTTTTTCGTGCAATATTTGAAAGATATGTGGAAAATAAATAACTACACTCTGGCCAGAGAGGAATTGTCATACGTTTATACGGCAATTGTGTGCATTACACGCATGAGAGAATGGTCACATACCTCATAAAGTCTCCCGGCGCAAAGCTCGTAACGAATTCTCTTGCATTAAAATATGTTTGTTACTGTTTTATTGTTACATTTTATTTAGTCATATTTTCTGGAATGGTTGACAATAAAATGCAGTAGTACATTCTACTGTCTTCAGTCAATGGTATAAATATAAATCGGAGCCGGCGACTTTCTATATCAAATTCGAGACAAATATGCTTGAATATGTATACAATATAGTGAATGAAAATCCACAAGTGTCTGCATCTGCAGTCTAGACCTTTCGGTCGATGTCTTCAGATTTTTTGATGTGCTAAAACCGCGACTACGAACCGTGCCTTTACTTTAATCGAACCAATTTGAAATGCTGTCACTTCCAGAAATTCAGTACTCGCGACGAGGCGAAGACAGAACGGTGTCGGGGGAACGATTTCGGCCTACATTCGTTCCGTGTTACGTCGGTAAATCGGTAATCGGGAAAAATATCGAATGCAATTTATCAGTTCCATGCCGTATAATAATACATGTCACCTTTACACATTTATTTACACTGCTGAAATCATTCAATCTTTTCCAAACCTCCGGATTATTTCATTTTGATTTATCATCGTCGTATAATTACGAGCACAGAATAAGGCATCTCCATTACTACCAGACGAGATACATATTTCCCATTTATGTGCACCAGTTTTGCTTCATGATGATTTTGTTTCAAAATATAATCGACGATGGAAGTTCGTAAGAAAAAAATGCACCTTATTAATGAATATTCACTGCAAATTTTCTGAATTAAGACTAACGCAATATTCTTTTTCCTTCCGTTTCAAGGAAAAATCTCATTTCGCAAGTGTTACCCGGCGCAAGTTTGATTATTTTTAATTAAATTTTCGTACCTTACTTACTTCGCTGTTCATTACGACGTATTCATGGCCTTTCTTCTTATTCCTATTGCGAAAACAATTTCATTTACTCTCTTCATTGTCTCTTGAGTATTTGATACCGTTTCTGGGTCTCTCTTCCCGATCATTGCCAAAAGAAGGCAATTGAAATTTACGCCGAGATAACGAATTAGAGAATTAAGTTTTGCCCTAGTACGGCATGGGCGTTAGTAACGATTGATTCTATTAAGGTTTCTTACGACATTAAATGATTTTAATTTAGAATAAATTCGAATCGTGTACCCTGCCGTCGGGCTTGTGTAAAGTTCAGTATTGTTGTTCTGCGATTCCAATGTAAAAGTTTTCTTTACACGAAATGGGATATTTTTCTTCCTATTTCTCAAGGGACACTTGCTGTAATACAGAGTGAAAAATATGTATATTTTTTCGTTTTACAAACAGAAAGGTTACTTTTGTTCCGAATGATTGTCTTCTAGCTACTTTTGTTTCGTTTTAATCTTATTGTTTTTCAAAACACTATGCGTTGTGTACAATACCGGAGTGGAGTCTGACACAAATATCGAAATACTATATAAAAAGACTTACTGGATAGTTATTTCTGGATTCTACGATGATTGTTTGGTTTATCTTCGATCCGTCTGGATTTAACAAGATGTCAGTCTGACACTCTTGTTGTTTGTAATGAGGATTTAAGTTTGTTTGTCAGCCGGGCAACATCTCAAGCTTCTAATAATTTAACTACAGAAGTGTATTGCATTTAATAATATACTTGAAAACAAAATTCATTTAGATTTGTATATGGAAGATAAATTATTATTATAATTATATCATAATTCATCCATTATTCGCGGATAATTGAATTATGTCATTAATTGTTATTGAAAATAATGGATTGGTTGTGTGCATTTAGGGAAGCGTAATATAGAGAATTAATATTCACTATGCACTTAAACACTTCAGTTTCCATATCAGTTGACGTATTCTATATACATATTTCCATTTGGATTTTTGGATGATAATTCATTTAGAGGTTAGTTCCATTTCGGGCTTGAATTTATGATACTTTATGCACTTATTGTGTTTCTCACTTCATTTGGAAATTTATTCTTTAATACGAACGTACTAGCGTAATATAATTTATTTGTAACAATGGTATTTTTAGAATTCAAGTACTGTGTATATCTCAGCAACTGTACGAGAAAAACTACTCAGATACTCGAGTTCACTTGCCTGACGTAGCAATCATCAGACTGAAAACTGGGTTCTTGTTACCAGTCATGAGGCTGGAAAGAATTGAAATGTTTTGTTCGTCAGTGCTCGTTTTTGCGATCGTTGTTTTATTTCATTTTATTGCAGAATACATACATACATACATACACATATATATATATATATATATATATATATATATATATATATATATATATGTATATACTATATAGTATACGTTATGGTTATATCAGTATTTACTTCATTGTAAACATATATAATCCGAAGCCAATATGTATAGACAGACATAGTCCTAAAATGACGCTCCATTTATTAAATATTCATAATCCTCGCTTGAAATTTTACATTATTAAACATATTTCAGTTATAGTCTATTTTATTATTATTACATAATGTAAGTGAGTAATTATATTGTATCCGATAATTTATGAGAAAACAGTACACTTAAATATTATCGTGATAATTTACTGTTTTCATATAGTGTATTTATGACACAGATTTTTTGTGTGTGCCAGTGATTTTAGTGGTTATGTAACAATACGCAGTGTAATAAAAGTTGAAACGATTCCAAAAATAGAAAGACGTAATGACGGTGCTAACATTGGTACGAAAATATCGCCATTGGCTCCGGACCAGGGATGTCTGAGTGGCGCCTGAACGCGAGACACTCGGGCACCCCGTTATTTCTGCAAATATTTTCTCTCAGTGTTCTTGGAGCGTGCCAAGTCCATGTACATGCAGATATAATGCTCGTTCCTGAATAACAATATTTTCTTCTGGTTATAAAAATGAATGGATGAATGGATAGAATTTTGAACTGTATAATTTGCAAGTACCTACAGGTATACGACTGGTATATGTTGACTATTACATAAGGGTTTTTCAACTTTATAGTTAAAAAGTCCAATCTTACGATTGGTGCTCTTATTTTTTGATATAGTAAAATGTAATGGAAAATTGTCTCGTATATTATTTATGCCATTTTGTCCGAAGTATGCGCAATAGTAAATTGTTTTTCTGTGAAATAGATTTTCTACAGTCAACAAACAAACATTGTTTAGCTGTGGGTGTATTTTTAATCTAAAGTAAATTCGTATACCGGCAATGCAAAACAACTCACTGGGCTTTTACAGAACTTGATACAATTAGAGTGTATATTCCAGCGCATTTCAGTCTTCTAACAGGCTAACCATAATTGTCCACTGGCATTGTCCGGGTTGCTTCATTTGAAATTCAGAACCCTTTACTCTAATTGTACAAAAATGTTAAACCTGTAAATCGGAATTTCCCTTTTAAAAGAAAACTGGCACAGAACTAGCTGTTTTAAAACCCAGAGTGGTTAAAAAAAACAAAATAATTTCCTTCGAAAATATATTTGTAAGCATGATTTTCAAAATTGAAAACCGCTATTAACCGTAGTATAAGTTTTGTAGTCAGTAGTATTCGCTCATATCACCGTTTAAGGGTAGGTAACACGTGGTATTTAGAAAATCCACACACGTAATACGTGGTGATGCGATTTTACCGACAGTATTTGGATATTTATTGCAAGCGCAGACAAAACCAGGAGGATCACCGACCATGTGTTATTTTGTATAGAATCGCGATTTGTAAAAGATGCGGTGCAAACATCTTTTCCATCTGAAAGTGCTCCGTTGGGTGTGGGGGCACACAGCACATCACTAGAAAATCCGTTTCGATAGAAAGGTATTTCTTTCAAGTATTTGTGTGTGTGGAGATCTTCGTTTTTGCTTTGTTGCGGAATGCATTCAATATGGCTTCCGTGCGATTTTAGAGTGTGACGCGGTACGCTTTGTTTCGTATACATATTCACATTTGCAGCTGGCACATGTTCCCTGCACGACAGGTATATTCAAATATTTATACTATTTTTGCTTCAACGCATATGTAATAACATCTATCAATCATTATACGTACATGTGTAACAATGGAATACGACTTGTTCACGTACATTTTCAGAATCTTCAGTGTGGTTTTATGCCGTGAGATTTCTGGGATTAGTTTTCGTAATTTAATAACGGGTATAAATATCATAGGAACTAAATGTTCCTAGATCGTTGGCACGTACTTAGCCCTTTTATTTTCCGGAAAACAATCGTCATGGCTCTTTATCACGACGCGCTTCACCAGATAGACAATTTATGGCAAAGTCCGGTTCGAGACTACTTTCTTAAATGGTCGTACGTTACCTGTTCTTCTTGTACCAATTTCGCTCTGATTTCTTCCTCTTCTGCTGACTTTTATCTGAGAATGCTGGTGCCTAATTCAGTGCAAGATCTACTTCAACCAATTGCGTAGTAATTTTATATACATTTGAATGGTTCTTTTTGTAAAGTGAAAATGTCGAATAACGTAAAATACACGTCTGCAGTTCCTGTGAATTGATTCAAGTATATCAGGTTTCAACGATGGTACATCGTTCAAAACTCTTTTATGTTATTATATCAAATTACAACAAGGTGTTCTTTGAAGTAACAATGGAAGTAAAAGCCTTGATATTGTTGGAGAATACTATTCAGATCCAGACATTTTTAGCCAGTTAAGCGAGATTCCATTTCTTTTATCTAGTCTCTGTGAAGTTAACTGGCAACTATCAGATTTCTTGTTTGAAAGTTGGCACTATATTCAGAATATCCATTTATTTTCGTATTTTGTTTAATAGTTCAAATATATGGAAGTTTTCTAGTTTTGGAAATAACAAACATGAAATATACCATCACTCCATTGTGAATTTGGAGAAGAAAAATATTTGTGTTTGCGAATAAAAATAAAACGGAACAATATTAAGCGCTTTTTTCTGAGCTCATAATGTGATAAAATATTGAAATATTAACACGAACATAATAGCACTTTTTATCTACCAGCCATTTAGAGACGAAAGTAAAAATATAAATTGGCAAAAGTCTAGAACATTTTATCAGGCGAAAACGACACAGAAGTATACCAAGGAACGGTCATTTGTAAACGATATTAATTTGTGAGCAATATTTCTTTGTTTCTTTCTGTTTAACTTTGCTATGCACTTGCCAGTGATGTATTATTCGCCCATAAAATATTCGCAAAATGTATTCTTCACAGCGGTGCTGTACTTTTAATTCTGAAGATGTAAAGAACTACTGTAGCATTTGGCGTACTATTTTCAAAGTAGTAAAAAGAACTTTTCGTAGTTCATATACTTTTGCATGTATTGTCTATTGAAGATGAACATTTATTTCAAAAGTATAACAGTTATCCAAGTTGAAACTGATCGAATGAATTCTATGTCAATATTTATTTCTGTAATTATTTATTTTATCTTATCGTGTAGAATAAACTGTAATGGAATACGTGCCCATGGTACGGTTAGAATCTGTGTGCGACTTTTATCAGCCATATGGGTAGTTGTAGATTTGCCGGTTGGTTGCATGTAGCTGTGGACCGTGGATTTACAGTTCAAGTAGAGTTTTCGCGCCGCTAATGACTGCAATTCATATTTAACTGGCGCAATTATCCGAGAGCTGGATACAATTATCATTGTTAAGTTTTTGGCCAAGAGCCATTTTGCCGTTTATATTTTTTTGTTTCTACAGTTGGCGAGGTTCCGTTTCGTTGGTCTTTCGTGTGGCGTACTTCGTACTTACGTTTTCTACCTCGTTCCGTTTGTTGAACCAACAACTGTTGAGAATCACCTAGGCTTTGTCATTTAACGGCATTTGTTACTGTCCTGAAGTGAACAAATTTGAATCCATTAACTTTCTATCTGTGTTCAAAGGATAATGTTCTACCATTCGCAGGAGATATTTGTTATTGCGGTAACTGGAAAATGTATGTTTTGATTTGTTAATTCGAGATTTTTATATCATTTCTTTTAGATACTAGGCACATTTCAATTAAGGAATATTTAAAAAAGAAGAAAGTATGTAGAGGCTAGAGGTAAGAAAGCATGTATCACTAAGCTTTTTATGGCAGAAATTAAACTCAGTGTAACATTAGAAAAGGGTGGAATTCCGTTCACGGTAATACAGAAAATGAGCTGACCTGGGTTGATATCGTTAGCTATGTAACATGGACAAGATGTGACACTTGAAGCAGAAGTAAGAGATTGTCTTCAAAAGACTAAGGACTTTCGACTTTCTACCTTGTATTGCATCGATCCCATGTTCAAGTTGAGATGTTACCTGAACGAACAGGTGAACACATTATTGTCTCAATTTTTTGTACAGACTTTTTACTTATGTTACACGATCAGAGGCCCCCGGGGACGACGTCAAGATTGTACAAAGAATTGTAATACGGAATTAGGTGAACACACATTTCGATCTTATATTTTCGTATACAGTGGAATCCGCTTATGATTTAGAATGTGAGTTTTATGTTTAAAGCCAATGTGCGTTAACTAATTTAATTTAACATTTATATCCATGTTTTGTTAGGATTTATTTTCATACAAATGTAATGTAAAGACTATATTCAGTCATATTTACCGAAAAGCAGAATTTTAATTAACATATATGTTTGTTTGTGGCATACTTGATGTTTGCAAAATACATGTTTATTTAATTCCATTGACAGTTCATGAAATTACGCAATTTTTCAATTTTAAACATTACTTGAAAATGTTAATATATTGACATTGGTATTTACATGATGCAATGAGATATAGTTTCTTCTAATGGATTCAGTTATCAAATTACGAGTACAACTAGAATTGTTAATATAATATAAAAGCAATATGTGTTTGCCCTGGACCCCTAGAGCTATGCATATGTTGTCCAGATTGAATTTGAAATCAATCAAGTACTCCTCGTATTAGGTACATGCATGTATGATATAAAGGGAAATGAGAGATTATTGTCATGTAAATGCACATGCCTTAAATTACTACAAATTACAATTGATACTTATTCATACAAATATTTCAATTGTTATATCATTGTAATAAATGAATAATGATGGTTATTATCAATGCATTTGAGAATATTTTATGGGCGAATATTTATGCCATACTTTATTTTTTCCACTCATTTTAGGTTAGAGGAAAATACATGTTGAAGATTCTTTATATTAAGTCACAATAATGATAATGGACTTAGTTACTTAGAAGTAATAATCTGATATAAATAAGAGTAAATATAAATTATTGATGTTTGATATACGCTTCTGAAAATATTTTGGACCATTATTATACAAGTGGAAGTTTATTTATTTTTCAGCAGAGAAATGTGCATTTACCTGAAAGGTATGAAGAGATATGTAGAAGTTTAAAATATGTTTTCGTTCTACTTTTATTGGTATACTGTAACATCTATGGTTGATTTCTCGATCATCTTTGGAATAGGTGCAGTGAAACGAAGCGCATAAAAATACACACTGATGTCATTAGTAAACAATATGATTCATTTCATAAAATATTGACAAGCAACACTGCAGTACCTCTAATGTTTATACGTCTGGTAATGTAATAATATATTTAGAGTTCGGATTACGCATTAAATAAGTTCTTCAGGTACTGGGGCCCAGTTTCCGAAACTTCGATTTCGTTCTTTGGAAGCGCAGGATGAAAAGTATTTTTCGAAATAGTCTGCAAGTGCGAATGTGACAGGCCAATAACATTTTAAATAAAATCAATAGCTAGTCTGTTGAATACAACATAGGCGGATGCGCTCAAGTTATAAATTTCAATTCCAGGGAAATAAAAGGATAATGTTTGGTTTGCATGTAACATACCTATATATTGTTAAATAAAATATCGAAACTGATAAATTCACCGATTTATTAGTAGTATAACAGAACTGTGGAAGTGTTTAAAAAATATTTAACGGAAATATCTTACGCAGATAATATTTAATCAAGAGTTTTTACATTTGTTTTTGTACTTTCATGATAATAGTAAAAAACATTCTAAACATAAATGTAGTATACTATTACAATCATTTACATATTACATATATATGTATCTATTACATTAAACCGAGATTGACAATAACAATTCAATTAATTGTTAATTAATATTACGTTTCAAACCACAGTTTAAATTCCTTTGGTGAAGCATTTCAATAATTATTATTTGCTCGTAATACAATACTCTAATCCGACTGTACCAATTAATTATAATATAATCGATCATTCTTATTTTACAACATGTTTCTTTAGTTCAAATGAAAAAGTATCTGGATGGTTTCTTTAGTACTGTTAATACTGCTTCTCTTTGTAGGAGTTTCTTCTTTTGTGTCTTTAAAATGACGCAAAGCGAAGAACCGGCAGATTCTTTTGATTATCCTTTACAAATCAATATCAGATCAAGAAAAGTAGCATTTATATTTGATACTAAAGGAATATGATACGAATAGTTAATTTCTTTGTTATGCAACTGGGTTGTCAGATTTTGTGAACATATTCTCTACTACCCTCGGAAATACTGATAAGCAAATAGATATTTATTTGAATTAAAATATCTACATATATCAATCCTAACATACATTTTAATAAAATGCAGATATATATGGTTACTTTTAAGTAATTCAAATTTTCAAAGTTACATTTTTATTGATTCAGGCTTTGATAGAAAAGTTTCTTGTTGCTAGTAAGAAATTAGCAATAAGTTTCATGAGTCAGTTCCGTGCAATGGCGGGACATGCGACGTAAGTGTAACACAGTCTTGATTAAATTTTGAAGAGTGCGGTGAATTTAAAAAACTTTTCAGTTTCATTCGCCAGATGTTCTGCAGATAAGTGAAACCGGTTAAAAGTCCCCGTGCAGCAGTTCTGCGACACGTATTAAATAATCTGGGCGATTCACGTTCACTATACACCGGCGACTTCCTTTTATGAACTCGAGACTTACCTGATATCTGCTGACAGCAGTGCTTTTCTAACTATCTACCTACCACTTTGTATTACATACTGACTCACTGCCGTCTTTTGTTTTGTTTTGTTTTTTGTCTGTGTCAGTTGAATACGTCCTAACCGGTTTGTTGATTCCTTGTTAAACACTCATTACATCACAGTTTATCATTACATGTAAAACTGTACAATAAATAAAGACATTTTGTTATAAGGAAGTCAGTGACAGGTGCATAAATAGATACACGTGCTTTTAGTAAAATTATGCAATCGTGTATTCTAAAACATGACAGGTTTGCGAAGCCGAATAAAAGCTACATGCGTTACTGAAATTGAAGTGCAGATTTATTTTCCATATCAGACTGTCGGTGAAATTTTAATTCAAAGAAATTCACTCGTATTTCTCTAAGAGTTACCACTAGCATCATTTCGAACTAAATAACATTATAATTATGTCATATGCATTTATTTACATATTTTTTCTTGATATGAATAATATTTATGTAAAGTAATTGGGCGAATTGAATTTCGTAACCTCATTTCGTTTAGAATATACGAGTATGTATGTTTATCTTTAAACATGTGTACTGATGATTTATTATATACATATATTTTTCTTTATAAGACAGCTTTTTTGTACTTTTTCTTACATAAGGTCGCCCAAAGGTCGCTGTACGTATCTTATCTGGCTACTTTAATTCTCAGCTCTGTTATATTTTTATATGTATATGCAAGTTATTTTTCTGAATGAATCAATAGAAGATAGTTTACATATTATCTATGATTTCTAGTCCGTAGCTGCGGAACTAGCAGGTCGTCGACAGTTCGTCCGCAAGAGGGGTTTGTGGCATTGAATTCTGTAGTGGGATCCCGTTGGTACCTGCACGAATCAACTGATACCTGTTTAGTACGTGATGTTGTTCAGCTGGTACACTGCACATTTAAAGTATACGTTACATTTGTGTCTTACTTAATTAAATAATACTTTGTAGATAATTTGTTTTGTTCGGATTAATTAGTTTTTTCGAAGAAAGAATTAACGTTACATGCAGTGCAACATTTATCGTCGCCAACATTACGTTGGAGTTTAATTATATCTACGTATATATTGTGTGATCTTGTTCAACTGTGCGCTAGTGCGATGTACAAACTTATTTGCTCTACAATTGTAATCCTGTAATTTAATCTGCAACAAGAACAATATTGTATCGATGCTCTCGGTAGAAATGTAACCATTTGGCCTGAATTCATCTTGAACACTTCGTTTTCATTAGCTTTTTTTTTAATTTTTGGAAGCAGGTGAGTTATTTTTAATCAACTTTTGTTTTATTTTACGATTGGGTTGGCTCTGTCAGTTGCACGTCATACTCGATATTTACGGCCTTTTGGGAAACGGATCGTGATAGAATTGGAAAATACAAATTATTCTTCTACCGGGACAATAAAATGAAATATTTGCAGCTTGTATTTTAAATTTGTGCTAAACTTTTACTAGATCAATTTGGAACAAATATAAATTATTTTAATTCTTCTACGTACTTCTTATAATCATTCTATATTAAGAGATTATTAATAATATTTAAATATTATGGGTTGTGAGGTCATACAGAAATCAGTATTCGGTAACAGTTTAGGTATGTGTAATGTCATACTTCCTTTTAAGTGGATGTTTACGTGTTCGGCAGCAATAACTGCTTCAATTCCATGACACCGGGAGACCATACGAGACTGCTTGTTTTGCATAGAAACTAAACGAGAAATTAATCGGTTATTTGCTGAATTTGATGTTGTCATGAAATGCACTAAGGACGCGACATTATCGATATTATATCGTTTTACAAAATGATAGTCCACGCGAATCTAGTAATTTCTTCAGGTGTATATTCACTGAGGTTTAACACTTGTTCACATTACTTGTGTACGTTTGGGAAGAACATTGCTCTAGGTCATAAAATGAAACGTCTCTGGGAACAGTGTGGAACTACATGAGCTGTGTGTGTGTGTGTGTGTGTGTGTGTGTGTTGCTTCGGGTAGGAAATCTTTTGTGATGCTTATGTGCCTGTGAACGTATAAAGAGTTACTTGTATTCCTACCGCATTCAGCTATCGCTGTACAAGTTTATCTTGCGGCACAACACTATTTTGTAGAACTGTGTGTTGAATAGCTGTCGGCAATGTTGCTATATATGTATTCCGGTTTTCTATTATCTCTTCTCAATTTATAATCAGTCACAAAGAAAATGAATCCTGATCCTTCAGTAATATATTTACTATAATATCATTTTGATGTTCGCAAATATATTTAGTCCTAATCAAATGAATTCGTGGACTACACAAAGTATTATTTATTACATAATGATACAATAAACAGATGTTAATGTAATTTTAAAAATAATATTACCTGTGAAAATTGGTGTAAAGTACAAAAATCTAGAAATATTCATATTGTTTTCGTATATATTTTGTAAAAGAATATCTAATTGTATTTTCGTAAAACGAAGCACATTTGTCTTAATTAAGTTATCGGTGTTGCTAGCACTGGCTATAAGAAGTAATTATTGTTCAATATATTTTAATTAAAGATAGTGAATTGACATGTGAAGCGGCTTATATTGTTTACGCTAGGTGATAATGATCGACAGTGGACGATAACTATTGCCCGAAAGGCATTTTATATATAGATCTCGATTATAATATATGTATAAACATATATACACGGCACACTTGAATTACTAAGTAAAAATACTATCTGCTTCTAATGTAAAATGTAAACAAGGTAATACAAAAAAAAAATATTGAATATGTATGTTCAAATAATCACAAGTATAAATTATTGTTTCCTTAAACGAACATATATTTATCAAATACTTAACATATAAACTGTGAGAAATGTGAGCAAAATTATAGTTTATTTGATTGTACAATTTGTCCCAATCGCATTCAAATATTATTAACAAAAATGTCACGTACGGAATAAAAAAGTAATGATATACAAGGAACGAGAAATCTAATTTGGTCACATGTATGTACAGACACTCATTCCGTGACTCACTTAATACGCCAAAATTCGCGCGTTCCATAGAAATCTAAATGTTATTATTCAAAGACTTGGTGCCAACTGACTAATATTTAAATGAAATTATATTCATAGTAGAAATAACGTAGCTGGTAAATAATTTAAGGCATTTTACAATGTGCCTTGCATGAGTATTATGTCATAACGCTAATTTCATTTGTGTAAATATGTAGTGAATTGCGGAAGATTATTTTGAAATTATTGACAAGTCAATGTTACGACGTACGTACTTTATTAATGATTGTCTGTACGCCAACATTTCGAATAACTTGGCTGCCTTTATGTAAGAGCATTGGAAACAAAAAATTGATTTTGTTTTAAATTTGACATTGACTAATCGTATTAATTAGTTACGTTATTCAGTCAACGATTAAGAATTTTTGGATTTCCACTAATTAATTTGTATTTTTGCGTTTTGTAAAAATATTTAATATATGTTGAGACGACGAAACTAAGTTATTTATTAATGAAGAATTTAGTAATTGATTTTTTTTTAATTATAGTTCAGTTTTTTAATTATTTAGGTAACCTAAAATTACTTGATATAAATTTTATTCATTATATATGTACATTTTTAGTGGCGCATAAAATATCTATTACGTTGTAATTCTAGTTTTTAAAGTTATACATAGATTAAATCATGCAAGGTTATTCATTAATTTACGATTGAATGATTATGCATTTTCGAATTAGGTATTGCAATCTATATATGTACAAGAGTTTGTTTATAATATTTACAGTAATGTACATAAGTTTCATATGACTGGTGTATTATTTATATATAAGCAACTACGACTTTATGGCAATATGTCATTATGTAAATTTTATATTTAAAATTGCTTTGAGCGACGTTTGTCTTACAAGATAGCATCGTGACATGTTATGTAGCAAACTGATGTTCGAGGAGTATAAACATGTGTGGCACAAAAACGTTTACGCTTCTCTCGTCTAACGATGTTTGCATGATAGATCCCGTTGCGATTTATATATATTCAACTGACATATTTCTGTCATACTTACCAATCCATATATTCTCAGAGGAATCATGGGAAAACAGTTTAATTTTAGTCTTATTATTTTCAATTCATTCACTGGTGTTTCTACATCAACTACATTTGAATTTATGTACATTCAAGACACAGATCTTAGGCAAATTAGATTACTTCTGTATATTAGCTTATACATCTACGTTGCGGTAAAGCCTGGCTTATAAGGGATACGTATTGTTGCTTAGGAACCCCCGTAGGTACCGCAATTATATATCTATACATGCAATTAGTGTGTAGATGTGTACATAAAATAATGTAGATATTGGTATAGTCTGTTCAACTATCATATTCCTGACTTCTTGACTTGTAATAATTAGTTTATTGGGGGATGCTGGATTCTAACAACACAAATTCGGTAAAATATTTCAATAGATAACTAAATTGTAATCCTGTTCGTTACTGATCTCAAAAATGAAACCCAATAGGCGTACCGAGCGTGCAATATACCACTGTATAACTGTTATACCGCGTATAATAGATGTGGAATAAATGCTATCAATAAGGTAATATAGTAGAATTGTCCAGTGGAATACTGCAGGCTCGATAAGGCTATTATAATTGAAATTGTCATTGAAATTACATGAAGTTATTTTTATTATCATAGCAAGAGTTTTGTTTATTTGGAAAATAAAGTTAATCGGATGATCTCCTCTCAAAAACGCAGGTTAAAATGAAACTAGTGATAATATCTGAAAAACCGGAACACAAATAGTAAAACTGATGTTAAATTCATTATCTCCGCCTCAAAAAAACCTGGTGCTACAGTTTAAACTTTTATACCCGCTACGACCTATTAGTATAAAGTTTTTTTCCTGGTGCCAAAGGTCCTGACTTTAATAACCAAGAAAAAAATTCCAAATGAAGTTTTTTATTACTGCAGCTAGAGGGTTGAAACATTTGGTAAATTGAGCATTCTCTCTCGATGTACCTATTGGCAAGATACGATAATTTTTAATTTGAAATTGTTAATCCACACTCCAATAGAACCTCGGAACTATAATTTCAGCGTGCTATAACCAATAGATAAAAAGTTGTGAAGATTTTTTCTTGATGTTAACGTACTCTTACGCAAAAAGTGAGCATGAAATATATTTAAATCCATTAATAAATTTTACCTCAAGGTTGACGTGGACCGTGCTAGAAACTTTTATAACAATCGTTAACTACTTAATAATTACACGAAAACATTCAGTAACTATTGGTATAGTAAATTCAAAGTTCATATTTCTGACCCTGTTTTGTAATGATTAGTTTATTGGGAGTATATTCAAACAATACAATTTTCTTTGAAGTCTTACTGAGATACTTTACAGAATTTATTATGTTAGGATACAGCAATAAACTAATCAATACAAATCAGGAATATGCACTTGGAATATACGAGATTATATTCATGATTTCAACATGGTTGTATTGTTTAATTGGCGCAGTAATTAATAAGGTAAGCGTAAGAAACCAAGAGCTTCATGTCTATTCATTATATATTTCGGACATGAATCGATATTTAATGGCAGTAGTACATTCAACACAAATAAGCCGGTTTTGAAGTAAATGCTGCGTGAAAATTCACACATCATCTTTAGTAAATGATTGGCTTATAACTGGTCATGCATAAATTCCTTTTGTCCTTTAAAACCTTCACGATATTCACGCAATATATGAATATAGACTAGGCACGTGTTTGTTAATACATACGTATTATCCTGTGATAAAAATTAATTTGTGGTTAAACACTTGATTCTTCATGCACGTACAAGCATAAAATATGTTGTGAAACTTGTTTATATTTTAAAATAATTTAAATATTTCTTTTAAATCATTAACTAAATTACAATATATTATTTTTAATAATAAAGACAATATAGAACTTTTAAATAAATCTGGAGTGTATTTATTAACCTGTAATTGTAATGCTATTTATATAGGTCAAACAGGGAGAAATTTCAAAATTAGATTAAATGAACATTTAAAGGCAATTAAAAATAAAAATAAAAATAATTCAGAAAATTCTACGTTTGGTAATCATGTTTTGGTAAATAATCATACGGTAAATTTTTTAGATTGTATAAAAATTTTACATATTGAAGAAAAAGGGCAAAAATTAAATTATTTAGAAGCAATTGAAATATATAAACATAAATCTCAAAATTCCAATTTGATAAATGAACAAACTGATTTAAATTATTCAATTCTTTTTAAATGTTTAAATTAAATTTAGTTGCCTTTGGTTTTCGTTTAAATAATAATAAGAAAAATTTTCACTTGTTTTTGTTTTTGTTTCTGGTTGTTATGTATTTTGAATTTGTAATTTTTGTTCCCGATGATGACATATTATGTCGAAACATGTAGAACATTTAAAAAATATAAAAGTAGTAAAACAATGTAATTTTTATTAATTTATTATGTTTATATTTTGTTGTGCATTTTATTACTAATTCTTGGCTTCGTACTAAGTGCTGATTGAAGAGTTAAAAATAATTACATGCATGTAACGTACTATTTAGTGAAATGTTACGATTAATTTAACGTGAAAACTGTTGAATATGTTTGAATATTTTTACATGCGAAGTACAGTTTCTCTACCTGACTATACACATAATTTTCTATGTAAGTACTATGAGCTGATACAATATGAAAATGGCACTGATAATAAATAAGAACTAGTATTCAAAGAATGGGTTAGTCACCCATGCCTGCAGCTCATCGACGTATGTCCAATTCTGAATTTATCACAAATTATTTACCTAAATACACTTTTAGAATCGTAGGTGCCCAGGTCGAAGTAAAACAACAAATTTAAAACAAGTGTGAAACCATTTTCTTCTGTTAACAAAAGCAAAGCAGACTAAGCCAACTATAAATGCATTAATCTTCTTTTGTTAATTTTTTAATTAAAAAATAATTTTTTCTTCAATGGTCTTACATAATTTTTCAAAATAAAAAATATGGAAAAATATTGTTCCATTTGCTGCATATGCAAGAAAATTTTGACTAAAATAGAGCGAAAAATAAAGGAGAAAAAAAATAAAAACAAAAAAAATTTGGAAAATATATTTTTTTTTCAAGTACTAAAGGAAAATTTGAAAAACAAAAAATCAGGTGCACAACTAGACCATAATACGCATTTGTAAAAAAAATTTCATCAAGATCGGTTGGATAGTCTAGGAGGAGTTAGTGGAACAAAAACCGTACGAGCGAGCGGACGAACGACATACATACGGTCACATGTTGTAATAGTCATTTCGTGATCCAAGGGGTCTGTCCGGGATTTCTGCGCAAAAATTTTTAAAATCGGAGAATGCTACAGACATCGTACCGAACACTATAGCTCTTCGACAGGAGGTCGATGAGCTAAAAACTAGTGTCATAATTTTCAAATAAGTAGGTTAGTAGGTCACTTTTGCTATTCTAATTTAACGATATACATAAATGTATCTATATATACATATAACGCAAGTAAAATTATTGACGATTATTATATATTTATAGTATCTTCAATATGAAACGTGTAATTTATTTAGAAAATCATCGTTAGTTAGAAATTTTTATTTTTCTTTACAAAATAATTACTTCAATTTTCTAAGGAAACGTTATTAAAATTCTCCCTGATTTATTTCACGGTTTTTTTTTTCATATACTCGCACATACATTTTTTTTTGTTGGTGATTATAATGTTCAATTCGATCAGAAGAATACATTAAACATTATTAGTCATCGCCATCACACTATTTTTTATTACTTTATTTATTTAGTATTGTGCTGTGAATAACTAATTTTTATTATTAATACGTGCTGTCAGTTTTAATGGTTATGTCTGTTTCTAATTGTAATAATTATAGATTGAAATCGTGCAGTATAACACTGTCCTTAAAATAAATATGAACCTTTAATACAACTGTAATTGTAAAAATACTGCTGAAATCCTTTATCCTTTAATGTAATTTTAGTTGTAGTTTTTAGTAATTCTCCATTGACTTTGGAACTGTGGTGTACTTATTCATGTTTTCCGGATCAGAATGTTTAACAATAAACAGTTTAACGTAACCACGTAATTGGCAGAGTTTGTCGCTAGTGTCTGTATCATTCACGTACAGTGTTGCAACTTGTGAACACTCTAGTTTGAACGGCAAGTAAGGTATTAGCATGCATATGCAAGTTTCCAATTGGAAAATACTACTAATTGTGCAGGAATTGACAGTTATAATGCAAATTCTGAATCAACATATCGTAACTAACGTACGCTATGTAATTTATATATCCGTTTCGATGAATCATTTCAATAAAACATTATTAATAATAACAGTACTGTACAATAAATAAATTACTTACGCTTTCGTTGCCGTTAAACCTGTTGCAACGAGGCCGGAGTTTGTATTGTAAATCTAGGTGCAAAAATTCAAATACTTGTTTGATAAATCTCGTCACACAGTGTTCCGTTATTATGTTAAAGTTTTGCGTAACAGAGGACGCGATCACGTACATTATGTACATACATTGGCTTCGTATACCAACTATCAGTTGTGACTTTTAGCTCCGCTCTGGTCCGAGGGAATAATTCGATTATTAACAGATTGTGTCGATGAAGTAATTTAGTTCGGTTAAATGAAAAGTTACGCCATAGTGGCAAACCTATCATTAGGCCAATTTGCTATGTGCTATCAAATGTACCTCCGGGCGTTCTCCCTTCACGTACGTACCTGTTTGTACAAGGTAACACAAGCTTTCACAGACGTGCTTAACTAAAGTGGCGCACAGGTGCAAGTGGAAATGAGCCTCGTACCCTAAAGCACGGCCGGGGATTACCCGCACTTACTTTCATCTATAACACACACGCGCATATATATATATATATATATATATATATATATATATATATATATATATATATATATATGTATATATGTATATATATATATATAGTGTATCCATAGATATAAGAACTTGACTAAACGCAGCATGCTATTAACAGAGGATTATCCCAAATTATACGACACAGTAAATGAATAAAAAGCAGAGCTGTATTCAGAAATTTATAAATACATTTTGAAAAATAACAACAAAAATATGATATACATCTTAACAATAATAATACAAATTAACATAAATAAATGTAATATTCAATAAATTATTATTACGTCTTAATTATAGACAAAATGTCTCTTGTCTTTCCCGCTAAGAGCATTACAAATGTACCTGAATACCGCCACTACTAGTAGTTTATGGCCTCTCCTGCTGTGAAGGGTACCACCCTACCTATTAAGGAATCATGTCAAGTTCTTATATCTATGGATAGACTATATATATATATATATATATATATATATATATATATATATATATATATATATATATATATATATATATATATATATTATAAGATTATACGTTTATTCTTTACAATTAAAGAACAGAGATATAAACATTTATGGCAATATTAATATCACAATTTGGTTACTATTAATTAAATATAATTTCCTACTATAACATGTCTGTAGTAAAAACGTCAAGGGAAAAATTAATTATTTTTAAATAACTACATATATATTATTACTGTTTGGATAACATTAAATGGTATGAACCTACATGAATATTGTAATTAAATGTTACACAACTTACTGAATAAAAAGAGTAGAATTTATAGATTGTTTCAACGGCAATTTTTATTTGTGAATGTTTTTTTCTCTTTTATTTGACATTTACGTATAAATATTATTGACTACATATGTTTGGAAGAGGAGATACAGTTTTTAAATACATGTAATACGAGGTCTGTGTGCCTTTTTTTTTAAAGATTTTCCATTTAAAGATAGGTATGCAGCCAGCCAGGCGGCTGTGGAATATTAGGTGAAGCGTATGGCTTCGTGGTTTAACAGGGTTGCAGAGGGGACGAGAATTACGTGGCGGAAAAGTGGCACACCTTTTATGTCTTACTACACGTAACGATGCACTTGACTCGTCAGTTATCTAGGCGTAAATTACCCACGGTTACCATGTTTGCATTCCCAAATCTTTCGCTGCAGATGACATTCCTTGTTGATAGAACATCGCGTGTGCTGCACGAATCAGGGGGCGGGTGACGTTGGTTTTCCACTACGACACTCCCTTAACAGTGTGCATCCATTTCATTTTGCATCCTTCCTTTTTTCGCACTCAATTATACCACGACATCCGCAGACACCTCCTCGTTGTGCACACGCGTCATTATATTTATTTTCCATAGCGTACCAGCGTGATATCGTTGTTTATAACGACACAAGGTTAATTACGGTGTTTGCCGTCAAATATTTACATACGACTTTGATTTATGGATTAGTAAATCCCATCGCGAATCTCTTCCCAAGTAGATGTAATCGTGTAACCCTACAAACTAAGGATCCTACATATATATGTATAATAAACAAATGCACCGATGATAATTAGTCATGTAACTGACATCACAAGTCAATATATTATAATAAAAAACGCGAGTGGCACTAGCTTCGCACGTGTTTGTAGGTAATTGACAGGTGTCTGCATGAAACAGAATGATATGAATATAACATATTGTTTTACGATGGTTTGATTGATTGGATGTCCGATAAAAATAAAATAAGAATCCTGTCAGATAATAGAAATTATTTGAAGGATGGGAAAGGCTAAATTCAATTCATATCATGCCTAAAAATATATATATATTCCTGGTCTATTTATATTATTTTCTATGAAGACATTCGTTTGTTAGTTACAATATAATTATTTTTTTCAGAAAATGATTGTAACAATTTCTCTTTTTTACTGCTATTTGAATTGATAACAATCCACATGATAACGCCAGCGTCAATATTTTTCAAAAATTACTTCAATGTGTTCTCAAATTTCATTACATCGAGTAAACATAAACAAAATGCTTTTGCGGCGAAATCCCAATGCGCCAGGTAATGAAAAATCACACTGCTGTTATTAGGATCTGTTGTTTACATACACAGCGGCATTTACTGGTCGTGGGAAAGATTTGAATTGATTTCACAAAGGAATTTACCGAGCTATGTCCGGTATTTATTCGTGTTGACACCGAATGGAGCATGCTTCTAGTACATAATATATTTTTACGAACTCAGATTCTTCTGCCGTCTATAATTTATTACTATTACCTTCAAATATGTATACTAATAAAGCTATTGTATTTTTGAAGTATATGCGCTTTCAAATAGCGTAATTATTGCACGAAAATACGTACGATTCAATATATTTCAATTAATTTCCGTCCATCGGTGTGAATGTACATATTTATATTTTATTGAAATATGAGACTGGAAAAAATGTTGCAATACGAGATGAAACGCTATAAAAAGTAATAAATATTTGTTCTACTCAATTTTCCATGGCATTTGTCATTTTCTAAATGCACAAGATAAATTCTTATGAGGTTCACGTTAGGTTTTTAAATTAATTGTATTTAGTACGATGATTTGATGAGTTTTTAAAATTACTTGAGTGTTTACATTGCTGAAATAGTGAATGTCGGAAACTAGATTGTAAGTTTAAATCTAACTACACACAACGAACAACGTTTCAATTATTGGAAAGTAATTATACTCATGAGTTTTCCCATAAAGCATTTCATCAATCACGTTAAAGTTTTCTTAATAAATTCATTCAATTGCATGCATGAATTTGTTAGAAGTGAATATTTTATACATGAATAGAAATACGAATATCATTACAAACATTTTCATAACTGTCGTGAAACTGACTTCTAGAAACAGAATCTTCGGATTTACCTTTGAAATTCCTTCTCTCAATATTCGTATCTTTCATGACGGCAAAAATTAAAAGTCGAGATGTGAAACGTCAAGTACATATTAGAATCACAAATGTCAAGATGGCTCTGGGTATCGGCAGTGCTGAGAATAGAGAGCTAGGTATGCACAATCAGCTCGCAATTCGAAGTAGCCATTCTAAAAAGTCGTCCGCGTTTAATTTCAAATGGCAAATGGCCTTTAGATTGGATGCGTTCACGAGGAGATGTGGATGCGTAACGGTGACGTCATCGGGTTATGGAGCAGGCTTTCGCAGTTCTCTGATATTGATTGTTGCACTGGTGGCGTCTGCGGTGGTCGGGTTTTTACTAGGGTTCGCTGCTGTGAAGAGCACGACCGACAACCACTGATTGCGCGCCACCACCACCGTCGATACTGGCTCGAACTTGTGCACTCACCAAGAACTTCCATTACCACCCGACCTCTCCGGCCGCCACGTTGTTTTTACGGATGAAACATGAATTTAAACTGTGCCGATGTTGTTCAATATATTCATAGTACAACTTTTATTTGCCGAAGCACTCGTTCCCGAACTTTGCGTATCGAATTCTAACTATCGACAAAGAAAAAAAATATCTTACACTTTAATGGTATCCTTTTCATCTGAGATTACATTCTGAACTCCAGAGAAATTAATTCTGGTAGCCTTATTTCGTAACCGACAGGCGTGTTGATATCCGATTTTAATTGCATCAGGACGCTGTATATATTTGCGTATATCGTTTTGTAGTATCGTTGTAAATAAATATACATTTAGATTTAATATTACAGACGGAGGTAAATATTTAAATTTCATTTAGTAAATATTTATCTTGATTCGTTGCTAAATTGTTTGTTATTGTTACTGTTTTTGTATATAGTGGTTTTGCATATGTTGTATTTCATTTTGTTTAACATTCACGTTTTTATTAGCCATGCATCGGTGCCAATAAAGATAAAATATCGATAGATTATGGAGAAGAACTAACCCTTTTGTGCTCATGAATATCCACTGATCGACACGGATAGTAGACTCAAGTAGACTGGAGCACGTGTCTGCGTTATACTCACATGCCTGAGCTACTTGCGTTGGCAACGATGAAGGTATCAGAGGCAGCGATAGTTACTGACGATGTCATTGCGGCCTCGGCGCTTCTCAGCACCACTTGTAGCCCTACAGGCCGATTCTTTTTCCGGCTTGTAGAAAATCGAATGCTGTTCTACACGTGTGTTATTTTTAGACAAATCCGCAATAAAAACAAGAAATTTTACTGTTTACGGCTTATTTAAAATTCGCGTTCGTTTCATTTTCGCTAAATGCCGTAAGATATTATGTCTTAGAACCACCAATGGCAATATTTTTAAAGATACGTACAGCTCAATACAATATAAGAAAAGAAGAATGTATAATCATAAATATATTTACACATAATATACCTATTCAGTTGTTTATGTATGGGCATTCTTTAAAGTGTCTGCAGCAGATAAATTCAGTCAGAATCAATTTCCGGAGTGTCACTGGAAATATTGGCTATTTCCTGCGGTCCTTTCCAAGTTATGAAGGGCCTTGGTTGGCTAGAATTTAATATACTATCACAGCAGTTATGGAAAACTATTCGCATTCGTACGAATGCTTTGTATTTATGAACTAAGATGAAAAATTACGTTGAGAATTAATTATGTAAATCGTGTCGTTTTTTTATAGTTCTGACACAAATATAAAATTTAGAACAAAAATCTACAGTTGGCTGTGTATTTTGCCCAGATGATACTTTTGTTTTATCTCCATTAATCATATTCTATTCCTATCATATTGAATAAGTTTTCTTATTAAGCATTTTCTGTCGACTACATGTTTCAAATGGTTACTGAAATGAAGGGCATTGTAAATGTCGGAGAAAGAAAATCCGGTACACGACAAACATAAATTGTACAAGGCGAAACCGGAAAGTACGTCGATACTGTGCCAAGCTCTGACAATTGTCTTAATCGCCTTTGGAAGCATGAGTTTTTAGCAAATTGCTTCTTCACGCAATTATATCAATGAAACCAGAGCAAGCTTGGATTTTGAACACTCGCAAAACAAAAAAGGAACTTTTCTTTGACCGTCTTGCTTGTAAATCTACGGTTCATTAATTTTCAATGCTTGTGAACGTTACACTCCTATCATAATATCTTCCGCAAAGACGAATTTCTGTCAAATATAAAGAGAAATTATATAAATATTTTAAATATTATGTTACAGTATTTCGGAGATAAATTTTATGAAACGAAATAGAACGAAGTAATGTCTCGTCCTTGACTATTAGATAGTTCAAATATTCGTGTGCTCAAATTCGCAACTTTGCTCTAATGATAACAATTCTGGACTGGTAAACTAGATATAGACCGGAACGTGTATACTCGTATACGTTGGATTAAAATGCAAAATCTATTAGGCACGATGTTGAATATTCAGATTGAAATTCTGCCTAGGGTTAAAGACACCGTGAATATACATGCTTAAATGTAATTAACAGTTACTAATTGTCATAGTATTCGACCACATCTCTCTCATTTCTATAACTATTTAATGTACATTTAAATAGGTACGTACTAATTATCTTCAAATGTGGCGTAAAATAATAAAAAAAGTAGATTAAAGAAGAAATATTATCTCATAGGGATGGCTTCGTCTGCTAAAAACTTTTCCATTTGAGCATTTACTGATTAAGTATTACGGTAGGGTTAATTTATTTTCAATGTATTACATTTAAATTCCGTAATTATTTGTTACAATCATCCCACACATATATGGGGAGTAAATTATTTTCTTTTTAAGAATATTATTTTCAAATACGGTCTGGTTATTGGTTAAATGCCCACGCTAAATACAAAATGATGATACACCCACAGGGCAAATCGTTGGTTTTCAGTAAATCATTTCGCTGCGTGTAGTCGCAGCCCATGAATTCAGATCATGAAACAACAAACACGTTTATATAAACGTGTACACGTTCATTGAGTAAAACAGTGATGTAAATACAGATATTAATTAACTCAGTTCGATTTGCTTTATGTAGGTATGCGAGAAGAAAATTATTTGGGAAACTGCGTGAATGTAATTCAGTCTTTAATTGTCCCGTAAAAACTGTGTTTATCATTTTCTTTAATACTGTACCTTCAGTTTTTACTGTGCTACCAATCAAGTCAACCGTGTTTATGGTACACGGTGAGTTAATAGTTTCGTTTATGTTGGAGTTTTTCTGTTTAATGACGTGGGTTTTATGAAAATCCTCGCAATAAATTTAAATATTCACGCAGCACAAAGACTCCTCAAATCTTGTTATGTCAAAGTTGGCGACGAGAGAAATTCGTCATGTGCAGCTGACAGCTTTTGTTTTAGCATTCTTTTTTCATAGTTATTTCCTTGAAAGATGGGACTCGTATCCGGTTTTCTGACGAGGTACATGCACGCGTGTACACTGATATGCCAGTCCGTGTTCAGAGTTATGACTTTTATTTTACATTTAGTTATTTTCAGTGCGCACGGATATTCATATGTAGACTGTTCATTTTTCATATTTAGACCTATTGCGTCGTGGACATGAAACTTGTGCCATTCGCGTGTTATTCCGAGATGATGGTTTTAAATTTCAGATTTAGGTTTAACTCCAGGGAATTTATGTAGTGCGATGTTACATTTCAAGCATTTTTTATGTGAACAGTAGTATGTGGTTGTTGGAATATTTTTCTCTTTATTAAACACGATCATATTTTATGGAATCATTTATAAAACAAACATTTCCTACCATCTTAGAGCAACATACCGTTCTTAAGTAACAGTTTGTAGAAATGTGATGTACCTATTGTAATAGTCAAGGCGGAAATAGTACTTTTGCAATGTGAAGATCAATGGTGTGGCGTCGTGGTTGTATTCAGTTTTATGGCCATAGATAGACTTGTTACATGTTCGACTCAACGTCAAAGACATAGTACATAGACAGTCACACAAACACTTGGTCTAATTAGCATTTTATTAAGGCCGCATTATACTTTGTCTTTGCAATTGAAATCCGTATCATGAATTACGGGTATGTAGTCTTCGTGCTGGAGTCATTCGTGATTCAGTGTTACCGGTGCCTTGTACTTGGTGCGATGCAAATTTGAGTAGCGATTATGCGATGTTGCCATTGACCGCCGCGACCGTGTGTCCATGAATCACCGAGATTTATCGTTCAATTAAGAGTGATGTGATGTGCGCGGGTTGCTATGTGGGTTCTCCGATTCCACACACATCTATGTTTTGCTTGTTTCTTGGAGCTTTGTGGATCTGACTACCACACGGCCCCATCTGGCCCGTGGTCAAATCGGACACTTCCAACAACGGGCATTTGCTGCTTACTATCTGCCATAACGATCTGTAACCGCTATTTACCTACATATATCTTCGCTAATCTGTGACAACTTGCAGTAGGTGTAATCGTTAACAACATTTGTTGTTCGATGTCTTGATATAAATGGTCAATAATGTTTCATACATGTATATCGAATGTTATTTTTGAGGTTATAATGAAATATGTAGCATAGGTATTTTAAAAGTTTCACACAAGATCGAAATCCCATAGGATTATAACGTAGATATAGGAATTCATACAAGTAATATGTAACCTCAATCATGTGAAATAACTATTCTCTTGTAGCCCTGGCAAACTTCACTACATGTGGCTTTCTGACATATCTGCTGATTGACTGCGCGTGTATTATGTAATGTGTAGTGGGTCTTATGAGAACTTGATATTGTAAGAGCAAGTAGAAATGCGAATACTCTTCAGTATAAAACGAAACTTAATTGTAGAAGGCACCAGAGGAGAAAGATAAAAGCAAATTAAATAATGTTTCATTGGGAAAATTCAATTGAAATTGTACCTGCTGTTAATGTACAATAAATTCAATAAAAAAAATTTATATTTATTTTGATATTCCATTGTCGGAAGATCCCGTTATATTTCCTGCGTCATCTTATTCTATCAATATTGAATTATTCCATATTTTACATCTAAGAACCTTTGTAATTTTATTTTTTTTGTTTAATAAAGTTAATATAACATTTAGTTCCTTTGGTATTCATATTGATACTACTATATATGAATTTATTAATAAAAAAAATGAAACTAGGACTAGTAATATAAATCAAGTTGGCTACGTTGAAAGTGTAGTACGCTCACAATTTAATTTAGTCTGCAACTGTTTTCATTATTCGAGAAATGATTGGTATGTATGGATCATACGTTACTCTATATTTGCCATTTCAAAAGCTTCATTAAATGAACAGTTCTGGTTGAACGAGTGCATTCGTTTTGTGTTAAGAATAGGTTATATTTTCATTGTAGAACGTACATATATACGTATACACTGCACGTATATTATATACGTATGTATATAATATACTCGTAAATCATTTAAATAATAATGAGCTAAGAAGTTACGACTGCGTCGGAAGGTGTAATAATTTTTAATTCCCATAAATTTATGCACGAGGAGTAAAAGCTCATTATCGCATTGGGGGTCGACAGAGTGAAATAATTCTGTAATTAGTTCCCGATGCACATGTTGTGTTGTGATTCGCAACGACAAGCCTGTATATGACGGTGAATATTCATAGCGGATAATATGAATTCAGCGCTGGCCACATCGAACAGATATGTGCATATGACGGCATTATACGTTACGTACGTAAAAGTGCACCGTTAATCTTGTAACCGCACCAGTAATGAATGAAAATAAGAGCATGCACCTAGATTGCCAAGGCATTTTGTATTTCTTCTTTTACTGCATTTTACACGAGAGTGTCTACTTCTTTCAATCTCTTTCACGATAAATAAATGCATTTGCTCCTTTTTGCTGTAGTTGCTGAGGAGTTGATGCTTTTATAGAGTAAAATTGTTGAAATAAAGACAGAGAGAGCGACCGTATTGTATCCCATACTATGTAGGAAAATTGAATCTAGCAGAATATACGTAGGTTCTTCTGGGAATAGTCTCGTGTACACTAATGAAACTCGGCTCGTATCAAATTACAAACATTCGTTACATCTGGCTACTGGATTCGACTCTTTAAAGAGTTCACGATCATTCATGTATTTTTAGTTAATGCTAACTGTATGCCATATCTTCTTTCAAATGATTTGGGGGCCTGTAGAATCTAAGTGAATCATTGTAGCTAGGTACATTTGTTTTGCTTACGTTGGTATTTAATTTATAGTCAGTTTAATTACATCTTGTTTCAACGGAGCATTGACGGGTTGTGTGGGAGCTCTTCTAAAATTCTGGTCATCACTCAACTCGACGATGTGATCACCATTTGAAACAGGCTGTCCGACAAATCACGTCAGCCATGTTTACTTGTTAATATTTATCTGAGTCAAGCTTGGACAATCAGACCAAAGGCCGATGTACACGGACTAAATAGTAAGACGTGCTTGGAAATGCAAATGAACGCGGAATTACAATTTGATCCTCGTACACTGGTAGATACTTAGATTCAATACTATTTTATCCACTGATGACAAATTCTATTTTTATATACTGAAATTTACCTTCGTTCCGTTTGTGAAATTGAAATTATGTTTGTATTTGCTAGAATTGAAAGTTTAGACTGTTATATTTGTCAAACGAGTCGCCTTGAAAATTGCTTACCTGAACTTATACAACTGATAAAATTTAATTTCGAAATGTAAATGTTTTTTTTATGAATTGTTAATGTAAATTTAAGTATATATTTTACATAGTTAATAAATATGGTGATTCGTTTTGTTCTCCATTAATTGTGAAGAGAAAGAAGACTGTACAGTAAATATACGGTCGGTAATGTAAAGGCGGAATGTTTGTGATGATTTGCAAGTTTGGTAGGTAGGTACTTACTTCATGTAAAGGAGTGAAATAAATTGCTTCGTTTTTTATCTACGACTTGAATAATAATAAGGAAGTGGAAATGGTTTTGCGAGAGTACGATGGCGAATATTCATTAAAGCGAAACTCATTATTTTTACAGGTTGGTAAATATTTCGCTGTTGCGGTTCCATTTAACTTCATGATACACTGATAAAGCTGAAAGTTGCTTCATTTTTTTACTAAAGCTCCACTGCTGGCAATTACCACAGTGCTTTTATATGACCCATGTGTGCGAAGCAATTTGGAGATTAGGTTATTGTTCCTCTTGCTCTATATTCAGTATTTATTCGCGACACAAAGTGACATTTTCTACTGTTTATAATTCACTACGGAATTAATTATACATATTTTATATTAAATCGGTTTTTTTCATGCATGATTCCCTGTAAAAGATCAATAATTAATATTTTATTTTATAGGTATATTGTTTCAAAAGTGAAACGAAATGTAAAATATTCAATTAACTATTTGTAATTATTTTATCCAGTGATGTACGGTCGAAATAATTAGTTCAAAATAATTTGTTTTGCCTTTATTACTATTTGGCACAAATTTAATTAATAATGTGTTAAAAATGCTTAATTTTCAGAATCTAAATCAATTAGTCTAATATTTTGTTTTCTGTTTTCCGGCTACATAAATTTTATTACAATTATTGAAAATCTTTATCTAATATATTTTTTAGTGAAAATTTGAGGTAAAATGAAATTTTTTTTCCTACTTATTTTAGTGGTATATTCCTAATTGTTAAGATAAATGTATGTAACAAAACTAATAATATAATTTACACTTATTGTAAGTCGAACAATGTATATAATTTGTGTTAATCTAGAATGAAATGACTGCACAAATGTCAGACAAATGCCTTGAAGTTAATGTGTGAGCCACGCTCCGTTGTGAAGAATCTGAATTCTGGAATTAAACTTAAATAAGAATCCTTATAAACGAAGTAACGAAATGTCTTTATGTCATTAGCACCAGAGTCGACTGAGAATTAAATAAGAAAGCGAGTTAGTGTCATGATGGTTCTTGAGTTTCGGCATTCCCTTCACGCCCTACCCCGCCCTTCCAACCAGATGCTGTATGTTGGTATACGCAAGTAACACAGAATGTTACCTGATGTGACATTTCATATAAATCTAGTTAGCAAGGTGCTGCACGCCGTTACTCCAAACGTACAAGTTTAAATTAATTCTGGACCTATGTCACGACTTCCCGAAGAAATTCAAATGTGGCTTTTAACTATTGTTGCAATTTTATTTTTGTCGTGCAACTTTTAAAATATGGCTTCGATTTTTTTTAGTTGCCAAGTCCTGTGATACTTTTTTAAATGTTTTGAATTTTTATAAAGTCGATTCTGTCGGTTGTGAATCAAGACACGTATTGTTGACAGTCTTTGTGAGAGTCTGAAAACTTGTGTGCTCTAAAACTTCAACCATGTAATTCATTGTAGTTGTCCATACATAATAAATAAATCCTAATTAAATATTTTCTGTTTTAGAAGGATTTTATGAGATTAATCAAAGAAGTGTACTTACTCCCTTTGAAAATAAAATTTTGTTATAAAACCAAATGTTTGTGAAATGTTGGTTATTTTTGTCACGTACTGCTCCTATTTTAAATATTCCTATCAGATAAAAAAAATTTGAACCGCTACTGGTGTGCACATTCTTGAATAATTCACACATCAAATATTTAAATTAAAATATCAGCATATGTACGTACTGATGTAGTATTCAAAAGTAATTATCACATTTTGGTTGTGTTATTATTATAGGTCCGGATATACAGTACATTTTGTCGTGAAATTTATAATATTTGTAGATATGAAATTTGTATATCAAAGAATTTTAATTGAATTATTAATAATTTACTTCTAGCTTTTACTAACTAGAGAACATTTGATAAATGAAATATGTAAAGAATAATGAGTGTGAGTATGAAAAAAGAGATCTTATCGTATCATATTGATCATGTTTGATATATTTTTTGATTGATGTTTAGGTACATATACGTAGTACTAGATTTTTATACCGTATGCCCATAATCATATCGGAAATAAACGAGGTAATATAAATGTCAGTTTTATGTATGTTGACGAATCCTAAAAACATATGAGAGTGTGTTCAGTAAATTGAAAATGTTATATGTATTACCGAATCCACATATTTTGGTTACTTTAGTTCTTCTTCTTGTTTCCAGAAGGCCTTATTAATGCACGTGGAAATATAGATCATAGGTATACCATACAACTTGGATATTTGACGAGAAAATGTTGATGAAATTCATTATAAATGAAATGTAAATTAAATTTTTATTACAGAATATTTCCAAAGAAATTTTATTTGAATTATGTTCTTACGCATGTACATATGTATGTATACAAATGGCACTGCGGTCTAGACTAAAACTCCATATGTATATCATGCTGGTAGAGTTTGTAATTGCATGAAAATATCAGATTAAGTGTCAAAGTAACATATTATTTCGTTATACACGTGCAATATAAAAACAATGTTTTAATTAACACGACCTGCTTATCGTTTAATTTGCATGCATACAAGATCCGGTGCCGTGTAAACTATACATTTTTATAACAAACTCATTCGTTACGTAGTAATTAGTGCAAAACTTAAGTGTATATAAATGAACTTCTTTTAAAAAATGGAACCATTAATATCCACAGCTGTCCTAATTCTATATTATTGTATGTTGAAAATTGGTTTTCCTCGTAAAGTATAAAATGTTTTATGTTTTCTTTATAATGTTTATTATTTAAATATCGATGAAAAATAGATTGATATGAACTATAATAATAGCTTGAGAGATGAACCTGAGAAAAGCCTACTCTGGTTTAGAGTATAGTTTTCTTTTCATAATAATTTGACAGTCGATGTGAATGTAAGTAAATTATTTAGCAATATTTACTTATTCTGTTTATGTGCAGGTTAGATCAGATTTATATGCGCATGCGTGTGGTAGTATTAAACAAACATCTGTGACATTTACAGTGTTTTTCCATTTGGAAGAAGGTGATTTGCTGTGACGTGTGGGCTGTTCATATGTCAGAGGTTCGATATAAAATAACAATATACATGTTCATTTGTAAGTAAATAGTACATCATGAGAGTAGATACTCGTATGAACTTCATAGTAGAGCAGCTGTCAAGATATACATCAGTTTCCTGGTTACATTGAGAAACTAGCGTCAGTAAAACTAAAGTCTCTTGTAAATCTAATTGTAAATGAGTGTATACATGTTACACTAAAATGTCAGGTCCACACTCCAAATGTACACTCTAAAGTAAGTGACCAGAAATACATACATTCACAGAAAGTAAAAAACTTTTTTTTTTAGAAACTTTTGCACGAAATTGTATTTATGTCGGAATTGGTGCGGTTTCACACTTTTCACTGACTCACATATGTGTATGTTAGCCGCTAGAATTTAAAGTAAGAACCATAAGTTATTTTCTTAACAGTAAAGAAAAAAAAATGGAATCCTGTATTTGACATTTCAAGTTGTGATGAAAATCCATATTACATGACTAATGCAAATTTAAACAACCGTTTTGAACTCTGGAACATATTTTACTTGCGGCCATGAGCAAGAATAGATACAACTATCCATGTTTGAATTTCACATGTTTATGTTGTAATTTCCAGTGGATTAGACTTTGAATAAACATTTTCCTATTCTCCTGAAATTAATAGAATAGAGTACATTTTGTTTCGGGCTGGTCTGACTGGAATAACAAATAGCACTGTCAAATAATTTTACTACTGACAATACCGACTGCGTGTCAATATAGAGTAAAATAGTAAAATATGTTTCATTGCCACATGCACGGGTTTAAAAATACGGGATTTCCATAATAATGAGGTCGACGGGGCGACAGGTAGACAGTTCCACACATTGCCTTTCTCGTTGTCACGTGTCTGCCATTTTGAAGTTTGCACGAATCAAACGTTCCATATGGCTGTTGTACACAGATACTTCTATTTGTTTAAATTACCACGAATGTATGCGGATTGTTGACTGACTGATTGATTGGACTTGTTTCGCATGTAATTCTCTTGCGCATGTGATGATAAACAACACATTCACATAGCTGTTATTAATTAACAGACAACTGTAGTTATTTTTTTGTGGCATCTATATTTAGTTGTGATAGAAGTAAGTTCTGAGTGTTTGATGTTTTTGTGCGACATAGAATGTTCACCATTGCGTCCTTTATTTAACCAGGTAGAATAGCTGACAAACGTGTAAAGAATACTTGGATGTTCCCTTGGATTTCAAAACTTTGTTCATAATGCGGGTTCTGGGATGTTGAACTTCTAGCCTTGGGACAAGGCCGTAGATTTGGTAACCTACTACCCGAACGTTTGCATGCGAATGAACTTTATCGCAGCTTTCACTGTAGTTTCATGCCTCGTTGAATAGATTGTAAAAAAATGCATGTGACTTCGACAAAATTTCGTTTTTAATAATAGAAAGTATATTCGATTATAGCAAGTAGATTAGACCATATTTGTCACTTGCGACTGCTATGTTTCATGTACTTAAATTAAAACATAAAGTAGATAATTATGATTTAGCATGACTGTTTTATTTCAAAGAAATTTAGAACTTTTAGTGGTCATAAAACAGTGTACATTTTAAATAAATATACTTAGTGTATTAAGAAGAAAAGTATAAAATTTATTTAACAAGAATTGTCTGATGCGCATGCGATGCACGTGTATATAAAACAATATATGTTGTTTATATATATATATATATATATATATATATATATATATATATATGCGCATGTGTTGAATACTGGAATATTATACTTTAATAGTATTTTTATTATCTATCTGATCTATCGATCAGCGGACAGAAATGAAACTGGAATATGCAATATATATTATCGTACGCGGATATCTGCTGGTGGTTAGGGGCTACTTAGGATTTCAAGGAGTCTAATAATGCACGACATGGGCGCTGAGCTTGTGGCCGTTTGGCAGACAATGACGAGTAGGTTCAACAGAGAATTATTATTATTCTCTAATTGGCCTCAGGTCTTCCTTGTGACATATTCGCCACTGTTCGGCACACTACGGCATAAGAAATAAAGTTCATACATGACTGCATATTCATATATTCTTGAAACTGAAGTATCGAATAGCAGAGACATTTATGTTCATCTAAGTTTTGCGTTGTATTTCGTGGAGGAATTCGTGTTTTTAACTTTTATTGGCAATAAACGTGCGCGGCCATTATAATCCGATATCGTTTTAACTGCCCCAAGTAACCATGTAATTTTCTCTGATATACGGCAGTCATTTTACACACGACATGGACTCATTACATGCATGCGGGTTGTTCTTGTATGTATATCGCTTGTAGCACTTTGGAAGTTCTGCGATGATGAGCTCTAACTGTTTATGGTTTGTTTAACGATATTGCATTGTCATATCGTATTACTGCTAACTGGATAACAGTTATTCTTATAGTGCGTGTAAGAATATTTACCTGGTCTATTGAACTGAAGCCAATGTACGTATTACAATTTACATGCATTTAATGATAGTTGCCATTTCAGACTATTGTTGCTTTGCTTTTATTTTTCTGCTTCGGATATCCTCGTATCTGAATATTATTTATTTGACCCAGATACATTTCATACGCCATTATTTGTGGTACTCATTCGCTAAGGGTGCACGTTCCATTATAATTCCCACCACAGTTTTAAGTATACTTCTACCTACCTCATAATTTTTTCATGTTCGTTCCTTACCCTCCATCTTCACTAATAACCAAACACATTTCTCAAGCAGCCATTTCAAAAGTCATTAGCTTTATTCCGTGTTTCTATACTAATCAACATTTGCCGGCGAATAAATCAGTTGTGTATTGACATATACCTACGTATTCTATGAACAAATAGCTACCAGAATCTGTCAACAGTTTCCTGAATACTACTCGCAAATACATGTTAATGGAACGAGAGAAATTGCGAAGTGTGTGGTTTGATGGCAAGCGGTATGAATTATTTATTAAATAACCTTTAGTTCATTATCCATTTTCGTTTACATATATGTTGAAGGAAGACGCCGGAGTCAGTCAGCCAGTCAGTCTCTTGGAATAATACGCGAGCAACAATCGCTTGTTGATATAACTATTGTTTGCGACTCATTCACGAACTAACGACAGTATTGTTTACTTATCACAGGTATATCAGCAGGGCGGCTGAAGCGCTTAACGCAATTACGCCGTGGGTAATTGTATTTCCCTCCTGTATAAAAGACGAGTCCTGCTTCAGCTTTCAACCAATGTTGCACGGCTCTTTGAGCCTAACCTAACTTCGGAAGCAAATTACAAAATTGTATCGAGTTTGCGCTGGTAGCTACAAAACTGATATACGAACAAAGTCTGTGTGTGGTTAGATCTATTTAAATACAATAGTTTTTATGAAAACAGCATGGAAATGCTGATTAACATGTTTATAAATTATTGATTAACTATTATGAATATTTTGTTGACTTTAATGACTATCATTACAATTTAATATGTAAATATTACTTAATTTAAATTTGATCTTTCATGCCATTAATAATTTATTATTTAACAAAAATTGCTTGCATATATCACGCATAAATGTTCATAGCATGATTATTTAAATCGGAGTAAACAAGACAATCGCTTGAAATTAATTAAAATGAGAAAAGAAAAATGTAATTCGAATAAATATTACCGCTGAATTTGAGAAACGGATGGAATGTTCTACTGCAGCTACATGTTCTGTCAATATAATTGAACATTTCAGTTCAGCGACTACAAGTACTGTACAATAGGTTTGCATCGGAGAAATTTCATTCACGTACTTACCGTTTCACAGTTTTTGAAGATGGAAAAGTGTATTCTTCGAAAGTTTTCATTAGTTTAAGTAAATGGAAGTCTCATGGGCGTCCGTCCGGGGGAATACGAGAGATAAAACTTTAACAGTCATTTTATTTGTGTACAGCGTGTCGTTTCATACATATATAATGAAAAACTTTATTGCAAATTTTGGAACTGCGATTTTCCGCGTGAATAATGCCAGTTTAAGCTAGGATATTTTTCTAGTCGTCTCTATGGCATTTACATTTCTCCGTATCTTCTTCTCGTTGTCGTGATGCCCGTTGTTCGTTAAGTATTGCGCGTCTTTTTTGCTCAGCACAGAACATGGCTCTCAGTACATCATCTAGTTCGACGGGCGGCCTGTAGTCTCGGTACTCAGCACCGGGCCTAAATTTTGCAACCACTGGTTTGTAAAGGTCCATTGTCTCGTACAGGGGTGGCCAGAATTTTGTATTCATCTCCGTCCGGGTTCTAGCGTAGTACAGGACTACATACAGAACTGTTGATGTCATGACGGCTGCAGGGATAATCACTACCGGTAACACTTCCCAACATCTTATCATTCCCAGGCCCAGGAATGATCTTCGACCGGTATTATGTTTCGTAAAAGTCCACACCCACCATTTCTGCATGATTTTTTTTTACACAATTTTACTATTTAAACAAAGTATCTGATTATGACATTTCGAGAAACAAACGCAATAAATGTTTTTGTTTTCCAATGACTACTGGAAACTACATTATTGTTACATATTTGAACAGTAATTTTAGATTTAGTAATACTGCAAGGATAATGTATATATATATATATATATATATATATATATATATATATATATATATATATATAAATTATATTTAGAAATTATTTTCAAAGCGGGATGAATGGATGCCCTTTTAGCAGAGTAAGTAATCAATATCCATAATTTAATATCCTGTGATAATTCACTAAACTGCACTGGACTAATGCACTGCTGTGACCTGATTTCATCTATTACCGTGAAAACTAGCTGATAGGCGGCCCGATTAGCGTATATCAGTCCTATAACTTGAAACACGTCGAACTTCCATAGGTAACGTACCATTATGCAGACCTTATAAATAGATGACCTATATCTTCCTTGTTAATTATTCAGTTCATTCTGAAATGGAGACGACTCTCATGTAAAGAAAAAAAAGTGAAGATATATTATTTCATCATTTGAAGCCAATTAAAAACATTTGATTTTTAAGTACACGAGATTAAGTACTATAATTTTGTTCGATAAATTTGTTTTTGTTGTTCAAAACTTTGTAGAAGATTTCTACCAATAGAAGAATTGTATCTGCTGGAAGATATTATTTCCAGGCGCCGTCTGTTTATGATGTGGGCTCTCTGTATTGATCCTGACAGACGGTGGGAATATCTTGTAAGATTTACTCAGACGTGTTGTACTTAACAGGTGTGCGAACCGTTTGTCTCTAATTCGTAAAAGTGTTTTCCATCCAGTGTGAAATACGTTTAGAATATTGTTAGCATTTGTAACGAAACATATTTATTCAACATGATGACATAAGTGTATTTTTAAAGAATAATGTTTAAACTATATCTTGCTTTATATATATATATATATATATATATATATATATATATATATATATATATATATATATAATGTACACGTATTTTTCACGCGTTTACTCTGAATTATATAAGATTGTGATGCCATGTTTTTAGCTGTTGATTCCAGGAAATCAAACCGGCATAGCGTGACCCAAAGTGACAAGAAGGGTAATTCCATGCAAAAAGCCATAATCATTAGTAGCGTAGCTACCGATACCTACGTTTAATTAAGAATGTTATTCTTGTTTTCAAATCAAATATCATTGTATGCTGGTTTTCTGTTTTACAACAAACAAAAAAGTTATCGTTTAACTTGAATGTACACAGGAATTATAAATAGTAAAACATCAAATGAAAAGTTCTTTATGAAATTGTATCCGTCATTATAGATTTATTGTCCCTTATTAGTAAATCTGGTTGACAGATTGTCAATGTACAAAATTACACTCGCGGATGAATAATCCGACATTGTCACTGCTGTATCGAGTAGATATTTTAGATCAATATTTTTACTAATGCAATGATATCTGATATACATATTGACTATATAGAAATGTTAAATGGAGTATTATCCATCCATTGATGTTGTATTATATTTATTCAGCGTTAATTACTTCCTATTAAGGATTCATTCTTTTTTCTTAATTACAGATGAAATCTTAGCATTGTAGAGATTTCTCCGTGATGTAGGAGGTCCATTACTTAACTTAATTTCGATGGCTGATGAAGTCGCCATTCTGCGTATAATTTATGACAGTTGTTGTAGACAGAATAATGGATCTCTTTGAAATCATTTAATTTAATGGGTTTCTCGAGAATTCAACACTTGATCAATTTATAATGGAAATCATTTTCATTTTAATGAGTTTTGCCATTCTTTATTAAATCGTATGTGTTTTCATGAAGAGCAGTATATGTATTACTTAATAGCCTATACCACGGGTACCCAACCGGTGGGTCGCGACGTCCCTAGACTGTTCAGGAGGATCGCGTAAACGTATTTGAAAATCTCAGCCGGATGAATAGTAGTTAAATAAATACCTTCTATTCTTTTACTGAGAATGTTAGACGGGTACTTGGCGGTTAAAAATAGGGGGTCGCGACTTAAAAATGGTTGGGAAACACTGGCCTGTACCCTATAGTATAGATTGCTTCATTTATATGAAATGATGGTGCACAACGTGGAATGAATGATATCACTATGTACGTATATACGTATGTCTCGTATTATTAACTGCTGGAATTAGTAAGTTCTTGCTGAATTCCAAAGTGGAATTTGTATTATTTTAAATGGTAGTTTATCGGAGTACGGCACGAGTAAGTTTTCAATAATAGTAATTTCATTTGGATTAACTGCAGACTTCCAGTAATTCTCGTTCTCTTTACATGACAGAAATAATTCAACACGGATTAATTACAGCTGTGCTTGTCAGTGTAATTGGCGCATTGGTGTATATGCGTGCGTAGATAATTTAGGTTCCTGCACTGTTCAACACGCATCATACAATTCCAAATGTCACACACAGGTATTTATGAATCATGATTGTGCATTATATCGGTATCAGTGTTGCTTCATCTGATGGACATAAACTGTTTGAGTAACTATAAGTCAGCGGGGGCCGTTGGTACCGTTGCGTGTTCACTTTGCGTGAAGAAAACGACCGACGACTCAGTTCGTTGCATTTATGTGCCAGACTTTCCTATTAAATAATTAACATTGCATTTATATACCTTACCGTGTCCTTTTAACTTATCACATGCAATGACTAAATTCAATTATGACAAATTATTCTCAGACGAGAAATTCCCTTGTCAGCCCCAATTAATACGTGCACGAGTTGAATAGCGAAGATTTGCTCGAGAAGGAGTAGTAAATAATTTCAGCGAAGTTCAAAGTCTGCTCTATGACATTATGTTTTACATAATATTTCCAATTGTTTTGAATATACTTTTGAGGGAGAACGAGACATTTTATGCAAGACGGCGGGAGTTAAGAAGTGTAATATAAGTACTCAAAAGCTTTCGTATAGTGTAATTACTAAACATAAGCTACTTTGTGTACCATTATTCGTAATATGTAATTTATTTCAAAGAAAACTTTCAACAGAGAGAATTGTATGACACCAAGTCTCGTGTAGTGTAGTGTGTTCCAAGTATAATGCTTGTTGTTTTTCAAGAGGGTTCGACGATGCAAGATTAGACAGAACTTGGTCTTGTATTGACCGAAGCAGTTGACGCCATCCGGTTGATGCTATTCTGTTGTGCATTATTGCAGAGTAAAGATCAACACGGTGCAAGAGAGCATTTGTCGTTGTTCACTGTTCTCTTTGAGGACACTTCAAACAAACATCTATATCTGAACGAGAGATTCAGGTATACAGAGGGAACTTTCTTCATAATATTCATTTTACTCTTTAAAGAAGGTATTCAGTTTACTGTTTGCAACGTGTTGCTGATGTTCAGTTTGTGCTGAAACAGAAACCAACCAAACTTTTTTGCGTACCTCGCAATACTGAAGCAAAAGTTGTTTGGCGTTTGAGCAAAATACCGCTTTTAACGGAAACTTTTATTGATTATAATTTTCTAATTAATAAAAGATTCGTAGGCGTATACGAGTTGAACATGACACTAACCTAACAATATTGGAGATGACAGGACTTTGTTTTGCAATTGCGAAAGATAACAAAACTATATTTCACATCTAAATTGGAATTGGAAGAATCGATGTCCTAAACTAATGTTTCTAAATTACGATATTATATATATATATATATATATATATATATATATATATATATATATATATATATAATAAAAGATTGAAATATAAAACCGAACTGAATATAAATTTAGTTTCAGCTCAATTATTGAAAAAGTTGACTGAGTCTGAGTCACGTTTCCTGGAACGCAATTGAAACAGCAAGTATTGAATTAATAACGACATATAGGAAGGAAAACACGCAACTTCTTAGAGTTTTTCATTATCGCTGATCAGCCAAAGAACATATTTGTTATTTAGAAGAGATTATTCATTATGACGGATTTTATATATTTTACAGTATCTTCTAAAGTATCAAAATACACACGGATTTATGGACCAAAGTGTTTTCTGTTTTCGTAATACCTTGAAATAAAGCCATGTTATTTTTCTTTCACACATAAAAAAGTTTGGAAATAAATTATGTCCATGCGTGGCAAATATCTTATATACGTAAAATTTATATGTTTGCCAAAAAAATTCTATTTTTCCATTTGTGAGAAAGCTTTGTTTATTTTACTAAAATGTAAATGTTATTGATCCATATGTGATTGCCAAAAGTATCACCGAAATATGTAGCACTTAATCCATGATGTTTTTGTTTGTTACTTCAAGTTCAAAATGTATTAGTAAGTTAATACAATTATTGTGGCTACAATAGTGATATATGCGCCGCTGTCAAATTAGAACATATTTATAACTGACCGTATTTAACTGAATGCACAGAAAAAATACGTAGGTACATGTGAAAATTCTTGAAAAAATGTGACATCTTTTTACGAAGCCGTATCAATCATCGAGTTGATGTATGATCTGTCATCGCATTCAGTTTCAAACACACTGCTGTCCCTGCCGCCTCCGTCCGCCGCCATAACCTTGTCACATCATCATGTAGTTAGTGGTTGTGCGTTCCAATTGTGAAGCGACGTACCCATATGTGCACAGTTGTGTAATGGCTGCACATGATATATTCTTTTACACTAATACAATGATTTTCTTGCGCAACCGAAAACATCATTAATACATGAACCTCGTGCTTGGTCGACTGAAAAGAACTGTTTCCTTTGCTGCTAAATTGTGACACCCAAAAGACAGGATTCGTATCGATTTCGATGAATCTCAATTTTCATTCTTTCGGCTAATCCAAAATACGTACTCTAACCTTCTCTTCAGATCCTTTCTTTTCAACGGTCACTCGTTTAGTTATTGTGCAAGAAATCTTGAAAACTGAATAAATTTTGCAATGGTTATAGCCGGTGTAAATTATTGAGAGCAAATTATTCTACGTCAGTTATCTAAGTTGCCCGAATTGGTTTGGGATATATGTTGATAAAACATATTAATATGCTCGGATTAAACAATCTGTGACTGGTTGATGGAGAATCGTACCGGTGAAGTGATTGCCTGAAATCAGATATTAATTTGTAGCTATTTTTGTTAATTTCTCGTGCGTTATCAATCATCAGTTCAATTATCAAAACACACACACACACACATGTATGACAAAATCTCACTGTCATGTAAATTGAGTTGCGGTATTGCTAATACATTTCTCACAGATTCTGTTAATTGATTGGCACGTTAGTGCGCCGTGCATCTGTCGGAGGTTAATCATATAAATAATAAATCTAAATGTAAACTTGTATGGAATTAGTTACTTTCATTTGATCACAGTTCTACGGGGTTTAAGTGCCCCTATCTCTGTTATTAATGTTCACTGTGCTATGTGTAATTGAGTATTGATTTTATAGTTGGCTGTACATTCCTATGCCTTTGTTTGCTGTCATAATTTTTGTTCAAGAGGAAATTTATGTGTATACCATTGAGTACTATATAGATTTTTAGAGAATAGGGATGATATTGAACAATTTGTATAGATATAGTTAGGATTGGATACACATAAAGTGTAGGATGCTTGCCCTAGACCTCCTGACTGTGTTTTTTTTTTACAGATGCTTCAAATATTATTACTATAATCAACAACCGAACAGTGCGTACTCATTTTAGACCCCCGAAATATAAAACTGTCTCGGGCCACTGTTATCCAAATCTGAATAGATTTTTGGTATTAATTTGAAGCAACAACCGTGAATAATAAATATATAATAATCTTCTTCTTATATAATAATGGTATTCTTTCACGGAATTCAGAACCATTAATAAATTATAAATTTATCTTACGGTTAACGTGACATTTTCATGGCGACGTAACTGAAATTAAGTACCTATTTCTAAAAATGTTTATTTTGAATTACGTTTTGAAAGTAAAGCTAAACATTGTAATTGCTTTACTTTATTTGTAAAAATATCCCGTCGGGTATATGAAAAGGTGACTCTTGATTAATTTACATATCTATTGAGAAAATGCGAAAGTATTTGTTAAAGATGTGTAAGATTCTATTATCTGGATATGTATAAAATATGCATTTATTACGGATTGTATGTTTCTAAAAATTGTTTCCTTGCAATGTGGATCATGGATCTTCGTTCTGTATGGGTAACTGGTGCGATGCGGTTTCTGAGTTGCGGTCAGAACGGCTGCGCTGTTTGAATTTCAAATCAAACATTTGAATTGGGTTCGTTGGAGTCATTTATATATAGTCTTTTATTGTGATCATTTTACCCCATTGGAAGGTCAGCAAATGACAGTAAATTTATACATTTCGTTTTCTAATACGTTGAAATTCGATAACATGAGAATAAACATTGATCCCTGATATGAACCAGTTCTTTTTCAATTTCCTTATGTAGTGTAGAGAATAATTGCTTTATTAAAACAAATAGAAAGAATACTAAATCAGTAAAAATAAACATGGAATTTAAAGATTTATTGCATTCCAAATGGACATTTACTAAGATAACCCAAAGAGAATGAACTTTTGGTTGTTAAAAATATTTTTATATATTGAAATGTATTTTTGCAAATAGATGAGTTTAAAAGTATAACTATGCACTCTTTTCATTATTATGAATCTAAATTGATTGTGAACATAGTTTGCATTTCGGCATATTCGCTACCTCCGTTGTTTGCTTGAAGAAGCGTTGAAGAGAGTTGGTCTCAGAACATGATATATTTGTTTGCTTAAAATTTACCGCTGTGTGTACACTGTAGGGTTCATAAGTTTGCTATTGTGTTACTTAATGTTAAGCTGCAAGCAAAGAATATTCACCAGCTGTTACATTTTAAATATACGTCTATGCATATTCAGGTAAATTTAGTTTTCAAGATCAAACACACATAATAAAAACATCACGAATTATCTTTATGCATGAAAAACTGTTTGCTTTTAAATCTGATTATGCTTTCATCTTTGTTGTAGGAAGCTACCCGTGCAAAATAAATATTATTATGTAATAAAGACAAAACATCATTTATTTTTCGGTTGCTTTTTGGTTCTTCACTTTCGTAATTGAGTTTGGTTTTGTTAATTATAAAAGAAATGCGCGTAACAAGTTTTATTAAAGTAGAATATTGTTAGATGATACTTCAGGACGGTCATTTTATAAGATTTACGGAGAATATGATTTCCAACAACACACAGTATGAATACTATACTCTATGTTGTTCAATATTTGCTATTTGAAGTGTTACTGAAGTTCTACGTAAATAGGACATATAGTAAAATTATTAATGTATAAATCAGTTTCAGTTTGAATGCATTGACATGTAATGATTTCGAGGTGCAAAGTGAACTCGCAAACATTAATCCCTAAATTTTGACGTTTGGCTGGAATCGATCGAATGATGGAATTAGCCAGTTCATGATAATATTACACTCAGTCAGACTTGCAATTTCCTTGTTTACGGAGTTGCTAATCCTACAGGGGCTATAAGTGTTAAGCAGTTGGCATTACTGTCACGTGTACCCGTTATCCCCAACTAGACCCGGCCGAACCCGGGCCGCTGTAGCAGCAATACTAGTGAACAGCAACTTCCAGTCACTCTATAGCTCTCCGCCGCATAGTCTTTCCAACGTCTACGCTACAGCAGAATCCATTTGTGCCCCACCAAAAATATCGTATTCTGTTTATCGACTGGCAATATGCACCACTTGGTTCCTCACTCGTAAAGCGCGTACATATGCATAAACTGTGTTACCATTTTATGATTTCATATTTACAACCTGCAGCGATGCTATAAACCAAAGATAAACTATTCTACTATCGGATTCTCGTACCATTTTATTTCTGCCCCGACAGGCGAAAGTTTATTCTTTCGAATTCAAAATTCACTTTATTATTTAAATTGATTGAAAATTTGAACTCGTTAGTGTTGACAATAAACGTTTATCCGATTAGACGGATGCGGAGGATTTGCAAATCCTCTTTGGAGACATTTTTACGTATTCCATGCCTACCTTTCGTACAATTCCTAATCTCGTAAAGACTTCTCGTGGGAGATCAATATTCTACACAGACATCAGTCAACCAGAATGTTGTATCAGCTGAAATCTAGGTTACTTTAACATTTAATATGTACAATGGAAAATATATAAAGAAATCTAGTATCACATTGTATGTGTCATGATGAACTACATGACACATACGAACCTGTTATTATTGGATTCATGCTCGGCAGGTTGTGGATACGGATGTCGGCCGAAAAGATGTCTTGATGAGTGGTCCATTAGCTAATCATGAAGATGCTAGTACAGAACAACTCACTACAGATTGACACTCAATCTGTTAATTATCAGTACAAATCCAGTGCGAGAGTATTGATTCAAAAAAAGTGTGAATCCAAAAAAGCTTAGCGTTGATCTGTTCTGGTTTTTATACAGTTTCAGCCGCGTATGTCAGTGTGTGTGTGTGTGTGTGCGTGTATGAAGCTGCCAACATAGGCACCTTAAACGTAATTTATCACGCTTTTCGCATTTGCGAATATAAATCACAGACTCGTATCATCACGGTTGGTTTAACACATGCATCATGTTCATATATTCTCACTCAATTCATTTGAAGATGTGCAGTTTTTCAAATATTTTTATCAAAGATCCCGCCAGGCTTACATTTCATGTAACCCCGAACAATAATTGAATGATTAATCGTTACAGCTCACTTGAATCTCAGTATTTATATAGCTACTAGGCGAGTATATAAATTCTACCTCGTTTTCCTACATTTGCACGATAAGAGCTCTATGGAACACAGCTGAATAATCTGCATTTTCTACGTTGTCATATATCAACGGCAAAATATAAATGTATATATATCGTCAAGTTGCCACGTGCAATCTTATCATTTCTACAAAAATATGTTCGACACATATAACTTGACAAAATATGAAGCTCATGATAATTTAGAACAATTATGAAACAATGTGTTGATTATTGCACATGCAATTCGTTGTTGACCGTTGTAGTCAAGCTTCTAAGGTCGAACAAAATCGTTGCCAGTTCCACACGTAATTTTACCATTTTCTATCTACTTTTCTATCCTTTCTTTGTCGTTTTTATCTGTCAGTCTGAAAACGCCGTTACTTTATGCGCTTCCGCTTTCTTAGAAGAAGCGCCTGCGCATTTAAGTTTAAATTCGATTTCACGTTGGTAGCATTTTTCTGTTTTCTACATTTTGCGCAAGACTATATCAGTTTCCAAGCAAAAAAAGAAACGTTCAAGGTAGATAAAAATTACAGTATAGTAGCGTAATGCTTTCATTATTAAAGGAGAAAAGGCAAGCGTATTATGATGATACATACAGCTTATTATATACTGGGTATGCAAAATAAAATGTAGTTTAGTAGAATATTAATGGTTTGTGTTTATGAAAGTCTTATCTCATAATGCAACAGCGAATACGCTGCTGATGACTATGATGGTGAAATATACGTTTAAACGCTGCGTTTCTGTAAAAGTATAGCTTTGGTTTATCTTAAATTGGTGCGAGAAATTTATAATAATAACGATTTAAGGTTAGATATGTATTATTCACAATATTAAACAGTTGTTGAAGAATGCCTGGAGGTTATGTAACAGAATATACTTTGAAAACATAACACCTGGCGGTGAAATGAATAAGTAATTTTCTTCTTCGTCATATTTAACATAATATTCATATTCGTACCAAGGAATATGTCTATCTTTTTAGAATACGAAGGAACAAACTGAAAAATAAACGTATAGTGTTATTGATTTAATGGAAAATATATTATATGTATATTTAAGAGTATTTTGGTATGTATATGGCTTTAAAATCTTTGTCAAGTTACAAATTTTCACGAGAAAGTAATTAATATTTATTTATAAAATTTTGGTATGCAATTTTAATGCGGCTTTATAAATATTCTAACATTTATATATATTATATATTTATGTAATCATATTTAGAAAGTCCCGACTGGTTGCGGTTCTCGACTCTCTGAATATTATATTATGCCGTCCGTCTGTTCAGTAAAATTGGCCATGTCTGTAAAATACAATATTTAAGATAAATTATATTAAATTTTAATTGTTACATTGTTCAACTTGTCAAGCGATTGAGAAAATCTGGAAGCAAGGGACGATGGCTAATGTGATTGTGCTAATTTCTATGACATTTCAAGTTATGACCTGTTATGTGTTTAACCACAGGTGGTGTTAGGTGTGTAAACAATAGAACCATTTGTCGTTTATATACGTAATTTGATCAAAGCTTATTTATGTACACATTGCTCAGCTCAGCTCTGTGGGCGGTTGTTGTAATAGTATCGATTTGAACATTAGACATTCTTCAGTACCCGGTTCTATATTTGAAACAGGACAATCAATTCGGTACATCAATGAATAATATACAAACATCACGTCCACGACTAACCCTGTGATCGATGTAAACCAATAAAATTACTTTCTGATACGAACGTCTCAAGAACTGAAAATGTAATACTTGGATTAATCTTGAGATCTTAGTAAATACTTTTGCTTAAAATCCTATATAAATAAATAATTTATTTGCGCTATTATAAATAATTAAATTTAAGAGACAATGTAATAAATGTTGAAAGAAAATTTATGTAATGCCATACGTACATAGTATATTTAGTTTTATGATATAAATATAAGACGGTATGCAATAGTAGCAAATATGTACACAGAACTATAAAGGTAAATTTATGGATGTTCTATGCCCGGAAATTTGGCGCCTGGGGCCGTAAAAACTAAATGCCAAACCAGTATGTGTTACACAAAAGTTACATTATGAAGATAAATAATAGTATATGTTATTTGAATTGTACAATTCGATTGATTTTTGCCCGTTGGTTCACATGAAGCGTTACTTCAATGAGTCTATCGCTTTAATGTCTGCCTTCAATATGAATGGAAAACAAACATGAATAATGATTACATTACGAGTATGTACCTTACGTATATATATAAATAATTTTTTGTTAGGTGTAGTATCGAATATTTATTTGATTTTATGTTTGGACATAGCATTAGTACAAATGTATACAGGTTGATAGGAATGATATAGGTTAAATATCAGACTTGTTTATTTAACATCAAACTCATGCATGTTAGTTTGATGGTAAATAAACAATTCTGATATTTAACCTACATATTGTATTTCGGATTATAACAAAATTATTAAATAAATGAAATATAGTTACGAATATCTAAAACAATTATTTCACACGAACATATTCCGTACTGATTTAAAAAATAATAATTTTCTCGGTCATTTCAGACATATTTCCAGTACAGATATTTCAGTTTGCAGACTTTAAAGTTTTGAACTTATGTTGTACGTTTGATTATTTATCACAATTAGATGCATATATCGGATGAAAGATTACAGGAAAAGTATTTTAACAACAATGAAGTATACCGAACACTCAATAAGAAGATTCCTTTGCAATTGATCACTTTTCAGAACTTGTGTTTACTTAACAAAATATCATTCAGCATTTTGTTTTGTATTGGAAATTATGTGGTTGAATTTATAGAAAATTACTCAGTATAAAAATGATCTGGATTAACATTTATCGTTTACCTTAGAGCTTGTTTTGTTTTGTAGATCCGAGATATTACTATTCATTAAAAGTGTGAGAAGCTGAGAAATTTGTTCTGTTCTTAAAATTGAATTTACTCAAGAATATTAAGTCAAGAGAAAGTCTGATACAATTATTATCAAACGTTATGTTATAAATGAATTAATTATTCAGAATTAATTATCATACAATAAGGGTAAATTAGAATTTCTCGAGTGGAAAATATTTGATATTCTAGTACCCGGCGTCAAACAAACGTCAAAATCATAAAAACGAATATCTGTTAAATTTATATTTGTTGTTACCTCGAATAACCATTTTTACGTAATAATTTATTACTAATAAATATTACATTTGTTAAGCCACTGTCAATTTACAGCCAAAAAAATGTCTAAAAAAGTAATGGCCATGTACATATTTCATTCATAAATATCTAATAATTTTTTATTTTGAAAAATATTGGAAATCATGATTTATGACAATTAAAGCTAAGAATTTTCATCATTGTGGATTAACGTGCATTGGATTCGATCAATGTTTCACTTTAAATTTAAGACTGGCGAAAAATAATATTACCTGGAGAATTGAATGTGTATTAATATTTTTATTTAGAATATGTTTTGTTGTAATGCTTGCTACCTGTATGTAAATTTTTTTGTTATGTAATATACAATAATATCTGTGTGCTCACTGTCAGTCTGCTATTTTTACAACGGAAACATTTCAATTACGGTAGTAAATAATTAGGTTAGCATTCGCTGTACTGTGATCTAAAACAACAACACGACGATGTTGACCGAAAGCACTTTCGGTTCACCAAGTTAAAAATACATGCTTGTCACAATCGACCTGTTTGACACACGATAATAGCAAGCGTCTATCCCGTTTTAACCGATATATTTCCTTAATGACACTACCTGTCCTAACTAAAATGTTCAACGTATATAAAATTTATATTATATGTATAATTTGTCCCTATGACAGTCACACATATATATGTACTATAGTGTATCCATAGATATAAGAATTTGACTAAACGCAGCATGCTATTAACAGAGGATTATCCCAGATTATACGACATAGTAAATGAATAAAAAGCAGAGATGTATTCAGAAATTTATAAATACATTTTGAAAAATAAAAACAACAAAAATGTGAATATGATATACAGCTTAACAATAACAATACAAATTAACATAAATAAATGGAATATTCAATAAATTATTATTACGTCTTAATTATAAACAAAATGTCTCTTGTCTTTCCCGTTAAGAGCATTACAAATTTACCTGAATACCGCCACTACTAGTAGTTTATGGCCTCTCCTGCTGTGAAGGGTACTCCCCTACCTATTAAGGAATCATGTCAAATTCTTATATCTATGGACAGAGTATAACAAAAGTAGCCGATATTTATGCCTAGATATTGTAAAATCCTTTGTGCACAAACGTAGCACATTGCGTGTAGCAAGTGTTCCAACATTAGCAAATGTTTAATTTTTGACGTGACTATTTTTCATATCGGTTGCGTGCTATGTGTTTTAGATGTAATTTCAGAAAAAATCCATATCAACGAAGTATTATAGGTTTGATGCTGTTGATTTTTTATTTTCTGTCGTGAATATTAAAAAAATAAGAACAATTGACGTTACATACGTAGATGTATAAGTTTTAGCGCATAAATCAGATTTGATATTTGTAGAACGGTATTTGCAAATATCTATTTCTGTCGATATATGTGTAGTTTCGACAACAAGTAATCATAATACTGCATATTGGCCAAACTGCATCCTGCAATTATTTAGTCTGTTCTTGAAATTCTAAAATTTCTTGTTAATCATCTACTTCTTCTACTAGTGCTGAAAGAACAATTTTCCTAATCATGGAATTAAAACATAATATAAATATACGAGTAATGTATTTAATCATATACCAAAGAGAATGTGTTATTCATATGAATTGAAACAGATTCTGACATCTACAGGTATACCAAGTACGCTTTTAAAACATTGTTATTTTTTCATTTGTTTTGAAAATTATAAAGCATATTGCGGTTTGGCTTTTGCGGCTTGTGATACATAGTTAGCAGCGATGGATTTCATTGCGATATTCAATATTTGATTTTATAAAATTATATTTCCATTGTGGAAACTTAAGATAATAATTATTTTGTATTAAATTAAAATAATTTCTGTTTGGTAGAGGAGGAATTTTCAATTATCTTCCAATTCGTATTTCACTGAAAATTAAACTTGTAATGTTGTTGAGATTAGATGATAAACGGGCAAAGGCAACATGAATCTTACTGTTAACGACACATTAATTAAGTACCTAAATTGATCTTGTGCATTTATTGAAGAGATTCTAGAAAGGCCAAGAATCGTATTGGATTTATCAGTACTATATGTTAGTACTTAGGAGTGTACATAGGATATACTACATATTATCATTAAATAGAAGACAATTATTTCTATATGTAAATCCCCGACTGGCTTAGAACAGTTGAGATAAAGGTTAGGTTATATTCTATAGATATATAGTTTTCAAATTGAGATATGTAAACAAATTCTTCGACTCTAAATTGCGAAAATCTTTTCTGAAGAGCATATAATTAAATCGCTATGAGATAAAAGTTTTGCCAAAGTGCATCTATTTCGCCAGTGTAAAATCTGTAAATGCTGCGGCCACAAAGACTTTGCTTAAGTTTGAATAACGGATGCTATGGATTCGACCGAACTTGGGTCGTTGGAATAATTGTTCAGCTACCTAACCTAGTTTGCATTTATACATCTGCTGGGAGCACAGAAACAACACTGCCATTAGACCTCTAGAATTGTGATGGTCATCTATTTTCGCATATCATTACAGCCTTAAATCAAGCAGCACTCCATGCTTCCGGAGATGAATGCATAATAAAATGTGTGTGCCGAACAGTTTGAAATACACGAACACAGTATATTACTGCTTATTTACGTGCGGAAGTATTGCAAAGATGTATTTATTTATATGTTTATTTGATGAAATGAAATGGAATAAATGTCTTTAATGCTCGGCATACAGAAGTAATTACTACGGAGACATCTGTAAAGATTCTGTTCACGGCTCATTGCGCAATTTATGTTTGTATTGCTTGCTTTATAATTACTCATTTCGTAAAATAAATAAGATTGGTAATTAAACAGCTTATAATTTTTTTTCAATTGAGACTTTGTTGGTGTTTGTTTGGCTTGTTTGTACTGGAGATAATATATTTTAGGTGTTACATATGTATAAATGAATGTGTACATTCGTACTATTTGTTTCGCGTTGAATTGTACTATTACTAGATACCATTATTTATCGGCTTACGTACTTACGGGCATACCATGGACATTGAGAAGATGTTCGCTTCTGTTGTCTCCCATGGGAGTGATGCTGAGGATCGTTGCACGCGAGTGTTTAACGTTCAATACTCACAAATGTAAATATCAGAATGGGACGACATGCTGTTGCCTGCATGCTCATCTGGTTAACAACATTTCAGATAAACGTACGCATATTTCGCAATGAAATGAATATACTCGACCCATATTTCATTGGCGAGCTTTGAGTATTTTAGTAGTTTCTGTGTATCTTAATGTAAACGAACGTAGCAATAATGAGAAAACGTTTCACGGATTACAAATACAGTGGTACCATACATCCGTATGTTGTCCGTGCATACGGATGTATATCTGCATGTAGCTGAACATGCAACTGTGCGTAGTAGGTACACGGAGTCCGCGCTTACGGAAAACTGAAGCGATTGCAGCGCTTGTGGTGTAAGCCCGGGAACAGGCGCCTGGGTAGCGCGCCGCGGTGCTGTGGGCGCATCGACGCTCTCAGTGGCGCTTGCGACGCTGACACGGAAAGGTGTACTGACGACGCTACACCGCGTACCGGCGTCCGTCTTCACCGTGTTGAACTTCGCGCGCGCTCTTCCAATAATTCATAAGCCATCAATCAAAGTTTCGCCTGCGACAATTCACTTTTCATTGAACGTTGTCGTTTAAGGTTTCGCTGTGTTTGCGCTTATTAATTGGCTTGGTTCCGAAGACAGATTATAAAACAATCAGTCGAATGCGTCAGTGATTCGTTACCAATAGTCTTGATACTTTTTTCTATGATTGTTCTTTATGGATTCCATGGATTCTTACCAGACAAAAGTGCGTGCGCGTGTGAATGTATGAGTGAATTTTCATAATCGGTCTGTTAGTTAATCGGTTCGTTGGACGAAAAGTGAAGAATCTTGCTGATCGGTGCCAGTGTCGTGCAGGATTTAGCGCCCACTTGAACGAGTCGTCTATGCACACCAGGGACATCTAACCATACACCTTGACGCAATTGAACATTAAAAGTTGAAAAGTCCCTCGGGAGCCATCGCGGGTGTCGACTGCACACTTATAGACACGCATCCTTGTGGATGTCCGTTGTTTTTGGATTACCAGCAAGTGATTCCGTTGACTGTGGCGTATGACGCAGCAGATAGAACGGATACCCGTGCAACTGACAGAGCTACGGGCTGATTAGCAAGAGTAATATCGTCCATACGTCTTGCAAAAAGCCGGGAGCGCTGACGCACGGTAATCAGTTACTGGGGATTATTCCAGGTCTCACGGTGTGTGCCCGATGGTTGATGATGTGTTGGTGACGATGAACCGTTACCAGTACCAGTGTGGCCGGTATTATAACCCGTGCTCCTACCATTGCTGTTCCCAACACAGAAGACGACATGTGAACCAATCCGCATACACTCTATCCAACGTTGGCGTGCCTTCGACATTGAAGACTCTGGACGACCAATAAGACCCTTCATCACATATACGCACATACACACCAGCTAGAGAAGACACGTAGCATTCCCGTGGTTCAGATGCGGTGATGCGAGAAACATTGAATGCGACCGCGTGTGCGGCCCTTCTGGACGACGTGACGTGGAGCGATCCGAGTCTGCTGGCCTCGCTGTCCGTGCTGGCCACCATCAACGTCATGGTCATTGTTGGCAATTGTCTCGTCATCGCAGCCGTCTTCTGTAGTTCCAAGTTACGTTCCGTAACGAACCTGTTCATTGTGTCCTTGGCGGTGGCCGACCTGCTGGTCGGGGTGGCAGTACTGCCATTCTCCGCCACCTGGGAAATATTCAAGGCGCGTGTTTCACTCACTATCTGATTGCTCCAACTCCCTTGTTTCTCCCCTTGATTTTTCCGATACCGCGCACGACATTTGCTGTTCTGTTACTAAAATTAAAACTGTTCTGCTTTTGATCGAATGGCGAACGTGCATGTTTACGTTCCCTTGCTCCTCTGGTTGACTATACCCGCTCCTCGTGTTCACAGTTCCTCGGCTTCTGTGTGCTCGGTGTCGCACATGACGCACCGTTGCTTCTTTTGCTGCTTATTCAACCTCCTAGACCATGCATTGATGTGATCCAGTTGTGCCTGCGTAAACAAAACTTGTTGTGCGTGATGCTGTATGCGTAAGTGCTCACTGTGTTCCCACGGGTAGCATTCGCTATTTGTAAAACCGAAGTGTACACTTTGCCAACTATATACTATATATATATATATATATATATATATATATATATATATATATATATATATAACATTAATTCAGTTCGACCACATAACTGGCATGTTCATGTAAATAGACTTTGTGTTACCCAAGCAACTCATTTGTGCAAAGTATCGCTATTTCACAGACCAGGATAATGCCCTCCAATTGTAAAAGAATTTATTATTTATACGGTTTATGCAAAAGATATGATTTGCCGGCACCATTATTTTCTACAGTATTAAAAACTGTACACATATTGTATGGAACGTAATATGTGGAACTTTTAATTATTTTTATCAGCCCAGTCCATCATTATGAGGAAAGCTTCTCTTCCATGATTAAGGTTAGCTGTCATTAATTCGTGAAAAGTCTAAAATCATTTATAATTAAATATACATATATATATATATATATATATATATATATATATATGTATATATATATATATATATATATATATATATATATATATATATATATATATGTATATATATATATATATATATATATATATATATATATATATATATATCATTTACATAGATATTATTCACGAAAATATACATTTTTAAAACATACAATGTAAGTATGCCAAATTTGCCTGAGAAGTTCGATAATATTTCATAATCATTAGTGACATTCTCAAATATTCTCTATTTTTCATGTTTATCAATGGACGCTGTGTTCTTTCCATATAAATTTTATCTGTGACTTTAATAAAACGGAAACATTTTGAGTTAATTTTAGATTCAAAAGCAACCTTAATTGTTTACAATTTGCTGTTATGAATTTCGCCTTAAGGTGCAATTTTATATATAATATTAAAATACCAGAAACGACAACGACGGTTTGACGTCTTTAAGTAAATAATTTATGGCAGATTTCATTAAATTTTACTAACGTACGTTTCATTTTCGAGAATTACTTACTATGGTAACAAATTTACAATAAATTAACGACGTTATGAAACAAATTCCATATATATATATATATATATATATATATATATATATATATATATATATATATATATATTCTTTACAATTATATTAGGTTATTTGTTTATTTTGTGGTCAGCATATGGAAAATTAAATTATGTAGTCCTTTAGGTTCAAAATATTAATGCGTGCATGATATTGGGTAATTTTTTCACATTTTTAACAATTGAGGTAATACTTTTTCCCGTAGTTAATATTGAACAGAGTATCATCATGTTACCAAAGTTGGAATTGATAGTTGAAAGTTTTAAACAAGCAGAACCTAACGATTGATCGTATATCACATAGTTATATTGTATCACATTGCTTTATTTTTTATTTGGTGTATTAAATTGAAATATGTGACAGTTTTTAAGGAAGTAGTTTTATGAAATAATTAAAGACTTTTAAATTAACTACATCAGAATCTTGTTTCGCATTGCAATTGTTTCTTTGTTGTGAGCATGGAGAATTCTTCGCGTAATGTTACAATTATCCTGACTTAGGCTATTCAAAGCATTATACCATTCTTTTTGTTTCCAGTGGTAGACGATGACATACGTTTCCTGTCATTATTTATGTGTTTTGTATTTGAAGAATGTATTTAACTTTTGTCACAGCCTAGTATTTTTTAATTGAAGCGCGAGAACTGCGTAGGCATTGTAGTAGATCTGGATCTTATAAATCCTGCTCGACTGAAGGGATAAGAATCTACGTACGTAGGTTGAAGTGTGACTAAGACGTTTTATGAGAATGTGTGGTAGGAAATATGCAAAATCAATATAACTATACTGACACTGTGTGTGGTTGTGTGTGTAGGTGTGGATATTCGGCGACCTATGGTGCAGTATGTGGCTCGCCCTGGACGTATGGATGTGCACCGCATCCATTTTGAACCTGTGCGCTATCTCACTGGATCGGTACGTGGCCGTCACGAGACCCATCACCTATCCAAGCATCATGTCGCACTCGAGAGCGAAACTCCTCATCGCAGGCCTCTGGGTGCTCTCGTTCGTCATATGTTTCCCGCCACTCGTCGGTTGGAAGGATACCCAGGTGATTAGGTTTCACACTTGTACCTCTTACGCGTTTGTTTTTCTTCGTGTTACAACAAGACATTGTATATAATTAGTCTCGAAATCGGGTATACACACACGTGCAATTCTTGTAACAGAGAACTTGATATACCCACCTGACACACTTATACACGAATTCCGGGTGTCCCAAGGAAACTGGGACATAGGGAATTAACACGTAAATATAGAAAAATTGTGATTACTGAAAGAACCATATGGATCTTACACAAATATATCTGGGGAAAATTTTTTTAAATCTAACGATCTGACAGACGCTAATAATAATAATATTTATGACGATACATATTTATTACATTTCCGTAAACAGAAAATTTATTTAAATATCCATTAAAATGAACAAAGTTGTGTTTTAAAGATATCCAACTGAACACAAATACATCTTCCAAGTTTGAACTTTAACTTTTTACAAATTCGCTTACAAAATATAAGCTCTTAACTCTTCGTTTATTAGTGATGTTAATTTCAATCAATTTTGTGCGTTAATAAAGTTAATTTACATTTTCTGTAGAAGTAAAAAAACTATGGATATAGTTGGATATAAAAGATATGTTAATTAAAATTGATTTTTTTGTGGAGGCAAGAATTAAATTCAAAATATATTTTACTTTAATTCAATTTAGTAAATGAGGTAAAATTGGCTAGTTAAGAGAATGGTTTATTTTGTAAATGAGCAAAATTGGATTTATTGTTCCAAATTGACCCTTTAAATGGAATCATAAAGGACGGCATTTTTTACCTCTCCAACTGAAGTGGCGCTTGTCCAACGGCCATAATAATATGTACGTGTGTGTGTGTGTTTGTGTGTGGTTAATCGATATCTCTTTCATTTCGTTATCTACTACTCAGTACAATAATTGGATGATTTAAAATATTGATTTTATTTTGATTGCTCTCGTATCTTGTAAAATAAAATATTCTCTTATTTATGCTTCAATATGTATGATAGATTTGCGCAGATATGAAAGATACTAATGAGTGCACAAAAGAATATAAATGCATTAGACTATATTTATTAACATAATCGTTCAACTAGCTATATTGCAATTACCGAACGAGAAACAAAAGAAAATGTAAATTGAATCGTAATGTCAGAGTGTAATGTTTAGCCGTAGTATATATTTTTTTATACGGGATAATGCGGACGACTGATTTCTGCAAACAATAGCATTGTGAAAAACATGGAAAATAATATGTGTCTGAGGCAACGTTGTTGCTCTGCGTTTAGGAATAATAAAACATTTACCGTTGGATTTTTTTATGGCAAATAGAACACTTCTGTTGTACTACGGGAATATTAAATGATAATGGTTTGTTTTTGTAAATCATACTGCTACACAAAAGTTTTAAATATAGATCTCTCCACGGTGATGTGTGAAGGGTCATGCGAAAAGTTCTGCGTCTGCCGATGTTCAGCGTCGGTATCATTGTAAGCTTTAAATCAATTGTTTTGCAATTTATCTTTCTTAAGACGGAACGTTCAATATATCGTCTACGTCTACAGGGCTGCTGAAAGATGAACATTGTATTTATAAATTATACATTAGCATATAGATCACAGGCGGAGCAAAATAATATGGAATAATATATAACAAACGGCTTTACGCCCTGGCTGTTGCTGAATATTAATGACAGTGTAAAATGTGAGCATTTACATTTGAGTGTATCTAACACATATATGAAGGAACTGGAATCAGTAATTCCGTGGTCGAATTTGCATTCATTACATCGAATATTGAAGTGTCCACGGCGTCGGGTTATGTTTTGGCTATATTATGCACGCGTTAGGTGACTGTCATTATAACATATTCGTCCCAGGGTTTATATTTTATGCGGACTGAGCATTAATCATCACAAAACACAACACACATGAACTGGAAGTTCGAAAATGCCCGTGCACTCTAATTCTGAATTACCCCCGCAAGAAACGCAATTTATCATAACTATTAGATAACATTACAAATTCTCAGGGGTCGCATATAGGTTCCTCCAGAGATGAAGCAACTTGCGGTTATGCATATGTAATGTAGAAATTTTTATGTTTTAATCTTAGTTCGGCATCAGTTTCTTTTCTGTGACGATGTAACTTCTTTTGCATAAATCAACTTTCATCCTTAAACATACGTTACAAAAGTACAATATTTCTTTAAACTTCTTCTTCATTCTTGTAAAGTCAGCACATACATTTCTATTATATACGGTATATAAAATGTAATGAAGAATGAAATACGTAATGATAATATGTTCATATTCTATGGTGAATTTCTATTATAATATGACTCGCAACAAATGTGTGTTATTATATGTGATGACTGTGGAAATTGTACGGAAATTGAGGAAATGCGGACGGAAATCTAAAAGTATGGCGAAAATTTATCGCCAGAATTATGAGAAGTCCCAAAAATTAGGTGTCTCACCTATATGGTTGAAAAGCTAAGTTAGAAAATAATTATTTTATTTCGAAATGGTTGGCAAAAATGTAATTAGTAGTAGCTATTGCATAATAACGACTGATGTACATATAATTTTTAGTTCTGTTGCATATTTCGTGTTTTTTCCCATGAAATACAATTTATTTGAAATAAAAGCCAACGTTATTAGTTCCATTTCGGTAAATTGGTAAAAATGGAAACTCGGAACAAAATTAACATAATGAGTTTGCGAATGGATAAGTGTAAATACATTAATTCCCCTGTGCTTATAAATAATTCGACGATAGTCCTGTAAATATATTGGTCGACTGACATTTGTCCCAAGGTTACGGACACACGTAAGAACAAGAGTCAGTGTAGATAAGCTTGTGTGACTTTTCGGTCGTAGAGTGCGGTAATTAATCACATTGTTGCCCGGGACCTGAAATGGATTGCGTTTCGCATGTCGGCCTGTCTGTTCCTAACAATACCGCTTTCTTGAATAATTGAAAGTTATTTGCTATTTTTGCTCCATTTATCTGCGAGCACCGCGAAATACTCTTGAATCTACACGCGGTGCAAGGATATATGAAAAATATAATTTATCATAAAGTTCATATAAAAATCCTTCTTAATATTTGAGGCATTAATATGATTCAAGGCTCGAACATCAGGCTCGTGTATGAGAAAATATATGAACTTAACTCGGGTAAGGGTAGATTTTGGAGGAACAAAGATAATGCGCAAAGATAAAAGATATTTTGGTCTGGTATATTGCACGTATGTGCCTGGGAACCAAATTCCTGATTTAGCGCATCGTACAGGTGCAGATTTTTCATATAGTTTCTTTGTGAACCTACGCGGTTCTCCGTAATTAATAAAGACAGTAATTATAGTAAATAAATTGCTTATTAGACGCGGAAGTAATTTATCAAAACTCGACAAAAAAAAAGATCGAAGGCGTTGGTGTTTGGTGGAGCTGAAAAACACTGGATTATGCTAGGAATCGTACAGGAACCAGTCCGTTATGAGTAAAATACTGCGTACTTTTGGGAATAACCTTGGACCACTATATCAGTGCAATAGAATTACCTACCGGCTAAGAAGAAATATTAATTTAAATGTCTGCGCTGGAACTAGAGAGGAAATGGATAAACTTTATTACCGACATATTTACAGCCGTATAGCACTTCACAGATCAAAAGTTGGCACAGCCCGGTTGGTAAGGATGCACGGCTAAGTAAATAGTCGTTTCATATTTCGGTGGGACTTATTATGGTGAACGATTTATTTACAGGCAAGCATCCAGAATGTTGACTACACTCGCAACCGTAATTTGTGAACAGCAAAACGGGGATGCTGTGATGTCTATTGGCTGATTTATATGTGGTTTGTGAAAATAGACAACGGTCCGGTCAGTTAATGTGTTGCATCAATGCAGAGGTCACCCTCTCCGGAATCCATACGGTATATACATGTCCATGAGGTACAATCATATGTTTACCGTTTATTTCAATTAGCTATGCATGTGTATTGTAAATCAGTTCGTTGTACGGATGTCCATACATCGTCCGCCCGTATTGATTGGGAAAATAATATCAAAGCGCTAGTTTTAATTATTTCTTTTCTTGCTTCGGCTATAATGAACTTGAAATGTTTGAAATATTGTAAAAGAAACATCGAAGATCCACTATTACATCGTTCATTTTTCTTTCTCTAAATAATTTGTCAAAATATCGTCGTCAAATGGCTGGAATTAAAAGGCGAAATATTACACTTAATTATTGAATGTTAATTAATAACAATAGTTAGTAACTGTTTCGTTAGTGGCGAATTGTTGTCCGAGGCTGGAATTAGTCTAGTCTGGAATGTTAGTGTTATTATCGCGATACTCGTTTAAGTTCCGCAAACGAACCGGTAATCCTGCCGGCTTAATTCGTAATTGAAAGTAGGTACGAGAACTCGTTCGGTCGTCATTTGGAATTTTCGTAGTCTTTGTACGATCCATGGGATTCACTCGCAATGTACGCGTTCGTTTTTTTATTACTGCGCTCCACAGAAGAAGATTTATATTACGATTTGTTTGTTTTGTTTTTTTTTTTTCGTCCTAAAACGACCTTTGATCTTCATTATACAAACTCCATTCATTAATGAAACTTCCAGAAATCTCTATTAAATATGATTAACTCGGTGATTTTCATGAAGAATTGAAATTTTACTTTTCAAATAGTAAGAAAAAAAATGTTTGGCTTTTCTTATAAAGCATTCGCGTTTCTTTAATGATTTTAATAAATATTTACGAACTTTATTAGATTACATCAGCGTGAGATGGTGAAACGTGAGGTGAGCAGCGTCGTGTTATAAAGATCAAGATCATCTGTAGCGTACTGAATATGTAATAAAGTTATTTTCCAATATATTGGGGCCGTAAATCCGATTTTTATAGAAAGAAAACTAATAGCGGCTGCTGTATACGTGTGTTTCAACCAGTTTTTATCGTTCACATCTGGGTTACGAAGCTGTATTGTTGGTGGAGGCAATATCTGGAAATAAACCCGCTTTCCGGCGTAGTATTTTCAGTAGTGAAAAGAAGCGTTACGAAAGTCTAGCGACTCTAGCGCACCTACGTTAACTTGCGAAGAATACGAGCTCATTTTCCATGAATATAACGGCCGCCACCTCAAGCATAGAATGAAATTTTAATATTGATATGAATGGGCTTTCATTAGTTTCAGCAGAATGGATGAGACCGCCGCCGTGGAACCACTAAACGTTAAATGTTTTCTTTCTTGGGGCACTATTGATTTAAATAATCATCGCAATCGTCGTTTATTTTCAATATCGTTATATACTGACCAATTGAAATCTTTCACAGTTTTATAGCGTAGTATACGTAGTGCGGAATTATTCACGTGCGTGAATTTTATTATATGCATACATTAGGACTATATTGATTTTGTCGGTTGGTTAGATATGCTCCAAGATATCGTTCTTGATTACTGGTTCAATATTCCGTGTGCTTAATAGCTATCAATCATGTACAAAGATAGTCTGTTGTAGGTGAATCAGTTTTGTTCGCATTTTAGACTCGTTATTTGCGTGCTATGAAACATGTTGTTGTCTTGTACGTACAATAAGAAAACCAGATCTAACAGAAGATAATTGATAAACTGAATCAGATGATAAGGAAATTATATGCAATATTAACTTAAACGAAGTGAATTTCAAGATGAGAGAAATGAAATAAAAAATCTCTGGATTTCGATATTTGATTTGTGCTACATACTATTATGTGTATTAGAAATAGTATTATATATTTATTTTCATAAAATACATATGTTTTTAATTTAAAGAAAAAAAAATATTTATAATTTAAACCACTATTCGATTAAATAGGTACTTTGAAATGTTTGATATTTATGAAATCAAGAAAACGTAGTATATGTGAGCTTGTATAAAAAGTTTAATAGCATCAATATATACGATGCTCGTACAATATATAAGCTGACTGTAAGTACTTAACTGTACTGATGGTGAAATATTTTTAATGTAATGATTTAGTTCTAAATTAAATGTTGTTAAGTGAACATTTTGACTTGAGATATTATCAAAAGCTTATTCTAAATGTTAACATCTCTGAGAAATAGTAGTTAACTGCTTTGTTTGGAATAATATAATATGCCAAAAGTACATGTGTTCGTTGAACAGGGGCGGCTCACTGCATTGCAAATATTGTAGTTCAAATATTATAAGCTTACGTGGCCGCTATTATCACGTAATTTGTTTCATTTGGTCTGTGTAGCGCGAATTGTGGTGTATTCATCTGCACATTTGTATTTGCACAATGCAAAATCTTCATATCACCATAACTTTCCATTGACGTATATAATGGTTATTGATGCCATTGTCGCATTACTGTGCTTCTCACGAATACTTAATTACATGCCATTATTTAATTAGAGCACTTATTCCGGGAATGGATGTGTTTTATTGTTTTCCCTAATGTTATCGCTAATTGCATATCCTTGAGTTAGTATCATTTGTAATGCGAATATTGTGTAATATTAAAATTTATGTATTCCATTTATATAATCACTGTGATAAATACTTAGTTATGTTTGAAAATCTGTAAAATATCGAAGAAAATTTGTGAAATATGTGTTATTCGTACTGTATGGTACAGTTTTGGTAGGTTTATGCATTTATGTTTTATCACGGAAGTTTTTCAGCGGAAATGTGATAAGTTTGTATCTTTGCGAAACGTTTTACTGCATCAGATTAATATTAATAGAAATAACGGTGAAACAACCCACATACACTGGCTAACGCAAGCTAAGTTCTTAATACTTTAGCTTTCACTACGATTCGCTAAATCCGTAGAACATTTAAAGTTGCTGAAATCGTCATACAGATATAGCAAGCAGGATATTCATCATTAAGATGTAACTTGAATCTATGCAAAACGTACTAGGAATATCTCCCACACACCCAAGTATAGAAAACACAGTTAATTAAGAAATACATTAAAATGTCTACATATATATATATATATATATATATATATATATATATATATATATATATATATATATATATATATATATATATATATATATATTATAGAATAATGTGTATTTGGCAACTGTATTATTTTGTATTATATTATCTTACTTATATTACAATATATTTAAATTTACGTACATTGGTGACAGAGAAACAAGAATTAGTGCAAATAGGTTTTATTTTTAAGTATTTTATATTCATAAATTGAAGTATTAGCAAATAGTAATTATCGATGTAAATAGTATAGTTAAATATTATCCATATGGACGTAATATAAGATAGGATTTATTGATTTTTATGTCGTAGGATACAAAATACTGTCGTGGCATTTAACACCGCGTCCACTTGATTTCTGAAGTATTTCCTCCAGGATATCTCCAGCGATACAATATTCTATTTTTAGTTAGTGCCACTTGGAAATACCTCAGTCCTTGCATAGAATTAAAAACAGCAGACGTAAGCAGCACATGATCCAAGTATCGACGTTGCACTTCATTCTTATATTTAGTTTTTTCCGTCGATTTTATTGAATTTTTGTAGGGTAAGGATTATACCATTTCAAATATTATTTTAAAATTATATAAATCGATTATATTGGTGTTATATATGTTTACACTGTGTATCCGTCTTTTAAACAAGCGGATATTTGCAATTTCTTTAGATTTAGATATTTCTGTCATTATTTGTACGGCGCGAAAGGTTATGAATGCGTTGCAAGATAAAAAAATATGCTTAGAAAAACGAATGGAACGTAAAATATCTGAAAGCAATGAATCTGCTGTCGGAATGAGATATTTGCAAATCTCTAAAAGTCATAAATCTACTGCTGATAAAATATTTCAGTAATACTTGTCTTTTTTAATATTAATGTATGTCTTTTTTTATAGAAACGAAACAGAATCTGATACATTCATTTGACATACTTCTTAAGAATTATAAAATGTAATTATTGTTCTAAATATATTATAACTTTTCTCTGGTGAACAAGTTAGAAACGTAGTACGAGTATGTCGTTTGAAATAAACGTCTCACCGAACTATTAAATTCGAGAGTTTTTATTTGATTCACGCGCGTTAGCACATGTGTTTAACTTCGCGCACGTGTTTGAACATACGCACTTGACAAGTGTCTAGTCGTCAGACCAATTTATATTTCCGAACTCGCACGAACAAGTAGGTCCGAAATGTGCGTAATCGGGAAGTCGTGGAACCACATTAATTAATATTACATTTGGAGTTGGGTAGGGTAGGGTAGGCTAGGGTAGGTTAGCCGACGGGTAGGATAGGCGTGTATTATTAAGTAGGGTAGGGTAAAATAGCCAAATCTATAAATTGCACTAACAGCAAATGTATTGCACACAACTTTAGCACAACGTTACGAACTAAGAACAGGCATGTTCGTATCACGTCGTATTATTTCGTAAACACACATCGTGTATCTTCGAAAATGAAACGGTCTGATGGCTAGACTCTTGTGCGCACTTGTTGTGTATACGTGTATCTGAAATTCTTGATTTATGTAGAGCGTCGAGGATGAACGGTCCAATTCGACGAACAGAATTTCGGTCACGAATCCACCGTGCCCTTGGAAGTGTGAACTGACTAACGAAGCCGGCTACGTGGTCTACTCGGCTCTTGGTTCTTTCTACATTCCCATGTTCGTCATGCTCTTCTTCTACTGGCGGATCTACAAGGCTGCAGTTCGCACCACGCGGGCTATCAATCAGGGATTCCGGACCACGAAAGGTTTGGATTGATCATCGTTTCTTCTAGTTTACTTCCCTCTCTGTTCTTCTCTTGTTTTTTGTTCACATTACGTGCATGCTTGCACTTGTTACTTTACACTGTTTGCTTGATAGACATGTAACACTGCACATTCTTCCCGCTCACTCATTCACTAGATGCATGCTTTTCACTTGTGTCAGTAACGAACACAGCCGGAAGGTTCAGTACGCCGTTTGTTTTAATTTAATTTACGTGTTAGTTCAGTAGTCGCCGACCGAAGAACACCTGTCATCGAATAATACTTCCATCCAGCACTGTATGTATTTAAGTAATTTTAAAAAATCATACATCGCGTGTACCTGCATTCTATTTAAATTCCTAGAATTTTCTGTAACAGTGGCATTTAAATGATATTTACTTGGCTTCATATCTGCATTTATATAATATGTACGTGAAAGCAGATAGTCATTCTGGCGTTAATTGGTTATCGGAGCTTGAAAAATATCTATCCATTTTAGAAAAACTTTATTGAAATTCATATTCAACGAACAACATTTCAATTCGATATTTTATTCTACGTTATTATAGCAATTTAAAATAAAATATATTATAGAATAGGAATAGGAAAATCAGATCGTGAAATAATTTTATCATTAATTTACTTCCGACAGAGTCTGGAAATAAATTGACTCGTTCTGAGCATACGTTGAAAATTAATTCGCTTCATCATTAGTAGTTGGTCGTACGAATACAAGAGATTTACTGAATATGTGCGTGCACACGAGAATCGAAAAGCTAACATAAGAATAATTCACAATGAAATCTCGAGTTTGCATTTTTCGGTATTGATTCAAACTGTGAAGGTTATAACTGCCGTCGCATTGGTTTCGCGTGGTTATGCGACTGTATTCATTCATGCACACATTTCAAACTAATATCAGAGTTTTCCGTGTTTGAGAAGGATTTATGGTTTTCTCGTAAAAGTGATTTTAAGTCTCGTTCATCTGCTACAGCATCATCGCATACATATGTTCCCGCATTCATAGGACGTACTATTCACACATTGCAAATAATACTGTTGGAAACACACGTATAATATAGTAACACTTTTACTTGTAATATAAAATGAACAGTTAATGTTCCTTAACATCTGTGTCTCCTTGCATTATAATTTCCTCTTGGTATAAAACATTATGTTTTATGTATTTATTATTGGTCTAATAAAAAAGACGTTGATGTGATACCAAGCATTTTGGGTAAATAATTTTAGCTAAAAAAATAAATAAATAAATAATAAGGCAACAATATTCTGACTTTGATGCACTTGCTTAACTGTATTTAAAATCTAATTCTGACGGGAGTACATGTTATCTTACGAACGAAAATGCATAAAGTTATTGTTCGTAACACTTAATAGTATTCTACATGATACTACGTCTAGGTACTATGTTTCAAACTTGGAAGCAACGTTGATATGTCGCTAAATATCAACAGAAAATTAATGAAACATTTGCTTTTTAAAACACTAATTAATTAAATTGTAAATAGGGACGAAATTATCGGTAATTAACCTGAACGTTTGTATGTACATTAGTATAGGATAACGCAGTTGTAGCATGTGTCCTATATCCTTTTGCAATTGGCCGTAATGCCGTGTTGATTTTCCTTGCTTTACCTTTGGCACCGGTAGATGCTTGTTGCAAAGCATGTATTTATCTTATTGCATAGGCATACAGAGTGTGGATTGCACGTTACATTAACCATACCATTGCCCTACAGCACATGCTAATACATAAGCTCTGTGCAAACAGGATCCCGCGGCCTGGGCAGTCGTTTCGATGAGCAACGGCTGACTTTGAGGATACACCGCGGCCGTGGATCCGTCATGAACTACGCTCATGGTTCACCACACAGCAATGGAAGTAACAGTACCATTACCACGGTGGGCAGTGCGTCGCCCAGTGCATCTACACGCAGTGGCCGTCACGAGAAGGTCAAGATCAGCGTCAGTTATCCATCCTCGGAGAATCTATCATCACATCCGTCATCACATCACTTAACACCTAGTCCTGCGTGCACGCCGACTGGCCATGCCTCGTACGCTGTGCACTATTCAGCGAATGGCAAAGAGCAAACAACCGCTTCATTATGTCGCTCGAGTCGTGAAACACATCTGCGAGTACACGGAGGATCTGCGCGACGCCATCAGCACCACGGCAGACGATCGCGACGATCGCACAGTTGCGACAGCACCGGTGACAGAGATCCCAGTCCGATGCCTTCTGGATTCACCACGTACGAAGATGGTGGTGGTAATAAACCGAAAGTGATCTCGCGACGAATGGGAAAAAGGAATATAAAAGCACAGGTGAAACGCTTTCGGATGGAGACGAAGGCTGCAAAGACACTGGGAATCATTGTTGGCGGGTTTATTTTCTGCTGGTTGCCATTTTTCACGATGTATTTGATACGCGCGTTCTGTGTGGACTGTATACCGCCGTTGCTGTTCTCCATACTGTTCTGGCTGGGATACTGCAACAGCGCAATAAATCCCTTAATCTATGCGCTGTTCTCGAAAGACTTCAGGTTCGCGTTTAAGCGAATCATTTGTCGATGCTTTTGTAAAGGTGGCAGTGCACCATTGTCGCGACGCGGCTCCGATGGTTCTCAGCTGCAGGGAAAACAGTTTCGTTCGCCTAGTTATAATATAAACCAGCCGGGGAATTCTCTAGGCGAAGACAGTGATCCTGGCGGCGATGGATCTGACTCGAGGTGACGCAAGCTGAAGAAACGTGCGGAAGTCGGTCAAGTGTGCTTGGACAAAGACGCATCGTTGATGAAAGTTGCTATGTGTTTGTACGGCTGAAAATTGACAGTCATGTTTAATACATACCCGCCCGGGAACGTTTTGTTTTTGTTTCCAATGGCATCGCTGACGCCGCCGCCACCGCTGATGCTGCAGCTGCCAAAGTCCGACATCGCTTTTCTCGCTTATATGTGAGTTTTGTGTCCCACAAGCAAATTCTAGCCGTCTAATCATGTGTCTACCTTTAATATGAAGGCTGTGTGTAAGTTAGCCAAATTGTAAAATTCTTATCTACTGACCGATAATATTTCTAATTCAGTGCAACAAACATTTTCCATTTTAGAGACCAAGTGCTTGTATTGACAGTATAAAAAACACATGTGAATAGTATGAATTTGAATGAATATATGAACACACACACAAACATGTCTTGTTGCAAGAGTAAACGTATTCATACGTGATGGTGTGCGTATATGTGAGTGTTGTTTTAAGTAAAGTTGCGTGCACCGTAATGATCTTCGTGCTGAATGACAAGTACGGACGATATTAATTCTGTGTATCTGTCTATATATCTGTCTCGTACTAACATCAACTCTTCACTAACAATCAACGTGTAGCGAAGAACCAATGCATATAATACTAATGTGGAACGTGAAATTATACTCCTTTCAGTAAAGGCAGAAAGAGTTTGCAAGGAATCATTTCTGGTGCACGCACAAGTCTCGTCAGTTGTATTCAAAACAGTCAGGACTCATATGTGAAATACAGTGGTATAAATTAAAGGGGAGTTTATTTTCCTATCAAATTCTAGCTAATGATTTATAATATCGTTAATTTATGTACTTACATATAGTTTAAAAGTAACAGACTTCAAATAGATGTAGGTCTCGTACGAAATGTTACCTGTTAAATGTTCTAAACTTGTTAAATAAATTTATAATATTACCAAACGTGGCCTACATCTGTTTGCGATTTTAATTCGTAATTAATTTATTTTTGATTACATATTTAACACAAATATTTACACCTTTTTTAAAATCATTTATCATCGATACGATGTATCAGTCTTAGTAATAAATTATTGCTATATAATTACGTTACATTTTATTCTAGATTATTTTTTAACGTCAATGACGATAACATCACTATCAACATGTCTCACTTGATTGTCCTGTCCACTGAGCATACACTGTATTTCGTCCATATCCTTGCCTTTAGTCTCCGGAACTAAGAAAAACACAAAGACCGTTCCAAGAACACACACTCCGGCGAATAATGCGAAAGTGAAACCGGATCCAAAAATATCCAACATGTTTCCGAAGAGTTTGGTTACAGCGAACGCAAGTATCCAGTTGAAAGCTGCCGAAATGGAGCTCGCCGGGCCTTTCATCTTTGGGGTGAATAGTTCTCCCAGCATGATCCACGGAATCGGACCAAAACCCAGAGAGAACACAGTAATGTAGACGGCAATACTCAGTAAAGGAACCGCAAACGGCAATTTGATTCCGGCATGCGACTGCATATAGAAGTACACTGACAAACCAGCAAGGCACGCGACCATCACTGAGCAAGATATCAGCAACAAGATGCGACGTCCTGCCTTATCGATAAGAATAGTTGAGATATACGTAGCCACGACCTGCAACAAGAAACCAGAACAACTATGTTATTAGTCTGTAATGCCAATGCGTCTCATTGGAGCACGTCCAAATAATACTTGAATGCTATAAATATTATTCAACTAAATCTTTTCCAACAGATTTGCACAGTGATCTTCGAAATATTTTTGTAACATATGTAAAAGCAAAGTATATATTGATGATGATGCATTGAAATTACTCAAAATGTAGCTCAAAATTCAGTGAAGTTTTTAAATAGGCCTATGTCTTTTTTTATGATTTATTATCGCATTCTATGTAACGATTTATTTGTAACTAGGCAGATTTCGAGTATCGTCAAACGATTGAATATATTAATGTATGTGACTAGATACTAACCATGACGGATCCGACAATAATTGCTGGAACGTATGATGGTAATTCACTTCCAGCATTTTTAAATATATTTTCCGTATAGAATATTACAGCGTTAACGCCACTCAGCTGCTGGAACACCATCAACCCCAGTGCAATGATCATGGCTCTGGACGCAGATCTACTCTTCACCAGGTCAGTAATACCTGCTTTGTTACGCTCGGCATCGCGTAACTGGTCTCTTATCTTGGTTAACTCGTCTTCCACATCGTAAGTCGCACCCCTGAACCATTGCAAGGCGCCTCTGGCCTCGTTCACGTAGCCTTTACTGCTCAGGTACACAGGCGATTCCGGCATAAAACTGAACGTTGCTAGAAACACAAGCGGTACAGCAGACGGCAGCAGCGCAATCATTTTTAAATCTCCCGTGATACCTGTAAATAAAATACAGTATATTCATTTAACTATTCACGTTTACATTACAGACGATTTAACGAAATACGTCTCACTTCACTTTTGTTTCATAATTTAGTAAAGTGTTTTATTATTAATAATTTTCATTTAAAAGTGTAGCTACAATTTTGTTTTCATTAATATTACATCTGTTAAAAGATATCGGGAGAAATGTGTTCGTACATCAAAAGAAAATTTAATCGCATTTAAAGAGCAAACAGGTCGGCGTAATTGTAGCATTTCATTAAGAAAATGATATATTTTAGAGTTAAAAGTTTATGAAAGCAAGTAATTTTAAATTTCGTTTCCTTTTCATTGCGCTAATTAAATTAATTGGCAGGAATGGGATTTTAAAAATCAATAGAAAATTATTTACTGTGAGGTGTATTTAAATATTATATCGACATAAGAATAATAAATGAGTATGTGCCGAATATTGTAGTAATTTAAAATGTTCGAAAATCGTATATTTAAGAAAAACAGAGTATAAGAACATTTTTCTTCGTCAAATATTAAAATTTAAAATACATAAGATTAGAATTCCCAGGTGAAAAAATTGAAGTTTTTGCAGTACGCTTTTGTAGAACTTTATTATTAGATTAGACTAACTGTGCTCCCCGAAAAGTTCTCACTTGTGCCCGACGCTTTATATGCAAATTAAGACTTCCAGTCTACTGCAAAGACTCCTCCGTAAGCGCGCGTTGACAGTCTGTATATTGTTACACTGGTTTTAAATTCTCATTTTTTCAGATGAATATTATGAAACATCTAAAAATATGCAGCAATTTAAAAAAAAATCTAATAAACTAGATTAATGACAAAACCGTTAATAATAGCGCTTCAGTAATATCGCAGATAATTAAAACTTTTTTAAGCTCGTCTTGTGATAACTCAATATTCGAGTATTCAAAAAAGTAAATAAAGCCATTGAATTAATTTCAGATTGATTGATTCGTATCAAGATTTAGCAGTGATGTGAGGGAACAAATAAAAAATCGTTTCAGCGTTACATGGAAAACATTTCAAATGGAACACCTAAAGATTATTGGAAAATCCCGAGATAAAATGGAAAGAATCGGAGCTGCAGTGCTTATGTGAAATCCGGTAGATAGTGTCGACAGAAATGAATAAAAAAGCGAAAATATTTGCGAACCCTGTTTGACGAATGTATAAGCGATGAAGTATTTGTTAGAAGGAAATAAAATCGTGGTGGTCGCATACCAAATGACGTGACCGAAAATGGAGGGAATCATGAAAACAAATTTGTATAATGTGATGTATAACATTCATATTGACAGGCAATTAGTACATAGTACGAAAATATTATCTGAAATGAGAGCGAATAAATTTGGTTAGAAATGAATGTAGATTGTAAGGATACGGATGAGTTATTGGTATAAATTATTGGTTTCCAGAATGAATCTGCTCAAGTCATAATTAATGAAGAATCAACATGGAACTAATGATCCATTTCAGTAGTGGTGGTGGCGGTGGTGATTTAAAACTGAATAAATGACCGTATATAATATTAATTTCGCTGGACTGAATAAACCGTCATGTTTATTAACGTCTATTGATTACACGCAACACGTACCGCAGAGCGAGTGTGCGGGCAGGTATAACGTTCAGGCGCTAACATTTAACAGTTCTCATGCTCGTAAATATGCGCAGCTAATAAATTGCACTCTTTGTTTAATGTGTCGAGATACTAAATGAGTTGTTGTCTGTTTTATACTGACAACGCAATGTTTAAACAGACGATAATACCGCGGAACCTATCCTAAATGTTTTACGCGGCACATTTGTGAATTATGCGAATGAATTTGGAATTTTTATACGGCGATAGAGGCACGCGTGTCGTTAAACCGTTAGCATTAAAGTTTCTTATCGGCCGTACACTCACGTTGCCGAAATGAATGTGCCATTTTGCACAGCTCCATGCTGCAAAACAAAGACTAGCTATAGAAGCTTCAATCTCTATTGTTAGTATTTTTTTTTTGCTCACTTCGAAGTAATTAGATAGATTGAACATTTTACGTAAGGATAAATGATCATTGTAAAGAAAAGTTTGTAATTATTATGGATTAGAAAGAAGTCAAGAGAATATTTATTAAGTGGATTTTTAATTTATTAAAATCTTTGTACTTGAGTATTTATCCCATGATATTTAGATTTGATAAATTACAGCGGATAAGGATGGACGATACTAGTTAAATATAATGAATATTAATAAGGGAAGAGGTAGATACGGATATAATACAGACACAGACGTATATCTTCGAAAGTTTGAGCGTTAAGGTGTAGTTGTTAATGGGATGGAGATGATTTAATGGTATTGTACATATGAGATAATATCAAATATTCTAGGTTACATGAAAGCCGCAAATACAGAAGGAAATTAGCAACTATTCTCTGCAATAAAAAAGTATTTTACTATATTCCATTATCCGAAGTCGTATAATTTTAGTGCTATTATCTTATTTGTTAAAATGTTGGTACAGTATTATTCAATACAAGTTAAATATATCAGAAGAATCCTCTATGCATAATAATTTAGAAGCAAACTCAATAACTTGATAACGCTTGATTACAAGTATGATATTGAATTAATTATTAAGTAGAATTAACAAGTGTTGCATTATTGTGGTGCATAATAGTATAGACTGCCACCTACCGACAATATATTCAAACAGAATTCCTGCTGTGATCTGCAACTGGAACAATGAACCGAGCGTTCCACGAATCTTGGGTTCGGCTAGTTCCGCTACGTACATAGGTATGGCGACACAGTATGCACCGATCACTAGACCAGCTAGGAACCGTGCCAAATATAGTATGTATACACAGCCACTAGAATAGAACAAATAGTAAAACAATATTCCACAAATAGTGTAAAAAGAAAATTCGCTACAAATACTGAAAAATGTGTGTGTTACTAGTGCCATCTATTGAGTTTACCTGAAGGTAATAAGCATCCAAGAGAAGAACATAGGCACCGCCAGGACTTGTAAGCTCCGCTTCCTGCCAATGGTGTTTGCAAGTAGTCCTGCTGGGATGGCACCACTGAAAGCTCCCACGGTTAGCAGTGAGGCAATCCATGATACTTGCTCGGTTGTGATGCTGGGCTTGCCAAGTTGTAGCAGTAACGGTTCGGCAGGACTCGTCCAGGATAAACATGTGCCAGCACTAAATGCGCCGAGCGTAGCTGAAACACGAATAAATTGTTAATTGCGTTGTCAGGACCAATTAGAGATAAAACTTTGTAAATAGAGTTTTTTAATGTTTAATTATTTCATCCGGCGCCTTGGACAGATGATAATAAGTGAACATTAACCCCTGCGCCGAGTTATCTTTTTCTCAGAACGATTTATTTGTATTTTTTAAAGTAACGTATTTGCAAAAAAAAGTAAAATTCATTGTGTGACTTTTTGAATTTATAAATCTCCAAAATGTAATAAAGAACAGGAATGTTACGTAGAAATAAGACTGTAAAATGAAGAGAAGTAGCAACTACATTGTAAATACGGTTCTGCGCGCTCACTTATATTTTACAACATAAAGTGCAGTCTAAAATTTTTCGTTACCAACTTTAATTATCTTTTTCACCATACAGCTTTCATATATCTTTACGTGTAGGAGTACAAACAAGTTTGGTACCCGTGGGAAATTATACTATCCCGGATCATGTATTGCTGTGTATATATGAAGAAAATAAATTTGAATATTTAAGACCATATTAGCAGTCATATTTTCATTGGTGTGCTGTTACTTGTGTTTAATATAAATACGTAGTAAATATTTATTATATTCATACACGACTTCTTTGTGGTATTTATTTAATATAAATATTTATAACCCGAAAATAATCTGTAAAGTAGGGTACGTTAGCCGTTCGATTGACTGTAATAACCAATCGACATTTTATAAGTTTTACAGACTTCCACAATAATCTCATTACTTCGGAGGAAAGTACGGGAAAATCAATAGTTCGAACAAAGTTTTCCAATGTTCACAATAATTGAACGTTGTTGCGAACTCCCAAATTTATTAGATCTTTTTTTTGGTGGGGTCCGCAATACACTTAAATCAATAAAGAAGTTACATGTTCTGAATTTAAATTGAATTTTCGATATTTTGAATTTCACGTATTCTGAACTTGTTAACTGAAACTACTGAATTTGTAAACTGGGTTTTTGTCGATAATTCGGAATTTCCTAATCGGAATATGCAGCAGAGTTAATATTTGTTGTTTCATAACCATTGAAATATAGTAAATCACAGCAAGGTCGAATCATTTTAATTATCTGTTGCAGTGAACTGAGCATAGTTTTTTGACCCACACATATATTACTAGAATTATGAATTTCAACTTGTCATATTTATATTTTAGTGCAATTTACGATTGTATTATCTAGTGTAGTCTGGCTTCGTAATGAACTTTCAACCAATTTCTATACTATTATTTTCTTATCGGTAATCTTGTCACAATGTCACCAATATTTATACAATAGATATAGTTAATTATTATTTTCAACATCCACTTTAGTTGGCAGAGTGCGGATATACTTATATGTATTAGCAGAAATTAGCTTCAAATCATCATTATGTGGGATATAGGTAATGTCTCTCATACTTATAATTGGCTAGTGTTTTTTCTGGAAAATATGTATAAGGTTATCAATATTTTAATTACATGTACGCCACATAAATGTTTTGAATTGATGACTTTAATTATTAATTTTGCAACAAATTTATCTAATTTATAGATAAATGAAACACATGAAATTTTTATTAGGCAAGTGAATTTTTCGTTTTAATTAGAAAAAAAATACATAAAATTAATATCTAACTTGTAAACTGGTGAACTTAATTGATAATTGAATAAAAATTGCATTCATGATAAAATAGCGACTGCAAATTATAAATATGTATAGAATTTGACTTATGAACTTTAAATATTTATATTTATATTTGCAAAAATACGCACATTGGCGTCATTTGCATTGAAGATCACAAAATGCCTTTCGCAAACTGCAGCGAATGCAAGTATATTTGTAGAATTTATTTTATGTAAATCATCACATGTCAAGCAAAATATGTTACGTCCGTCACAAATCTTACTCTTTATATCACCATGTTTTATTAATGCACTTTTTGTTAATTTGTTAGATATATGCAGGGCCGGATTAACGTATAAGCATAATAAGCAGTTGCTTAGGGCCCCGGCCCGTCAGGAGCCCCGGAAGAATTATACGGAGTATACATTTTTAACTTTTTAAGTATTTTTTTAAATATATATTAAATATACAGAGATAATAATGTATATTTTTTAGATTTGTTTAAATTAAACTTTGGGGGGGGGGGGGGGGCTCATAAAAATTTGTACTTAAGGGCCCCTCAATACCTAAATCCGGGCCTCGATATATGTCAAGTGTATGACTGCAGCTAATGTACTTAGCTACTTATTTATTTATCCCATAATTGTCCAGGTTAAATATTGGGCAACTCAAAAAAACATGTATATAAAGGTTTTGCTTTAAGCATATAAAAAATAACCGATTATAACATGCAAAAACTTATATTTGTATGCAGTCAGTGGTAGACAACGCTCTAACAATTTGGGATTAAAGCAAGTATATAGCCGCACAAATTGTACGTTACATTTTAAGTACGTACGTAGATCACGTAAAATAAATATAAAACAAGGCTGCAAATATATTATAATGTATATTTCAAAATGTTACATTAAAAATGTAAAGAAATTATAAGCTGCTATAACATGCTCATTTATTGTAAAATACCGTGCACAGAAATAAGAATTATTAATAGTGTAAATGACAAAATAATCATGTGTGAATTAACTTACCTAATACGGCTGCTAGCCATTGTTTAAGCTGATTCGTCTGCACTGACTGAGCATATGCTGTGAGGGCAAGCCGGGAGCTCTCCTCGTGAAGACCTTTTTCGGGACGCATACTTGTGCTTCTCTTCGTTTATTTGACACTTGAACTACTGAACAGAATTTTGAAATGTTTTAAAATTTATACAAATCTGTTCTTATCTCATATAGACTCCACAAAACGTCATGCAGATACATTGACGGGTCACAAGTCAAAGCAATTCGATTTTCAGTTAAAAAAATTGTCATAGTGATAAAATTTAGAACGAAACTTTTATTTTTGCATTCGATATAGGTTTCTCCATATGTAAAAATAATTTGTTTCATTACAGGAAAAAGTTAAAAATGTTTCAATAAAATATATTGGAATATTATTAGGTTTTTAAAATTAATTATATGCTAATGTAAACGTGCGACAATATAAATTAAAATTTTCCATTTACTAAGGATCACATGTTTTAGAACCATTACGATAAATTATAATTAATTAATTAAAATAATAAAATAGAGATTTCTTTTATTTCACATTGTACATTGTACATTGTATGTATTATGTAAAGATCGATTAATTTGCAACATTTAAGTCTAGATAACCAAATTCAATTACATGTATTTGACTATTCTATAAATGTGAATACGGGGAAGAAATATATCTAGTAAAATAAATAAACAATTCGTGCTCTGCGCGCGACATACACACGATACGAATTAAACCTTAATAAGCTATACACAGGTTACAAAATTAAACTTGCGGTGCTCATTGTTGTGTCCCGAGCGGAATTAAAGCTTCATTGGGAATGGAAATCGAAACCATTCCCGTCTGCAGAACCCCTGTTCGCGTCATCGGTTCGCAGGATTCAGTTATGATACGGCGCATTGTGCGGCCGCTGGTATTAGTGTAAGCCGCAGCAGTTTGTATATCGCCAAGGGTTGATATGCTGCTGTATTGTATGCGGCCACTACACAACTCTTATGCTCAATCGAAGAGAACCTTGGCCTGAAGAACTAGATATTGCAAAAAAAAAAAAAATATTCAAACACACACACGAATGAATTTTATCACTTTCTCTCTCTCTCTCTTTGAAATGTGACGTATTTCATTAGCAAAAGAAGAAAATCTATTACTATATAAATGAATTAAAAGGAGGAAAAGTAATATCAGTAAATGATGTTCAATATTATAGTGGAATATTATTACGATTAGTGGAACATGTATACATTGTTATAAATATTAAAGATACTCAATTTTATTGTATTGCAAGCTGACATTTGTATTTACAGCGGTCATTGGTTACACTGGACGAGCCTCTCAAGATAAATTCACGTAAACATGTTGATTTTCTCGCGGGTACAATTGAGTGTATCTGTCTTGAACAAAGTGCGTTCTAATGATGTCATAGTTCAGTTTTTAATTGATATGTCATGTGTTGCTTCACAAAATATTATAGATTATTTTTACAAATAATTCTCGTAGAGAATTTCTACAAACGTATATAACACATACTTTATTATTTAACACTTAGAATTGAGAGGTTTACTAGCTTTAATGGAATAACTGTCAGAAACATTTGAATTGTTTGCTCATATTGTCGTGAAAATTATCATCATTTATTATTCATTTTCAAACCGCTATAGGACAACCATGACCCACATATTCACACAAAAATTATCTGTAAAAAGATGTAGGATTTTATAATTAATGGTTGTCCAGATGATAGCACAAAAACCAGTAACCGTAATGAACTGCTCTACTAAATTGTCAAGTGAAATATTTCGCACTTAATCATTTGATTATAATCGTTAATAGCATTTCAGTTGAAAACAGATATAGACAAAAGTGTTGCGCATGCAATATCCTGAAGATAATTTCCATAATTGTAATTAAATATTTATCTGCAATTATATTCTTATTGATCCTTGTAGTTTCCATTACATTTGTTTAATGTTTATTCTATATACATCTCCTTTATTTTGACAAGTTATGATTAATTCAATAAAGATACTGAACTGAAGATAAATTTGCAGTTTCATATATATTTTTTTTTTTCATATGCCAATTACAAGATATAATATAAATTCCATTTTGTAATGTAATAGTTTTTATAATATTTACCTAATTAGCGGAAAATGTGTTGATAAGTTATTTATTCAGTATCACATTTTATTATACTTCTTTGCTATTTGCATAGAGAAAGGTGTATTTTTATTTTGAATAGTTTTCAAATGCACTTGAAACATTGAATTGTAATACTTATTTAATTGCGTCAAGTGCAACCATTTACTGACTGAATCGTTACGAACCTTAAATAAAACTTGAATATGAAATTACACTTTTAAATTGGTATTACATTCCACTAATTAGAGTACCGCGCAGTCTGTATTCAAATCAGGCCGGGTCCTCGAATCAATTTTATTTGCATTCGCCTCGTAGGAACACAGGAGTTTGCAGAGAGGACCGCACGGCTTCTCTTCCGGGTTTATCCATATTTTTTATCCGCTATGTGTAACAGTTTCCTGTTTCTGTAGACTACGCTCGTTGTATTTGCACATAGCAGTGCCCAGCAGCCACTGCTACTGTATATATATATATATATACGTACATAGCTGCCATGGCTGTGCATGAATCTGTGTGCTGCTGGCTATATATGTGCGTGAGAGTAAAAGGTCTTGTATATTTGTGTGCGGTCGTTCTTGAATTTATTTCTACATGTATGCACAGGGCTTATGTATATTTAATTGTGTGTACGTGTGCACGTGTGTGTGTGGTTGTCGGCATACTGACCTTGTTAGATAGATGGAACAACGGAGAAACAGTTGCTTTGCGTCGCGTTTCAACTCCGACGGAATATTGGAGCGAAATCTGATGTGAATTTGGTCAGAATATTGATCTCATAGTTTGATTCTAGGCTCCCGTTGTCCCACGGGAACGAACTCGACTCCCGAATATTCAACCATAATGTAGTAGTTGATTTATAATGGGGCTCAGCTGTCCTCTTTCTCTGTTCCGATACTGTTTCGCTCGTTTCTATTTATAACTATCGATTTACGTTGCACTGTTGTATTTTACCCTTTATTTCGTCTGAACTGAATGATTAAATGCTTACATATCTGCAGATGTCCTCGTTAAATAAAGATACAATGTCGAAAGACTGCTGAATTCTCCGATATCAGATAATATTAATTTCTCCCGGTTTTTAAAGCAAATAAGTTATATACGAACATGACACTGTCTTGACATTGACAGGATAAAATTTCTTATATTCCACAGCGAGTCACCTACTTGCAAATACTATTATGTAATACATCATATCAAATAAATCCTATTACATTTACCAGCGGTAATACATTCTTTTGTATGTGCCTTGTTTGTATTCCGTCTGAAGACGCGTTTTCCTTTCAGTTCTTTCGATCAGAGTAATCCTGTAATCTTGTTTGCTTACTACAATCTGTTACTATCTGCCGATAGTATTTGCAGACACGAATTCATGTTGATATATTTCATGTAACCAAATAATGATTTGTAGCGATTTAATACATAATATTTCAGTATTACAAACTGTGCCGACTATATCAGATACAAATAAATCATGATCAAGTATCAGCCACCTTAAACCATTGCATGTGAAATATTGCTATGTTTAATTGATTTTTAATTAATATTTCTCTAAGTGACTGCAGTCATAGCGATATATTTTGAATTTAGCACCAATTTAATTTAAATTATTAATGTTACCTTGACTTATCCACGGTGCGGAACGGTTATCAAGTAATGGATTCTAACTTTTCCACCTGCTTAAATGCAGCGCAAAATTAAGTCTTTTCATTAAATCCGTGTCTTTTTAAATAAATAAGTGCAAACATTTAATTAAAATTACGATATTTTATTATAGCTAGTTATTTGTTGATGTATAAATATTCATTTTACGTGTAACATACGGTAAACATTGTCTCGTGAGTGTAGTAAAAGGTTTTAGTATTCTATGTTGGTTGTATAATATCCTGTGGGACCTGTTATACGTGGTTCCTGGTTGGTGGCAGGTCGTAATGCTGGTGCTGCAGGTTCCTCTGATGAAATCCTCTGCTGTTCGACTCCTTGCCCTGGTACTCGGAGGAATAATGCTTGTTGTTCCCGTCCCACCTGTGAGCCGCCGTCTCCGCTGCCGTCGCCACCGCTACCGCTGACAGGTGTCTGGTATACTTGTTGAACACCCGCAGGTCGATCCGGAACAAATAATGCCAAGTGGCCAGTCGCCGCTAATCCATCATTGGGTATTGGCTGCCCGTAAGACGCACCATTTAATTGAATTTGCATGCGGTAATCGGCTTCGTCCTGCGGTGACTGTTGTTGATAAGAAGCCGCTTGATACGAAACCGGTACTTGTTGAATTATTTCACGATTTAAACCCTGGTGATTAATCGGACCGTTATTAATTGTACCGGCGGCGTTTTGAAATTCAGCACTTCCAAACGGAATTCGGTAGTTGGTTGGCGAATCGCGAGATGGTGTAACTGGTTCGTTCAGATATTGCGGGATTGGTGAACCAGGGACTATGCCATATGCGCCGTGTGGCTGCACATGAGGTGGCGGTGATTGAAGATTGATGAAACCATCGGCCCTGTCGTTTAACAGTGACGGGTTATTTAATATTTCGTTACGATCACTTACGGGGGGTGTACCAGTCAGGATAATTTGATTAGAGTTATGTAATTGAGGGTGATTTGGGTTGAAATCGGAACTGTGAAACTGGGGACTTGACAGCGGGAGTTGTTCGTAGTACGGTGGAATTGCGTTTATTGAAATTTTCTCAGGGTTGAACGGGACTTGATGAGGATCGTGTTGTAAAAAGGGCGGACCGGTAAATATTGGATTCTGCACGAATGGCCGTGGCAAATTGTGTGATGGATTAGCGAGATCAGGATTTGATTGTATCGGAATATGACTATGTGTAGGATTTACGGGACGGAGAACAGCTAAATGCGGATTACTTGTTATAATGGGCACTGGGTGATTAGGATTTAAGTGTAAATATGGATCGGCAGTTTGGGATGCATGCAGCAGGGCTATGTTAACGTTGTGCGCTATATCTTCTTGACCTACAATTGGCCTCTGTTCAACAGCAGTCGAATCGATATATGTTGTCGTACGACTGGGACCGGTGTTTACGACTACGGGGCCCACTAGATCGCCCGCTGATGGAGGTACTACGACAAGCCTTGCTCCACCAATGTTGTTATCCGTTGGGCCGACTACAGTTGTCGTAACTTTCGGCCCGATTAGTTTGACGGCTGGCGCTTCAGGAAGATTCGTAGCTGTCACCCGAAATCCGTTAGCAGCGTCGGATATATATTGAACAGTTTGAAGAATGCCGTTCGCATCGATGTACGAGTAACCGCCTCGGGTCACACCGTCAGCAGTTTTAGTTTCGCTCTTGGCACCCAGCGGTCCCGCATACCCATAACTGTATTGTCCGAACTTGTCTTGGGCGTGGTACTGGCTTTCAGCGGCTGGGGCGTACGCCACTGCATGTCCTACAGGAGTGGCGACAGGAATGGCTGGCAGGACGTTAGTGGCGCGTACAGGCACCACTATCGTTCCTGCTACGGGCACCGGGCTTATGGCTGCAGGGACGTGTCGCTGACTGGCAGATATTAAAGCATGTTCGGCTTTAATGTTTTCGTAAATAGCGAGATGCTGTGCACGTGCATAAGCTACTTCCGGCAAGTCGTGCGGTATGTTCGTAGCAGACACGCGAAATCCGTTAACCGGATCGGACGTGTACTGAACGGTTTGTAAAATGCCGTTGGCATCGATGTACGAGTAGCCACCTCTGGTCACACCGTCTGCTGTTTTCATTTCATCCTTGGCACTCCAGTCCGACGTGTATCCGTACATGTACTCGCCATATTTGTTCTGCGCGTGGTACAGCGAGTGCACAGGAGCAGAGTCACGGGTAATGTCCACGGTGACGCCCCGGTACGGCAGGTGACTGCATTCAGTCAGCCTTGATATTGCAAAAATAATTATCTAGAAATGAAACAAAGAAGAATGTTATTCATGTATGGAATTTACTTCCTGCCACATCATGTTTTTGATAATTCAAGGTCACGTCTTGTATTGCGCTGAGTAACTGAAGTAAGAAATCGAAACGTTCACTTTTTGAGCGCCAAAAAAAAACGTTAAGTGATACTTGATACATATGCACGTTTTATATTTTTCTCATGAAAACCATATCATAAACTTGATATGAAATTGGATTATGTTTATTTCTATAGAATCGTCTGCTCGAGAAATATTGTTTTATATTATCCTTTTGAAATTGAATCAGCAAATTTATTGCATAAGTTAAGTTTACTACTATCCGTGGACAAATATACACTACGTATGAATAAGCAATAATATTGTCCATTTTATGATACGTTTTATGACAATATTAAATTTTGTATAACAAGGTTTTTTAAATTTAGCTACGTATATTACTGACAGTAATTTCTTGCTTTGTTGAACAAGCGAAACGAAATTTGGTTAAGTTACTGAATAGCGTTAATATTTGCGAATTTGTACAAGTTAATGATGGAAATATAAGTTTTATATGTGTAATGTATGGGGCGTAAACGAAACTCGTATTTAATGATGGCGAACAAAGCTATTTAATGTGCACTGTGGCGAACACACTGTGGTTAGTTTAAATGTCACATCACTCGGCTGAAGATCGGCCGCGCACCAGATTTAGAATGAACAATGTATGCAATGAGAAAATGTCTCACCAGTATTCTCATTATTGCTAGACGATACGGTTCCAGGGATAATAAAGTACTGTCTAAAACTACGTGGAAAATGGAGTAAAATCTGCTTATATACCATTACCTTGAGACCACACCTTACTACTATTTGTTGTTGTCGCGAGTTTCCTGTAAATGCTGTGTAATGAATGTAAGAAGTTCATTGTCGAACATGACGTGGCCGACAATTATTACACTCTAGATTGTACAGCATATGTACATTCACAAAATGAAATCAGACAAAGTTTAAGGGTAAAAAACACCATCTTAATCCTGGTAATAACTGAGTCAAATAGACGAAAAGGTGCGAATCTACTTGTGCAAATATTATTCCATCTTAAAAGCAATATGTTTAATATTACAAGGGTATAAATTTTAATCATCGTTTGTAGTATACCATTGAAATCGTGTAATTTTTTTGTAATACTGGATAAAACATATTTGTACCCTTCGGTAAACCTTTTAACATTTCACGGGTTTACCTCTAATGAAAAGTTTCTGACATTGACAGATGACGCAGTAGATGCAGGAAGCACGCAGGAAATCAGCACTTCGTGAGAAGATCGCTAGCGATCCTATAAATAATAAGAAAAAAAAAATACAAATGAAATAAAACGAAATGAATTTGAAAGCAAAATTTAAAAAATGAAGCTTTAACAAATTTCTTACGAAGAAATAATCTGATATAATATTATAGTATTATCAAAACACAGTTGCTAGTTCTGTTCAATGCTGCCAACCTCACCATATATAAAACTAAATATCTAACTCAAATATTATCTTATACCTATAACGCCAGTTACTAAGAATAGCAATCGCTGACATAGTTCTGTGCTTTGCAGAATTGATTGGATTATCGGTTATGTTATGACTTAATTGCAACGATAATGAACTTCTGTAATACGAACTGAAGTTCATGCATATGTATTCTGTCACCTTGATTGTTGTTTTTCTGTGACAAGTGAGAGTAACGCAAATGTCAATTAAGTTTTTGCTCGAAACAGTTTGAGAAAATAAAATTAATTTAATTTAACTGATCATACAATCATCGCGTAAGTTCAGTGATATTATTTTGAAAGTGTCATAATCGTCAGGTTAATAATAATGGTTATTGCAGAATGGCCCGCTATTTTAGAATATGCCGGCGCCCTTTAAATTACAGTGTAATGCCCAGGTGTGTTGCATTGCGCACGATCCTTGAATTTGAAAGAAAACGTGCACAAACTCGTGCAACGTGAGTTCGTATCAGATTTGCTTGCGGTGCAAAAATAACGAAATATCTACAGGGATATACAGGGATTTTTGTTATTTATATGTTTTCATAACAGAACATGTAAAACTCATATAAGCTATCCAGGATTGTATTTGTTTTTGTTTGCATGTTGTATCACAACATGATATTTTCCTTTGGTTAATCATTAAATCTTTGATGACTTCAAACACATTTATTTATGTTTGAGATAATAATTTGCGTGTACTGTAAATGCTCTATTATTTATTATATTACGACCATCATACTTTTTCTATTTGATGTTTTTATTACAGTATTTTTCCAAGAAAGGTATTATGCATCAATAAATATAAATATTAAATATTTTTATACAAAGAGCATAAAAGTTGGACGAGAAAAGTAAGTAATTAATTACCGTTCATTTATCCTTGAAGACAAGCATATTATATACATGAAAGATGCGTGAGTGAATCGTGATTCTCATGTGGATATGTACAGAAACGGCAATCATAGTTTATCTATGTGCAAAGTGTATTTAAATTGATTTCAGATTCGAATAGCAATGTAAACAATTATTTAACTAAAAAGAATACGTAATTTTGCAAAAACAAACAAAATAAATTCCAGTAACAATTTTTATTTCGTTCAGATACGTAATGATAATGATGTTTATAATACAATTTGCTCATTAATTATGATTTATGAATGATCTATTTATTTTATTTATTAGTTCAGTACATATGTTCGCACAAAATAATTCCGTGTACATTTTATTTGGTGGCATGTGCAATTGAATTTATTTATTTTATTTATGAATAATGTGTTTTGATAAAATCGATACCTGCAAATGAACTAACAAAACGTGTTAATTTTTTTTTTATATTATTCATTTTATTATGAATCAACTAATACCTAGTGCGAATGCAACTCTTTCCTTTGATTGGTCACTGCAAAACAATTGAAAGTGAAATGGACGTAATACAGCAAGCTGTGACTAATTCACTTTCTTTGACATTGACAGATAACTGGTTGGTGTCTCACACATCTAATAGGTGGTATTCTCACTTCGTCTACCAGGATTGTTAATAATAACTGTACCGAAGGAATGTGCTGCCATTACGTTGTGTAATTCTCGCGGATCCAAATAACTAACGGTAACAGTCGTGATAGATCATCGTCTAAGTACGTGATTTCGAAAATAATGTTTATTACCTGTGCAGATTAAATTAAAACATTGTGAACGAGCCTTTGTTTCGGTACATCTGTGCGATGAAACTTAATTGTTCTGACCGTTTCACACCATACCGGCGTGTGATGTAAATAATTTTCATTCCAAATTTTCATTAAGTATGCGTCGGTAACCTGGGAAGTAGGACTGGCAGAATGATTAGCGGAAGTTTTACAGGTCTCTGCTAAAAGGTCAAGCATTGCATACGCGTGTGTACCAATATTCAACTCGCACTAGGCACAGTAACGGGCGACTGCACATATCTAGGCGTGGTGTTTCTGTCATTTGAATATTACGTTTTTAACAACCGAGCTATGTGTTTTATTTTACATTATTTTCCATATTAAACCGTAGCCTATTCGATTTACTAACTGCATCAGTGCCCAAATTTGAATTTTTTTTCTACGAAAGCCTGTGTCACATATTCCCTTGGGATATTTCAATATTAATTTTTTTTATTGTTAAATCACTTTCCAACTCGATTACTTTGAATTACGCAGAATCATGTGCATAGTAAAATAATAAAAACCAGGTTTAATTATTAAGTTTTTTTTTATTTTTTGTGCAGTATATTTGTAAAGAATATACAAAATATACTCCATTACACAACAATTAACATATTTACAAGAATGCAAATAAAAATTACAGAATGTATAACATACAATATAAATAAAAAACAGCTAGTAAGACTATTCGGGAAAGAGAGAAGAAATTGCTTGGGTCGTCATAAATACAGGATTGAATTTCTACACTTATTAGGACTACCTAACTACGAAAGTTTGGAAAACTTAATAAGTGTGGAGTGACAGCGCTCAACTGAGTACTGGATCTACGGAACAGGTGGAATATCGTTAAGTACAGTTACTAAATCTATAAAAGATTTACCAGGCGTGGACCACTGGAGCAACGACGTGATGGAGATCACCGTTGCGCACTTTAGCTTCAACATGGGCGGCGGCATGGTGGGCCTTGGCGACAGCGACGGCGGGCTCGTCAACGGGAACACCGTTGGCACCGATGACTGGGACGTGCTGGGCACCGGCATAGTGGACAACTGGACCAGCAATGTGACCAGCGCCATATGCGACTGGAGAACCGAAGTGTCCAGCGCCATATGCGACTGGAGAACCGAAGGCACCAGCGCCATAAACGACTGGGCCAGCACCGAACACGGCAGCATCACCGTTACGTACTTTAGCTTCGACATGAGCAGCAGCATGGTGGGCACGGGCAACGGATACAGCGGGCTCATCTACTGGGACACCGTTAGCTCCAATGACGGGGAGATGTTGGGGACCAGCGTAGTGGGCGACGGGCCCAGCAACATGAGCGCCGTAAGCAGCAACTGGGGCAAAACCAACATGAGCAAAATCTCCGTTGCGGGCGACAGCTTCAACATGAGCGGCTGCGTGTTCGGCCTTGGCGACGGCAACTGCAGGTTCATCTACGGGTACTCCGTTGGCACCAATCACAGGGATGTGCTGGGCACCGGCGTAGTGAGCGACAGGGGCAGAATAGGCACCGAAGGGAGCGGCGGCGTATCCGTGGAAGACACCACGACGTTTACGGTAATGCACCAAGGGAGCGTAATGATGGAAGGCACCATTGCGTACTTTAGCATCAACATGTGCGGCGAAGTGAGCGGCCTTGGCAGCAGCAACTTCGGCAGTGTCAAGGGGCACGGCATGACCAACAACGGGGGCACCAAAATGAGCGGCGTAAGCAGCGACGGGAGCACCAATGTGACCGGCAGAATAGGCGAAAGGAGCAGCTACGACGGCGGCATCACCGTTACGTACTTTAGCTTCGATATGCGCAGCAGCATGGTGGGCACGGGCAGCGGATACCGCGGGCTCATCTACTGGGACACCGTTAGCTCCAATGACTGGGAGGTGCTGGGGACCAGCGTAGTAAGCGGCTGGGCCGGCAACATGGGCGCCATAGACATCGACTGGAGCGACACCAACATGAGCGAAATCACCGTTGCGAGCGGCAGCTTCAACATGAGCGGCGGCGTGTTCAGCCTTGGCGACGGCAACTGCGGGTTCATCAACGGGTACTCCATTGGGGCCGATCACGGGAATGTGCTGGGCACCGGCATAGTGAGCACCAGCGTAGTGGGCGTGTACGAGACCGGAGTAGCCGTAGGGCGTCAAGCCAAGGTTGCCGGCGGATGCCACAGCCAAAAGGGCAGTAAAAGCGACCTATATTTGTGAAAATATATTTAGTAATTACAATTATATAGAAGAAATAACTACATAAATGCATTGTGTATGCATTTCGGTACTTACAAATAGTTTCATGTTGATGATTGCTAACCTCCTGTGTTTACACTAGGACTGTTGAGCGGACTGTGATGTTGGGAACACTATTGTGGGTTTATATAGGTGGTTCTGGGTGCCCGGTGGTCAGACTTCTTCGACCCCGCAAGGTTCCTTTCACTCTCGGCAGCCAGTGGCTATCATTGTCATCCTGAAGCCGAAACGGTGCAGGCGCACGTTTACCGATGTACTTGACATCTCATTCTCGAACACTCTACGACCACACCCGAATGGCCGCTGGGGTCGTTAGATCGCCATTGCGTTATATTTGGAACCTTTGAGGTATATGTCAGAACTTAATGTTAATGTGAATTAATTAGTAACAATTTTTTATTGAACAATATTAGTTAATTAACAAATTTAGTATGAAATAGTTTTTTTTCATTTACTTTGTAGCAATTAATTAACAAATTTAGTATTAAACCTTATGAATACAAATGCATATTGCCTTTCAAATCTAACAATGAGTTGTTAAATTGGTGAAATATTTGGTATTGAATATAGAGATACCCAAAGTGTAATTCTGTATCTAAAATTTAGTTAATATTGTATAGTAGGATTAATGCACGACGGCAATAATATAAATGTATGTGCTCAATAACCATCAATATTATTTAAACCATTTAGTGAAATTATAGCTGTAGGCGATTCATTATATCACGGATATATTTTTATTCAATATGATGTAGAGAAAATCCATGGAGATTAATTGCTTTTCCACGAAAAGATCCGGATCTCTGTTCAATGATCGCACATTCACTTAATATGTATTATTTGGCACTCGAAGAAAATGCGTGCGCCACTATAATTGTACAGATATTGTACTTGAACATAATTTCGGTATCGTGACTGAATCGTTTAACTCTAATAACATTAATTCAATTTAAGATATTTAAATTAATTAGAACACTGAAATTCCATTTCAAATTCGCGTACATGTATTACAATTAATTAAATATAAAAATAATTTAAATGCGTGAATTATGTGTAGTAAAATGCAAAAAAAGCAGAAAGCAAATATAAAATGGTTATTTAAAAGTGCATGGAATGTGTGTAAAAAAAGTCAAGCAGCTAGATTTATTGTATTTAAACTCGTTTGTGAATTCTAATTTTCATTCCAGAGGTCAGAAGTAGTTAAACTGAATTTAATATGGACTATAAGATAACAAATTTAAATATCTGTAGCAATTCTAACTTTCAAACTGAATAGTCATTTTGGCAAAAAAAAAAAACTGGAACTAATATACTATTCTAAATAAAATACGTATATTTCTTAATATTACTATATACTAATACTGCAAGTATTCGTATGACTTTACGTATTTAAAAAATAAATAAATATTTAAATTAGTTCTATTACTGTTTTGAAATTAAAATAAACAATAAAATGAAACATTTGAGAACACTTGAATGCATATTACATATCTTTTTCCAAAAAAAAAAAAAACAAAGAAAGTGCTATTACATGATGCATTAGGTTTTTGGGTGTGGTATGGCAAATTCATGGTGACTGACATGCATATTGACGATCTAATTTTAAATGCAACACATTTGGTATGTTTCTTAAATGTAGACCTAGTTTTTTAGTAGTGCATTATGCTAGTAAAATGCCTAAATAGACTCCATTGAACTATATTGCAAATAGTAATTTACAGTGTTTTTTTTTTTTAATTATATATTTCTTTTATTATATATTTATGAATGTGTATATGTACATATGTAAAACCAAGGTATGTCAGCGAATTAAAAAAATATATAAAATTTCATTGTGCGTAAATAGTTAACATTCTCATTCATAAAAATTAATGATTAGTGATAATTGGGCTATACGTCATTAATTAAGAATGCTATAAAATTACCAAATTTGGCAAATTACTTAAAAGTTACTGGATTATAGTGGGAGAAAGTTTGGTCCTTGATTTTGATATCCAAGTACATCATTGAGGTAGATTAAGTTGGAAAGTTGCGTAGGGACGTACTTTATACTTAACAACAAAATCATCTACCAGTTCGTTATTTTATTAATAAGGTATTGTGTGATTCAGTATTCTATACAATCAAGAAAAGTAGAATTTATATTGTAAATATATTGTTTTAAGTGTGCAGTAGTGACTATTGATTAACGTTAACTAGTACTTGCTCAGCACTGATGTAAGACTCGACCATTGTAAATGACTATATGATTTTTTTTCTAAATCATATGTAATGTATAGCAAACTGCATGTACCAAAAGATAATTTAGAACATAATATTGGAATATATTTATTTAGACATTGTCTTTCTGAGGATAACTAGAATATTCTAGTTGTATTTTATCTGAAATTAAATAACTCATGACAGGATGCTTGGAAAATAATATTGGATAATATTCATATCAATAATATAAATATCAATAATATTCAATTGTAATTGAAAGTAATATTCCTGTACTAATGTATATAGGTATTTATTAAAACAGTTGTAAACGTTGTTAACAATGATGTTTAGGTAATGAGCGATGTTATTTGTAAAACTATTGAATTACAAGTAAGATAACTCATTTCCATATATGAATCTTATATGACTAGTAATTCTTATAAAGAATTACAAAACACTATTATCTTGGGCGTTCGCAGATAACTAAAAACAGGTAGAAGTGTAATCCCTAAACAATCGGGTGATTACCAGGCGTGAACAACGGGGGCAACGACGTGATGGAGATCACCGTTGCGTACTTTAGCATCAATATGGGCGGCAGCGTGGTGAGCCCGGGCAACAGCAACGGCGGGCTCGTCAACGGGAACACCGTTGGCTCCGATCACAGGCAGATGCTGGGCACCGGCATAGTGGACAACTGGGCCAGCAATGTGTCCAGCAGCATAAGCGAGTGGAGAACCGTAGTGTCCAGCAGCATACGCGATTGGGGAAGCGAAGTGTCCAGCAGCCACGACGGCGGCATCACCGTTACGTACTTGAGCTTCGACATGAGCAGCGGCGTGGTGGGCACGAGCAACGGATACTGCGGGCTCATCTACTGGGACACCGTTAGCTCCAATGACTGGGAGATGTTGGGGTCCAGCGTAGTGGGCAACTGGACCAGCGATGTGTCCAGCAGCATAAGCGACGGCGGCATCACCGTTACGTACTTGAGCGTCGACATGAGCAGCCGCATGATGGGCACGAGCAACGGATACAGCGGGCTCATCTACTGGGACACCGTTAGCTCCGATGACTGGGAGATGTTGGGGACCAGCGTAGTGGGCGACGGGACCGGCAACATGAGCACCGTAAGCAGCAACTGGGGCAAAACCAACATGAGCGAAATCACCGTTGCGGGCGACAGCATCAACATGAGCAACAGCGTGTTCGGCCTTGGCGATAGCAACGGCGGGTTCATCTACGGGTACTCCGTTGGAACCAATCACGGGAATGTGCTGGGCACCGGCGTAGTGAGCGACAGGGGCAGCATAGGCACCGAAGGGAGCGGCGGCGTATCCGTGCACAAGACCAGGATAGCTATAGGCGCTCAGACCAAGATGACCGGCGGATGCCACAGCCAGAAGACAAGTAACAGCAATCTAGTAGGCAATATGTGACATATTAAGTAATATGAATGCGTTATGCTTCTTGTGAAAATGCTTACCAAAACTTTCATGGTGAATTGTGAGCTAACCTCCTATGTAAGTGAACACTAGGACTGTTGAGCGAACTGTGATGTGACGATCAGTAGCATTTAGTTTATATAGGTAGATTTACTGCCTTGTTGTGAGTCTTCCTCTGTCCCGCAAGGTTCCTTTCACTATCGGAGGCGGTCAAGCAATTCCCGAAACTGGTACACGCACGGCAATAATCGAACTTGACATATTATATTCAGGTCCCTCTCAATTAGCCACACCTCTGTTTCAGGGCTTCCTTGTTAGTGGTCATTATAAAAGTGGATAGTAGTCATTATATAAACAAATTCAATTACAGAACATGTGTATGTGTAAGTTTCATTGGATATTTGAGTTTGTTAATGTTAAAGTTTATACATATCTATTGAAATTTAGTTTTTTTTGTAAATTAATTAGGGAAACGATTCACACTATATATTTTCTCATAATTAAAATTATTGGAAGCTATATAAATTTGTCTTTAACTAGATTGTCCTTAAACATATATTTTTTCTAATTAGTTAATTTACTGGCGTGAATAAAACAAATGCCAATTCTGTGTTTATATATATATATATATATATATATATATATATATATATATATATATATGCTATTACTTCTTTATAAACTACTTATTAAATTAAAATAAAATACTTTTTAAGAAATTGTTTCAATATTAAATTTGTAATATTTTCCATGTGTTTGGACTCAGCATCTTGCGAACATCTTTATAAATCTACGTACTTTAGATTTTAATTTTACTTAATTGATTTTGAATTGATGTTATTAATCTAGACATATCACAAATTACTAGCAAAAGGAAAAGTGATCTGGGAATGATTTGATAATAATTTATATCCATGATGAATTTCATTATAGTATACTAAAATTTGCTATATTTTTGAAAAAAATATCAATTAAAATACAAATTTTTGTTGAAAAAATATTTATTTCATAGTAATTAAGAAACTAATTCTTAAAACATGAGAAATTTAGCATACATCGTACAAGCTGTCAATAACTGTGCATTCGTTTGTATTTTGTACTGAATAAATTTAAACTATTTATAACTAAAGAGTAATCACTACTTCCTACCCAAAATTTATAACAAAATAATCGAATACCGTATTCATTGGATATTTATAAAAGTGTTTTCAATTGATTATTTGCGGTTTATAATTTAGGTGTGTTCATATTTTTTTTAGATAGCTAAAAGTAAATGAATTATGCAAACAAAAGCATATATGTATTTTCGTTTGGTTATTTTGTGTGAAATCATGATAGATATGTGTTTATCATGCAAAAGCTTGTGTGACTCTGTAATTACAATGCAATCTATTACTGTCCCGATGATTCCCACAGGAGCATATTCAAGACTAATTTAATTTGCATGAAATGTCAATCTTCAATCCGAAATCAAACATAGGTATGTAACATAATTTTAAATAACCGATATTAGTCAGGAAAAAATAACCAGAAAACATATAGTTTAAATTTGTTTATTAAAAATTTAACAACAGATTTATTTATAAAAAGAATAATATAAATACTGCTGTATTTTTATAATTATGCTATTTACAAATTAATAAAACAAAACAGACTATTTTTATAGACAATGCTATGGTCGTCATAAGTAGTGAATAGAATCGACGAGGGTATTCACCATTTCCCTGATCACACGTGACTAGTAATTCTTATAAAGAATTACAAAACACGGGGATCGCGGGGTGACAGCGCTCTCAGCTAACTAGGTACAGGTGGAAATTTGTATACACTTGATCACTAAATCCTTGGTTGTTTACCAGGCGTGAACTACAGGGGCAACGACGTGATGGAGATCTCCGTTGCGTACTTTAGCATCAATATGGGCGGCGGCGTGGTGAGCCCGAGCAACAGCAACGGCGGGCTCCTCAACGGGAACACCGTTAGCTCCAATCACTGGCAGATGCTGGGCACCGGCATAGTGGACAACTGGGCCAGCAATGTGTCCTGCAGCATAAGCGAGTGGAGAACCGTAGTGTCCAGCAGCATACGCGATTGGGGAAGCGAAGTGTCCAGCAGCCACGACGGCGGCATCACCGTTACGTACTTGAGCTTCGACATGAGCAGCGGCGTGGTGGGCACGAGCAACGGATACAGCGGGCTCATCTACTGGGACACCGTTAGCTCCAATGACTGGGAGATGTTGGGGACCAGCGTAGTGGGCGACGGGACCAGAAACATGAGCACCGTAAGCAGAGATGGGACCGGCTACATGAGAAGCGTAAGCGGCAACTGGGGCAACACCAACATGAGCGAAATCTCCGTTGCGGACGACAGCATCAACATGGGCGGCTGCGTGTTCGGCCTTGGCGATAGCAACTGCGGGTTCATCTACGGGTACACCGTTGGAACCAATCACGGGGATGTGCTGGGCACCGGCGTAGTGAGCGACGGGGGCAGCATAGGCACCGAAGGGAGCGGCGGCGTATCCGTGGAAGACACCACGACGTTTACGGTAATGCACCAAGGGAGCGTAATGATGGAAGGCACCGTTGCGTACTTTAGCATCAACATGAGCGGCGAAATGAGCGGCCTTGGCGGCGGCAACTTCGGCGGTGTCAAGGGGCACGGCATGACCAACAACGGGGGCACCAAAATGAGCGGCGTAAGCAGCGACGGGAGCACCAATGTGACCGGCAGAATAGGCGAAAGGAGCAGCTACGACGGCGGCGTCACCGTTACGTACTTTAGCTTCAATATGAGCGGCGGCGTGGTGGGCACGGGCAACAGATACAGCGGGCTCATCTACTGGGACACCGTTGGCACCGATGACTGGGAGGTGCTGGGGTCCGGCGTAGTGGGCCACTGGGCCAACGATGTGTCCAGCAGCATACGAGACGGCGGCATCTCCGTTACGTACTTGAGCGTCGACATGAGCAGCAGCATGGTGAGCACGAGCAGCACTGACAGCGGGCTCATCTACTGGCACACCGTTGGCTCCGATGACTGGGAGGTGCTGGGGTCCGGCGTAGTGGCCGGCGTAACTTATGGGACCAGCAACCGCTAAGGGAGCGGCTACATGAGCACCATAACTATATGGGTAGCTGTACGCGCTCAGACCAAGGTGGCCAGCGGATGCTACAGCCAGAAGGCAAGTTACGGCAATCTAATAAGTAAATGAGTATAGTTAGATACAAGATATATTAAACAAATGTATAAGTAAAATTATTCGTTAAAATGCTTACCAAAACTTTCATGTTGAGTTATATGTTAACCTCCTGTGTAAGTGAATACTAGGACTGTTGAGCGAACTGTGATATGACGAGGAGCTGTACGGGTTTATATAGGTGGATTTAGTGGCTGGTGGTCAATCATCCTCCATTCCGCAAGGTCCCTTTCACTATCTGTAGCGGTCAAATTAAATGCCGAAACTGGTGCACGCACGTTAACAACCGAACTTGACATCTCGTATGCAAGTCTGTATTGACCACACCTGCGTTTCTGGATTTCCTTGTTACTGATTATCACAAAACTAGATTCATATCGTTATAAGTAAGGATCAAATTTTATAAACGTAAGTAATTTAGTAATGTACTCATTACGGAAGTAAAATTTAAAACACCAGTTTTCTTAATAGGATTATTATTAGTCTTTGTGAAAAATTTATTGGTGAAAGAATAGCAAAATAAACAAATACATATATTAAACAAATTAATATTTCTAGTCTATCGAATTTTTTTTTACAGTAAAATACATTATTCTAAATTCTTATTGATTATTTAATACCCCATTAAAATTATGTCAATCAGCATACATTTTATGATCAATCAATGAAGCTCTTTGTACATTTTATTATTCATCCTTGACAGTGTATTCATTTTAACAGCAAAACCACGCGAAAATGCGCTATGGCTTCTCAGTGTATGTGATACATAATTTATTACTAAATATTACAACAAATATTTTACTTGACATTTCGAAAATATTTGACATCCGTTGGTTAATTCTTTATTGAATTACAACTAATATTATTGCGTATTTCCATAGAGCACATCGAATATTATTAAAATTTAGTTAGTAGTGCATTCTTGTTTTTCCATTCAATGATTTTCAGATCGTGGCTGCTATTTCGATTCTTTAAAGTGAAGAGACTGATTTTTGTCAATGGAAGGGATTACTTGTATATTGTGTAAATCTAGTTTGATACAATTGTGTTTGAAACAACGAATAGTAACGATAAAAACAATGGAATCATTTGAATAGTTGTTTTGAATAGTGTTTATTCCTAACATTAATACTTGGCGATTAAGGTATTATAGATATAATTCAATTGTACATTGGTTTATTTTAATAAAAGCTCAGCAATGCTCAGCGTGTTCAACAATGTAACATTTATATGAATTACTTTTCAACTATGTTATATTCACAAAAATTTCATTATTCTTGTGGAGCATCTTGTTCATAAAAACTAAAAAAATGTTTTTTATTTAGTCAAAACTGGTACATTATTTAAAAATTGCATGGAAAAACACAACAGTTAATGTTTAATTAAAACTGCTTGACGAAGAAGACAGATTAATTTCAGCGCATTCATGAATTTTCGCGTTGTTTTTTCAGGCATAAAGTATGCAGTTTCCTGAATATGAATTAATTACTATTTCAATGTCTTTTTAGCTCATCGACCTCCTGTCGAAGAGCTATAGTGTTCGGTACGATGTCTGTAGCATCTTCCGATTTCAAAAATTTTTGCACAGAAATCCCGGACAGACCCCCTGGACCACGAAATGACTATTACAACATATGTCCGTATGTATGTCGCTCGTCCGCTCGCTCGCTCGCTCGCTCGCTCGCTCGTACGAGATTTTTTTGTTCCACCCAGATCTCCTAAACTACCCAACGGATTTTTATGAAATTTTTTCTGCAGATACTTGTTATGGTCTAGTTGTGCAAGGTACATTTTATTTTTCAAAATTTTCCTTCGCACTTGAGAAAAAAAATATTTTGCAACTTTTTTTCAGTTTTTATTTTTTTTCTCCTTTATTTTTCACTCAATTGTATTCAAAATTTTCTTGCATATGCAGGAAATGGAACAATATTTTTCCATATTTTTTATTTTGAAAAATTATGTAAGACCATTGGAGAAAAAAATATTTTTTAATTAAAAATTGAACAAAAGAAGATCAATGCATTTATAGTCGGCTTAGTTTGCTTTGCTTTTGTCAAGAGAAGAAAATGTATTCACACTTGTTTTAAATTTGTTGTTTTATTTGCGACCTAGGCACCTACGATTTTAAAAGTGAATTTAGATAAATAATAATTTGTGATATATTCAGACTTGCACATACGTCGATGAGCTGCAGGCATGGGTGACTAACCCATTCTTTGAATACTAGTTTTATCATAGTCTCCTTTAATGGTTTTGTAGTATGGAAAATAAAAACACAATAACGATATAATTTTTTTCAAAGAAATTTTATTTAAACCATTTGTAAAACAAATATGTATATAATTATTTCTTCAACAGTATAATTAAAACAGAAACAGATTGTTAACAGCCAATGGTATATTGGTCATAGGTAGTGAATACAGTCGAGACGATATTCACTTATCCCGCGATCATACATGACTAGTAATTCTTAGAGAGAACAAAAAACATGATGATCGTGGGGTGACAGCGCTCGCAGTTAACTAGGTACAGGTGGAAATTAATAAAATACTTGATCACCAAATCATTGGTTGATTACCAAGCGTGAACAATGGGAGCAACCACGTGGTGGAGATCTCCGTTGCGTACTTTAGCATCAATATGGGCTGCGGCATGATGCGCCCGAGCAACAGCAACGGCGGGCTCCTCAACGGGAACACCGTTAGCTCCAATCACTGGCAGATGCTGGGCACCGGCATAGTGGACAACTGGACCAGCAATGTGTCCTGCAGCATAAGCGAGTGGAGAACCGTAGTGTCCAGCAGCATACGCGATTGGAGAAGCGAAGTGTCCAGCAGCCACGACGGCAGCATCACCGTTACGTACTTTAGCATCAATATGAGCAGCAGCATGGTGGGCACGGGCAACGGATACAGCGGGCTCATCTACTGGGACACCGTTAGCTCCGATGACTGGGAGATGTTGGGGACCAGCGTAGTGGGCGACGGGACCAGCAACATGAGCACCGTAAGCAGCAACTGGGGCAAAACCAACATGAGCGAAATCACCGTTGCGGGCGACGGCATCAACATGGGCAACAGCGTGTTCAGCCTTGGCGATAGCAACGGCGGGTTCATCTACAGGTACTCCGTTGGCACCAATCACAGGAAGGTGCTGGGGTCCAGCATAGTGAGCGACAGGGGCAGCATAGGCACCGAAGGGAGCGGCGGCGTATCCGTGCACAAGACCAGGGTAGCTATAGGCGCCCAGACCAAGATGACCGGCGGATGCCACAGCCAGAATGCAAGATACAGCAATCTAGTAGGTAAAAGATGGTGGTTACATGGTATATGATATATTAAACAAATTGTATAAGTAATATCGTTCGTACAAATGCTTACCAAAACTTTCATGGTGAATAGTGAATTAACCTCCTGTGTAAGTGATCACTAGGACTGTTGAGCGAACTGTGATATGACGATGAGCCGTACGGGTTTATATAGGTGGATTTGGTGCTTGATGGTCATTCTTCCCCGGCACCACAAGGTGCCTTTCACTATCAGTAATATAGGCAATCAAATACCGAAACTGGTGCACGCATACTAACAACCAAACTTGACATCCCGTATGCAGGTCTATGGTAACCACACCTGTGTATCAGAGCTTCCTTATTACTGATTATTACATAACTAGATTGTAATCATTATATGTGAGGGTCAAAATTTAGAATTTACAGTATTAATTATTGATTATTTAGTTTAAGACAATAATTTTTTTATTTTTTAAAAGAAATCCGTGAAAAGAGAAACAAATTAGTGGATAAGATGAAAACAATTGCTACATTTATGCTATATATCTCCTGCAGATTTCAGTTTTTGCGTGGATTTTACTGTTCTTAATACGAGCCTCTCATAATCCTGTCTTATTTATTATTAGTCAGTTTGAATTCCGATATTTATAGGTCAACCAGTAAATTTTTTATAGTTGTGTTTATAGTGTATATTTATAGTTAAACATATTAAAAAATATATCAAATTATGATTTATCACCATTGGCATTGTAATAATTTGATATCATTGAATTTTACTGAAAGAGAAGCAAATTCAAACATTGTTCGATAATATTTGACTTCAGTGAATTTAATAAATATATTGTTACGAATATTAATGCATTTGCTAATTATTTCATTTGTTTGATAAGGAAAATAGATCGCCTTTTAAGCAGGATAAAAGCTCATGATTATAGTAGACAATTGATATTAGGAAAGGTTGGAAATAGGAGATAAAAGATTAATTATATTTGAAATTAATACGGTAAATAATGGCGATAAAGTTTTGTGAGATATTTAAATAATTTGTGGTATATTTTTTCTACTCATTAATTACTGAAGATGTTGTTGGTATAGCCAATAAGCTCGTGTTGCATTTCACGATTATTCATTTATGCTTTTTCTCTCATAATTTAATTATTCCATAATTCTTACCTTTGAGAGAAGGGATAATTTATATTAAAAAAAACTCAGTTCTCAGTTGATTAATTGTTTAGTTTATTTTTAAACTTGCATTAGCATTATAATATAAAACAATGCAATACATGATTTAAATTACTAAAAAAAACGTGGATTCGTAAATGTCTATGTTGCCAAATTTAACATACTCGGAATGCTAAACATGGATTAATAGGTATTTCAGTGTTCGTATAATAAAAATGAATTGTAGTACCTATTTAAGTATTAATAATTTTTATAGGATAGAAATAACATCATAATTATTTTAGTTAATCAAAGAAATTTTATTTAGAAAATTTGTAAAACAAATATGTATATAAATATTTCTTCAATATTATAATTGAGCTATATGCAACATTGTTGCTTTGCAATTGAATAATAATATAAAACATTATAAATTAAAACAGAAACAAACTATTAACAGACAATGCTATGGTCGTTGTAGGTAAGTAAATACAAAGTCAGAGGGTATTTACTTATTCCACGATCACACATGACTAGTAATTCTTATAAAGAATTACAAAACACGGTGATCGCGGGGTGACAGCTCTCGCAGATATCTAGGTACAGGTGGAAGTTCGTCATCCTGGATCACTAAACGAGTAGATGTTTACCAGGCGTGAACTACAGGGGCAACGACGTGATGGAGATCACCGTTGCGCACTTTAGCATCAATATGAGCAGCGGCGTGGTGAGCCCGAGCAACAGCAACGGCGGGCTCCTCAACGGGAACACCGTTAGCTCCGATCACTGGCAGATGCTGGGCACCGGCATAGTGGACAACTGGACCAGCAATGTGTCCGGCAGCATAAGCGAGTGGAGAACCGTAGTGTCCAGCAGCATACGCGATTGGGGAAGCGTAGTGTCCTGCAGCCACGACGGCGGCATCACCGTTACGTACTTTAGCATCAATATGAGCAGCGGCGTGGTGGGCACGAGCAGCAGATACTGCGGGCTCATCTACTGGGACACCGTTAGCTCCAATGACTGGGAGGTGTTGGGGACCAGCGTAATGGGCGACGGGACCAGCGACATGAGCGGCGTAAGCAGAGATGGGGGCGCCTACATGAGCACCGTAGGTGGCGATGGGAGCACCAAGAATAGCGGCATCACCGTTACGGACTTGAGCTTCAACATGGGCGGCGGCGTGGTGGGCACGGGCAACTGATACAGCGGGCTCATCTACTGGGACACCGTTGGCTCCGATGACGGGGAGATGCTGGGGTCCGGCATAGTGGACAACTGGACCAGCGATGTGTCCTCCAGCAGCATAAGCGACGGCGGCATCTCCGTTACGTACTTGAGCGTCGACATGAGCAGCAGCATGGTGAGCACGGGCAACAGCAACAGCGGGCTCATCTACTGGCACACCGTTGGCTCCGATGACTGGGAGGTGCTGGGGTCCAGCGTAGTGGCTGGCGTAACTTAAGGGACCAGCAACCGCTAAAGGAGCGGCTACATGAGCACCATAACCATATGGGTAGCTGTACGCGCTCAGACCAAGGTGGCCAGCGGATGCTACAGCCAGAAGGCAAGTTACGGCAATCTAATAAGTAAATGAGTATAGTTAGATACAAGATATATTAAACAAATGTATAAGTAAAATTGTTCGATTCAATGCTTACCAAAACTTTCATGTTGAATTATATGTTAACCTCCTGTGTAAGTGAATACTAGGACTGTTGAGCGAACTGTGATATGACGAACAGTCGTACGGGTTTATATAGGTGGATTTAGTGGCTACCAGTCAATCTTCCTCCATTCCGCAAGGTCCCTTTCACTATCTGTAGCGGTCAGATTAAATGCCGAAACTGGTGCACGCACGTTAACAACCGAACTTGACATCTCGTATGCTACTCTATGCTAACCACACCTGTAATTCGATGCTTCCTCTTCGCATAATATTTCCGAATTACATGTAAACATTGTTAGATGAATTAAGCGATATTGGTGTATAGAAATAGAGAAATTACTATAAAACTATATTTTTTTTTTAATAAATGTGATATATAAATTTTTACAAACTGATAGTAAACTGTCTGATTCAAGGAACGATTTATATATAAGGTCAATAGAAAACTTCTGTATTTTGGCAGTTAATAAAAATACAAATTATTGTCCATTTGTTTCTTAATTTAAAACAGAGAATGGAAAATAAAATTTTCTGTAGAAAAAAGAAAATATTTCTTATTAAATATTTTTATTTCCTTGTCTGGTAAACTCTCTTAATAATAATAGCAGATAATCATTACTGCACAGAATTTAATTTGTTTATTAAATGTGAATGAACGAAATTTTGTGAAATGAAAATTTCAATATGAGATTTTATTTTAAAATGTGATTTTAATTGCGTTTTAAAACACCGGTTACCGCTTATGATAAAGTGAACTATATTTTCCACACAAATATACATAATTATTTATATATGTATGTACATTTTATTTTATTTTTTTGCAATTGAAGGTCCTGACTTGCTTATTTTTTAATGAAGAAATTCTATGTTTTTTTTTAATTTTTTTTTAATGTACTGAATTCTCGGTTGTAGGACACTGCATCCATAGCCCCCTGTTTTTATTACAAATATCTGTTAGTAGTTTCTTGCTCTCTTCATTTTCAGAATTACAATTGTTCTGAACCGTGTTATAACGAATTATTGTGAATGTATTGCTTTTCTGGGGGTTCAAGAACAACCGCGAAATAGAAAATAATCACGTCTTATGGTAGTTGTACCCAATTATTTCAAATATAAATGATATTAAAATTTTATTTTTTTTTATGAAAATAACTCATAAATAATAGTATTAGCTTCATAAAAGAAGGAACAAGAAAAACAAGAATAAGCATATTTTTTTTAGGTTGCGGGTTGATGTTTTCAATTCGTTAAATTTAATCATAACTGCAATAAATATTATTAAAGAGAAGTAATATGTCCGTTTTATGAACTCGCCAATTTTAGTTAAGATCACTGTGATCTTATCTAAAATTGACGAGTTCATAAAACGGACATATTACTTCTTTTTAATAATATTGACGATGAACTTCGGAACTGAAAATATAATATACAATAAATATGTTACTAAAGTTGTAATAAATCACAATAATTCGTAAAATTTAACAAAAATTCAACATAAATTATTATAAAGTCATATATTATAACTAAAAATTCGTTGCTGGTAACAGTTTTGGGAGATATTGAATCACAAACAAAATATGTGTGGTATAAATTTGTTTATTAAAAATATTTTTTGCAGAACATCTATAAAAAATATATAAACATTGTTGCAATAATATAATTGTGTTATTTACAAATTTGTTGCTATGCATTTGAATATTTAACAAAACAGACTATAAATAAAGCCAGATTCAGACTATTCATTATGAACAATGCTAAGGTCGTCATAAGTTGTGAATACTATGTCGATGTGGGGTATTCACGTATCCCGCGACCAAACATGACTAGTAATTCTTATAAAGAATTATGAAACACGGTGATCGCGGGGCGACAGCGCTCGCAGATTATTACGTACAGGTGGAAGTTCGTCAAACTTGATCACTAAACCATTCAGCATTTACCAAGCATGAACAACGGGGGCAGCAAAGTGGTGAAGATCTCCGTTACGCACTTTAGCTTCAACATGAGCGGCGGCGTGATGGGCCTTGGCAACAGCAACGGCTGGTTCGTCAACGGGCACCCCATTGGCTCCGATGACTGGAACATGTTGGGCACCAGCATAGTGGACAACGGGAGAACCGAAGTGACCAGCAGAATATGCGAGTGGAGATGCGAAGTGACCAGCGGCATGAGCGTAGTGTCCAGCGGCATAACCGTAGTGTTCAGCGGCATAACCGTAGTGTCCAGCAGCCACGACGGCAGCATCACCGTTACGTACTTTAGCTTCAACGTGAGCAGCAGCATGGTTGGCACGAGCAGCAGAAACCGCGGGCTCATCTACTGGGACACCGTTAGCTCCGATGACGGGGATGTGCTGGGGACCTGCGTAATGGGAGACGGGGCCATCGATATGAGCGGCATAAGTGGCAACACCAAAATGGGCATCTCCGTTGCGGGCGACAGCTTCATGATGAGCAGCAGCGTGTTCAGCCCTAGCGGCAGCGACGGCGGGCTCATCGACGGGTACTCCATTGGCTCCGATCACGGGAATATGCTGAGCACCGGCGTAGTGGGAAACTGGGCCAGCGACATGAGCAGCATAACTGGCAACACCAAATTGGGCATCTCCATTGCGGGCAACAGCTTCATTATGAGCGGCGGCGTGTTCGGCCTTGGCGATGGCAACTGCGGGTTCATCGACGGGTACACCGTTGGCACCGATCACGGGAATGTGCTGGGCACCGGCGTAGTAAGCACCAGAGTAGTGACCGACGGGAGCAGCATAAGCAGAGAAAGGAGTTGCGCCGTATCCGTGGAAAAGTCCACGACGTTTACGGTAGTGCACCAGAGGAGCGTAATGATGGAACGCGCCGTTGCGTACTTTAGCGTCAAGATGGGCAGCGAAGTGAGCGGCCTTGGCAGCGGCTACCTCCGGGGTGTCGAGGGGTACAGCAGGAGCAGCAACATGAGCGGCATAGGTGGCAACTGGAGCAGCTACGAAAGCAGCATCACCGTTACGTACTTTAGCTTCGACATGAGCAGCAGCATGATGGGCACGAGCAGCAGATACAGCGGGCTCATCTACTGGGACACCGTTAGCTCCGATGACGGGGATGTGCTGGGCACCAGCGTAGTGACCGGCATAGTGACCGTCATAGGCGAAAGGACCAGCATACGCCAAAGGAGCGGCTACATGAGCACCGTAACTGTAAGGAGCAACGACGGCAAAGTCTCCGTTGCGGGCGGCGGCTTCAACATGGGCGGCAGCATGTTCTACCTTGGCGGCGGCCACTGCTGGTTCATCAACTGGTACACCGTTGGCTCCAATCACAGGGATGTGCTGAGCACCATAGGCGTAAGGGTAGCTGTAGGCGGCGAAGCCAAGATTGCCGGCAGAAGCCACAGCCAAAAGGCATGAGATCGCGATCTAGAATTTCAAACGTAGTGTTAGTTATGTTTTTTTAATGAACGAATGATATATACATATTTATTATTATATTTTGTAATGCATACTGTTTCTATATGTGATTATCGTCTTACCAAAACTCTCATTGTAAACTGCTTCTTAACCTCCTATGTAAGTGAACACTAGGACTGTTGAGCGAACTGTGATGTGACGAAGAGTTTCGCGAGTTTATATAGTTGGTTTCTGCCTATTACTCCCCCGTTCCCACAAGGCCCCTTTCCCTCATCGCAGTGGTCAACACCATACATTGTCATCCGAATACCGTATCAGTTTTTGCGCGTTTCAGCTTCCGATCTTGACACTTCTTTTTAGATCCACTACAAAATACCACACCTCGTATTTCATTTTGCCTGAGGGTATCGACGTATTTGATTCAATGCGTAATTCATTAGTTTTTTGTAAGAAAAAAAATGTCAAATTCAGAAGTATTGCTTTGTAGTTCCAGCCAATCGGCGAATTAATTGATTTTACAGGGCTAGTAGAACAAAGGGAATTAAAGATTAGAAAAAATATATGGTGTTATGTTTTTTTTTTTACAAATATCCACATTTTTGTGTGAATCATCCAGTGTGCAAAAAGATTTTATAACAATAGCAATTTGTACAGTAGTTTTAGGAATCGGATAACTTGGAATGCGTGCAATGTAAGTAATGAAAACTGAACGAATCCTGTTAGATGTTGTTGATCCTGTTTGATTGTTCGGCATGTTATGTATTGAAATTATATGGTTCACGTTGTCCGTGAATGAAATAGATGCAAATATATGTAATCTGCATGCATACCGAACCTACCATTAACTCAGTCAAGGTCTTTATTAATATCACTTTAATGTGTCAAATATTTAAACACAATTATACACGTAGGTTTGCCATTATAATAATCAGTATTTCCTAATGCACATTGGAAATGTGTTCTAATTAAAGACTAATGCAGTCTGATTAATGGCATTTTATACCAGACAATAATTTTTTTTATGCGTACCGGAGTAATTTAGTTATCGTCCGTGGATAATATTCAACGTATAAAACACGCTTATGCGGACATAAATACATATTTATGGTTCGTATTGAACGATAATAATAATTAAAACCAGTGCAGAAAATGCATATGTAATGGCAGTTATAAAATATAAATTAATATTAACAAGTATTCCAATTTACCGTTGTAAAGTTATGCGAAATACATTTTACAACAAGGACTCCGATATATAAATATTGACATGTTCATTTACTGCGCATTTCGGCAAGGTATAATAAATACTAATGAGACATAATATCAGGATATGGGAAGGTATGGAAATTGCGTCGATATAATTTATGTATGAATGCGATATCAACATGGTATATTTAAGCTTTATCTTAATGTATAACAATTATATTCAACACTAATCCTACATTTACAACCGGATACATATCAAAAATTCACTTCGGATTGCAATTTCATAACAAGATCAAAATAATAGCATGGAGGTGATGTGTAATACGTTAAATGTACCTAGGTAATAAATTTGTATAATCTTTTCAACTCCTAACATGTTTTTTGAGAGTCACACCCTGATTGGTGGGCATCACCGAGGTCGGTATACTTATATATTCTTTTAACGCGATACACGTCTCAAATTAATTATTGTTTCAGACTGTGTGTTGTACTCATTTAAATATTTTAGTAATATTGTATTTTATAAAATGATGAAATCATGATTAATGAATGAATGAAGAATTTATAACTGGTTGAGTTCCGGATCATACAAATGTTTAACTTTGATCGTAGGTTGTTACATATGTGCATGGTTAACTAATTGTTTAACATTCCTATAAACAAGTTACGGTTTAAAATGAAATATGTATATCACATGCAACTTAAAGGTAAAAATGAGAAATTGTTGATTTTCAGTATAATTTAATGCGTTACAAGTCAGTTACCTTCAGTTTACAGACAGACGTCCATGAGACGGATGCATGTTGTGTTCGTGAAAGTATGTGTGTATTATCAGACGTGTAATGTACAATTTGGCAATTACATTTTAGCCTACAGCCAATATGCACGAATGTTTACGTTCAATGAAAATTATCCAAATACCTTGATCATTTAAAACAAAAGCAGCGCTATTGTTTTCTTTTCCATTTCGTTCTGTATTTTTATTTCAAGTTTCGAAAGTGATTATACATATGAAAATAGAAAAGAATATTCTTTTTCAAATAAATTCTGTTGGCCGAAAAAGTAGTAAAATAAAATGTACAATAATTAAAAATTGTGACCACATATTTCACTTTTTTTTTACTCTGCTAAACTTTGAACTTTAACCGGTGACAAAGTGCACATGCTGATTCCGGCTCTAATTTAAATTCGGTGAATTTATCATTGTTTTTATCTGTAAATTTATGATCGTATATTAATTCATATGCGCAAGTTTTATGAGGTACTGTCATATTTTTTCTCCTTGTTGTTGCATGTGTAATATGATGCATGATTATATGTTAACAATGTTGACAGGCGTGCTTATTGTAATAAGTTAGGTGTGACTGATATTCACACGCATTGTGTCTCCAAATAAACATAAATGATTGTTTTGTTGTTATCAAGTTGGTAAATGTGTATGTCATATGTATAACATCATTTTAATTAGACTGAGAAAAAGATATAACGAATAGTATTCCTGTAAGAATGTTCCCAGAGAAGTTAATAGGAATTGGGAAGGTTCACTGAACATATGATTTTCATGAAGCTGTGAAAATCTAGTTAAAAGTTGTACCTTGATGTTTCTGCAGAAGGAAATTGCCACAGAAGAATATGTCAAGCGATGAAGAACTACATATATAAAGAACTATTACCCATGTTTTAAACGGTGTGCACGGGGGTACAAGATGTGGGGCTCATTATTAGTGCTTTCGACGACAGAATGAAAGCTTGTTTGAAAAGGGATATCGAAACCATTCCCGCTTGTAAACCTTTTCATGTCTCACCGGTTCTCAGGATTCAAAAAGCAATTTTACTGGGCTCATTCCGCAATGTAAAAAGAGCACTCGAGTTGAAGCACACTGTTGTAATGCCAAGCTGTCGATATTTGCAGTTTGTGAGCTACATCGTGTTCAAGGCGCTGATCCAAATTAGATTTCACTTTAATTATTAGAAATAATATTATTTAATCACCGCCATTACAAAGTCACGAAAACTTCCACAGTTATTGGACATTTATCTAGAACAATTTAAATGAGTTTTATTTCCTGCTAGATGACCATTGTCCTCAGTAGAAAAAAAAATTCACCAAATAACACAAATTTAAAATAATGATTATACAAGCAAATTGTTTAAAAAACACATCAGCAATCCGGTTCACCTTTTAAAAATAGATTATTTTTTACGTACGTTACCTTTTGAAATTCAAAAATTTAATCTGCAAACCAAGGTCACGCATATGTAGATTCCAACTGTTTCGAAAATCTAGATTAATAGTCAAAAGAGATAAATGTGTTAATAGTTTCTGTTAAAATCGGTGCGAATGTACGATTTGTTATTTATCTTATGTAACGAATTTTATGTAAACCGCACAATTGTGAAAACTTCAGAGCGTATTTCGAATAATAATAAATTTCTGATTTTGATGTGCAAACAATGCTGTTTGCAAGCGCATAGTTTCGTGTCAAGTGTTGTCTAACTGATTTTTTTTTAGAGTACGAGTGCACGCTCCACTGAGTCGGACTGTTTTAAAGCCAGTGATATTGGGTATATGTTTCGAGTTTATTGTTTTTGCTGGCAGATGATTTTGTAGTCTAGGCGGCATTACATTGTACAGGAATGTGGAATATGTCCGTACTTATAACACGGAATTAATTATACTTCGATCCAAACTTTGTAATATCACCTAAAATTACTTATTATTTACCGCATCATCAATCGCAAAAAATGCTTTCAAATTATAAAAAATTTGTAATTTAAACTATCTGTGAGACCTTAGTTATCATTTTTAAATTCTACTAATTGGCAACAATAGCTAATTAGAAAAATGTAATCTAATTTAAAATAAATATACAGAATTAATATAAAATCACAATTTAAAGCAAATATATTTTAATAACTTCATTACTGTGTAATATTACGGGAATCATAATAGTGAAATACATTCAGACGACATAAAATTATATATTTAATTTATATTTCATTTAAAAAAATAATATGTTTTTTTTTATTTCAAATTATGTGCTGCCTATTGTACATTAATTAAATTTAATTAACTTTCTTTTAGGGGTAAAGTTGATTGTTCTCAAAATAAATTATGTAATTCTGCACGGAACAATGACTTGAAGCAGAAAGTAAAACATGCTTGAGTAACGCTTGTTAAATATTCGTAAAATAAAGATTTTACAAACATTTTTTAGTTATTCCATACAAGATTTACTACAGTATGTTTGCCCTTAAATACATATGTATTTGTAAATAACTGAATTCTACCTCTATTTCTACTAAAAGAAAACTAGTAAAATAATTCTAGTATGTTTTAACAATTCAGTGCTTTTTTCTACGCATAATATAAATTTATTCGGAAATAAGGCTGTAAAAAATAAATGATACTTTTTTAAAATTTAAAATGTAAATAGGTCTTTCTACTAGTTAATAAAGATTTATGGACTGTGACCAACATTTTGGTTTTTGGATACAGTGGCAGAAGGTCGTTGTTTTTACATTTTACACCTCGAGGTACATATCAAATGTGTTAACAGTATGCTTGTTTTCTCAAAATGGTGATTATTTATTACACTATATTTATTTGTAGTATGCTTAGATTTTAACTTAACACTATCCCTTGTTCTATAAAAGTAAAGGCAAAATTATTGTTAAGAATTAAATATGGTAACAGTAGTTATTACATGAAATGTTTATCGCAATTTGCAACTGAAATTTATCCGATTTAGTAATTGGATACTCATGGCTTAAATAAAACATTTCTCGCAATGTACATTTCTTTCATACCGGAGTCTAAGATTGTCGTAGAGAATTATAAAGTGTATCAGTTTTCTATTCATAGAAGCAACTATTATGATTGCACATTGAATAACTTAACAGGCAAGCCTGGCTCTTGGCTCGCTAGAAGTTTTTGTTAAGACCTTATTATTCAAAGCAATTATGTATTGATAACTAATGGTAGGCGTGTACGCTATTCGCCTAGTGACAAGGACTACCAGATCGAATATCGTACGATTCCAATAACTTCAATCCGGTTTTTTTTTGCTTTTTGCATAATCTAGTTTTCGATCTTGATACTTACTCAAATAACGATCAATTAAATATACATAATTCAAATTGAACCATATGCAAATCTGTCTCATTCGAATGTGTATTTATAAATTGGTTCACTCTCGTTCAGTGTTAAAAAATGGTAATATGTATATAATTTTCGTGCAGAAATTTGATTTGCAAATTATGTTAAACGGAAAGATTTTGCCACCTTGCGATAATAAATTGCCATTGGTTTATGCATTTTTAATAATTATTATTAAACAAAATTATACTTCATTTAGCGAACGTAATAGAATTAGATAATCGATAAAAATGATATTAACCAATATAGTTGATCATAATAATCTTTCGCTGTACCGGTATTTAGGTGTATAGTAAAAGCTGTAAAGAATTCTTACATGCATATTAAAACAACAAGCTTAGCCAAAATATGAAATAAATGTGACCGGCGCTATGAGGAGAATGTGCTGCATTCTAACGGTTGTAATGTCAACTAGTGTTGCAGAATAGTGAAGTGTTATTTCAAATACATAATCTGCATTAAATATTATAAACATACAGGTATAAACTAAGTTACAGTGAACAACAAGTCTTTTCTTATGATTCGTTATCCATATTTTTTCAACAACTAGAACAGTTTCACTTTCTATACTTTTTTTTAAATTCATTCATATAAATTTTCAACTACATTCTCATTAATCAAAATGCGTACTTTTTCTGAAAACATGCATTTGACAGATTACCTATTAGAAACTCAATTATAATTTCATTTCCTGTCAAGAAAATACATATTTAATACATATATTATTACGGCTTTTAAGTATTAATAAATTTTACGACATGTGTAAAATAATGATTAAAAAACGGCAATTAAAAAGTTGAATTAAGCCAAAATTTTATTTTATGTTTCACAGCTTGAGACCATTAATTGATATCAATAAAATTTATATATAATTACGTATATATCGATGTAGAAGCGTGAATATTTTTTTGCCGAGGTCAATATTGTAATTTGCCGGGCAATAATTGGGATACTATGCGTGATCATTAAACATGTCAATCATTCAGAAAAATCATTAATTACTCTTAATTTAGACGGGTGAATTATGAGAATGTATTTACCCGTAATAATAGAAATGTATTATAAGTTAATGAAGTGTGTAGTGTAGAAAATTTTATGTATTAATTTAATCTCTCAAATTTAACCATTCACGTCGTTGGTACTAATGGATGGACATATTTAAAAAAAGCACATCATTTAAACAATATTTGCGTGTATAATATTTTGGAAAAATGTTTATTTTCAGTTATTTGATATATCAGACATTTTCTGGCATTTGTTGAAATATGGAAATTTACACGATACATGAACATTTCAATTCTGTAAAGAGCAGGCGCGCATTGTGTATTAAAATTTAACAGATTTGACGTCGTTGTTTTTCTTTTGTTATATTAAATTTTCGAAAAAAGTACTATTTTTTCCTTCCATGGCATTGACGCCAGTTGAACGATCTGCAAGTATTTACTCGGCCGTAAAAATAAAGAAACGAAAATATCTGCAGAAGTAAATAGCTGAGCAAATTGATTTACTCATGGTTCAATTGCCATTGTTCTTTCGGCCAAATCGGAGCGCTCTGTAGGGATTTGTTGTTTCGAATATTGTGTCGTGCAGATAAGAGCTAGTTACGGGAAATGAAACGTCAATAAACGAAAAGTTACTAGAGCTCAAGCACGAATAGTATATAGATGCCTGCAGCAACTCTACACTGCATGGAAATTCTGATAGGAGTGAATTTTGCTGTAGTATAATACAATAATTGGTTGATGTGATATTTAAAATTAACGTTAGTAAAATCTTACATGTTATATATAGGTATACATTTCTATGAAAATAAATCAACTACATATCTGTATTTTAGATTGCACGTTCTAGATATTTCCGAGCTTTTATGCTTTAATTAGTGGATTATTTCAATATATTTACAAGTGTTGATACGCATGTACTAAGTGCATATAGCAGTGCAATTAAAATTATGTATAAATAGCAATTTGCATGAGGGTAGAACAATAGTATTAATTAGAGTAATGACCTGGACCACCCGCCCCTTCATAACCAATCATTAGAGAATAATTAGAATTACACAGTAAGGTCAAGAGCATTTTACTCTCATGTTTGTACAAAACCATTAACAATTACATATGACCTGTTTAATGTAAATAGACTATCGTGACAATTTACAATGTACTAATGAAACATTTCATGGAAACTTACGTGTCTTTCAAATTACTTATACTCACATATATACAAATTACTATTTTAATTAGTGTTATATTAAAATATAGCAGGTATTATAGAAATAATCACTTCTTATTTTCATTATCATCAAGATAAACTGGTAAGAATACACATAGACGATGTAGGAGATTGTCTATATCCGGAATTGGCAGAATAATTCCGTAACAATATCGGGAGAGTCAGGGAATTTGATCTGATTAGAATTTGTTCGAACAGTAGTAGTTCGCTGCATATTTCGGTATTCGCATACAATGAGAATTTTCAGCAAATATTTCAAACATTCACGTTAATTTCGAGAGGCAAAACAAAACTTACGAACTCTTGCATACGAGAAAGTGGGAATTCGGTTCATCCGTCGCTGTTGATAAAATACACTATTGCAGGAGAATTCATTTCGATGTGTTCCTGGATCAGACACGTGAAATCTGTCATCGATACTTATTTTGCCATTTACACTGGGGTGCATGTCAAGATCAGTACATTACTTACCAGCTCGAATAAAAGTCAATATCTTGAAACAAGTACGACGAGTGTCACAATTTTCTGCTTAGTCATTCGCACATTTGGTTTTATCCTTTTTGAGTTATCGTGTGTTCCTTTTTTCTCGCGTTCACGATGCGTCTCCTGCAGAGGCAAGAAGCCGGCAAGCATTGTGTGCGTACTGAATTATGAGTATTGATTTCGGTTGAATCTATAAAAATTCCCGCGTTGCTGGGCGATTGCCTGCATTAATGATGGCATCGCGAGGCAACGTACCGTGAGAAACTGTGTTTGCGACATTCATGTTCGCGCATACATGTGCAATAAATATACTCTCCGATGTAAATATCATCCCCCAATGTAACCCGGAACGAGAAAAAACACTTTGCGATCCGCCGGAAAACTCCGGTTTGCATGGATGACAAACGGCGGTTTTGTTTCGCCCCAGTCAAAAGCAAATTTGGTTTCCGTACGTGATATTTGCGAGCACATGAACGGATAAAATTTTAACAATGCTTATTGTAGTGTAACGCGCTTTCACAGTAAATATTGGGATTGTTTAGGCAAAAATAAAATTGTATACTTAGTTATACTAGATCGCAGACCAAAATCAGCATAGCTTTTTTTTTCTGGGGCAAAATTGACATTCATTGTATTTTGATACTATTTGCTTAGGAATCGGAGAAAATCGATGGGATTCGGATACTGTAGATAATTGAAACACAAAAAAGTTTCAAAATATCAACAAATGGAACATACAGAATAAAGTTACTGCAGTTCCTATTCAAGTCACGTTTTTCCTTTGATCTTATATGGGCCTCAAGCACTCCGAGCGAATTTATTGGAGTCATTTTTCAATCTATATTAATATTTTACACATTTGTACAAATGTCACTTTGGTTAAAGTCGAAATCAAAAGAAGAGATATGAATATAGTAATGAATTGTCTATTCATGGAACCTTAAATTATTATTGTTCCATTGTTTGTTTTGTGTCGCAATAAAACAAGAATTCAATGTGACATATTTATTGCGGAACCATTATTTATATGTACCTGTGATATACGAGTACATAGCAAGGAACAAATTATAATGAAAACCAGTGTAGCCACTTGTTACAAGATAAAAATGAGACAATTTGAAATATAGATCTGTAAGGAGATACCATATATATATATATATATATATATATATATATATATATATATATATATATATATATATATATATATATATATATATATATATATATATATATATATATATATGTTGCTAACAAGGTTAAATATCAGATCCGGTTGATGAGGGCGTTATTTAAGGTATTATAACTCTAGAACACTGTTTTGCAAAACTAATTTCGCCGCAAAACACTTCACCGTTTCGAAATAAATTGACAGAACGCGTAAATATTGTTCACAATGGTAGGCAGTTATAACGTGAAGGTCGTTGAGACTTCAAATTTAAATAAAAACCTACCTGTAACATTAGAATTTTCTCACGGAACTCTTGTTTACGTTTCTGCTCTACATTATGGAATTTATTACATATACCGTTGATATTCATCGTGTGTGTACGTGTTCTTCAGTTAATTGTATTGGATAGCCTTAGGAAAGAATGATATGGAAGCAAAACATGTACAACATAATTTCGTGTGTTCACGAGAGGCGTCGCTATGGTGGTTGTGCACCTGTTTCAATTGTTTAAATTGCGCACATGTTGCGCTAATAATACAACGGCTGACGTATTGTGTATCTGTGCCTGATTAGGCGGAACCAACGCCTTGCCCGCCAGTTTACCGAATAATACACACAGGCTACGTTTGAAACGCGAACAGTAAATAGCGGTTGTTGAAGCAGCTGTCTGCGATCGGGATGGTAATCCGGTGTGGTGTGGAGTGAGTCGGAAGGTCGCAGCCTTGACTGTACCACACCTTAGCCGCAGGCCGCTGGTATTTCTATACAAACAACTATACTGACATTATTTGACATATAAAATGAGACAGTGTCTCGTACGAATCGGTTTCACTTTGATCTGTTTGAGTCAATTCAGTTTCCTTGCCTGCGGTTCATCTCATAGCCTTCGTATTATCGTACAAGGATCGACTGTATCTATCGACGATGCATAATAGTATGCAAGAACTGTTCTGCTGTTGTCAGTATTGTTTAACAATAATTGTTTCTCTATGATAAACTAATAAGTTGTAAACTGCTAACTTCCGTATTACTTGATTATGTATGTAGTTTAAATATTGTCAAATATGAACTAAAAAAAATTGATCTATATACACATATAATTCTCTTTTTCGAAATTTCAATTTACCTTAAACTTTAAAGCAAATATACAAATGTCAAATTCTAATTAAGTATTTTAGAACTGACAACAAAAAAAATTGGACATTCATTTGAATAAAAACAAAATAAATTACTTACAAAAGTATAATTAATTTTTTTTAACTTACCCATTTTAACCATTTTTTATTAAAATGAATATACGTATGAAATGTTTCAGTGAAATGGAACATACTTTATTGTATATTAGCTTTTCAACGTTTTTTTTTTTTTTGTTACAGTAGAAATGTTTAAATTTAAATTACATATACGTCAATAAATAAATATCTGTGATTGGCCAGATTATACACGTATATCAGATTTTTATATTTATTTTTAATTTTTCGTATGAACTTTTTCAATTACGATTATTTATCTCCTGAAATGTATATTACATTATACAAAAACAACATTGAAAATACAATTTGCTGTGTAGTTTTTCTGTACGCCTAATCTGTAGGCCACCAGGTACACTGTGATGCATACGCGGTAACGTATAGTTTTAATGGACGTGTACAGGCAGAAATTGTTTTATGAACTGATGTACCTACTTTTTTCACCGCAGATAAAACCAATTTGCCATTCATGTTCGACACTCCGGTAGTGCACGTAGATTTTTATGAATGTGTAACAATGTTGGTACGAAAGCTGACACTTTTTCGTTCATCTCTCTTTTTTTTCTATTTGGATGCGTGCTGTCAGAATGCTGCAGATCGTTAGCTGTCGTCGGTATTTTCTTCGTTGACCTTAGAAGCGCCCAACGATGGGCTCTTGTATGTTGAAGGGCTCTCGACATGGCAACCCGTGTAACACGCGTTTGTTATATACTCTAGCTATTTTATCACCGCTATGACCACACCCAGTCACGGCATGAGTACAGAATCAAAACTGCCAAGGCCTCTGGGCTCGGTATATAGAAAGGAATGCTTCTAATTCAGAACGTCAAATTTATTAGGTCACTAAATACCGCATTCATATGCGCACAATTATACCAAATGTAGAGTAAAACTCGTGAGTGACATATGGGGATGTTTCGGGTTAGTATCACAGCATACATCAATCACTCAATCAGGATGTAATAATCACACGACGAGATACGGCTATAAATAATTTTACTATCTATATATATATATACATATTGAACATCATAAGTCACCGAAGTGACGTGCAATGTATTCTTTAATTTAAAACTAAACGATCATATGCGTAGAAAACTTGTTAACTAAAACCTACATTACTGAGTAATAAATCTTACAGGCTAATTATTGTCGACAAAGGATGAAGGCATCGATGGTTTGTAACATGATATTGGCATACATACACGTATATACCATGAAATACTGCTAGATCTACATATGTATGTAGTGAAATGTAGTATATAATTTAAACATTGCGCTGGCAAGTTTCAAGTCTATGAACGAATGAATTCAATGACGCTAAACATTATTAAGTAATACTTAAAGCTACTTAGTATCTGCTAGAATCACAGACGTGGCCACTACACTGGCAAATATAATAATAATATTAGAGTACAAGAGTATCTTTGATGACAAAACAAGAAAGAAACATTACACACAGTAGAGTTAGTTTTTCTATCACAACTTGGTTCTGTAAACAACGTTGAGCTGCACCTCCGAACTCGTAGGCGTGTTTGCCTTTTCTACGGTGTGCGAAATCGTCGGCACTGTTTTATTGTTCGCGTTCGCATCAGGAGTTTGCGTTTTGTCCGCATAGCGGCGCGGCGCACCAGGGAACCATTGGCTTATCCTGCGTGCCACTGGATGGAGCAAGTGTTCGTCGTACAGGTCCGCATCGGTGGAACCGACCAGGTAGGAGACGGTCCAGCCCAGGAACACGGTGATAAAGCAACCGATGAACGAGTAGTACATGTACGTCACCGAATACAGCTGAGTGAGAACGTCCCTGTAACAGAAACATACACACATATCTCTAGTCATATTACCACGCGCACAATACGCTACTGATTACTGCACACACAGAGAGACACATGCAAACATCATGCATCTTCTTCTCTCTAATTTGCAGCAGCAATAGTAAATACAATACATCACAACACTAAATAGATTGGTTCGTTTGACATTTACTTGTGTTAGCAGACAGTGTCTAAAACTAGCGGGCATTTAGTTTGTTTTCATCTCTTACACGCCCGGCGCGCAGCTGCAAAATGAAACGTGTAGTGTCCGGTTATAGATCGACGGAGGCTGTGTGCGAGTAGAACAGTTCGTCCTTAATCCTTGAGGATTATTGCACTGGCATGTAGTCGGGGCATCGGATTACGTGCTACCAGTGAAAGATGGATAGTATTCACCGGATCAAATTATTTTACGCTGACGCGTACAAAGGCAACTTCGGGCGGCGCATGTTACTTTGTAAGCGTTATTGCGGATATAAGAACAGAAACCAATTAACAAACGTTCGAGTTTCGTCCGCTCGTTGCTTAGTCTGCCGTGTTCACAATAAAATAAAAGGTTCACACTGTTGCCAGCACGGACAGGGAGTGCGAATCAATCGATCTAATGTCGTTTCATTAACCATATCAGATCTTTATAAGAGATTGTGGCAATACTCACGTTGGACCCGTTGTGCTATTCACTATTATGTCACTTTCGTACAGATCCGTATCGTTCTTGGCGTCCCACTCGATGATGGCGGGCGTGGTGGGCCACGGATGCGACGGCATGATGATGTGATCGCTGAAACTTTCATTGTTACATCCGGACACGGACAGTGGAAGTATTTTGGCAGCCGGCTTGTCAACAGTGAGTCCACCAAACGTGATCCACAATGTGACCGCGTGGCCAACGATCATACCTGTAGCAGCACCCTGCAAAATACAATAGTTTATATTTGTTATTCTTGAACACAAGTCAACACATGTCCTAGGTGTAGACACATACCTTCCAGTTACAACATGGAATTAACATGGCGAGAATGAAGACGCCGAGCAATGGACCACTGGTAGCGGATGTGACTAACATCGATGATTCGATAACACCGGAGAGCAATCCGACACCGAAACTGATGCCCATTATTATGCAACCGTACACGATGCCGATACATTTAATGACCCACAGTTGCTGACCGTCTTTGAGGTCACGGAAGCAGGACACGTGACAGAGGAAGTCTTCCCAGGTAACTGTCGCCAGAGAATTCAAATTGGACACGTTCAGACTGAAATCAAGTTATTGACGGGGGTGTTTCACAGAGTCCAGCACTTCGGGGAATAAGTGACGACCGTGCGATGTAAATACCTGAGAGCTCCGTTGAAAAGACTGGCCATGAACAGACCGAGGATACCTGGCAAATAATTGAACCTATCTTCGACAAAAAACGGCAGGATCTCATCGAATTTCTTGATATATCCTGTTGTGAGGGGATCGCAGTCGGCGTACACGGTGAAAATGACCATGCCGACGACCCACGATAAGCTGAATAAGACCGTGATGACGGGAATGTTGAACATCAGTGTCCTGAAAGTGAAACCCTTTTAGAGAAAAACGAAGAGTAGCGAAGCGCGCGCGATGTGTGCATATACGGGGTGGTGGGGGTGGTCGGTCGCGATGTGGAACATGCGACCCCTCTATATTGTCAAAGCGTTTACTCACTTTGTGACTTTCTTCTGTGAATCCATGCTGCAATAACGTTGCACAAAATTCTGCTGGCAACCGAATATGGATAGCGACATGAAAAGTTGACCAATAAGAGCGGATGTGGTAGTCACCCTCACAGACGGGTTCATGTCGAAACTGTGAACAGAACTCGGTTAGCGATGGTATAGTGGAACGAATGAGCGAGCGAGCGAGCGAGTAAGTACATTTCGACTCGGGCCTCGTCGCCGTCGTCGTGCACTTGTTAAAACTTTCAGTCTTTCAGCCATGTTCTCGGCGAGTCGAGCGATGGAATTAAAATAATTAAAACTTGGCAATTTGTAAACTTACTTGAGGAAATCCAGCCGTCCTCGTTCCTTGCTCACTTCGTACACTGTACCGAAACCGCCGACTTCTACACACCCTTGTATAATGATAGCCATGCTCACTATGATCATTGTCAGACCTTGCATGACATCCGCGTGTATGGCAGCTTTAAGTCCACCCTGTCACATAAACAAACAAACACATATATACGTACTCATATGTACATTGTTATACACACCACGTACTCACACCAACATTATTAATGAACATACGGCAAGAGAAACAGCATGCACAATAACCGAACGGACGCTTCGGGCTCGGTTCACTTGTCGAACAAACCGGATTACTTATTTACATTTCCAATTATTATCCGACCACCGATTATTGTTGATTTTTAATCACAATACACAGTGTGACACACACACACAATGTCTTTATTGTGCAAGCACACGTATACGAAATATTTAACACGCAATCGTGTTGATTCAGTTTTGTTTAATTCCGGTTTTAACTTAACGAAACTGCAGAGAGTGCCGTGGTATCTACGGTGCATATATAAATGCTAATGTATTTAGAAAATGGCATTATTGAAATAGTCCAGCAGGTTCGCCGATCGACTTCTTCGTTTTACTAACAAATCGGGAGAATTGCGCATGATAAAAATGCTTCAGTCAAATAAAAGCTATGTAAATGGCTAGTGGCGGACGGGCGCCTGTAATTTATTGTTCATTATTCATTTGTAATTAACTTCCTCTAGCAACAAATTCCCTGTGGACTACCTTCCACCTACTTCAGCGTACACTGCTGGAACTCCGTGCATTGAAACAACAAAGGCGCACGCTTCTCGTTCGGAACTAGCGCACCAGAATCCATATTCGCTAATCAGTTCCCAGCTACCAGTGCCGCATCATGTCTTACTGTTCATCAATTATTCTACACTTACAGCCCCGCCTCTATGCATGCTAATGTACCACAGTGTTACATCATAACATCAATCAAAGAAATCTATAACATTACATAAAGTATTCTGTATAAAACGAATCAACTTGCAAATGACGCCGAACGCATTTTAATTTGTATTTGCTAAAATAATTTATGAGTTAAAGTGAACTAACAATTCATCTAAAATAATTACTAATTACCATTGGTTAATTGAAATGAATAATGGGTGCATGATATATTTAACGGTATGTACTTGAAATTATAATCTGTAAAACAGATTTCCCCCGCGGGATAGGCAACCCAGCTTACTGCAATGTGTTTACATTAATTATTATTTCGCAAATAACGTAAGTGCATATTGTACAATGATAAACAGGATATTGTGTATTTTAAGGTTAGGAGCCGGTATCCTATTGAAGAATAGTTAGATGAAAAATGTTGTCGCAGAAGATGACTTGAAGTTGTGCACATGTTTTTAGGAGGTAGTTACGTACCAGTATCGTGAAGATAATGCTGACAAGTGTGATACCCATGATTGATGCCCAATATGGTATGCCGATGACGGTGTTGAGGGCAACACAGGGCGTGAACACGGTGACACCCTGGTTCAGTAGCTGACGAACAATGTACGTGCCAGAGGCGAGACACCGAACCAGTCGGCTCTTGAACCGCATATCCAAGTACTGGTACACGGACGTGATTCCCAGACTGAAGTACAAGGGCACGAACACAAAGCATACAATGGGGTATGCGAGAATCATTCCGTACAGCGTCTCCCACATTGTGCTACCGCGGTAGAACAGCTCGGATGGGTAACCTGTGTGAAATAACACCAACCAACATATAATACACCCATTAGCACACCAAACACGCACATCTCTTTCATCGCGGCTAATTGTCACAGAATCTACTAAATGAAACGTATCATTCCGGCGATAATTCACCATTGTTCAGGCAGCACATAAAATTCTACGGGTGATTTTCTGCAAAATTACAAACTAAATACATCATTACAATGAAACGTTGTGTTTAAACTTTCATTAACTGGAAAATGCTCAATAAATACCGATACGCATTATCGAAAAATACCCGTCCAAGTTGTGTTTAAAGATGATTAAACTCGAATCCGGTACCAATGGGTGACGTAAAGAGAGTGAATTCGAGTTAAGAACAGGTAAGGTCGCACGATTTGCATATTATGAAATATCGTTGTTTAAAAGTTTCCAAACTAATTTGTAAAGCAAAAAAAAAAAAAATGAAAATGACAGCAATATCAGAACTTTCTAGATTGATAACAGTTTAGTTTGTTGGCCTGAGTTCGGTAAATGTACATCACGGTTTTGTACCGGAGCAAAATATACAGTATGCGAAGAATGAGAAATGAACTGCGAAAGCGATCTCATAAAATACGGATAAGAAAAATTGAGATATACGGAAATTTACATGAATTTTAATTAACGGAAAAGCAGCGTATTTATAAAGTTAATAAACTGGTCTTGTTTTATATGAAATAAGTTTTCGAATAACATTCCGTAACTATTTTGCATTGTACGAAACAAACAGAAATATATCGATTGACTTTGTAATGAACAACAGTAATTATAACGTCAGAAATGGCTGATTACATAGTGCTATTTAATCAAATACTAATACATACATTATTCATTTAATGTCACACACACACAGTTTTAATTAAAATTCAAATTAAATCGTTCTGCAATTGTACCTACATATGCATATATACATAGTAGAAATAAAAAGTAGGTTCGTAACGATGCACTGGAGAACAGAACAAAATATGTTCATGTAGACAAAAAATGTATTTTAGGACTGCTTTTGAAATTTGATTCAAGTTTGCTTCTACATTGTATGTTGATAGATAGAAAGACTAATACATACAGACAATATACATGTATGCACATTTGCTATTGCATAAAATGTGGTATGGTTTGAAATTAACATGTTGTTTTATTGAATTATTATTATAATTGTATGGATTGGTTTGTAAGTCATTTATATGTATAGCAGTAATTAATGTCAGGTATTATCACTCATATACATTAATTAAAATAATTCTGCTCGTGAATGAATCGGCTGTAATTTTCTATTTATTATTGACAAACATTATTGTCAAATATATAATTGAACCTTCAATAATATATTTTCTATAATAATGAGTTTATATATTTACATATGTATAACCAAAGTAATGAAATTTATTCATCTTTCGTCATTGCTTTCTATTTATTTTATAGTTTATATATATATATATATATATATATATATATATATATATATATATATATATGTATATAATTATTACATAGTTTATTACTATATACATTTGTATTAGTCCGAATACGTGGTATAAAGCCGTTATACCAAGAATTAATGAGAACACTAATTTTGTACGACGAATATCTTTTCAAGAAAAACTTTTTTTCATTCCAAATTGTTCATATTACATTTATCGCTGTCATACTATCAGCTGTGTGTACTAAATTGAGTTTAATGCGATTTTCGGGAAAAATATAAAAATTGTATTTAACAAGATATAACTGCTACATCGCCGAGCGTGAGGATAGAAAGTTATTAAAACTTTTTTTTTAAAAAAATTTGTACGACTTATAAATTGCTATATTATTCAAGTTTATCGTGTAAAATATTTTTTTACACTTTATAAAAAATTTATCAAGCAGACATTTGATTTGTAGATTTAGTTAACTTTAGTTTGTGTTCATTATAGGAACACAATACGACTTTTGTAGAATAACCTACATACAACAATATCGGATTTAATAATACCGGGCATGTTTGAATTGCACTTAGCTCATAAATAATAATATTTCCATTTATAGATGCATAATGACAGTATAATTTGAAAGAGCTTTATATTTAGACGTGAAATAAATTTTAAATAGTTAATAAGATTCTGGTAATAAATTTGAAATAAGAAGTAAATGGAATAAAAACAAATGAAATCTATAAAATCTGATTTAGAACTGTCAATATTTTAAACAAACAGTAGATAATTGAAACGATTATTTCACTGTGATCACCGTTCTATCTTTCATTATGAAATACGTGCATTATGAATGTGTAATTTATTGCTAGATTTTAATTAACCGCATCTTTCCATCGCAGAATGTCAATATGTCGTAGTATTATTTAACCCTGAAACTATATTACTCGTGTATCAACAGCCTAGGATTTTCCCAACGATGTACCTTGTTATTACCGGTTTATTAACCGGCCGGTCGCACAGCAGACTATCTCTACCTTTAGAACCATGTATAGAAGTTTCATTCTGTTCGCAATTTTTTACACTTAATTCAATTGACGTAGGTATTTTTGAAATGTGAAATAAAACAAAAAAAATATGTTGTTTTCGATGATAAAATCAGGTACCATTTTTATTTTTTATTTTTAGTTTTGCAATGAATCACTTCTACTCTTGAGTGTATAATAAATAATGCAAATGTTAATTGAAAATATTATTTGCGCGTATCCGTTTGAAAATGGAAAAACCTGATTAGGGATTTAATCGGGATGATATTTATGAGAAAATTAACTACAATAACCGGTAATTATAAGGTATTCAATTAATTATTTGAAATTAAATAACAAAACAACATACTGTGTATGAATATGTATACAAAGCCAGAATTAGACAATGTAATCACTATCAGATTGTCAGTGACAATTGCATTTATTTTAAATTTTAGCCAAGTGTTACTAAGCTGGTCTGAATTATACGCTTTTTTTTCAGTTATAAATAAAACCAATGATGCTAATAGCTTACCTAAAAAGGACCGTACGCCAAGTGTTCCTCTGGCAATAGACAGCATCATGGCAGCCATGGACACTGACCCCGTCGCGAACACAAAGTCTGCCTTTGTCTTCTCTTTGGGCCCAGAGTAGCGGCTGTACACAGCCACCGACGTAGTGGCTATCACGAATATCAGGAACACCAGATAGTCCCAAATCATACTCAGTGAGTCTTTCGTCATCTTGAAACCTTGATACAGGTCTATATCACGCCAAAATTACTGTAAACATCAAACATTCATTTATTTTTATTACAACATACACAGTGTAAATTGTATCTGAGTTTTACTGAAACTATGTATTGTCGTTGATGTGTTTTTAAAATAGAAAATAACTGTTAAAGAATGTAATATCTTTAATCATGTTCTTGTTTTTTAATTTAAATTTGTTCAATTGCACAAAAGGCAACTAACTAATGATAAACATTGTACATTATATTATATATATATATATATATATATATATATATATATATATATATATATATATATATACTAATCGCAGTCACATTGAAAGATACCATGTTGATAGTAAGGATGAAAGTAGTGGATACAATTAAAGTTTGTCAACAATGTGTTCATTAAGAGAAGTCATTTCAAGGATGTAAATGCCTTTTTGTCAGTTAAATAGTTGCAAGACCACAGACATTATTTTTTGCTCTATTATGACTCGAAACCGCACAAAGTTCGACCAAGAGATGCTGTTTCTGATTAATTTCCGTTATTTCGTTCGCAACTTTCAGTGGAATCGAAAGCAACTTGAAATTGAATTTGTTCGATTGATTTTCATTTTCACACACTAATCTATAGTAGTGTTGGTTATTTTATAAATGATTGGATAGTGTAGTAAACATGTCAAACAGTATTGTCGCATGTGATTATAGACAATTAGATATTAATATGCACCGTTATGCACAACAGCTATTATTTGCAGAGTCGTCGTGTAGAAACGGTACAGAATAGTACAGACAATACAATACGTGCCTTGTGGTCGCGTTGCTAATATTCCATATATTGTAGTAAATCCTCAGTTCATAGTCACACAATCACACACACACACGTATGTATACCCACAAGATGACGGTGACAAACTGACAATCGGTGCAGTCGCATGTACATATATTGTAATGATTCAAATGGTATAATTATTATCTGAACGGCTACTTACGTATTATTTCCGCACTTTGCGTTCACAAACCGCGATAAAACACATTTAAATAACTTCAACCAAACACAAGATCCGTACTGAATTATTGCGATAACTTTCTTACTGAAATGTGTGTTAGTTAAAATTTGAGAAACTATTGATTTAGTTCAGGATCTGTGTTGGTGTTTATGTAGCCCCGTAATTGGCTAGTGGAATTTTGTTTGTTTTCGTTCAGCTAATACTGATGAACTGGCGTCTACACAACGGAGAACTGTAGTAGTAAGCGCTTCACCCGTCCTACACCATATGCCATGTGTTTACCTGTTGGAGATGAGATAAATACAACCTGCATCCAAGGACGCAAACTTGCACGACTGCTTCTTACGCTGTTCATTGTCTCGGTCAAACACAACTGGAGGACGACCAACCTGTACCGCGTTCTCAACAGATTCACGCAGCGTTCCGACTTGTTTTTCACGTCTTCCAAAACCGAACTATTCATCTTTTGCACTTGGAATGCATTCGTTCATTCACGATTTAATTTGCACAAATTTGTCTATATTTATATTTAAAAACAATTTAGTGTTTACGAATTAATAATTATAAATTATGCAAATTATGACATAAACACTTTCTGCTGAAGATGCGAATTTACATGTTATTTTCTGTATTACAGAGAAACGGCCGCTTAAGGTAATACTAATTAACAAATAGTACTTGTAGATTACTCATATTTTAATACTGGTAGTGTTAGAAGATGCTTTTCTAAATATATTGCTATGAATAATAAATGTATGTATATGTGCATGATACATTCGCATGTTTGTGATCCATTATATTAGGTACAGCTATAATTGGTCTATGACGAAAGCTGATTTTCTTGAAACTGTTTTTATCTCGATCTAAAAACAATTCGCACAATGAAGGTAAAAATACAAGCCTTATGTTCTACGTCTGTTGAATATAGCGCATATCAGTTCATCCAGCAGAAATATACTAAATATATCCTCGGCCACGCTCCGAATCTAAAGATCTTTGTGCTTATACAGGTTGACAATTTCTGGCACAGATTCAGATGTCAACAGAAAACATGTGATGCGTGAGTGTCAAAATTTTCCACTCATATATTTTTGGAATCTAACAAGCTAGTTGCCAGAGATTTGCCGTGTATCGATTTCTACTTGAATATAACAGGCTAGTTTTAGAAGTAAATCTAGTATACAAATAGTATGTAATTATTATGCACTAAGTTGTTGAGTTGACCGAGCAATGACAAGACAGGACTTAGTTGATGACGATGATGATGACAGACGGAAGAATGAATGAATGAATACATATTTGTAGCAACGAACGGTTGAAAAGGAAATGTGAATCCGAGTGAACTCACGTGCTGCGGTTTATACTGGAGTTATGTACTGGAATCGCAGAGTATTGATGTGTTGACGACGGTTGGTGATGCACACAAAATTCACTTGCTGACAACTGTCACACCGCGAATGAATTCGAACCCGAAATTGAAATGCTTTTAAATCGGGAGCACTTGAAGAAGTGCCCAGCGAGTTGTTTGCAGATAGAGATAAAATTGGAAGTGGAAAATACGTTTTTCAGGCGTGCACAGAAAACAGTTTAGAGCTGCTGGGTCGCACTGTTGCACACACACACACACAGCCACGCACACGTATGAACTTAAAAATCGCTAACGGCCGGCCGTTGTGAAGCCGCTGTGAGATGAAACTTGTTTGTGGCGCACAGCATCACAAGACGGAACAAAAAGCCGTAGAAACTCACCAGTATGAGCCTGCGGCAAGCAGTCGAGCGGCCGGCGTGTGGAAAACAGTGTAGAGTATTTTTAGTGCCACTGGTTCGAGAGACGTCACATACCCGGTGAGCGCTTATTCCCGATGGTGACGCGCCAATATGGCAATATGCGTGTGTGTGTAGTGGTTCTCCATCTAGCGAAGTAACCAGCATGACTTCCTCTCTGTCTCTCATTTTGCTTCCACAAACCCTTTCAGTAGCTCCCTAGGAGGTACATGCTGAGTTAGCCGCGTCGTCTTCGTCCTCGACTTCGTCTTCGTCATCGTCCCCGTACATATATCTATTAACTTCTTTGGTGCCCGTTTAATGTTGGGAGGGAATCAACCACTAGCTAACTACCGTTACGTCAATCACCGGGGATTTGTAGATAAAGTGATCTGCAGTACGACCAACTCATTAGGACCTGACCCGACGTGACGGTACTTAATGGAACACCCGTGTTATTCCCTGGTCGCTACTGTACGTCACCAGACACGTCATCGTGCATTCTCTTTATCGCCGCACAGGCCTTAATAAAATTTTCATTATTTCATTTCATGCATTTCAAATTTCATTCCTGGCAAGTTTTTAATCGTACTCTTACCAACCTGTCTACATGTTCCCGGCCTTTTTTTTGGGGTTAAAGCAATTCTCCAGGTACATAATTAAGCTTTCACGGGCATCATGACGTAAGCACGGACAAATGGATTACCTTTGCGACGCAACATTACATGAAAAAAGGGATGTGGTTTTGTTTCGAATGTGTGTAGACGTTCGTTACTTTCCCATTGCTGCCGAGTTTGTTTTTCTGCTCAGCGGTAATCAATAATAACTTTAATCCGAAAGCGACGAGGTGTAGTAGGACGTAGGTGTTCCATGTGAAAATTAGAAACAGGTAACCGAAATAGAATTGCCGAAAACAGGTTCCTTTGTTCCAATCTTGACGTTCGAAATTACGTTTTTCCCTGAACATAAGCCAATCAACTACCATGAACTCTGTATCAGCTGATACAAATTTTGTCGCGCATATGATCGAATAAAAGGAACTTGATTATTTAAAAACTGACCTCAAGAACAGTGAAGATTTGAAATGTAAATTGAAAAGAAACTCACATATAACGTACTCATGTCCATTTCTAAATGTGGTTAAATGAAAACTCCCATGAGTTACGCATATCAGGTGTTTCACAAAGGCTGGTGCTCCTGTATTTCCATATAGAAGTGTTTCAAAGTCACACACGTCGCGTGCATTCTGATTAGATGACGTGCGAGGAAATGCAGGCGCCACCGTCGCCTGTCGTTTATCATTCCATCTGTTGTTGAGTCTTCGTTAGTTAGTCAGGCCGGTGCCGTGTTTTTAATAAACATTTATTTAGTTGAAAGTCATTAATTCTCTTTGTAGTCATTGCAACAAGTAGGTACGTCATGCTCTAGATTCTAGATGCACAACTACGCATCGTTTTAGTTAATAAAACAGATGAATAGATTACCGGCAAACCACCAACAAGCAAACACCTGTGCGGGAAAATGAAATAATTGATATTTGCATGAAAATATACACGTGTAGAACGAGAACAACAGGACCGACTCACTCATAATTCAATTTTCGTATAGTTAACTGCGGCTTTAATTAAATTTCCACATCAAAATAACCTTTAGTACAGTTTTCATGTGGTAAAATTATAATATTTGTAGCAACACATACGTAGGTACTTCTTGATTCTCTGACAAACATTATGCTGTTAGCTATTCCTATGTGCAGGAAAACATTCTAAAGTTTAAGAAACGTATTTACTTTAAATACAATTACGCATGATGCACAATATTGACATTATCATCAAGTTTCTTAATTTTAATATTGACACCAGAATTATAACTTTATTAATAGATACAACGACGTACATGGGACATTATTCTTGTACATAAAAAACCGTCAATATCTGAAACCAGTATTAAAAAAAGTTCATTAAACGTAACAGGCGACCGATGACAAAGTCAGTTGTGATATCCAGCGTAGGTATTCAGACCAGTATCGCTTGGCGATTATTCTTGTTACTCAGAATTCCACGAGTTTATTCATTCAATACGCTGACGTAGAAATCCATTGCTGATTTATCGCCTCTCGTTCTTATATCGCAAAAGTAAGTACAATATTTTCAATTCGCAACAACAACAAATATATGACGTATTCTAATATAAAAATAAAATATTTTCTTTACCTTTACTAATCAATGTTAAACTATATTGTAATTATTTTATTCTAGAAATATAATTTTAATATTGTACTTTCAATCAAGAAATTAATCGACGGTTGCTGCGACGTTTCCAAAATGTGTGAATTCGGGTTGCCATAGATAATCATTTGTTTTCGACGAAAGTTTATTGGGCCAACTATTTTTATAAAGATCATCCTTGGACGTTTCAGGATTCTAGATATGGCAGCATTGATTGCCGTTCAAACTTGATTGTTTACGAAATCATTTAAGGGTTGCGATTGCAGTTAGTTGTTCGGGTAGAAAATATACTAATCTGCAAAATGACGTATCGAAATTGTTTTCGTTATAGTATTAGTGTTATTTACGTTTAGTTACTAATGTTATTTGTGGTAATAGCAAATATTCCTAGCTGAAAATCTCTAAACATATAAATCAACTCAGATCTACTTGATACATTTAGAACATAAAAACATAGTTTGTAATTCGTAAAATAAAAGAAACTTGGTCTCTGTGTCTCTGTTTTATATCATATTTTACTTTTCCGAATGAAATTAGTTCACATTTATGTCAAATAAAAATTTGCTACGACGATTTCTCTTTTGTATATTATTTCTGAATTCCAAACATAAAATTTAATTTCTTCCGTACGGTCGCAAAGGATACATTTTGTATTCGATAAAATGACTCATATACAAAAAAATACAAGATGAAACAATGTTATGTAAGGTTATTTTACATTTAAAACAGAGAGCAAATGATTTCTCTGTAACTCATCAGAAAATATTATGATTGTAATACATGAATCACATACAAACAGAGAATCATTTATCTGCTGCACACATAATTACTTCTGACAACTAATGTAAGTACTGATTCATTCACGTTAAGATTAAAATTGTACTGTTACAACGCTGATATGTGAAATATTGTTGCAAACATTTGCCTACATAAAGAATATAAAGTTTTCTCTTGTTGAATGCTGAGCAGGCCTTATTCCTTTACCCTTTTATTGTTTTGTTATTTCAGTTGTTCAAACTTCTGAACAGGAAAGTTTGTTAGTAACTCGGTCTTGCTGCAGCATATGATAGAAATGTAAATAAGTTGAAAGATGGGATGTGTGTCGCAAAAATATCACAGTTTTATATATATATATATATATATATATATATATATATATATATATATATATATATATATATATATATATATGTATAGTATATTATTTTAGTCAAGATTATAGTATAGACGCCACAGTGCATCGTTTTCTTGTTATTTTATTACAAGTTCGCATTTCCATGGTCGTTACATCATATTTTGTTTTGATTTTAAAATTAAATAATAAACTAATTACATTATTACCGGTATACACGTATGTGCTTGTGTATGTACCTATATTTCTATTATTATTGTTATTTTCATTGAGTATCATAAATAATTTATTATGTTCGTTATATCTGTTGTGGTTATACCAGCATAATTAAAAACCTGTCCAGTCTCACATGTGAAATCCATACATTAGTTTTTTTTACATAATTATTGCATATAGCAAGTAATATTCTATCAACACATACTTAAATATAATTTTTATGTTTTACGTAAAACCTCTTTATGTGTATTATTGCGATACTGGAATAGAATAATTCTGTATAACACTTACTTATTCTAAAAAACCTTCATTTCGAAAACTGTACGAATCACAGATTTTGTTTATTCACTGAAATTTTTTGCCACGTATTACATGATTTTTGGGAAATCCCATTTCAGCACTAATAAAAATATATTATATGATGAAAATTAGCATATGAAGATTTATTGCGTAGATGAAAAAACAACATACATATCTATACGAAACCGCAACGATTATCATAATGAGCAAGCATAGATGAGTTAGCATATTTAATTCTTTATCAGAAATTCACATCTGTTCGTGAAGTCTAGTTGTGAAAAGCGGCGAGCTGTAATGCTTTTCAGTTTGTTTTTACTTGTTTACCATCACGTAGCAACTCCCTTGTGTAAAGAATATTTTTTATCCGTCCATCCTTACTTATATATACATGTATGTTCCTGTGCTGGTTAAACCGGATTCAATCTCGTTGCATAGCGCATCAGCCGATATTGTGTACACACACACAAGCAACGCGACCATCTTGTTCGCGTTGGCTCATTCAGTGATCACATCGCGAGCACGTGTGTTTCACTGACCTACCGCAACGGCTTTGCTAAAAATAAGTAAACTTCTACTCTTTGTTTGCCAGAAATTCTCACTCGCAGAGCGAGAGAATATGATGTTATCGTTTTTGTTGTTGTTGCTGCTGTTGGAGCCAACATACACGCATGTCAGTTATGTTTGTAGAGATATCGTGAACATGATACGGAATTGATTAGCCGCCCACCGTGTGTCCGAATCAGTTTTAGCACAAGCATACGTACATAATATTAGTATGCCCTGCTTGACAGACGTAGATGAGCAGGATAATTCAGAAAGAACTAGTGAAATTCCTGTGCTGCAGTCTTGGATGCAACACAGGTAAACGTCCTGTCTCCGAGTGACATTATGAAGTTTGTAATATGTTTACAGCACTATGCACTATGCTCTTGCACTGTACTTTAATTAAAATAAAACATTAACTTGAAGCTTAAAGCAATGTCATGTTTTTTTCGGTGATTATTCTATGATTTTACTGCAACATGATAGTTATATCTCCATATGAATAATACATAAGTGGAGTATGTAGATAAAATTTTGTAAAATGACGACCACCGTAAATAATTTTTGAATGTGTGTGCACTTATTCCAAATGTGCATGATACACATTTGGTTTTTTTCGTCGGACTGGAATAATTAACGAACAGTGCAATGTTTCCTGGTTGTAATTAATATTTGCAGGTTCATGCACGGAACACAGTTACATAATGAAATACGACGGATGTATGTATGTATAATGGTAATATAGGAATAGTACGAATATCCTCAGCATAGTACATAGTACTTCGGTATGGTTCATGACTACTTGCTAATTACCTACTACAATATGATAATTCTATTCCTATTATCTACATATTGTAAGCTCCAAATACACATCTCCTTTGGAGGAGCGGCAGTTCTTGGTTTAGAGTAATTATTACCAAAAGTACCTGCACTTAATCCTGTGGAAATATTGTCATTTGATACTGATAACAAAATTATATCTTAATTCGAGTCAATAAACATGAATAACCTTTAATGATGCATAGCAAACTCGACCAAATAACCCTACAAAAACTTCCTCGTCAAATTCGTTTGAAAATTCAACAGTTCTTTCAGAATTACTCGTCCATGCCTCCATTTGCTACCCTGCTATTTAACCTTTTAAATTTAACTTTTTAACTTCTTCAAGTGGTTTTTTTTTTCCAGAAACTTAAACCATCAGTATTGCTTTTTTTGTTCCGTTTTAAATAAACTGAATTGCACATTGAAATAATACATGAATGAGTTTGTGAATTAATTACAATATATCCCCATATTTGACGGTTTATATTGTGTATTTAAATATGTTGTTTAGCACAGCATTCTGAACTAGCTAATGTTGCGAATGAATGAATGTGTCAATGACTCGAAACCATTCTATACATGTTTATTCTCAACTGGTGAATCGCTATTAATTAGCGTAACGTCCTAGTCCTTGACATTTTCTTCTTGTTTGTTTTTAAGAAAACAATTTAAAATGATGCATAACTAACAACAGCCCATAAAAAGTTTGGAATTTGAAAACAAAACATTTGCCATCTATAGATCTACAGATGCATTAACAAACAAATTATATGGCGCGTTTTAATTTAATTTAATAGTCAACAGTTTTTTTACATATCACATTAATTATGTAAGAAGAAACACAGGATGCATTTTTTTCTAAATAAACGTTGAAAAACATTATGAAATATAAATTGGATCTATTTAATATTTTAAGAAGGAAAACACATTTTGTAAAATAATAATAATGCAAGTAGCCTCATATTTTTACTGCGCAATGCTCTTATATTTTTCAAAAAACAATATCGTTATTTATTAAATGCGTTCAAAAAATTATCGAATAATATATGGGTACTTACTAAAAAGCTATCTGACTGAACGGATAATTTTTTATATAGATTAATAACAGGAATTGTTGTATGTACAATTCTTTCAGTAAATTATATAAAAACATCTTAAAAAAGATTCACGAGTTTTTGTATGTGAATATAGTAATTATGGGGAAGTCCAATTCATACAATTCGTGTGTACGCAGAATAAATGTACTTTTAATTCAATGGTGAACTATTATTTCTGTACTACCGTAGTAATTTTTTATACTTAAAACAGAAAAATGATGCTAATAGGTTAATGTTTTGAAGTGACTATAGTAATGCGCGTTAATGAAACTAACAACATAAATGTATAAAATAAACCAGCATTTAACAACGTTTAATGCTATTTGAAGACAGATATGCGGCTCTACTAATACGAATATTTTAGCGACTATTGTGTTAATGTTTAACCTTAGAATTATCAAGTGTGGTCAATGAACTCAGCTGCATGTTGATACTGTTATCTTTGCATTTTATTAAGTACGGATAGCTTACTTATGCCTTTTTGAAGAAGCTCACGGTACGTATATTTGTTCATCTAACAAAAAATAAACAGAAAATTAATATATAACATAGGTAGATGCCAATATTCGGTTGTCGAAATCAACGTATATCTATATTAGGAATACTGCAAGTTCTGCTATTGACCAATAGCATATAGTGACTGTTCAAATATGTATGTGTATTACATCACATTTGGAATAGCTACAACTAATCACATTCATGTGTTTTGTTCTATTGTCAATATAATTAGTACATTTATTCATAATTTATTTTATAATGTAATTAAGAGTACATATATCCAGCAAATATCCAGTACGTTTATAGTACAATATAAAGCGATGTTTGAAATTTTAGTTAATTGAGTAGGTATTTCGCAGACGGTATGCTAATGTAACTAAACACGTGGATTTTACAAAAGTGAAATAGCTACGGCATTTATGCTAATTAGTAATCAGACGCGGATCCTTTACCTTAATTTTGGAGAATTATAAAACTTTCTCGGAACAATTAGTGGATAATTTGTACGTAAATTTCATTTTTACTTGAGACAAATCTCACAAACGTGGAACGAAAATTATCACCGCCTGCAAATCGCGACAGAATATCACCAGTATCATTTTACTTTCCTCTTACTTTCAATTGCTATTCTCCGTTCTTTTATTTCATTAAACCTTTTACATTTCCTTTGAACTTCCGTGCTTGTTCTGCAACTTCTAATCTAGTTCACAAATGGTCACTACACAAGTGGCAACTGATTTTCAAAATAACAAACGACTATTTAATGTCACTGCGTTTGGCATTTATACTAGCCAAGTAAATTATGAAAGTGCACATTGGTTTTCAGGATAAATAAAACTGTTAAGCAAAAAGTAATTCAATCTGAATTGTGTGTTCACATGTTGGAAATAAAGGTTCACATGACGGATTGAATCGACCTATCAGATTAAATTGCTAACAACGAAGTTGCAGGCAGCATTGGAAACAAAGATTAATAGCAAAACAAAATAACTATAATATAAATCTTCCAGCACGAACTGGTAATACCAAAACAAATTTTACTCATTCACGTTTTCATAAACGTTGTTTGAATTTAAATGTAGCATGATATCATATGTGTATGATAATTTTTCGCAGTTTTATTACATTGGCATTTAATGTGTACAAAATGATGAATTACAGCTGAAAAATTCACTGTTTATGGTATTGTTACCTGTGAGTAATGATAATATGCAGCAAAATAATCAAGAACTCCGTAACAACACATTAAAATATAATAAATTCACTCTGCCAACAACAATAAAATGATTTTATTCCATTTCTAACCTTTGGAAATATATTGCGCAGTGCGTAAACACTCATTAAAGAATGTAAACAACTTAGAAGAAATAAGCCACCGAGGCACAGAACAGGTAGGTAGGTAGCTTGGCAAGAAATACACATTTTCATATAATTTTACGCGACAGTTTATTTGTGCTTGGTATTAGTCATTTTCATTCAGCATTTCTCAAGAACAACACATATTTACATTGAAGTCGTCACGTTTCATATTCTCTGTAAGATGAGTCATATATTTCTCGTATAAACATGTATATTAATTATCTGTAATAAGGTTAACGTTGTTTATTATTATCTATATAAACTATTTCCTGTACAATATATAAATATTCTATATTTCTGACACGCGCTAACTTGACAACTATATGCACATATATTTATTTACACAGACAAAATGTCTCCTGAAGCAATATAAATGTATATTTAGTGTTTTGTACTTTGCACCGCAACTTTGGCACCATGCGAACCGACAGTGGCAAAAAAGTTTGCACGTGGCTGTGTGTGTTGTGGTTCCTATCGCTGGCAGGATATACTCTAATAACTTTAATCCAGCAATAAATACAACAGATGCGTTCCATTTTTGTGTATACCTAGCACAAGGCACATATGCTTGTTTAATTTTCCCTTTGCCAGTGATAATTCTATAACAAATAATTTTTATTTATTTATACTGATCACATATCCATAGAACGTCTTTATATTGATTGAATCGTCTGTAATTACATTATGATTCTGCTATTATATGTAATTGAACCATATGATGAACGCAAATGTTCTATAAAACTATAATTTTCATTCGTATTATCTAATAGAATATTCTTTAGCAAAATTGATTTGGTTACATAAATCCTAAATTACAGTAGTCAATGTGAATTATCTTACTCGTCGTAACAAGTTTCATTTGAAAAAAATTACCGTGTTTAAACGTGTATCTGTTGCTATATTTTTGCTGATATTTGTGGTTATGTTTTCTTGTGGATGCGTCAGTGTATTAACTATTACTTTCATAAGGCTTAAATTATTAATATTGATGCGTTATACCTCTATTTAACATTAATGTATGTCATTAACACTAATTGTAGAATTCCCTTTAAGTCAAAGGGAATGTATGCATGTTCAGTAAGTGGTGCGATTTTGAGAGCAGTTTCGTATAAATTGATGGAACTGATTGAACTTGAAGAAACCATTCGTAAAATTGCTAGTGAACAGAGACATTTACATTTAACCAAGTAAACATTGTAATAAAACAGTACATTATACAACAGTGAAATATGACAAACCAAGTAAATATGTGTGCTATTTGTACAAAAATATAGCTAAAAAATAATAGTTTGTAGACCGTAGGTAAATACTACATATATGTAAGTCAAATGTTCAAATTATGAATTATGTAGGTTGTTTGATTTGAAAACAAAAACAATACTATGCGGTTTTATTGATTTCGTAATCTAATTGCAAATTGAAAAATACATTTCTTGTTTTGTCAAAATAAAATGTTACAAAGGCCAAAATAATTTTACAGACAATACAAAATAACATTCTATATTCTGACAGAAAATGTTCCTGTTCTATAATCACAATTTCTAAGTTTATTTTTTGAAATAACATTTAAAATACTAAATATTTAAGTATAAAACCGTATCTAAAAGATTTCCTTTGAAATCCGACGATATTAATACGTTTCTAAAATCAATCAGTGTATTTGTTTTAGAACAGAGCTCTTTGTACAGAATATTAAAACCCAAAAAAAAATATTTCGTTGTGTTTTCTGAACAAACAAAGCGAATTCCTAAGATAACGTTAGACCACTGAAAATGTGATCTGTCGAGATATGGGCTACACGAAACCGTTATCTTGAGAATAACCAAAAAGGTAATATAAGAACTAAAAAAAAAAAAAACTTGTCCTTTCTAACCTGAGGCACTGTTCGACGTAAGATTCAGGTTTCACATCGCTGCAACCACATAGCTCTTCCAACAGACACAGGGATTATATGAGAACAATTTTGTCTCTTTCAATCAACTTTCGTCAAGCGCATGACTGACATGTTTCCTACTTTGGATATTGAAATATAACAGAGAACATAATAAAAGAGACGGCCATTAAATCGATTTCATGTGCCTAATATTATCGAAATATGTGACCTACTATATAGCTACTATATTCATCGTATTCGGTTTTGAATGTAGCTATATAAATAATGCATAAACTGTTGCATGCATAAATATACAATTATCTCACAAGTCTACATTGTTAATATGTGTTATATTTGTTTCAAAATTATTTATGAATATATTAATTAGGTAAACATTACACATTTCCATATATATGTATAGATCACGTTTTGTTTTACTATTGAAGTATTTTAAAAATAAACAAAATTTAAAAACTGTGACGAATGAAACGTTACGATATTTCTCACGCGGAACAATGAATTGAAAACCGAGTTATAACTAAAAATCCCATGCAATTTGCTGGTATACTTATAATCGTGGTTATCGGTGCACCAATCACAGAAGTTAATTGTTTTTTCATTTCATGCTAAATTTAGATAAAAAAAAAATATTGCTGAAATTACAGTAATTCTTAAATCATTAACTAGACTATTATTATTATTTATTAGATTTGCACAATTATTTTCTCTAGATTTTTTTTCGTGACAAATCGTATATTTTCTAAGAATAATAATAAAAAAGTTTAATAAAATTATATGTTCTGTGTAAAACGAAAGTATTACAGTAATAGTAGCTCCTTAGAAAATATAGTTTCTATAAAATAATACTCGTATATTCTGAAATATCGAATGTCATATTGGAATTCTAGTATTGTCAATATAAGTATCTTGAACATAAAAGTGTATACGTAGATATATGTATATGTTGAAATGTTATGTGACAGATATTTAACGTAATTGCCTTAATAATCAAGTATTATTTCTTTCTGAACATGCACGACTTTGAACAATGCACATAAAATCAGTTTATTAACTCATAAATACCTCAATTATATTTGTGCATCAAGGTTTCTTTTTTTTTCAATGCTTTATCAATATGTGGAGAAGTACTAGATTGTCTTTCTTATAATTAATATTACTGATTGTTTACATTGTACTACATACCAAAGTAATTTAAAATTTTAATATAGCTTGATGAACTGTCACAAGTCTAGTTTAATAAAAATTTGATTGACAGAGGACCAGAGACACATATGAGTCAGTATATATTCCATAAATATGCACACTGACAGTGGCTTTGTTGTTTACATGTGTTAGATGCTTGATAAGTGGACAGCTGGACGATTAGCGGAAATCTCCAAATGATGCAGACATTCAGTTGCCGCGTGAGACCAACTAATTAATCCGAATAGATAAGGTTAGTTGCGAAATAACATTAATTCACATGGGAATAATATTCGTCTCTACCGAAATGTATCGGTATACCGGTTGAATGACCGAAAGAACCAGAATACATGTATATTTACCAATATTTTTGTAATACATTGCTGATATTTACAGCGTATTACATAATTTTACCTCGATATATGAACACAGCTGTCATATTTCGTACCTATTAAATTATATGTGATGAATTCATAATTAATTACAGTGTATTTGAAATGTCGAAGGAGGCATTCTGCGTCAATCAAGCTATTTATCTTGATTACTACATATCAAATTTATTAAATATTAATTAAAAACTGACAATTTTTTTTGTATTGGTAACAGATATTGTCCTTGATGTGTAGCACTGTATCATGTTATTTTTTTAAATATTGCCACATTGTACAGTTATCATTTGCACATAATGAATTAAATAAATATGATGACAGCTACAAAAACTATGATATACTTGTATATTTTATTCAAACATTATAATATATGCGCAAATATATATGAGCTAACAATATTTCAAGACTATTACCTTAATTTCATTCATCTAAATATACTCTTACACTATTTTATTATTATTATTAATTTAATGTGTAATAATAGATAATAAATTCTTTAATTTTGGTCATTGTTTAACAACAATTTTAATAATTGAGTTATAGTATTATTTTATAATAGTTTGTTTTTATAACTAAATGGGAAATACTATTGTTCTGTGAAGAACAAATTTTTTTAATAATGACATAGTGTTGTGAAGTAATAACTTCATATCTAATTGTTGTATAATAATAGGTGCAAAAGTTACTCACGAAACAAGAAATTACATGAACGACACGCTATTTATATTTAATTTATTTACTACGAAGGTCAGTGGGTAATATTTACGTTTAAACTAGAATATTGAAACAACAACTATTAAGGCGTGCTTCACAGATAAATATTTATAAACAAATAAACATAAACAGTGACACGTTATTTATTACATTATCAATTATTTATTAAATAGCAATATCTCTGAGTAACTGAACGTATCAATCTTCAGTATACATATACTTGTTTGTATTACTGTAAGCTAACTGTGATAATTCTGTTTAACTAATAGTGACATAACTTGATTGGTCAAGGATTTGTAAATGAAGGTAATACGTATAAATGAATGAAATATGTTTTCATTCAACCGCGTAATTATCACATTGCATCCCAGACATGGATGGATTGGATTTCGATAATCAAAAATTAATAATAATTGTTTTCTATTCTAAACTATATAATATTTATAACAGTGATGATTTAAATATTGCAATTCATCATGTAGTTTTGATGATTATATTTCAAACTAGGTGTGTATTTGATTAATTTTTGAAACAATTGCATTCAGAAATGTACAATTGATATTATCCAACTAGAATTTCATATAAGAATGAACACTTGTAGGTTATGTTATGGTGAAGTGTAACACTAGTAACATACAATCAGCACGAACTGTAAATGATTATTAGTTTTTTTCACACTTACTTGGCTCTCGAGTCGAATACACAAATAATCGGTCATCCAATTGGCACAGTTCGTTGATATGCACACATCGTCCACGACGTTCAGTGCACTACTGAGCTCGTAACGTATGAAGTCCACCTTTTCACATCGGGCGTAAATAGATTTCCTATATGAGTAACTCGATTACATTTATCTAAATGCAAACACATTGTGAACCAACCAGAAAAGCTTTCACTTGGCAGCAGGCGTTATGCATCCCACTGTTTGTCGTTAAACATACTCAACCTAATACATATGATGCGGCTACATAAATTACAAAATGTGGAACAAAAAATACACATTTTAGTTGTTGTTCTGTTTTTAATCCGAAGGTTAAACCAATTTAGTATTAGGGGTTTACATTTTTATTGGCCAGGAAGTGGATTACATTTGTTTGAGAGAATCAAATTTAATTATAATTATTTTCAAAAATAATTTTACACTCAAAATTACTTAATTAGCAATCAAATAATGATGGTTTCCCAGAATATGGTTGAAACAACATGTATACATATATTCTTTGAAAAACAATTAATTATCGGATGCTTAGTGTAATTATGTTTTTTTGCTTGAATAAATTAAATGTATAAAAAATATTTAGCGGCTACTCCACTTCTACATTCACATGAAATATTTTCATTTTGAAGAAAATAATTATAAAAAAATAAATTACTTTAAGGTTAGTTTTAAAAACCAATTTGTATCGGTGTATGGTGTTTTGTGTACACGGGTTTGAGCACAACTGAAAATTCTTTCTCTAGTTAAAGTGCATTACCTACTTAAGTGTAATGTTTACTTGCATCGTAGCTAGCTGTTAGTGAAGTTGGAAAACTCTGTTACATCATGAAGTGCTAAACTTTAGTTCGTAATGGCTCGGAATATATTCACTTGGCACATTCTTTTGTTTCGAGTTTACAACGGACGACGATATTATAAGAAATAACCTAGTTGTGAACGAAACAGAGAATAGGAGGACACATCTGGGTGTAAACAAAATATTTGTAGTCAGTTCGAAACTTGCGACAATCTATCTTTCACGAATGTCGTCTAAAACACTTTGACCCACGGCGCAGTTTAACTTTAACCGAAAAGTTTAACGTGAGTCTGATGTACAGACACATACGGGGCCATCTAACCTACGTACCTAACCTTACCTGCCCGCGTGATCCGTGAGTGCTGAAGTCATGACGTCGTCGTCGGTTAGCTAAGCTGTCCGCAGACGAAGACGTGATGCAGGCAGCTGCCGGTTACGGAATTAATTTTGCTCGGTTCGGATAACCTCGACCGGAATCCGATTATCTCCACAAGGACGAACTCTTTGTTATGTCGATCACATCCTTATCACATTCCGATAAAAATTCAAACCGCATGCAAATGAGTCTTGGCCAGTTAGCGCAACAAGCGTGCAAATAGCATTGCTGGAGAATATTGCGGATATACGGATCCGTTGTCTCTGCAATGTTGTATATTGAGTTGTACCATGTGCATTCGGGCGTCTGGCACTTCTGGGTGCCGTGTCTGCATGGGTAGAGTACGGGGTATGCTGACTTACAAGTCGCACTGTTGCGTTACCCTACGGAGAACATGCGTATACACATTTGGCGAGATATTTCGATATAATGAAATGGATCAGATATTAATGTAAATAGTGGTTGAATATTCGTGGGTACCGCCAGATGCCTGAATCCAGCATGTCTATTTCCATAAATACCTCTGTTGTTGCTGTTGTCTCATCGCTGAAGTAGAAGCAGCTGTTGGTTACCCGCTCGGTCGACTGACAATTGTAGGATGGATTTGCGTGAATAGGGTTGCTCTGACAAATAGAAAGCGGTGTGCTTTTTATAATGTATTCTTTTATTATGTTTTCATCATAATAATTATTATTATTTAGTCACGAAAAAAACGTACACGCACAAATATAATACAGTAGTAGATAATGGTAATTGGTATTCATAACAAGTATTAAGTCTAAAAGATTGATAATAACAAGATCGGTAAAGTTGTTGCGTCCGGCGCGCCAGAGCATGCGGGCTCATAGCATCCTCCGGGCGCCAAATAGCGAGTCGGATGTGGGGCCACCGTCGTCACCGCTGCCGTCACCGCTAGACCTGTGCCTGTCCGGTCCGCCTGGACCGTAAGACTGGCTGGGGATCGCGACTGCCATTCTAGTCGCGGATGACTTTACAGTCGAATAGCACCATAAGTTTCGTTGCAAGAGTTTCTTGGGCCCCAGGCCGGACCGGGGACGGCATAGGGCGACCCCGGAAGTCCTATGCGCCGACGGCAGAAGTGTGTACTACATGGTTTCTACGGTAGCCGCACAATCCAAGCGCGGCGCTCATCTGAATGTAACATGGAAGACTTCCGCGCGGAGACCCTCGCCGATGCCGTGTACATGTCCCGCCTCACCGTTTCACCGTCAATCTCGCGTTAATTACAATATAATAAATACATAATATAATATATAAGGCAACGACAGTTCATTTTATATATGATACAAAGTCTATGTAAGTACATGTATTCGTGTAGGTGGATGTGTTGTAGATGATTGTGTTGATACAATCACACTGATTAGATGCTTACTGGCGGAAGAGAATATCGTGTATGTGGGTATGTTTGTGCGCGAATGTATTCTGGAAGGGTCGTCGTATTTGCTGGAGGAAAGGAAATATACTTACACATATGATCATGAATGATTATGTGTGTGTCTGTGTGAGAGTGTATGTACATGTGTATTGTTGTTGTTGTTGTTGTTGTGTATGTAATATATAAGTGATAAATAGTTAGTTTTAGTTTTGAGTTATACGAGTGATTGGACGGCGGCTAGTGCGGGCTAAGCAGCACGCCGAGCGTCTCCTGCGGTTCACGTTGCTCTCTCATCTGCAGCTGGTGTCACTATGTCATAGTTCATTACGTCTATAATTACTTTGTAGTTTAGATTCATCATTTATACAAACACATATAGAAGTATGTATAATTTCTTGTCTCAATATAATGTACAGTTTTCAACGGCTACACATCGAGGAGATTCAAAACATGAAATAGGGTCATTTACATTTTAGATAAAATTATTTATACGATTTAAATTTTCAGAATGAAAGCGTTATTTTATCACAGTGGTAGTCATTGCTCCATATTTATTAATCTTATTTATATATGTAACGGAGTTTGCCCGCGGCCTTGCCTCATAGTTCGGTCGTCACGAGCTTCCCAACCGAACCGAAGAGTGAACTCTGCTGATACACTATTATACAGTAGGTACACTAGGTATATAATATACTACTACTTGTATGTACGGTGCACGTCACGTTACGTTACAAACATACAAGTACATCGCTACCATACTATAGCTTAGACTAAACATCGAAATATCAAAAAAGTCAGAGCGTCCTAAATGACAACGCACGTGCGACCGAACAAAGGGCTCAGGAGTGGGCCGCGTGCCTCCTCGCTATAAATAGACGTTAGACATTTGAATTCCTAACAAGAATGTAACAACGGACATGAATATCGTGAAATTAATCGATCAATTACACAGTACAATGTAATATATATATATATATATATATATATATATATATATATATATATATATAATACCTATATCAATTTATGTATATGTATATATTCATCATATATATATAATTTTATCATATCTCATAATATTCTATATATATTATATACCTATAGTTATGATTTAGTGTTGTTCCATATACCTATAAGTAGCTTATTGTTATTATACATTATTTTATATAATAAATAGTTATGTACCTACGTATGAATCTATGTATATATGCATGTACATATTTATGTATGTTAAGTTATATAATAGGATGATCTGTTGTTCAACGAACGAATGTGTGTATGTACCTATTGTATGATGGATGTGCCGGTCAGACAGTCCCCGATTGTCGTCATTATTAATGATCATATTATATATATATATATATATATATATATATATATATATATATATATATATATATATAATAGTCAGTAGATCAGAATGCCAGATGTGTGTTGGCTGGCTACTGACTGATACCATTTCTGCTGTTGCTGTTGTTATGACTTCTTCTTTATATATACAAGTTCATATTATTATTATGTACCTATGTAGTTACGTTACATATTTAGTTCCGGTAAAGTGCGCTTGGTGCGCCACGGTACTGCAGTTTACGTATACGTTGTGTGACGCACACGTGGTAGCAGCACACGTAGGCTAAACATCACTTGAACAGGATCCGTCTAAACGCTCGCCGGAAGTCCTTATTGAAAATGGTGTAGATGACGGGGTTGAGCGCAGAGTTCATGTAGCCCAGCCAGAAGGCCGTGGAGAACGCAATTTCCGGTATATCGAATGCAAGCCGCAAGATGTACATGAAGAAGAATGGTAACCAGCATGCAATGAACGAACCCATTATGAGTCCGAGAATCAGTGTGGCACGTTTCTCCTTCTTCCGTGCGATCCGTCGCTTCTCACGCTCCGGGTCCCGCGGTTTCTGCACTCTGGGTACCACCGGCTGCTCGTGCCGATCGCCGGCACCGGCACCGTTACCACTGGCTGCAGTCGCCCGGGCCTCGTCCGATCGGCGGGACTTCGTGTTCGTCTTCTTGCCGAATATTGGCTGGCACAGACGCAGCTTTAGTGGCTTAACTACGGCACAGCGACTCACCACGCCCGAGTCCGAACTACTCGGGTCGAACTCGCTCACCATGTCCGTGTCGATGCCGACCGAAGGCTGACGGAGCCGCGCCATGGCGGCCGCCTGCTGCTGCAACTCGCCGTTCACTGACAGTGATGAACCACGAAACTGGCACTGTGATAGCTGGTTCCGAACAGCCTGGCCCGTGGCGAACACCTGTGCAACGAACGGCAGAACAACCAGGCACCACAGTGTATGAATTAATACAGAATATATCTACCAACTATGCACGGTACATGCATCTGCACCTGGTGCTACGGTAGCATACCTTTAACGTGTCCTTCTGCTCGTTGCTCTCCTGCTGCAACATCTCGGCAGCATCACTGCACGTGGAGATGTCCGATGCAAAATCGCACGTCACTGTTGGTATGCTTATTGGCTGTGGATGTGCTTCGATGGTTGCTATCTGTTGGTCAGCGGCCCGGGGCGATTGGTTACTGTTGCGGTCGATGGAGCCGGAGCCGGCCGGTTGTTCCATACTCTTGGTGTTGCCCGGTGCCGTAGTGAAACTTGTTACGGCGTCCTGAGGCGGCCTTCGTGGTGGTTTGCGGATCCCGCGTCGTGCACGTGCCTTTGCCGCGAAGTAGATGCGAATGTATACGAATACCATGATACAGCTGGGGATGTAAAAGGACCCCAATGCCGAGTACAACACGTATCCAACTTCTTCGCTCAGCTGTAACGACAAAGGGCACAAATATTACTCGACATACTCTGTAATTATTATCGTTAAAGTTTATATTCAGTTAATGTTCTCGTATGCTCTAACTCTACAGACTGTAGTTTTATTACGACATCCATGTAATATTTAATGAAACACTTGATCATTTACGGACCTAGTACAACTTGTAAACTTAGTTTATGCAACATTCTGCCGAAAAGTGTGCAGATAATAAACATAATCATCTCAGCAACTTCGACAAAACAAATGTAACACGTATGTATATATTCGTATTAATTTATTTTATAATACAGTGGTACTCGTTACAATTTACGTTACAACAGAATCTAAGAATTCATTAAAAGTGTTAGAATATAAAGCATATGAATATGCTTTGTAGGGAAAATCCCCGATGGTTGAAGTGTAACGACCGTCTTTAATCATCATAACAGTAACAGTAATATCCGTTTATGCTGTTAACACAGCTAAGTAGTCATTAGTTCCTTTATTCGTATACTGGTTAATGAGAGAATCTTTGCTTGAAGTTGCTTTTATGATTGCACGGTCGCCAAAACAGATGGACAAACTGAGATTAGTTTCTGTCAGCATATGTACTATGAACGGACGGGTGAGACGCGATATAACCAGCTTACGTAAGGTACCTGAGCTTCGGACACGCTTCAGCATTGAATTTTGTTCGTGACGTAAATAACAACAGCGCTCAGTGACAAAGCACAGCTTTTCCTTTGCACCGAACAAAACTTGTTATCGAATATACTGGTATGAAGCTGGCACATCGTTAAAAATAGAGCAGTTCTCTAATGGTTTCGGGAGTAATGAACTGCAAATGATTCGTACATAAAGAGCATTGTTTAAGTACTGTAGATGTCGTTTTGTCCCGCCAAATAATGTTTACAAATGCACACATAACATGTATCTACACCATAAACTACTGAGTTTCTGGTTTATATTCTACTAAATTGCAATAATCTAGAACCAAAATGTCATACTTTGTATTCATTTTACTTGCAATGAAAGCTTTTACTCAAGAGAATATTTTATCAACTTGCTTACATTCAGGTAAAGATTTTGTTTAAAATATTTACTACAGTTTCATACTAACAGACTGAATAAATACGAATGCATAAACTAGATGCAGAAAAAAACAATAAAAGCGGGGATTCCTTCACATGTAAGTAATACGAAACGACGTGAAATATGTTTCATCTTTTGCATCTTCCCCGGGAGTCTGTCAAATTACTTATGCTAGGAAACCGTCGAGTCTCATTATTTCTACATGTGTCTTATATGAATGTATGTTATAAAACTAAGTACAGCGTGAAAAGATGGTAATGAAATAATAATATATTAAATCTCAATTATTACTTAAAATACTTTTTAACATTTCTGTCTTTAAATTAAATTAGCAAGCAATAGGAAACTTTCAAGAAATTTTGAAATACGTTTAAAATGAAATGCACAGCATGGACAATACATGAAATGTGTAGAATCTAAATACACATTTAAACCTTGGCAATATTGCTGGCCATGCGGAATTAAGATCAATTACAGTCAAGCTACTTCTTGATACTTATTCCTGCAGATCAATGAGTTGGTGGTGTAGACGGGAATATTCTCAATTTCCCTTTTACATGTATTCTTAATATGTTACAATTATTAGTGCGAGAAATATCACTATTCTGAGGTCCATAATTGCTGTTCCGGGATTATTACGGTATTATCATTAGTTCTTTATCATCTTAATATGTATAATACAATTTTAAATGCACATATAGTACACTTCTACTCTGCGAAGCTAGTTCAATATACAGAATAATAAACTCTACCTATCCTATATATATAAAATAAACTTTCTGTTTTATTTTAAATGAATAATCGATCGAGTTTCACAATTTTTTATATTCCGTTATGTTTAAAACAAACATCCTCTCTTTAACGGGTAAGTACGTGGAGATTTTATGATGTGTTTTATTAGGTGTTAAGTTCAACTAGAAATGATGTCGAAAATATATTGTATATTACCACCAATACGTGCAAAAAATGTGGCTGGAAAATTATTCCATATAAATGACTATACATATCAGTTAAATATTGAATTATTCATTCCTAAATCCATATTGGATATTTATTCTGTTTTGTGAAACAAAAAGAGAACATTTCGCAATGATGAAATGATACAAATTAGGTTTATTTGAACAGTTGTTTGGGAAATTGTATAATTGTATCTATGAATTTATTGTTAAGGAATATAATTATAACGATAAGCAAGAAAAAAAGTAAGAAAATGTTTGTAGTTGGAGTATTGCTTCTTGGGTTCACATATGTCAAGCTTTCTGTGATTGTAGCGGGTAGTATTGTTCGCATTGGCTATATATCACTTACACCTAAATGACTCCATGTGTCTTATATAACGACTTCAGATTCATAGCACTCTGAAATAAGATCATAAAAAATGGCAAATAAATAAAGAAGCTTTAGCGACACGCTCTAGGGTATATTTGACAAGCAGAATACATGACCTACTGTGATCTCTATCTCCTCACATAAACACATATATACAACCTATATGTAGTTACTTGCAACAGAAATTGACTCAAAATGGTGACATTTTTATAGCCGTTCACAATGCTGCATTATATATTTACACTAGATTTATGTTTATTAAAGAAATTATATAAATTTCATTTCGAAATATGTTATTAGCACATATGAATACTGTATTTTCCTGAATAAAATACGATAACTAGAAACCAGTAATTCATAGAATTATAACATGAACATTGGATAATACAAATTCACACACTAGCGCACATATGTGCATATATTTCTTTATCAGATAGATATTTGCATTTATTCATTATCATCACACTAGTTTTACATAATTCAACATCAATTCGCTCACATTTACAAATGTCACACAGTGACGGATTGTTTTTCAATTGTATTCATATTTCAGTTCGACTTTAGCAAATGTAACATATAATTTTACGGAATATATTTCAAACAAACTCGATCTGCCGATATAAATAAATTAAATTATATAATTTTAATTACACATTCTGGGAACTAATACGTATGTAAATTATATTTTTGCGGTGTTATTTGCGCAAAATTTGTTTACATTTTGTACAACATTAATATTATTCATGTTAATTTATATTCAACATCCGTGTCATACATGGAAAAAAAAACGAGTAATCTTTATTTTTAAGAGCCGGATATTTCTGTGAATATATCTTTGCTAGTTTTATAACGTGTTCTGCATAGATGTGTTACTTTTATACGAATGTGACGCATTGCATATTTAAATTTCGTATCATTTACCGGAGGCTACGGCTATGTGAATATGTAATGTATATGAATCAATGAGATACTGGTAATTTTTCGTCATTTTAACTTTTCCATTACTATGCTAAAGGGTTTCCGTATAACTGTGCGTCAGTGTGCTAATTTTCGTGTCTGAAGTATATTGTTTATGATCCAGCCAAACTAGTCCACGAATATCCGGCTTGCACTCCACATTTTTATATCGTCGTAACAACGAGATGCACGGTGAATACAGAAACGGAGCTCGCCTCGCTAGCCGTATCTTGAGTGTATGAAAATATGGCAGCACACAGTGCCACAGGCTAAAACGTTATTATTTGTCGTAACCGCGCGTTTATAACTTTCTGCGGTTACCAACCACTTCCTGCACGGTACTCCGGAACCATGAAAACATTTATTTGTCCTGGTGTATGGCCCTTATGCTCCTGTGGACCTACAATTCGTATTCGTCGTTCTGCTACGAAACAATTACAAATATTGCCGTAGATGTTCTGCGTCAGGTTTTGAATAGCCGATGGGAGAGAAGAAGTACACTTGTCTGAATTCGCCAAGTTGCTTCGCAATTACGTTCCTATATATTTTCGGTAGCAGATGTGGTGACGCACCAAGGTTCTCCTCTGGTTACCTGTTTGACAGTTTTACTCATTTAAACACAGGTGGCGTGCGTCTAAGGACTGCCACGTCCCAGGTCATTCGTCCAGACGAAATTGAAGCGTAATCTTAGAGCGTACCTAGTTTCGCCGTTGAAATAACATATTTATGTGTTCCGTTTTATTCACTTTCGGAATTGGCAATTTGAAAGTTTACGTATTCTAGCAAACTTCCACTTTAAACATAAGGATTTCAGTTATAATCCCTTCGTTTCAAATTCAAAGCCCAACGAAACAGACTTATAATTGAAATACAAAGTATTTATTTGAATTTCATCACGGTGCTCTAATAATATATCTTTAGATTTCAAAAGAAAATCATTAAAAATAATTCCTTTTAATACATAATACGATTAAAGAATTGACAAAAATATTGAAATATGTACTTGGAAATAAATAAATAGAAATAGTAAAAAACTTCTTTCGATGAGTGCTTCAGGTTACATCATTTAATCTTTTATTACTTATACACCGTATATTTGCCAACTTTTTATAATCTTCTTTTGGAAAATATGTAAATTTTATCCACATAGCAAATACATGTATTTTTCTTGGAATAATTTTGTACGGCAATAAATAATTAGACTTTTGTTTCAATATGAAGGATAAAAACGTTAAGGACGAGCGAGGCACTTGGGGGATTTGTTGATGTTAGTAGTTAAAATGCAAGCAATGCTTTTAGGGTATGTATATACACGTGTGTGTGTGCAGAGACAGATACGAGAATGTGTGTTGTGTGGTGAAAGAGAATGAAGCCGGGCGTACGGCATGGGATGAGGGATCGACTATAACATTACCCCAGGTCGCATGCCATCGCAGCGTGGAATGCCGATGCAATGAATAGCTCTTCACCGACACGGCCAACGCCTGTCTCACTTTCTGTCTTTTACTCCTTGGCCCTCGGTTATTGTGATACAGAAAAATGCTACGCGAGAAATTCTCTCCGTCTTCTTTGTCTATTAACTTCTGAATACAGAGGTTTAATTTCGTCTAATCGCATGCTCCAGCGATAATGAACACTGCGCAGTTTCGCACCAGCCATGATGAAAATTCTGCATTATTTCAATATGAAACTCGTCTCGTGTCCTTAATGTTTTTAACTATCTCAAGGAAATCGAAATGTGTGTTGTCAGTTTTACTTTTAGAAATATTTTTTTTTTACAAAAAAAAGTTATAAGACAACGGAACGAAATGTATAGATTTTGTCATTATTTGACAGACATTGTGACGGTCCGACGATATATATATATATATATATATATATATATATATATATATATATATATATATATATATATATATTGATACGATCTTTGATTAATGGACCAACTTCAATATGCGGTAGCATCCTTTTATCTCCCAGATAATAACAGGTATAAGCACGAATATTGCAGACCGAGGCAGTGTCAATCAAACTGGCGAAACAAAAGAAAAAAATATTCTCCCTTGTTGCGATAGTCTGCACGAGGGTGAGCAGGTTTAGCAATTTTCGTATATTTTGGTAACGTTACCAGTTCTTTTAAACCGCAAAGCACGTTCTTTATTTTTCTGATGAATGTTCAAAAGAAGAAAGGAACACATCATACCTGTGTACGTCTTACCAACTCTGATATCAAGTACACGTGAAATGTTTTATGCCAGTTTAGTAGCGTGCGCAAAGTGTACACATTGTGTTTTTGTAAATCTTTGTGCAACGTTCTGTAGAATAATATTTATGCGTTATGTTTTGTACAAATGTGTTCTTGAGCATTGTTACACGGTTGTAAAAATTCTAAATTAAATGCACATAAAAGCTAATGCGCTTCGGGGTTCGTGTCCTGCTCGCTGCCGGATACGGCCGCAGCCGATGCCCGGTAACTGCGTCATCTCTTATCGTGCCTGTAAAACGCGAACGCTTATCTGCGCTTGCGGTACTGTAAATTAATTATACGTAATTTAACGCTCATCCACCAAAATGGCCAAACTTATGAATGGTCTCCATTTGCATGGTCGGGCTCTTTAAATAAAAGCATTAACCGCCATTTTCCCCAACGCAGGTAAGTTGCACGGAGTAGGAAAACGTATAATTCATTTCTTTTTTAATATTTAATCGCTAATATTGTTTCACCTTGCGTTAAATGCACTCTCCTTCAGCTATTTGCACACTTTCTTGCGAGAAAACTTTGATTATATATAGCTTCAAAGTTTTTTTTTTGTATGGCAATTCAAGTGTTCACAAAATTTTGTTCCGTGGATAAAATAAGTATACCTACTGTTGTATGAACACTTTTATATGTCAATGGCATACGAGAAAATAAAACAGTATATCGATTTGTATAGTTTGGAAATCATGGCAACCGAGGTATATAAAAATTGTAAGAAGAATGCACCAGGGAGCAGGTATGTATTAGTGGTCTGTGGACATTTCAGCGGTACTGGTTTCCCAGGTTTAAGCCTCATTTAATTCCGTATGTAGTGTCAAGTTAATCGACCGTTTTAATGCGGGCTTGTGGATTAATTTGCAACGAGTCACGTTGAAAAATATTTAACGCCCTGTTAACTCATGTGGCTGAGTCGTCGGATGCTCCGTTGTCGAGGGACAATGGTTGCCGTGAAATTTTGCGGTTACCGCGGTTACCGACTAAAAACCACAATTGCTACTTTTGATATCTTAATGTAGAAGGAAATCTAGTAAAAAGTACTACTGTGAATATATTTGCAATGCTAAAAGGAAATTCTATATTCCAGATATTTACATAGTCGCTTCATAGTACATACACATGGTCGGTAGAACCCTATTTATTTATTAGAATTGTACGGCTAGAATGAATGTTCAAATGAAGAATTCAAGGTGATGGCACTTAGGAAACTTTAGTCAACATCGCTTAGTGTGTACAAAGAACTATTTGTTTAATTAAAATCTGTAAGTTCGCAAAGATATTTCCAATTATACTTTCAATATTCCGTATCATTGAGTATGTAGTTAATCCTGGAATTTATGTGTATTTGTGCTGAAACTTTGCCGGTGTAGGAAACATCATTTTCCATTCTGAACGCATGCCTGGAAACTGACGTGGATTGCGCAGCTATGTCAATTTGTATTCAGCAATTATTCGGGCATTCCAAGTTATATGCATTGTTCAGTGAAATGATGCGAGCAATGTCCGCGTGGTAGAATTCAGTGCAATACTCTAAAATGTCCATTTCTTCTTCCATTATTTTCTTTAAATCTACGAATTTAAGACATACTTGTAGATTATCTTCATAAATTACTTGACACACTGTCGCTAATTAATTATATCTTGCAAAACAAATCCAACATATTTAGTAAATTGTCAGACTTAGATGTGTTCTCTTCTAACCTGTTTCCAAGTCACGTGCATGTTCTACATTATAATACGGCATTCCATGTTGTGTGGGAAACAGAGTTAATATATACGACCATAACACACATCTGCATATCCAAGAATGTGTTATTAGAAGTGACTAATAGGAAATACGCAGAATATTGGCAATCTATTCATTCTTCTGTAAATATGAATATTATCAAATGAACATCGCACTTCAGCATGGATAAATAAATGTATAATTTTTATCTGCTTCGCGTGTAATAAAATTAATGACAAGATAATTATTTGATCATATTTGTTTCACTATGTTAAGTGTAAAAACCTGTTTACCATCTCGAACGTAAACATGTTGACAATGTTCTGGAACATTTTGACAGCCGCCATCATGAATTCTGAAAGAAAATGTCACTGTGATGTTCCTTTGGAAGTTTGAATTTGCTATTTTTTCAAATTGAAAACAGACACGGACTACTTTCGACGCGAGAAGAGTTATGTAAAACAGTATGTATTAATGTAAGGCATTTATTTACCCTGGTGAAAAGAAAATATTCGGTCTAATAATGCCCCAGGTTGACAAATAACAAATGCATAAGTCACCCGACACATTTCATACGGCTGTTTTACACCATTCGAATTACACAACTGCTTCATTTGTATGCATAGATTAAGAAATTACTTGATGAAAAGGTTTCTTGAACTAAAATTGGAAAGTTTTTCAATTATAATATTCTCTTCGTTCGTAGACTCTTAATAATATATACCTTTACAAATATTTGATATTCTACTCTTTTATTTCTGTGTGCAGGATTATACTTTTTACCTTGAAATTATTCTCACTATTTTAGTTTATATTTTATATATTTAAAGCAGTTCTATTTCTAATACATATTCGGTTTCTAAAATGTTTTTCCACACGAGTGAATGTTGAAACAATTATATCGAAGTTGTGACCTATTTCCGTGTGTTTTGGAAACGAAATTCTTATTTCGTTTACGGAATACTGAAAGTGCCTAACAAACTGTTGATACTTATGTTAATTGGTTCGTGATTTGGTTTGCGTGTACCGAGCAGCGAGTGTTGTACGTATTAATTAATGCAGGGCTTCCGATAGACTTGTGAGATATCGTCGGTATGACAGCATGTAAACAGTGCTGGCAAGCCGAGGTCTGTGACCGCTCCATACCAGTCAGTGTGTGTGTGTGTGTGTATGTGTAACCAGGGTCTGCTGTACTCGTTCACCAGGCCACTATCGCGTGACCCTTCTGTTGTTTCATTAATTCGAAGATCAATCAACTTTATCTCTACATCTATTCCATTATAAACCGATAGTGGGATAAGGTGGTGTTGTTATTCATTCTCAGCATAGTAAGACACCAGCCTGGAACTCAGTCAACTCTTGCAACGGCTAATCCAGTCTATTTGACGTGTTAAATTTAATGGAAAATTATCTCGTCAATTATTTGTGTCAATATTTGACTTATCGCCGGTTAATTCCGTGGAGAATTTAGTTCCAGTCCGGTTTCTCACACGGTGGCCATTGTGGTCACTGATGGAATAATATACGGCTTCGTCTGTCTAGCTTGTGGTGATTTTATTACACCCTGTTGGTATAGGTACCCAATTCTAGAATCCACAGCTGGTGCTTTCGTGGTTCTCACGAGCAAACATTCTATTAATTCACTTACCATCAAAGATCTTGTGAATTACTATACGTATATCCTGAATGTACTGTTACGGCATATACATTCGGTATAAACCGTGTATAAATTGTATTTCATTTGTGCATGTGTGTGAATAAAGGAACAAATAGTTTCAACCTTTCCCTACAGGAAAATTTGATACAGTTTTTATTCAATGTAAAGTTGTGATATTGATTTAAAAAGGTTTAAATACGATATACGTTTGTGTCAAATGTATGCATTTTGTTTTAAATGAATTAATCGTTTAATACCGTATCGTAGATTGCCGGACAGGTAACCCAAGATGAAATACAAAGGAGATTATGCAGATCAGCAGACCGTTTTACATGTTTGTATATGAATAAAACAAATTAATTATAATAAAATTATAAATGGAAAGGTGCCATTGTTTGTTTTTAGCTTAACTTTGCTAATAAATGAAGTAAATTCAATCATTCATTCCAACTAACCACCTATATATTCATATTTATTTCGTACAATGCTTTTACAAACGCAGATTTAAAAAATAAAATATACTTGAACTTTATGAATAACTGATAGATTTGAGAACCTAAAGTTCGCAGATATACATCAATGTTTCTTTAAAATGAATTCCGGAACTTGTTGGAAATACACCCGTTTCTGGTCCAAAGGGTTGTAATATTTCTTGTATATTCTTCCTTATTTTCCGGTGTTATAAATTAAAATTGTAGAAAACTGTATGAGACAACTGCTGTTAAGAAAACTGCATTGTACTTCCAACAATTTCCATAAATCATATAAATACCCGCAATCCATTGCTGAACTTGTAATTAACTTGCCACCATTAATATCACATGAATATCGTATATGTTTTACTCTAAGAATGAACATACACAGCAACTTTAAGAGTAACCTAAAAGTTATTTATTCTAGCGAGTGATCTAAGTTAGTGATTGTACTTAATTTAATATTAAAATTATTCATCATATTAATCGTAACTTTAAAATTAAATAAGTACATATTTGATGACTGAAATATATTTCAAAATTCTCAAGTTGTTCGTAGTGTTCGTTTTATTCTTTGGCAAATATTTGTCAGTTTGAATTAAGAAATAAGACTGAAAAATAAAAAACAACATTTGAATAGCAATAAAAGTATATTTTTAATTTAAAATATAAACTTGCTGTGAAATATATGTGTTGATTATATTCCTTTGATATCAATATCTATAATAATCTACATGATAATTAATAGAGAAATTCATTACACAATGTTACCTGTATTTGGTTTCGCTTTCTACCGTCATGAAATGTTCTTTTGTACATTAATAAAGCAAATATTTTACGTGCGATATGCCAGCGGCAGTACAAAGCAATTATGGTGATAAAAGCGACATAAGGAGATGACAATGAATTCGCTATTAGTTTTGATAATACGATGCAAATCCGCTAATGAAGGGTGCTTGGAAGGCGTCAACTTATGGTTGTGTATTGTATACGGATCATGTTAATAAGATGTTTGTTAACGGGCATCAAGGGTCTTTATTCTGTATCAGATTATTGTAAAACTTCAAAGACATATACGTAAGAGGCATAGAATATTTATTCTCCTTTAGATATACACGGGAATATACATCCACCGTAGCGGAATATTGTGAAGGCCTGACTGTTATTCGAGAGGGTGTGCAACGTCCAGATTAAATTCTACTTTGTAAGGATATTGAATTCATCGCTCGCTATATTAGATACAACAATATTTTCTAAATAAAACGAACCATATTGAAAGCTTGATATGATTAGAATCTAGTTAGGATAAATGTGTTTATATACAACGAGAAAATGCACACACATAGAGAGATCAATCTGATATTTCTTGAACGATTTTACATTCAACGGTGAATTATAAAATGCAGTTCGAATCGCCCGGATATGAGAACTGAGTTTGTTGAACAAAAAATAAACTTCACTAGCGGAGATTCGAAACTTTCTGTAGAAACAGAAACAGTAAAACGATCCAAGAATACATATTTGCGAAACAGCAACAAATTATTTGACGCTAAGCGTACGAATGTAAATAAAAAAGAAACAGTTTTGTGTAAGTTTTAAGTAGCTGTCTTTTCCACTAACTTTTAAACTAAACTACAACACAGACTGTCAGTGCAAATGATACAAAATAAACAGTTCGCCTCGGACGACATCTGCCTAATGAGAAACTAAATTACAGACCGTATTTATTAACCTGATCCAATGTTAACACGGCTATTTTTTCAATCTGGTCTTTCAGCAGCACTTATGTGTGTTAATTAAAGAAACACAAGTCCGACAGAGATAGTACGGCTGCCTTCAGTGACATGCTGAGATATTTTATTGCTACGATCTCGTGTAATGGACGAATAGAATCTGGCCTAGCGTACAACAGCAATGGTATAATTGCTTCGTTATCTGCCGAATCACTTCCAGGGTACCATCCTTTCAAGTTGGCCTCTCTCTGTTACCAGATAGCAAGTATCCTGAACGGTTTTACATGTAATTTGCTATACCCATTTCCTATGAGTCCACTAATTGTAACTTCTACTTGTGGACATTATAGGTAGCTACCAGTGAATACGATGAGATCATTGAACGTTGAGTGAAACATTTAGTACCCGAGATATTCATGTTAGTATTTCAGAGTCAGTTACGTGAAATGAAATTATGAAAATGTTCAACAAAATTATATCCAGCTACAAGTGTATTACGTATTTAGAGTAAATAATTAGAGAGCAATTATTTTGCAACAGATATCATGTAATCAGAATGTTCTTGTCAGTGACATTTGATTGATGTTTTGTTTTAAATATAATTAAAAAGACATAACATGTAACCATTTTTAAATTATACCTGTATCGAAATAATACTGAAAACATACAATTACATGTCTTCATAAATCACTAGCCGAAGATATAAGGTCATCTGTTAAAGTGAAGTTATAATAATAATGTTTTTGCCTAATTTAGTAATTATAAAAATATCAGCATATTGTCGTACAATTACATCAAGGTTGTCGGGCATTATTAATGAGGCATACTTTTATATTGACTATACACACAGTTATAGTGTGTTACAGAATATAAAGTACTATTGCCTGTACCCGCATCCGTGCTTAATTAAATAAGTTCAATGAGAGTATGATTGCAACCTGATTACATCCATCCGTCATTGATAGATAATTGTTCGGCACTGTGCTCATTATTTTTCTACATGCAGAATTTTGAGAAATTAAATATAATTATTCGTATATGTAATGGTCGTATTTTAGTTGTGAACAACGGAAGTTGCACTAATTTTACTAAGAGAACACGCAGGTTCACATTCATGACGAGCTGTAAGGTGACGGCGTTAGATTTCGCATAATTGTGAATATTTCAATGCGACGATTTTCGTAATATTTAACGTGAAGAGCTGCAATTACTTAATAATAACCGGCGACATTAGGAACGGAAACTTATTGAATTGATGTACCCGTTACTTTGTACGGGTACGTTCGATACAAAAGGTTCAACGAAATATGGAAATTTTCCCAAATGCGCATAAGCTACTGGAACCAGTCGTTACTTACGTATTGTACCAAGGAATATGATAATTTATACTTTTATACATTCAACAACTTTACCGTTTTGTATTGTTTTGAACGAATATACATATTTAAACATATTTCTTAAAACTCCAGCACTTGGCAGAGGATGGAATCAGACAAGTATATTATCAATGTTTATAATTTAAATATTATTTCCTCTCCGGATGGCTTTTCAACTTTCATATGGACCAAGTTCTTAAGTACACAGTACGATAATAATACAACTTTCTTTTAGTTCTTCAACAATTCCTTTATATTAGCCTCCATCGAGTTAAATATTATAATCAAGTGAAAGTAGAAGTGTTTTTTTTTTGTTCAGGCAACTATAGTATATAGTTACATTTGTCTGTCAACTATAAGAACAGTTGTAATATCATTTGCCATGATATTTGATTGAAACAGGCAGTATTAAAATTTGGTGTAATCATCATTATAAGAGTAAAATTCAATTTTTGCGAAATAATGGTACTTTGTAACAGTAAACGTGTGCGTCAATGACTATAAACCCAGTGGAAACGCCATTGAACCGTTGGTTATGTGAAGAGCATTGTAAATACAAACATTACGGAGCATCCGATGAGAACTGAACGAACGTGTTCGAAATGTCGGACTCGTAAATTACAATTGAACGATATCGGAGAAATATTGCATCGTTAGTTCGCTGGATGAACGCCAGGGGAGGGGGGTAGTATCGATGTCAACACTTGGAATGTAGTTGAGGCACGAATGCGATTTATAAAATGTCGGAATAAACTGACTGGGCCGCATGGATTGGTCGCGCGGTCAGTCCATCCGCGGTCTGTAAGCTTTTTAATTAATTCTTTTATTTCCGTACTAGAACCAGGGATACGTTCTCGGTGACCCACTTCAAATTGGCCTTTTCTTCATTGACGTGCGATCAACCTTTTTAACATTGTGCATTACTCAGCAACTTTCCAATTAGTATCATCAAAACCCCAGGGTGTTTCTCCACCGACACTTCCAGTGACAAGATCACATACATTTATTACGCAATACAAGTGTGTGTATGCGTGTCTACCTACGTGCCATTAAGCTAGATGATCACTGACAGCTCAAAACACTCGATACACAGAGATTAAATTCATTACCATATAATTAATCACACGATGTTCATATAATTAATCTCGAATGTTGCACCTATATACTTGAATGTAACATCGACACAAGTTTAAAGCGACATGTCCTTCAGCAAGTGAACTTAAGAACGCTGACTATAGAAGACTTGATTCTGGGATCATATAAACTTGATAAGCGAAAAACATGAACAGTTTTGCTGAAAATGACATTCCACTTTTCGTCAGACTCTGTGATGAAAGCTCCTGAAAATGATTATCATCTAATTAATCTTGTCGTCTTGTGCACGCTTGCTTGTGCTTGCTGCTCTTCAGTTGAGACGCGAATCACTCGCAGAATCGGCACACTACGCCAGCCCGCGCTGAATATCTAGTCATTAGTTTGACAGTTTGCAAATCAAATGATAATGAATTGCATTACGTAATCAGTTAAGTTGATTTAGAGCGAAGTTGCAGAGAGGATCTTGTTATGTTTCACGTACCTAGTTTTCATACGTACGCGCGAACAATGGCACAGACGCGTCGGCAGATTGACTTCTGATTCGACTGTTGTCAAAACTGCTACGCCAGTAAGAAGATAGTATCAGTTGCGCATGCGTACCAACACTTTCCTTATATCGACGTCATACATGCAAAGTTGATCAAGTCTTCGTTCTCCCTCTATTTAGTTATCTGATATTCCCAAAAAGGCCGTGGAACTCTGCTTTTTCTGGCACCTGCTCATTCAAGAATACTCAAGATATAAATGTAAGTTTTGTAATTAATAATATTTGTATAACCCCCGCAATTAGATATAAACAGAATTATCAAATATTAAAGTCCTGTAGTAGTTGGTTTTGTGGTACTAATATCCAGATTAAATTCAGAAATTACAAAACAAAAACTATGGAACCTGTTTTATATTCGTGACTTCTGGCCGTATAACTCTTGAACGTTGAAAATATTTACATCATACTTCTTATACGAAAGTAACTTCTTTTGCAGGTAGAAGTTTTAATTTTCTTCATAACGGCAAGATACATTTCCCATTCCCATAGGACTACGTTCAAGTTACGATTCGCCGTACTGCAAATTGTTTTCGTGGGCATCGCAGGAATTATATCCGGCGTAAGCAGTAAAATGGGATACGTATGTATATTTATACGACACAATTTTATTTCTCTGTCCGCGGCGTGAACAATGCTTGTGAATTGTTTGTTACCCAACAAGCCATTGTATTTTTTATTAGCGTAATTTTATTCCTTGTCGCAGCAAGCGTTAATTACCTTTATTTATAGTTAAAGACTTTATACATGTGTATTACTACATATAGATTCAATAGAAGCAGTGTCACTATATTTGGTATTTCTGTTTCATATTACATTTAAATAGCTAATCCTCTGAATTGGCTGCGAAGTTCCAGTTATTACCGCTTTTTTACTGGTTGATATTTACGATATATTACGGACAAAAGTCATATGGGAACTATTTCAGAATTTTTATAAAAATTGAAATTTGTTTATATTGGAAATGTCTTGTTTTTACTACATATGACATAAAGACATGAACAAAATAAACACAACGATATGTTTCATTTCGATCCAACGTCATACATTTTCTAATTTAAGATTATTATACTATAAACGTTACAAGATAATAATATTTTGTTCTCTGCTGCCCGTAGCTTTGCGTTAGGCAACCAATTTCACGTGGCTGTATAACGGAGTGAAACACGGAGAGCAATATTTCTCTTGCACGTCTCATTTCGTTTCTTGTATTTATCTTCGGCACTGTTTTCCTTTCCCCAACACAACATTGGCACTTAAATGTAACGTAATTTCAGACGGCGGAAAACTTTAAAAAAGGAAATTTCTTCTTTCCGTATTCGTTTTTGACACACAATTTGTGTTTGAATGCGCTAGTATTTGTTTTAAAGCGGTATGCCATCATCAGATAATTTGAATTTTTTACGCGGCGGTCAAAATTTTCGTTTGTAATTGGTTTATTTGCATTTTAACTTCAATCAATTCGGATCCATTGAAAGCACATTGACTCATCATGAAGTATGGTGTATATTACAAAAGGTTTTATACCGTCTCATTTGATTAAATCACGTATATAAAATAAATTGAATGAATAAAATTATGTTTAAAACATTTTTAATGGTTTTATCTCTAGAACATAGCTGAATTCAAAGTAGAGTTAACATACTCAAGTGATGTAATTGTGCAAGTTAGTGTACATTTGAAAATCCACGGTTGCCGTTGAATTTATATCCGAAACGCAAAACTTGTTTATTTCGATTGAACATTTTATTTATTTCAATACTAGTTCGAAAGTTTAATCTGTGTAGCAGTAGCATTGATTTGAAATGAACCATTAGGTAGTTTGTAATTAAATAGCGCAGATCCAGTAAATTGCTCCGGTTCCGTGGCAACCAAGTATCGTGTGCAACTTTGTTATTTGAACTAATCCGTATCGTATTAATTTCAGTAACTGGTGGCGTACTAGTTAATTAAACGAATTTTCAACTAGACGACGACGGTGAAAGAAATACCAAAACTAACTGAATTACATAACACCTCCTACACATCGTGAGATGCACGGCGAATACATAATATGTACTATGTAGTTGCCTAACGAGCGGTGGCTAGTGGCTAAACATGATGTTGTGCTACCCACTTACCCACAAGTTTCCGGGTTAAATATAATTAATCTTGCTTAGGTTAATAATTAATGTGTTTTTGAAACGGAAAAGCTACGTTTAACGTCTAGGTACGAGAAATCCTTTAGGATCAATAATAAAGCACCTTTGCGATAATTGAAGAACTTTTTTTTTATTTTATCGGTCGTTGCGGAAATCTTAAGGTAGCTGATTATTAATGTATTATCTGTCACGTAAACCAAGCTCTGTAAACATTTAACGAATGAATTTCACATTTAAAGCACATTTTACAAAATGCACACCAAAATGCAATAATCAATTATTAATATTGACGTGTCGCAGCTCATTGATTTCCTGTCTTTTATTTTCTATTAAATTTTATTCAAAATTTTGTTAAAAAATGCCGGAAATTTTTTCAAATTTTTTATTTTCAAAAATCACAAGGATTTTAAAACAGAGGATCGCTGCATTTAGGAATGAAAGAAAGGAAAATGTTTTGACACTTAAATTTGATGGCTTAGTTGCGAGGTAAATCATAATTTGTGATTGACCTGGACATACATCGATGAGTTGCAGGCATGGGTCTCTGTATCCATTCTAGTTCAGATTAAAAACTGTTCAATACATTCACAAATGAATGTAGCGTAGTGTCTGTCCTGAAATAAACTCGAGTATAAATATAACGAACATGAATAGACGGGTACGAGAGTTCTATAAATTCCTCCAAAAATTGTTTATTTTCCATTTTTAAAACGACTAAACCAACAACTTTTTTTTTAACTCGCCGAACTAATCGCTTCCACCACACATATGTTCCAACCATGTTTTCGAAAATGCTGGCAAGATAAATTAGTACATATATTGTTAAATACTCCTGTTTTGTTTAGATATTTTGTTGGAAGATAAATTATATTAAATTGGTATCATATATTTTTAACTAAACAATTTTACGCATTCACTGTCATGTTCTTTCTAGCATATTGCATTGAAGTAATAATGCCAGTATAACTTTTCACTTAATATAGTTAGTGTTTTGTTTTCTGCTGTCCAATCGACCCGATAAATTGTTTTTATTTTCTGTTCATTAGCCGGTTAAATTAAATAACAATGTTTGCAAAGAAACGTGAAGTTTAAAACTTGGTTGTTGGGTATTCAGGTGGGTAGGTACTTAACGGTAATGGTATCAATGTAAGCCGCAGCCGAACAGTAAAGAGATAATTCTTCTGTGTGTTGTTAATTGTGATTCGGGTGCTCTTACGGTGAACACAGGTCCCGTCCGTTCACGAAACCTACCAGAAGATATATACGGAATTCAATTAACCACTTAAAGATATTACGTTCTGCAAGGTTACGAACCCAGGTTTTACCAATCAGCAAACATGGCGATGCCCAAACCAACTTAGTTTCAGTGCACTTGATGGTTCATCCACGACAAATAATATCCTCCTCAGTTCCATCCTGTTCAGTTCAATTCATCAATATCAAGTGTTTGATTTATAGAGGGGGTGATTATATATATATATATATATATATATATATATATATATATATATATATATATATGTGTGTGTGTGTGTGTGTATATACATTCTTTCATGTTTTTCGTCTTTGTAAGAAAATTAGATTACTAAGCAAAACTTATTGATGTCTTATCTGGAAAAACAGTTAGTTACGGCAATAACATACACTCCTTTCAAAAATAATAAACATGATCATCGATTTAGTTTCTTTCACACATCTGTGATTAATGACATACACTAATAGTTAAAAAATCATTCAATAATAGCAAGTCATTCTTGCATTGTGCATTCATATTGATTCAGAAAAGGATTTTCCAAGTAATAACACAAAAGATTTTGATCATAATTTATGTAAATTGTAATACGTGGAATATTAATCTTGGTCATTTACTAGGCAAATACATGTCATAAAAACATTTATAAAATACTATTAAGGTAATTTAATGTTGTAATTAGTAAAAACATTATTCAAAGTTCCGATAAAACCTACTAACACGCACAATATTACATTTACAAGTAAATTAGCATTCATACAGATGTAGAGTGATATAAGATAAGTGAATTTATTATTCGTGCTGATATGTAACTGGTATTTCGCAGCAATGTATTACATTTTTTATTTTCGAATATTTTTTAATGATGAAACTTCGGAAGATAGGTATTTATTATTTGTCAGTTATCCGTATAAGTGTCAAATATTTCTTGGACGTATAAACCTCCACGAAGTAATTATCTCTATCTGCTGTATACGCCGGAAGAGGAAACGAAAATTCGATATAGAAATTTGACAGTCCAATATAATTCTACGCAGATTCTGTTTTAAATTCAACGCTGAATATCCAGTAATAAAATTCATGATTTTGCGGTAAACAAAAAGGGGACCAGAATTAATTCGGAATGTTAACTGAATATTCATGATATTAAATATTGCGAGAAATGCCGAAGGAAAATAATACATGGTCTCACTGCAACGCACAAAAATAAGTTTCTCCGTTAGTCTTAAAATTATTATCGATGCATGGAATACCATAGAATGTAGCATAATTGTGACTGTTCAAATTGGCAATAAATTAATGCCAGTCACACTAAACCCGTTGTTCGAATTAATAAGTCCATTCAATCAATCACCGCATGTTTCAATATTCTTTTTTTCTTTGTGCGAAACAGTCAAAGGCTTGTACAATTTACTGCAAACCATCTACAGAACACGTAGACACTTTTAGATCCCCTGCACGGATTAATGAATGGAACAGCAATTCATTTCCGTGCATGAAACGCCGCTGAGCCATGACAGCCGGATTTATATAATCTCACTTTTATTCCAAATTAAATATAAAAAAAGAATACATACACTGAATAAATAAATCGGCATTTTAGTATTTGAACAAGTATACATATATTGGATAGAATTTATGACACGGCCCATATGTAACAATATAATACTTATTCTATTTATTGAATTATTCTCCAACTAATGAAGTCTGGAAGAAAAATTGATATAGCTATAATTTTCAACTGAAAGCAGCGCAGAAAGTAGTTCCTGGGTCAATGTTAAATATATATTGTCCACGAAAGCGAAGAAGAGAATTGGAAGGAAATGTTCTCACATATAGTCTATCCATAGATATAAGAACTTGACATGATTCCTTAATAGGTAGGGTGGTACCCTTCACAGCAGGAGAGGCCATAAACTACTAGTAGTGGCGGTATTCAGGTACATTTGTAATGCTCTTAGCGGGAAAGACAAGAGACATTTTGTCTATAATTAAGACGTAATAATAATTTATTGAATATTACATTTATTTATGTTAATTTGTATTATTATTGTTAAGATGTATATCATATTTTTGTTGTTATTTTTCAAAATGTATTTATAAATTTCTGAATACAGCTCTGCTTTTTATTCATTTACTGTGTCGTATAATTTGGGATAATCCTCTGTTAATAGCATGCTGCGTTTAGTCAAGTTCTTATATCTATGGATACACTATACCCAGTTCACATTTATATCAGAAATAAAACGAGGTCGTGGCTATAATTCTTTCCCCTTTATAACACTGCCTGGAATTTTTCCGATCCTGCACAAGAACAATTGTACTTGAATGAAACCAGGAATATAGTTCTGAAACGTACAATACACTATTCATAAACGATAAGAGAAAAATGACTCAACCACCATTAGATTTAAGGACAATAATATTTCACATTAATGCTAACTTTCTGCTGGAAAAGATAACGGAAAATCAACAGAAACAGAGTCTGTAATTAATGGTAAATTATTTTGAATCGGTAAAGAAACGTTAGGTTGTTTTATCAGATAAATAAAATTAATATTTAGAGTATTTTAAACAAAACAAAATGGCAACTATCGAGCATAGTTTATGTTAAGGGAGAATCTCGTGTACGAAGACCTATGCGCCAAGCTGAACTTGATTGGAATGTGTAAATAAAACAGTCAGGAAAGTTTAAACCACGAACTAAGTTAGCCACAACGTTACCACAGTTGCTTGACACTTCAGTCCTGAATCCCTTTATGGGCTAAGAAAGGAAACAGGAAAACCCTATGTCGTCCTAACAGTGTCGTTCCATAGGTCTACCCAGAGGATTTAAACTGCTAGCATTAAAGACATGCAAAATTTCACAGAGACAACAACGAAATGTGCAGAATAAAATCAAATGATTCCATTGGGACAACGAACCGTTTTTGTTAGCCAGCTCTGTTTTTGTTTTCGTTTCGAAAAATTCATATTCCAAATCAGATTATCGTTGGGTTTCAACGAAATGAAAGTAGAAATTATTTACAGATAACGCTGATATTTTTTTATACGAAAACTTAAACCCTTAACACTGTATACAGTTGAAAATTAGCTATATTTTTTTTTTGCTGTGAGTCACGTTTTATGTAGTCGGATATTGTGAATACATAGTCTACTTACTGTAACCCAATTTCAACATGTTTCCAGGTTAAACTTATGCAGAAAACACACTGTAATATGATGTTCGGTTCGAGTTTTATTAAATATTTATGCTAACGTTTTATGTTCTAGCTTTAGTGCCCCTTTAAGTTCGCCGCTTGCAAGTAATTAAACTAGGAAAAGTTTAGTGTTAGATGCTAAAGTGTATATAGGAAACGGATAGAAAAGACGATGTCTTGCATAAGTAATATGTCAAGCAGATGAACTTTCAGCTAATATACTAATCACCCGGCATCCACACACACAGATAGCGAGAGACGCCAAAACCAGAAACTCTAATAAGACCGTCAAAAAGATCGGTAACTGTATTTCAGATGACATGTAATTCATAAATTATTAATGCGACGGCACGTGACAACGCATAATTTGAACCACTTAACTGTTTTCATCTGACTGCGGGCAATGTGTGAGTTTTGGAAAAGGTGTTAGTTGAAAAACATCGTCGGAAATAGACGAAGATGTTACTGAATTATTTCCAAATAGCTCGACAACAATATTCCTGCCATTTGCTGTCATGTTTTAGAAAGCAATTGCACATAAATACACTGTGGAGGACGATCTAGTGTATTTCCCGATGGGTCAATTTACCTCCGTTTGCCATGTTTTCTTCTGGCAATCAAAGAAGCAACGTTCACATGGTGCTAACTACATAAGACGCCTTGTGAGATTTCTGCGACCGAATAAACAGCAAATATTTCGTTCCTTTTGTAAAGAAACACAAAAGATCGCACAATAGAAGGAAAGCTATTCTCGGTTATCGTCATCATTGTTTCTTTTCTGGATGAGCCTCTTAACAATTTCATTCTCGCCAGATTACGAAATAAAAGCTTATTTTCATTTTTCAAAATCGTGAAACATATTAAACGACAATAATTGTTAGCGTTCAGTTTCATTAAAATTCAGTAAAATGTAAAAGAATTATGTTTCGAAATAAACTAAACCTATTTCATCGCCCATTTTTCATTTTACCATTGAATAGATGAAATGTTACTGTGTCACTGGAAAATGGCAGATAATACATAAAAATTTTATTGTTTGCTGAATACATGAATTGAACACAAGAACCAGTATGATTTACTGCTCGTCATCTTCATGTTAAAATAATCATAAGAAAGTGTATATTCATGATTCTTTCAATAACGAGAAATATAAAAAATATTACTTTTTGTTAGTGCTTGTTTTGTCCTTTTTTTTTATTTAGGTTCAAAATTTGATGAACGTAAATTACTCTGTTCCATTCGGCTTCCGTTTTAAATTAGAGTTTCCATTATTAATTACTGGTTCTGGTCGAAATACTTGGACAATTTGCAAGCCCCTACACAGTCATATCTATGAATATCAATGTACTGTTTAATACGTTCGCAATATTCGTTCGACATGCCATTTTATCACGAACACTGACAAGAAGTCTCTGCCAATTATCCGAACTTATTATTTTATGATTCATTCTACGGCAGCAAGGTTATTTTTGCGCAATTATTTCGGAAAATTAGTTGAAATTTCAGGCATATTATTGCGAAGCAAGATAAGTTCGTTAATGTTAGTGTACACGATTAGTATTATTCGGTAAATGATATTACATTTCGTGGCGTAAAGCAACGTGGGGATCTTATTACAGCGTCTGCAGTGTATATTATCATATTATTCCATTCCATGTTCACAGCGTGTTTCATATAAACACAAGACACCATGTATAGTGTATCCATAGATATAAGAACTTGACTAAACGCAGCATGCTATTAACAGAGGATTATCCCAAATTATACGACACAGTAAATGAATAAAAAGCAGAGCTGTATTCAGAAATTTATAAATACATTTTGAAAAATAACAACAAAAATATGATATACATCTTAACAATAATAATACAAATTAACATAAATAAATGTAATATTCAATAAATTATTATTACGTCTTAATTATAGACAAAATGTCTCTTGTCTTTCCCGCTAAGAGCATTACAAATGTACCTGAATACCGCCACTACTAGTAGTTTATGGCCTCTCCTGCTGTGAAGGGTACCACCCTACCTATTAAGGAATCATGTCAAGTTCTTATATCTATGGATAGACTATACTTGTCTATCTCGTAAATAACTTCAAGTACGGGTTTTCGTAGTTTTTCATTAAGTAGCGAAACAATTCAGCGTCGCAGAAAAACCTGTCCCAAATAGTGATTTTTGTTCACGTTAACTTGTATTGAAGTAGAAAAACTTCAGTGACAGAGGAGACATAAAAAAAAACTAGTATAAAATCAAATATAATGGAATGTAGACGCTTACAATGTTGTACGTATCTCAAGCAAATGATTAATGAAGCTAATATGACAACGTAACCTTATCTGAGAAAAGTTCAAAGTGTAACAAAGAAAGCTTGTACTCTATGTGAAATGAAATATGTAGAGTTAAAACTAAATCATTCCAGTTACCTAATCTACCCGTTCATGTATATTCTTGAATAAACAATTTTTAAATCAACTTCGTTCGGTTGCTTTCATTGTATTTTGATATAGATAAAGTTTCTTATGCTTTATGTTATAATTTTTATGACTATTTGTATAGACACGAATAAAATTTAATGCTCAATAAAAATTACTGTAATATAAAAGTTCTAGCTTTATTATCCATAACCGAAAGGTTAATATGGTAATATTTGTTGTAATCGAAAATCAATACAAGTTACAATTACACGATTAAATTCTGAATATGATTTTGAAAAATGTGGGATAATTTTGTATTTAATACAAAATTAGCGTGTATATGAAACAGATGAGTTTGATTGGAATTATGGTTAAAGAATTCTTGTTAGAATTAAATTTGTAAGGTAGCACAATACTGGAATACTAAATATATATACGAGCATGATTGTTGTGGTTGCTTGGCAGAGAACTAAAAGCATAATAATCTACATGTACGTGTGTTGAATATAAATAAATTACTCTATTCCGTATAAATTACATCGCTACGTATGTATTCTATTTTGTCCAGCTGTAAATGTTACATGGTTCATGGTAAATGCTCTTTGATATACACAGAGTCTATTAGAGACAATTAACAATGCAATAGTCGTTCCTCGACTAAAATTCGATCACACTTTGGTGCAGAGTTCGTAACAAGAAAATGCCATCACGTATTTGGCGTGTCTGTACAATATCAGAACAATTTAGTAAATAATGCAGTTGCTTTGTAGTGCAATGTGAGCAGTGTAACACGGGGACAGTTTGGACATACGTACATTTTACATTGAAACTGGTGTTCGAAGTATCTCCGGTAAATGTGCGTGACATACTTGTAACAAATAATAGACAATGACATCGCTGAGAGTTTTTGCTACGAATGTGCTAATTTAGAGTGACATTTTTTACCGGCACCCATCAGATGCACGCAGTGTTTTTGAGAATTCCATAGAAATTGATTTCCCATTTTCTCTCACTCACTGACATTGATTCCCATTGTACATGTCAGTAACAAATAATGTATAACATTCAAACAGTTTTAGGTTAATATGATGTGGTAAACTTCAATACAGGATTTGGAATCGAGAGGCTGATGAGTAAAGATGTGCAGAACACCAATTAAATGTTTATTGTAAGTCAATAACATCAACAAATTTTGTTATGATTTTAAAAGTCAACACGAGTTTTAGGTTAACTTCGCCAAAAAATACAACAAAACATAATGTTATAAACATCTGTAAAAACTCAAATATGTATATCACAAATGTATTATATCCCAGTATGTTTAATGAAACTGTAGCAGATGACAAAAAAACCAATGCTGGATTGTAAGCTCCAGTTAAACCAATGTAAAATCAATAACGAAATTAATATACGTATGTAGACTGTTTCTGTTTTCGTTGAAACATCATTAAATAATAAAGCTGCGTGTTTTAAAATTAATTGGCTTTTTTAAGTGAACAAAATTCAATCAATAACTGAAATATGTCTGCCTGTGACAATATGTAAAAACAGAAACAGATCGGCACAATGCGATAACATAATGTATGTTCTGTAACACTAGATTCACAATATCTGTGTGAACTGCATGTAACACAATGTTATCAATAATCTGGACGCCATATTCGGTAGTAACTTGAAGCTTTTCATTACCGCACTGCTAAAAGGTTTAAGCCATTTATCAAAATAGAGGTTAATACGTTAGTGTATTTAAGTAGGTACACTGTGAAAGCGTTGTCACAATATCATGATAACAGTGTTCCTATGTTCCATGCTACTATTTTTTACACAAATATCAGATTTCCCGAGGTCAGAGTGCAAATGTGTGTCGCTGACAACATGAATTCACCGTTGGAGTGTTTGGCCGATATTCGTATAAAACCTGTAGCTTACGGCTGCGCAAACGAGCGATCATGCAGTTCAGTGCACAGCATGTGAACGCGGTATTTATTTTCATTATAATAACAATTATCTTTTATGCTATGTATTTATCCCATAGCCAATCAGAATACCAAATTTAATATTACTTCCAAAACCTGTGTTGTACATTTTCCATAGTTTGAAAAGACAATTAACTGTATTTAAATAGATATTATCTTTATTTTTACAAAATTCAACAATTATTGTACTATAAACACATTAACATAGAAATAAAATGAAAGATAATAAACAACTTTCGAACAAAACATGACTTTGTGCTTCACGATATGAAATTGTAATTGCTTATTTTGCAGACCACTGATTAATAATGTTGATATCAGAGTGTATATTAAAAGTCATTCTAGTATAGAATATGAATATTCAATTAACAGAGAGCTTTTTTAAAATAATATAATACCGCCACTGAATATATTTCTGTTTGTACATGCACCGAAATTACACCTAACACAATTATAATGGGACAATTTGATGTTTACGCGATAACATATATATGAGTACTCCTATCGATTATTATGTAAATATTTAATCTAGCATAATTTACAAATCATTTACTATACATGGTATACAACAATATCGACATAATGCGTATTTACACGTACAATATGTGTGATGTACCAATTCTGTTAACAGGAGATTTAATTAACTAATTTACTTAATACAACATTTATAACGAATCTAGAAATATTCCTTCTTTATGGGTTTGCAATCATGCCGGTATTGATTAAAGTATAAATATATTGGTGGTGTATGTTGAAAACGGTATTGTCGTTATCGAACGCTTGTCAAGAATTTGATTCGATTTTTATAATGCAAGTTTTATCGGACACAGTGTGTCAGTTTGGTTATATTGTTCAAACACCACTGGCTCGCTCTCGTGGTGGATGTACGAAACACTTCGATAGGAAAATACATATAGGTATTTGGTGTAGCGTTATTCATGTATGCAAACAAGGCCGCATCACATGTGATGTTACATGTTTTGTTTTTATATTCTGTCTGTCGAGCCTCTCTGGCGTTACACGGCGTATTTGAATTTCCTAATGTGGAAACCAAGCACCCTACCACCTATGCATCTGCTGGTGGTACGCATGTGTCCACACATTTCGGGTACTCTTCATAATGTACCCGTAATGAATACATGTTTGTGACAGTTCTAATTTAAGTTATAAATTCATGTTTTATTTTCTTTCCGAACAACCTTTAACGAATAATTGAAAATGAAATGACGAGGACAGTTCAGTTGTGTTAAAGCGAAATAAGCAATAACTCGGTGTTTGATTAAATAAGAAGTTGAATGCAATTAAATTCACGCGTTCTGCCTCAGTTTCCCGGAATATTAATGAATATATCTTCTAACAAATGAGTAGTAGTACTCTATGCACCAATTCCATACAAACATTGATCCACGTACGCTACGCAATAACATAAATGATGAAGTTGCATGCAGCATTCATATGTTATACGAAATATGTCAAATTAAAGTAGATACTCGCTGTTCCAAATGTAATAATTCTTGCTCGTATTATTTATGTTACAAATTTAAGCCAATTAAAGAAATATCAATACCACAGCTACGTATTTTTTCGGAAAAATGGCACATGGTATATTTTTTTTTGGAGCAATGTTTATACAAGTAATTAACAACGAAAGCAACACATATGTTTATATACGAAAACGTTTGCAATCACATCGTTTATTTCACAAACAAAATAATGTAATGTCAACGCCAGCAATGCCGAAAATTGAATTGCAAAGCGGAAACGAATTTCAAACAATACCGAAGTCCCTCGTGATTCACACACTCTGGTCATGATAACTTTTATTTGAATGTGTTAATAACATTTGTGTCGGCATCAAAACATGGATATACGGGCAAAGTTTAAATAAATAAATAAATAAATATATATATATATATATATATATATATATATATATATATATATATATATATATTGTCGCCAATACATTTGTTCACGTTATTTTGAAATTCCACAAAAATTTATGAGATAAGATAAATTGTCAATTATTTATGCACAATAAAATTACAACAGACGTTAAAATGTCCGTGTAACGTGCAAGGTACAATATTTTATATTAGGGTTAGGGACAATAGCAAGTATCGACAATAAAGTTCCCAATACGTGTCGCCTGTTGTATCAGAAATGTATCGTAAACGTGAGCAAATTGCAAAATTCAAGTCGTAACCGTTGCAAAATATAACCTGAATACTTCATGTGGCAAACCGACAACCGATTTTTTTACCAATAAAATCTATGTTCCATGTAGAACAGTTTCCAGTAAAATTGAAAATAAAATTTTACTACAATAAAATACCTTTCTGTAAATATATATATATATATATATATATATATATATATATATATATATATAAATATATATATATATATATATATATATATATATATATATATATATATATATATATATATAGCATATTTCTATTTACTGACTATCCATGTTCTGCAGTTGGAAGCTTACTCATATACGTTAGTATTTATTTTAATGAATGAGGTGTAGTGTTTGTGCCCTTACGGTGCAATATCGCTTTTGATCCAGAAATGATTGTGTACCTAAAGACCACAATCTGTACTCGAAGACACACAATGTTATCGCCTTGCTGTAGTTATAGTTCCATTATTACCGTGTAAACAAAGTAACTTTTATTTCAAATGACAGTAATAATCGTAAATGTTGATTGTAAGATCAGTTTATGGTATTGCATTTCTTTACACTTTGGTGATCTAATATTTGTCTATGATTTGACGTTTCATCGTTCATTACAGCATTAACTTTTATTTCATCTTAAACTTAAACGTATAAAGATCAAAAGAATAATTTCTTTTATCGACGGTCAACGGTAAATAATAAATGTCAACCATACATTGCCATTGAACCCTGTTTATGGCGTCAAAGAAACATGAAATTGGGATACAAGATCCCACTCAGTCCTTCTCAAATATTTATAATACACAATGGAGTTGTTTGATAGTCACGTACAGGAAAAATCACAATCATTCTAGTAACTGCCCGCTTACAGATCCCGAACATTTACTTACACCTTCAATTTACATTTTTGTTAGAAACAGAGACGCTAGTGTTAAATAATAAACTACTGAATCTATCTGTGCTGATCTGTTTACGCCTAGTTTGAATCGAACAGTCGTAAGTAAATGTGAAATATTTCCAAAACTTTACGCAGAACTTCCGATATAAATTTCAGTGATAGTATTCGATGAGTTGGTGTACGCATTCGACAGAATCAGTAAACTTGCCATCAACACATGTCCGACTGTTGATATCAGTATTTTTGTTACCGGAGCGTCTTTTTCATTGATTAATGATTTCCACTGGTTAACATGAAGGGACACTCCTGTAGCTTTTATCGGAGATGAAAGAGAATTTCGTTGCTAGTGATTCGCTTTGTCAGTTTCATTCCCAATATTGGTTTGCTGAACAATGCCCAGTTTACACCGGAATGAATCTGAAAAATAATCTCGGTCTTTTTAATCTTTGCGATCCGGATTGTAACCGTTGTACAAAGGAATCGAACTATTACAATTTATTTTACGATTTCACGCATATATTACCCCTTTTAAAACGCATTTTAAAGACATGTTTCAGATAATTTTTTATTCTAAAATGAATACAACTTTTTTACAACAATCTATTTATGCAAAATGTTATACGCGATAATTATTAACAGATAATTAGGTAAGAGAGTCGGATACTCATTCAATTGTATAATCAAAGCGCTAATGACTATAAAACATAAAAATAATATATTAAGAATATTATATTATTATATAATATAATACATTAAGACTATTTGCATTTGGATTAATAATCAGAAGAAAAACAAAACTACATATGCTTATCTCATCACAGATATACAAAACAAAAGTTTTATTGCCAAACAACTTTTATAGGCTCCGAGAGCGGCTTGCGCGCGAAGTTTGTGAATTATTGATGAGAAATGACACAAAGTTAGCTACATTTACTGTTTACTTATGGCTTCTGAAAATAACTCTATTATACTAGCGCAAAATAAATAAATCACGTAGTTCTCGAAACAGATGCATACATAACCTATATACTGTACGAGTAGCATTGTCGGGACGGGTGTCGTATAATAGTTTTATATATATATATATATATATATATATATATATATATATATATATGTGTATATATATATATATATATATATATATATATATATATATATATGTGTATATATATATATATATATATATATATATATATATATATATATATATATATATATATATATACAGTTAAATGAACTGCGTGGTGTCATTGTTGTAAAGTTAGCTCAATCAGTTCGCAATCTTAACGTCACACCGGAGCACCGGAAACGTTTCTAAGCACGCTAATGCTCACAGGTGTTCGTAACCCGCACCGGATCCCTGGACTTCTAACCACTAACCCCCGCAACCCTCCCCTACCACCACTACACTGCCGCTGACATTTACCGTTTTATTGCCATTAGCCGTTGCCCTCCAATAAATTCAGTTCTTAATCGTTCTTTGGTTTCGTTTCTTAGCAATTTCGTCGCCTAACCTAATCTACACAGTCCATACACCTGTTGTGACAAGGTTGGCATTCGTCGTATAACCAAGATGCTCGTTTCACTGCTGTACGCTTTTACGACTTCGTTTGTTCCATGTAGCACATCTCGTGTTGTAGGCCTTCACTACATTATCCTATTCGTACGCTATTCTTTCTTCCTACCTTCGGAGAATTTACCCTTTTTCCATCTGCTTCTTCTACGTTTCCTTTTTCATGTAACTTAACAATTTTGGATGTATTTTTTTAAGCTATAACTACACCTTAAAATACTATTTCGTCCAGTTTTTTTTTTTCCTATAATGCTTTTGAAATTGCCACGTCATTTACTTTTAACAGATGCTGAATAAAAATAAAAGCTTTATTTGATCATTTATGCGGAAATAATTCCTACGATTAATTAAACAGTCCAGTGCACATTCACTTTTTATATCATCAGATGCTCAGTCAAATATTAGCAATTAACTAGTATTGTATCTAGATATTTTATTTGTTGATCCCTAATATAATTTGACAAATCAATACACTTCAGATAATTAAATATGAATAAATAATTGGTAATGGTTCCCGTAACAAAATAATTATTGAACAATTATTCGTTTTTTTTTTTTGGTAGAAAATGTAGCATTAATGTGATTTACTGCTCAGTGAATCAGTTGAAACGTATTTCAACTGTTGCTTTTTTACGAGCGTATCGCGTGCAAAGGATTCCTTCCATTTATCAATTATTTACCTCCACATGCCGGTGTTATTGTTTCATCGTACTAATTTTTTATCAATTCTACACATGTTGCCATAGTAAACAGTGCTAGTTATTAATTTTAGCACAAACTTCTCTAGGAATTTATCAGTTAATTATATCCACTGGCATTTTCCAATGCACACATTTCACATACAGGCTTTAAATTAAACTTCATTTGCTAGACTGCATTGTTGGAAACTAGACGATTAGAATTTAACTGAAATTCATTACGAAAACAGACCGTTTGGTTTCACTGAATGTTTCACTTATCAACGAACGTTCACTTTTATTAGTTTCAGCACGAAATTAAAACTTTAGAGCAACATCACTGGAACTGGAATGATGCCAAGGTTAGAGTTCGTATTTTTAAATCGAAATTTACAATAGAGTGAACATCTCACATCTAAGGCTACCATACTACACAAAGGATAGCCTCTTTGTTAAATCTGTTTGCTTTGTGCTATTATAAATAATTAGCATGTCCAATCTCATTATGAATATCGTTTGGTTCAATCCAGCTTCTCAACTTCTAATTGTATGTTGCTAACTTTTGTCTAGCTGGATTTAGATCCAATGTCATTTTTGGCATTAACTTTTGCTCTAATTTATAAACTTTGTAAAAGTCTTTTAATGATAATTCATGTATTGAGATGTATTTATATAATAGTATTGTACATATATATTAAGTAGAGGTGTTACGATGTATGAAATTAGTAGTTTAACGTGTGGGAGATACTGTTTGACTGGAAGAGTTGGCATTAATTATCATAGTTGCGATGTAATTGACGGTGTATCTGTATAAGAGAAATTAGCGGAGTAGTTGTAAGTGTTCATTGAAAACTGCCGCATAAATGTAATTTACTCGGAGTGAAGATAATGAATGTTACTAGCAGTGTAATTCTGTTAGCGATATCGCTGGCAATCCAGCTCTGGATAGCTGCTGCTTGAACTGTATTGGTGCTGTTGGTTGTTCAAACTGTTTTCAGCTAATTTCAGATCCACCAGCTTCGTGCAATTATCAAGCACATGAAAGTGATTTCACGGCAAATTACAGAAACAGAAATTAAGTTGGTTGCGCTAACGGTATCCAGTTTGCCGTACGTTAATAAACAATATACCCCTCATTGTGATGCTAATATACAGTAAAACGGGCTGCTGTTCAGGTCGCCTCAATGCTTTCATTTCATTTCTTTAATTTCATTGCCAACTAGGCAATTTGCATTTGATTATCGTTCTTTCCATGGCCAATAATCCGCGTTTATTGAATCATATCACGTCTTTTAATTTCATTCATTACTGTTCCATTTACATGTGAACAGTCTTACTGCTCAATGTTGCAGCTTATTTTTACACGATGAAATCGTTAAAATGCATGGCGATGTTTGTAAAATGAAATATTTTCTTCAGTTTGAGTCAACATAGTATGTAATATTGTTGTCATTCGTGTAATATTCTTACGTATTTTGCCTCTGAATTGGTCCGTAACAGGGACACTTTATATGAAATGTCTCCGTCACAACCTTTCTATGCATTATAGAGTACACATTGACCCAATTTATTCTACATTATTTACTCATTGGTTTGTATGTACAATGGACATTGTGCTTGACTGAGCAAAGTGACAATATCTACCTAAATATCTATACAATATACTCATTATTTCACAGTGTTCATTTCAATTTAAAACATTCGTAAATATTGACGCTGAAAATGAATAGTATATACTCACTCAAAAAAATTACCATATGTTGATTTATTATTTACTATATACAGTTCAAACTGAATATACATGAACAAGAACAACAAATATTTAAAATTTAATATTCTTTCTATTACAGTAGCGTGCAATGTATAAATATCCATTAACACTTTAAAGCACGATAATTATGAAATGTACGTTTTCGGGAAGATGCCTCGTACATTGAGATAATCTAGGCATAAGGTTGAACGAGGCGTGAAATTTATTTTTCCCATAAATTCCATCATAAATCATATTTCAAATAATTCAGATATTTCATATGGGGATACTGACAGATCTCGGGGTAATTTGGTGGAACTGGATACGAGCGTGTGCGTGTAAGTGCACAAACGTGAGCTTGCTGGATTGGAGCACGGAATTTGTGGCTGTATGCGTTGACATATGATAAGAATGTGGTGTACGAAGAAGAAGAGAGAGAGAGAGACTGTTGCGTACCGGCTCTTACCATTCATAATACGTACGTTTTACCTGTTCGACACATCCGTGCTCGCACATATTACCATCGAGAATCATCGACCGTCGCCGGCTCGGTACATATCAAATTTCAGCGTTGGTTCTATTTAGCCCCGTAATCAATCTAGTTTCTGTAGTATTTTGAAATCCATTTCGTTGACGTGCATCGTTAACCAACGCCTGCTGATGTGTTTTGACATCACACACACTCTCTGACAAACTACACTCGATCCGGAGTTGTGTATACACAAGATGGCCGCCTCTCGTACAAGAATGGATAAGTGGGTGTGACTCTTGACACTGGAGCGGTGCATTTGCATGGGGATTAGTAAACTGAGGTGACAACTCCTCTGGGAAAGTACTTATTCCACTCCACTAAATAGGGACGAGACGCCACCACCACCACCAGCACCACCGTCAGTAGTACCGCCGCCCCTGACTGTGGATCCACTTTTACTCACAGAAGGTCCGTCGTGTGTTTCTGCGGACATCCGGCCAAGTCCATTTCGGCAACAACCCCGGGCCTTGTATTCACTGGTGTAACTTAGCCAGCCGTGTGCAATTGTACACAACTTTATTTCAAATGTTACTCTTGTTCCGTTCCCATTGTTACATCCTTTTATACCATCCTAACCTTTATTTATTCTGGCCTGTGCAGCCGCGTGTATATTTTATTATAAACAATAATACATTGTACATTGTGCCATATTTCTATTGTAATTTCTATATTATTATAACACGCATTTCCATGTGCAATAAAAACAATACAATGTTTGTGATACTAGGAAAACATTCACTGTTAGACGTCCGTACGCGGAGTAATAAACGAATGTAAGTCAACATGAATGTACTGGGTATATAAATAAAGTTTGTCATACAGAAATTTAGCGTCAAGTTGCAAATTACGAGATTGTAAGCCTAAGCTAATAATAACGCAACTAAAAATAACTTTAGTACATGATTTTGACAGTGTATTTTATTGTACTGTTAAAATGCCGTGTTTTGAAAATGAAATATTTTTTGACTAACCAACTTGAACATATAATTTTCAACGCTGCGTATATTTATAGAAGTATTGATAAATATTTTTAAAAATTATAAACAAGAACTTATAAAATGATTTACAGATGTGAATACACATGTTCCATTTCTTGTCAAACTTAGCTAATGGTTCAAATACAATATGCAATTCTAAAATCTAACGTAGGCGTTGCTTTTACGAGTATGGATTACGCGATATAGTTTACTTACATTTGACGAAACATCAACTAATAATGTCAGTATGTTAGAGTAAAATGTAAATAAGAAAATATTAGTTTAACAGAAATATGAAGTAAAACATTTGAACAGATAATTATTAAATTTTTGTTTATTGGTTTCGTTGTGAATAATGTCTGTTATGGTCGATTTGGAACATTTACACTCCTGAAGAAACTGTTCTTGCTCTTTGTGAGCAACTAAACCATTCAGCTCACACATATATGCTATTTATGGCACAATTACTCTGTTCTTGCGAAGTTCTGACCACATGATGCTCACTGGGATGACAGTAGTAGTATTATTATTACATCGGCAACATTACAACCGTAGCATTGTGTGACATCTAGGAAATATAACGCGCCGTGACAGCCGAGATGGTTCTTCTTTCTTGAGTAATGAACAAACGTGATGTCCTTTCATATCTCCGTATCCATCGTCACTCGTAGCATTCGCCTATCTCTGACACCAGAGGAGGAAGAAAACAATTCGGATTATACCGGCCATATTCCGCACAGATGGAGCAGTGCCCCTCCGACCAACCATACATACAAACAACGTCGACTCAGTCATGAAAAATAACATACACGTGTGCAAATTGGTTTTTACCTCCATAACTCGTCCAGTATCTCTAGTTTTTATTATTTCGAAACAAATGCAAGCCCATTTTGGTGCGGTGTATCATTTTACTTGCCTAGAATTTTCATTAAATTGACTGTTTTTTTCGTAATACTTTCTCTTCTTCAAATCATACAAATTTAAGTACTATAGTAAGAAATAAAATTACATCTGATAATATTCCGTAGTCTGTTTCGACTTTATCCTTTTAGAGTTTATCTTTTATTGTATGTTAAACCTTCAGCTATGTGCATTCACTTATATTGATATTTGACAATAAATAAATATGCACAGGATACCGGTTACCTTAAAAGTAATCCTATGACACATTTATTCCATTAAATATACATCCACCCTGTTAGAATCTATGAACAAATAATTAAAGTATAGTGTTACCTTAAAACGCTTTGGCATAAATTCCTTTTCTGTAAATGTAATTTGTTCTAGTGTTAATCTTCAGTCGTAATTACATATTTCATTACAGATACCAACGTATTCGATCGTAAGTAGCGAATGAAATTAAAAATTATTTATTTAAGATTCATTATCGTTTCTGCCTGTTGCGGAAACTAAGGTTATTCTATTGCTGATGTACACGTAAACTCAAACCGAAGACATGCAGTAATTCAGTATTATCACTGAGCAGAGGAAAATATTGAATTGAATGTTGCTCGTTTCACATTGAATGTTTCTGAAGTTTTCATGTAAGTTCCTGTATTTTCAATTACTGGTAACATGTAGGTAATGACTAATATGGCGTACACTGCAAACTTTTCAACAAGTTATGTTTTATCTCGATCAAAACTGGACCAAAACTATCGTAAGTTTGCTTTGGATGGATTTATTGAAACACCCTGTTTTTCTTCGACGTTCTTCTTACAAAATACGAACTGCGACTTAAACAGTATTTATGTACAGTTTGTTCATGTTCATTTGACTTTTCATAATTTCCTAAACATTTCCAAAACTGGCGGAATAACTTCAATATTTACATTAAACAGTGTGAAGAGCCCTACGTTACAATAAGTTAAAAATTATTACTAAATTATAAAAATATTAGAAGTGAATGTTGGGTAAACTTTTTAGAATCCGTTCATTTATTTTATTTCATTCCAAATGGTCGTTCGCTGGTACATGGAGGGTTTCATTATCAAAGGAATTTTATATCGGTTTTAAATTCACGTGCTTTGCAATGTATATCGTCCTTGATATATAAAATGATCCCTTACATTTGATTATTCGATTTGAAATCAATGCTATATGCATAGCTTTACTATTTACAAATACATTGAACCATATTCATATTACATTTTCATAATAAAACTCGTTTAAACACGCTGGTAGTGTAACAATATATCATTTGTGAAAAATCCGCAAACTGTATGTTCTTCAAGTATTTAATGTGAAGTCTATAGAAAATGACGTACTTACATTTTGCCCGTTTCCATTTCATTTCAAGTCATGTTTTAGTTATCATGTTTGGAAAATTATGACTTACCTGTAAAAGAGAAAGAGTTACGTTATTAATATTTGACATGAAACATTGTTACAACATGTACATATTTCGAGCTCACATTATACAGCGATGCATACAGAATTACAGTTGCATAGGAATGTTGTACCTATATGTGCAGAGGATAGACATTGTTCTCGAGTTTAGACAATATTGCAAGCAACGAATAACTCGTGAATATTTGCGCACCATCTAATATATTCTCGCAGAGTGCTGCAAGCGTCTTGCCAGCGGAGTGTCTTTTCCTCCAATATTTTTGGCTTCTTACCATTTAATATTCCATTTTCAACTGACACTTACATTGACACAATGAACAGAACTGCACATTCCACAGATTTATTGGCAAATTCAAATAAGCGACAATTTCGATAATGGTTAAAAATTAATCACAGAATAAGTTTTCAAACTTCCCGGTTACCTGGGAATGGGTGTCCATCCATTGTATTTAAATTAATGTCCTGTTCCGCTAACTAGTTTTTAAATTGCTGCCATCCGGTACGATTAGATAACCTTAAATTATTGGCATTAATTTATCAGACAACTTTTGAGCATTTGTTTTACTGCTTTCCTCTTTAACAGTTGAATTTACTGTTTCTTCTCTTAGCGATTGCCAAATGACCGGTAATTACTCGTTTTAATACAGATCTCAGATTTGTTCGCAGTTTATGCCACAGTTTTATGTGTGCTCTCTTCTGTTAAGTATAATATATAACAATTAGAAGCAATTAACAATCAGTGTGCCATGAGCATATAATAAAATAGGCATTCTGTTCTCATTTTGATACAACAGATGCAATTACCTGCACATAGATTTAGCATTTGGATGCGCCGCTTAATACGCTTGGCTCAGTGGACATTCACTCATGGATTAATTAATCGTACTAATTCCTCTCTGACCAGAATGGCTGATTGAACCAATACGAATATGAATCTAATAGTACGCTGATAACATATACCTCCTCTTATGCCATTTAAATAGTAGATGAACATTTTATATTACAAAACAATATCCATGAAAACGATGTGAATTAATAACCAATAATATATATATATATATATATATATATATATATATATATATATATATATATATATATATATATATATATATACAGTGTGTCCCAGCGACTACCATACATAGGAAAATTAACATTGGGAAATTATGTAAGGATCAAGTATTGCTGTGTCTGTATGTAAACATGTGATTGTCACAAATTAAACAGTAGGTAGTTGAATTAATCAAATTTAAAACTGTCAGATTGCTGTTATTTTTTAAATTTGCTGACACAATACAACTATTACCATTGAATTATCAATATTCTTGAAAATAAATAATTTCGTATGATAAATAATATGGTTATATTTATTATTTTATAATAAAGTTTGTGTAGAAACAAATTTGGATGATTTTCAGTAATACATACCAACAACAAAAAGCCTAAGAGATTGCATTTTGTAATGGAAAAACGAAGAAAAACACAACAGATAAGCACTAAATTCAATATCACTAGCAGGTACTAATCAGTGAAATGTTCAAACGTATTCCCATTGACTCGCAGACAGTGGCTTTATCTGTCATAAAATTCTGTTCTCAATTTATTGTAAATGTGTACTCGTCAGTGAACAAATATTTTCTAAAGCATGACATTTATTAAACATTAATTCACAAAAAGTTATTAGTTTTTCACTATCTGCTGCTAATAGCAGCGTGTAATATTTTTAAGCAAAATATTTGTATTTTTTATGAGTGCGGTGATTCACCGAAATTATTTGTAATTTCCCTCACACTTCAACAGCTGCCAAAATATCTACTTCGTTAACATTCTGGGTTCCGTTTTATTACTTTTGCGAAGGCAATTGCGCCCAGAATTTCCTATTTTAAATAAAATTCCCTTAAATAATTATGTAATGTAAAATTATTTGACAGAAGTAAATTCCTTTGTTTTAAATCTTTTGTTTTTGTCACTCAGAAAGAATATGCATATAGCTCAAGGCAATAGTTGATCCTTATATAATTTCCCAATGTTAATTTCCCTATGTATGGTAGTCGCTGGGACACACTGTATATATTTCTACTAAAAAATAACTGAATATTTTACATATACCAATTTTAGTCTACTTATTTTCGTATATTTTTTTTCAAATAACAGCCGTTTCAATTTTTTTACAAGAAATAACTTCTCGAATTTCAGTTGATATTGGAATTTCGTTTTAAACCAGCCTGGAATTTCAAATATGTAATGTTTTCTTGCAATCTTAAACACGTCACATTTTGATGTCCCCGGGCGTTACCGCAATTCTCGTAAGATTTTTATAGGAAAAATCACATTTTATATTTATATACTTTCTGAGGGATTCGCGCGAATTTCACACGCACACTAACGCATAATTTACGCGCTTTACAGCCCTTGCCGCAGATATTACTCACTTCAATATTCTATATGTGCGATGTAAATGTTACCATAAATAATAACAGCACCAAGGCTGACACGGTTTCACAAATATGCGTTTTGAATACAGACTACCCCCGCCAAATAATTCTGCAATAAGTTTCTATTTTAATTTCATTCGTATTCATTTGCTGAATTTTCTGTTAATAAAATTAATTGTTGAACATTTAGACTTCATGTCGAAATAATACTGTCTCAATAGAACAATGTTACACATTGTTGATTTTATATTTATAAATATATTATCGGATGAAATGTCCAAGTGAACGAGACATTACTATTTTCTACGTTTATGGTTTTGCATAGTGCAATTATTGATATTCGATGTTGCACACATAAAACTGCACATAACGTCGACAGATGCGCGAGTGCTGCGGTTTGCAAATGGGATTTAAAAGGTCAGAACTGAGGTTTTCAAGTAATACTTTGTCGTGATTTATTGTGTGTTCCACCCTACCTTTCCGTTTTCCCTAGCTCGTTCATTTCTTATTAACCCCGTGAAAGAAAGATAGTGAAATTTTCCTTTCCGTACATTACAGACAATTACAATTTTATTGTTCACTTCTCAAACATTTTTATTTACTTCAATACGAAATAAAAGCAATGTATTTGTATTGCGCGAATGAAATATTACTATTTTCAGTTGTTTATTGAATAGAACTTAGATAATAATAGTAAATATCTCTTATAATTCACTTGTACTATGACTTGACATAACTTATGCTGTATGGTAAATGTAGGTATTTGTAGCGTCCCAGATTAAATTAGCGCAACGACTTCCGGCGTGTGGCAGGCCAACTGTTTCCTGTCTACACGTGACTTACACTTTGTCTTATTTACTTATTAACGTTATATTCTACTCTCCCGCTTGTTCCCTTATAAAAATTAATGTCTAACGTACGTTAGCAGTTGGTCAAAATACATATTTTATTACACCATCTGCAATCAGAGTTGTTAATTTAGATTGTTGCTTGCTGTACAAAATATAGTTTGTATTTGATCATTTTGTTCTGTACAGTGTATGTTAATGTTGCAGCACACTAACCATACCTCTACATACTGTCAATTATATTGTGTCTATACCGTTGCCACAGAACATTGTTCAGATGTATTCCTTATGTATTTTGTTTGACTAATCTTCATGAATATTGTACGACCTCCGGTGTCCGATGGGGCCACGTAGGGTGACATTTAACTTGATATTTTCAAATTTGCATACAAAGTAAAATGGAAAAATACTTTTTTGTACTCGGAAACTTTTCGGAGGGTAGTCAACATTGTGCATTAAACAAAAGACGATTTTTTTTGTGAGCGTCATAATTTTTACATAACTCCGTGGAAATAAAAGTACTGAAAGAATTTTAGTACTACACTAATGTTCCATTTTAACATATATATATATATATATATATATATATATATATATATATATATATATATATATATATATATATATATATATGTGTGGGCACGTGTATGTTTGGAATATTTCAAATATTTATAATTAACGTGTAAAACGTGGCAGATAGCATTAAATATGCAACATACTAATCCATTTCATTAATTACACAATACATGTACAAATATATTTGGAGCATAACGAAAATAAACTTAATCCATTACCGTCAAAAGTCAATAAAATTAGAACGTTCCATATTTTTCTATGAAAATTGAATAGCCAGTCGCCGGGTACAGTGTTGGGACAGGTTCATTGTTACTGGGAAATAAAGGCAGGGGTTCTACGTATGAAGTAGTAAGCAAATATACATAAATACAAAATATATGTCATAAAATACAATTCTTTCCACAGGCATTTTTCCCTGCTGTCAGATTTTGTAGTAATAATGTTACATTTCAATTTGTATAATCCGTACGCATGCCATCTTAGAAATTCAATTTGAATATACATTGGGATTTATATTTATAATTCAATATATATATATATATATATATATATATATATATATATATATATATATATATATATAAATTACACGAGCGTTTATTATTGTTCATGCATACTATGGATGATGTGAAGCGCAATATTCCAGGACAATAATGTGCTCTATTGAAGCGAGCATAATCGATGTCACTTTTGCCGGTACATTTGCATTGATTAGTTCGTGTATATGTACATATATCTTGTTTAACTAATGTTAATTTCTACTAGTGACTTCATCATTAATTATTTTATCTAAATGAAGGTCATATGGAAAGACAGCGATCTCTTTATTTTACATTTCATGTATTTTCAGTCACAGATATTTAAATAAAAGTTCGTGCGAATTGCCAGAGGTTTCGTAGAATGGCATCTTAGATCGTCAGATCTCCCGGCTTTAGATTTCTTTTTTCGGGGGTCATCACAAGTTGGTGATCTCCGCTGACCGGCGTAATACCCTTTAACAATTGAAAGAAAATCCGATTTGCAAGTTTGAACAGTGACTGAAGATTACTATGGCGATGGAAAAATACTGGTAAGATAAGGAACACAATACCTACATTCTGTCGTAGAATATATCTAAATTAGATCAGACCATCACGTCAATTCTATATAAAGCGTTACAATAACTCTAATAGCCTGAGCAAATTGTGTCACCATTAAAAGTAATAGTAGATTTATATATTTTATGTAGATAAATAAGTATAAATATTTTCAATAGAAACATTTTAGAATACTTCTTTGTTTATATGTGATTGTTGTATTTATAAAAGGATATTGCAGCCGGGCGAGCATTACTCTGAAAGTGATGTTAGCAGCTGTTGATTTTCAAGCTCGTCATACATATCGTGATCGTGATCGCTAAACCACTAGCGAACAGCATAAAACCTTCGATATTCTCTGTCATTTCAACCCGTTTTATCAGAAAAGCCCGGTAAAATTGAAATGAATTCAAGCAGAAAAACACCTCAGCTCTATTTTGATACGTCACAACAAAACTGGGCTTTGTGACAAATATGAATGCTTCTGTGAACAAATGTTACCAACCGTGTTCCATGCAGCGTATTTATTGATTTTCGTTATTAAATATACATTTGAATCGGAACAGGCAGCCAAACATCAAATACATGTGTGTTGTACAATTCAAAACTAATCATAATCATTCTTGGCAAACCCTTTCGTGATATCTGTAAGCCCAGATTTCGTGTAATCTAGGTAGTATTGCATATAAATCGTATCAAAACAGAATAACGTACTCAACTTGCCTTCAAATACACGTACAACACATGTTTTTTATTTGCATATTTTTGTGTAAAATTAATATTTATGTGAAGATAAAACCGGTACCATGTCTATAAATGTAGGGAAGGAATTATTGAAATTTAATTAATTTCCCATGAATATTTAATTCTGAAGTTGTTTATATTATGAAGGGCTTTTTTTGGTATTATTAAATTAATAATCTTTAGAATTAGTATGCCAGAAACAGAATTAGATTTATCATACTTGATCAATACCCGTTATGTTACTAACTCATGTATTTAAAAAGAATGAATTCACTTTCATTTTAACATGATTAATATAACGACACCGCTGGCTCAGCAATCTGCGCTACCAAACTTTGCGAACCTCCTACATTAATCATGGGGTTTTCAATAGAAATTAAGATAATTTATCCAGAAGCTTAACATATTTCGCTCGTACCGTCATTAATAAATGCCCAATCTTGTGTCTGATATAATTCGTCTTCATAAATCTGACAATTATTTACAATTAAAAATGGTTGTGCACCTGAACTTCGTTCAGCCGTAGTCTTACTTAAAACCCAACTGCCTCAGCAGAACACTTTTCGTGTCATTTTATTCGTAGGCCGGCCTTTTATTGAAACGCACGTTTCACTTCAAGTGATTCCTGAGTTAGGACAACAGAGGAATTTAATTACTTGCTTACGTCGCGCCGTGACATTGCGTCTATGGTAAAACGTGCTGTAATTTTTACATGATGAAAATCCGTATTCCGCGTTTCCGGCAATAACGTCCGACGCAAGGGAAAATAACGGACCGATAGGCAAACAGCAGTGTCCGGCGGGGACGGCAACTCGCCAAGCAATAATAACTTGCCATATGAATTTGCTGACGCTTACTCTGAAATACGAAACAATTAAAAGCGTGTATGTATCATAGCACTGGGGGGGGGGGGGGGTATGTGTAATTATTTATTCGTTCAATTCAAATCGCTACGAGTAAAATGTTTTTCAAGCCATAGGGGAACATTGAGAAATATTTCATAACAGAAGAACGTTTGGTAAGCCGCACGATTCATTGCACACAGAAACATTACGTTCCATTTAAGTAGACTCGTACATCAATTAATGTCGCTATCGTCCGGTCGCATTGTACCAATCCGAAATTATATGCTGAAATGTGTGTAACTGGGCCAAGTTTGTTTTAGATTATGTCGACAAAGGAAGATACGACTGTTTACAGGGCTAAGAAAGTGATAACATTCTGCTGGCTTCACGAAAATGTAACGGAAAAAAATGTGCATAAATCTGTTAAACCCAAGACGAAACACGAATTCATTTATATTTCAGCTGGGCAACGCTGACGACGACACATCGCACAGAATATCAATGGCAGCGCTGACGCAGAACGACATGACAAATTTCATTATCTCCGTATTACTCCTACGACTTTGGCTTTATTTTCTTGCTTCTATAAAAGAAATAACGAACTGACTGGAATTAGAAGCGTGTACATCGAAAACAACATATTTCCACTCGCGGATTATGCAAGTATTCAGAGGCCGCACATTTAAATTAAAACTATGACTCATTTATAAACAATACAAGTGTAAACTTTCATGTCAGTTTCACTAAATAAACACTGTCAAACTCGAAATGATTATTCTTAATTATGTGCGTTTATTCGTGTTGACTTAAATGATGGAAACAATACTATATATATACTTGTACATAAATGTGATTGCGTGCAAAACAATTAGGTGTATATGTTATAAATAACATCGCATGGTAAACTACAGATGACAGAACTTAATCCTGCGGCAAACCACACAGAATTGTATATGTTGGACTCTTTCAAGCAGGCAATGCAACGGAACGCAGGCTTGTGACTCCACGAAGCAGAAATCCGCTAGGTTTTAGTGCGCTGAAATACGACCGCCCCCGGACCATTTATTAAGGTGTATTTACCTTTCGGAAAATAAACATTGGTCAAACTAGCATGTGTACGATCGGTCGCAAATCGGTAACGGTGTAGTGTTGTTCAGTAACGCCAATGCGACGTTGCATTCCTGCAGGCTATATGTGTGCGTGTGTGTCAGCCGACAGAAAGTAAGGTCATTTGTCCTAACTAAGCCACTAACTAGGACGCATGGACGTCGGCTTTGCAGATGCAGGATAATAGTAGCAGGATAGCCGAGATGGCCGAGATCCAATTCCCCTTTCCCCTGGCATCTCCAAGTGTTGACGCTCAAGATCTCACCATCGTCGTGCTCCATTAGGATACATTGCTGACGTTGCGCGTCTTATTTTAATTAAGCTCCCCGGAATAAGAAGAAAAACACCACTACACATAGCCAAAAGCACCGTCAGAGACATACGTGAGAATTAGCTGCGCAAAAAAAGCCCGAATATTACAGCCTTGTACTTTACTTCACGCGCTCCACGATACAAGCCATTTTGCATTTACTACGAATTAGTTTTTGTAAAGTTATTTAAAATTTATTAAAACCAGATTAAATTCTTGGCAGCGGAACACGATTGCTGGTTGTATTTAATATAAATTGAAAATACTCAAATTATGAATAATTCTACAGCGAGTTTGAGTAAATATAAAACTAGAATAACCAACATATTGTGGTCAGTTATATATGACGTTGACAGGACGTGTAGACGTCGTCGACCAAATATAAATTGAATTGTTCCGTGTCAAGCTTAGTGGCCCAGACTCTAAAGCCCAGTTCGCAGACAATGTAATCAAAAGATGTGCAGGATTCGAGACGCCTTAACTTTTAATGCAGTGCACCCAGCGCTTGTATTTAAGTTTGCGACACGAACAGAATATAAAGATGAGTCGGATGTTGGCTCGCTTTCCGTGCTAATGCACCAGTCCCGCATTTTTCTTTACGGCACCGTTACAACGGATTATATATTTTCTTTTTTATCATCCACGGCCTTATTTTTAATTCATTTATTTTTCCCTGTTATTACCAGAAGCTCGCATTTTAAAATAGCTTAGACAGCCTAAGAATTTCTCGTTACATTTAAACAATCGTTTATGAATAACAGTATTAATAATTATGTTAGATAAATTAGTATTTTAAATGATGAAAAGGAGATAATAGCTAATAACAAACCACAATTACATAATCTAATTTGCAATTTACATTAAAAATCTACCCAAATGTTCGTATTTAAAGAAACCAATTACAACTTCCAATATTTCATTTGCAAACGTAACAATGCAATCATCTGCAGTTTAATTATAATCGTAAGTAAGGATTTATTCGATTTAGTTTTTTTTTTTTTATAACTGCAATTTTTGAGAGTACCTAGCTGTAGAACTAAGAAAAACAGCGAGTATTGAAAGGCCTTGATAGAAGTTTACTTAAGAACAAAGAGCTTAAATATCTAGTCTTTTAATTAAAATTTTAATTATGTCGTCCAATGTCAACTTGAGAAATGCTTGAATAAGATTTAGGTTATTTTTCTGATTTCATTACAGGAAGTAGGGACTTTGAATTTAAAATACATTACCAGAGATTACATGTGAATATATATATATATATATATATATATATATATATATATATATATATATATATATATATATATATATATATATATACATACATATATAATCTATATGTAATGTTCATTATGATGTTCTTATACAATAGCTATTATCGATAATAAATAATCCTACACGAGAGTGCATACAATGGATTTTACATTAAATTACATTCATATATAACGTAAAATACAGATGATTGTAAGTGAATTATAATATCCAGTAATGCTTTATCTAACAAATATGTTGATTCAGTTAGAATAATTCATTTTGATCATTTTGCAATCGAACATGAACAATCACAACATTCAGCGTGTTTGTGAGTTACCATACAATGGATAAACTTTCCAATACTATCATGGAGAGGCAATAAATCTATCAAGTTTATATTCCATGATATATGGGCCGATACACGGAACATACAGAGTACAATTTTAATGCGCACGAAGACAAACAAAAACATTATTGACTGCTTCAGTTCCCGGATGACGCGTGTACAAAATCCGAATACAAAAAAAAGGAGATAAAAATCTGCGAAAATATTTTCACTTAGTTAATATTTAGCTGAGATATATGGAAATAGATACGTACATAAAAGAACAATTGTACAACGTTCTACAGCCATTACAATGTTCATCTACGAATAATGAATACGATGTTATTGTATTATCATCCCTATAATTATTTTTATTTACGTTTAAAAAGTGTGGAAAAATTGTAGTTTTTTTACAACTCATCCGATACTAGATTTTCTTTATTGAAATTAGACAAAACTCGATGTATATTGGCATAGTAGTAAATACGAATGTGAACGTCATCTCACAAAAATTTATTTTCAAAAATAAACAGTTAAGGAATCTATCGAATAAACAATATAATTTTGTAGGTGTTGAAATTGGGTGTAATGCAATTAAACAAGAGAGATTTAGTGTTAAATTCTCGTTTGATTATTGAATCCCTTGACATATCCAAAGCTAGTAACCTTGTGTCAGATATAGGCACATTTCAGAAATGTCTTTATTTTAACCAGATCTTTCATTTGGTCCTAACCTGAATAACTTTATAGAATTTTTACGATTTTGGGCGATAAAATGTGGTGGAACCGTCGACGTTATTATCTCGCAAACAACTCGAGTCGGTCCTTTATAAGTAGGTAAATGGAATGTGTCTTAAATTTCATGTTGAGGTTTATCTCCTTAGCGCATAAACCATTTACTCACCTTTAACTAAGCTGCTCTATACACATTCGCACAACGAATTTGAAATTTTTGCATTAACTACGGAGTGCATTTACATATTTGCATCTGAAAACTTAGTTAGCATATAAATAATGTGGGTTGCGGTTGAATTATTGCCGTGTAAAATATGGCCGCAATTAATATACTTGTATTGCTACCCGGGAATAGAGGGAAATGTACAGGCATTTAGAGGAAAATAATGTATGTGTGCTCCTTTTTTTTGTAAGAAGCAGGTCAGACTACCGGTTAACGTACGTTGAACCGTAAATAAACATTGTTGTTTCCATAACATGGTCGGCTCGAGCGCAATTGTTGCATGCACTACAAGTCAGTTGTAATCTATGATCATATTGCCAGTCCAGTATCTATATCTCTGAAATTGAATTTTGTTTTAGATCATATTTTTTCAACTCAAGATTTATTTGTGTAGCGGAAAATAGATTAACTGAAAAATATATGTGAAATATAGTAATTTTTCTCTTCAATTTTCTTGTATCATGTAATACTCTTCTATTATTTAATGTCTTGACGTTTAAATGTCATGCATATTGACGATCTTGATTGGCTTTGTGAACTATTTACACTGTGCACTTGGGTGCATACAGCTAGAAAATAATTTGAAAAATTTGAAGCTCTATTTTAGCGAGTAAAGTTTGCATTGGATTTTATTACCGAACCGAGCACCACATACCACAAACTTACGAAGCACTACATGTTTGAAAGCATTTCGAGTTGAAACTCTTGGGTAAAGTTGCAGAGATAAGACGCTCCATTTGCGGTGTAGACATTTTACCAACGTTAAGGCATCAATCAAAATATCCATGCCGATATAATTTTGTCTCCAATGCCACTGTGCTGTCTTCCTCCTGAATCTGAAATGATAACGCCATTTCATTTTGAATCATTGCGGTCAACTTCAAGATATTTAAGCAAACCAGCAAGAGAAATACACAGATTTCCCATGTTTGAGTTGTGTTGTTTTTCACATAATATAGTTTTAAAAACTACACGACAGACAAATAGAATTCGTTCGTCTGTATTTCTAAAGCTGAGTATATTTTCTTGAAGTTAAAAATAAAATTATCTTCCGAATTTTCAAACGTTGAATACAAAGTACTACACAAAGTATTTTAATTTTCTTTATAAATCAGTGGAAGTATCGGCAAAGTTTGTTAACTCGCCCGTTAACGAAACTCGGTTTGGTGATGTTCCATTTAAATTCAATACAGTATATATACATCCTTTAGGAGCTGAGTTCAGTCAGACATAACAACAGTTGCAAAATTACATTTCAATTACATTTGTCAAAAGTTCAAACATTGCTACAAAACCATTTTACATTTGTAACAACAATGAGGTTAATAATACGATGATAAAAACTAAATGATTTTTTTAGAAGTGCAATTTCTCTCTGGCGCATTATCTGAAATGACTACCCGTATTTTTTTCTATCGCGCTTAGTTTTTGCTCATAAAAATCTGAAAAAGAATTAAATATACGGAAATTGCAAAGCGTACTGAATTTTCCCTATGCGCAAAGCAATTTTCTGGCAGATGAAAACAGAAAGTGTACAGAAGCTTGCACCAAAAGCTTTTCAGGCTCAATAGCATCATTTTCAATCGCAGAGAGTTATAAATATATGTTTCAAACTTCCGGTTTAGAGAATAAAATAAAACAAACTCGAGTTCATTAGTTAAAGGAGAGTAAAATTTATTATTCATCAGTTAATGTAATTAGAGTAATGCTATGAAATGACCTCCATCGGACTGTATACCTATTTAAATTCTTCGTGTATTTGTTGATGGGCTGTCCAAAGAGTATAACAAAATAACATTAAAGGATCCAGGAAATTACAACGGACAAACTCAGCCGTGTGAAATACACATACAGTAACCATGGAAACGTCTACAAACAAATATTAGCCGAGTTTCGTAATCAATTATTAACATTGTTCATCATAACATCTACAAAAATAGATTCAATTTCAAATATGAAACGCGCATCAAGTATGTGAAACAATGAATTACATTTTTAATATAATTTGTTGGGTAAAAAAATAATGAAACATTTTAGCCTTTAATTAAAAGTGGAACAAACTAAATCAAAAGCCTAACGCATTTCGGGCGTCAACTATGACTGTAATGATTGTTAATGTAAATGACCCATATTACTGTCAACATCCGGACATTTCAACTTAAGATTTGTTGCATGCCAAATTGAACGCGGAAAAACTGTAGAATAAATCGCTACTAGAACAAAGAAAATAACAAAAGTCACAAAAATAAAGTGGATTGATTTGACATTTTGCTACAGATATTGACATGGTTCAATATTTGTAGGACAGATAGTAATACATGGAAGTTTATTAGTATTCTTTATTAAATGGACCTGACGTGACCGTGCAAATTTCTCGAGAATTCCAACCATCTGACCGTTTTTAATTATTAAATGCATGAGCGACTTGCGTAATTTGTAATGTATAATATGGCATGCGTGTCCATATTATGTCAAGCTTACCGCACTACAAAGCTTTCCCTCTAATGGAATAAATAACACTCAAGTTACATTTTTCCCGTGCTAAATAAATCATTGACGTTCATGGTAGGCGTCATGAAAGAATTTTCATGTAAATAAATATGACTCGTTGTAAAAACCAGAATCTTTCACTTAGCGAGCGGATCTTAAAGAAAGGTTATTGGACCCTACTAGACCGATTTAGAATTGTGTTTACACTATCCGAACGTGGTTTCCACTTGTGATGTACACTCCACATCACTGACAATATTTGCTTTGCATCAACCGTTCTTCTGGTTACTACACAGTTGACAGAAGTGTATAAATAACGATGTTAGTCCGTTATTGATAAACTGAAAATACATTTTCTTTCTTTCCTTTCATTCTAAAATTAAATCAGTTATTTACGTGCAAAGGTGGGTCTGTCAGTTTAAATAATGAATTGTGTTGCATGCACGTAGCAATGTGTAAAGTAAAGTGAATGTTCGAATAATGGAATTGCAACGATCGAGAGATACCTGTAGCATTTAATTATTTACATAAAAGTATGAATAGTTTCGTACGAAAGTTGTAATGGATTCCGTTGTGTAACATATGATCCAAGGAGTTTTCGTAAACCATAAATAATTGAACACCGGTCTGAGAAGAATACGGCACGGTGACTGTAAGTAGTGCCATTACTTTTTCCGGCGTATGTAAGGCTCGCGAATTCGCGCAGGAAATTGAAATGAATGGAAAATATCACGCCAGAGTGCAGTGTGTTGGTGTGACCTGCAGAAACACGAGCACTAGTAATAAATACCACTTGTCGGACAAGAACACAACGACACACAAGGATCACACAGTATAGCAGGATTCGAGTCGGCCGTTATTTATGTGTGCCAGGCCCTATCTTTGACCTGTAAAGGTGACTGATAGACGTCGACAAGTATTCATTCCCGTGGCCACCAAATCAGACTGGTGTCGTATATCTCCTATGCAGAACAGCTACGTATATGTATAAGTAAACAACGTATTATATATATATATATATATATATATATATATATATATATATATATATATATATATATATATATATACATACATACATATATATATATATACATCCATTCATCCAGTTGTGAAGATTTAAAATGGTTACTACCAGCTATGGTACAGCCACAAAGTGGATCGACGCCGAGCAGTGAGTGCTCGGATCGTGCGCGTCCGACACTGTTGGCCGAATTGCGCGTTGCTATGGCGACGGTTCTTTCGATTCTCCGCTGTGTATTGTTATAAAACAGTGGCGCGTTATCTTGTAGATTGTTTTGCCGGCAGTTGTTCGTGGGTACCGCGTGATCCACGGGGGAGCAGTTGCCGAACTAGCCGGTTCGTTTTGTCTTAATGGAAGTTTGCTTGTAAGTGGTCACCGTCAAATCGAATGCGCTTCTGTGTCGTCTCGCGCTAACATTCAGTACTCCGCCACAGCGAATGCCAGGGGCACACGAGAACTTCGCGTGCTCCATCGCTTTTAACACACAAATGGTTCTGGTTCGCTCGCACAAAGAACACAAAGGAATAAATGTGATACTTTATAATTCTCTCCGTGATAGACGTGATTTGCAACGTTGCTCAGATCTCCTACGTGAAATAATTCTTTATTGTTATTGTTGCAGATAATGGTGTCCAGTCACATGTGATGATTATGCCAACATTACACATCGCCGTGAGGCTAATTTGTTGTCAGATTCTTAGTTCATGTAGAATATACATTATAGCATTAAATAACTGGCAGCTTATCTGTATTTGTATCGTTTACTGGTTACTGGTAGAATATGTGGGATTGTACAGATACGAGAAAGTTTTAATAAGAGTTTTTTAATCTTCCAAACTCAATGATCTCTCTTCGGCAGTGACATACAAATTACAAGTTTAAATTTGCCAACAATTTCCTTTAGATAAACCTAACATTTAATGAGATTTTACAGTGTAATTGATAGCTTCGATAAGAAGGGAGCTCTTCAGCTTGAAGGAATACAATAGCTATTTTTTTCAATAATAATAATAAAAAATACATCACGCTATATCTCAATTACATGGGAGTAGCACAAGTATTTGTTTACATTGTTCGGAGGTTTACCAAAATGCATTTACCATTTTCCCATCGAGAAAATAATTATGAAAAGGGTCAACGGCATGGTCTTAACGCGCAAAATAAACAAAATTAAAATTGACTAAAAACTCACTTAACAAAAAACAAAATTCGTACAAACAGTAACGCATAAATTTATTGCAAGTAGGAAAAAGTTTTGGTTTGTCTCTCTTGAAAAACGCCAGGGACGAGTGGCAAGTGGTGTGAGATGGTGGTGCAGAGACAAACGCGGAAAGCTAAATGAGCTTTTCAAACTTTTCAAGGCCATCTCGAACTGTACACAACGCGAAATAAACGAGAATGGGCAAGGTTCTCGTCAGATACGGTCGGACACTTGCAAGCTACTCCACTACACTTGTGGTTAGCTCAGGGGAAATCACGATGAATTCTTCGGTAGCATATCTGGCTGCTAGATTAATCTTCTCGCACACGCCTCAGAACACCGGAGCTAAACGTGTTAACGTCTCTAAGTTTTCGGGAAATTCCCGATTTCTTTCCATACTCATTCCATCATCCCCGTGACGGGCATGGCTACAATGAAGCGCTTCATCCATAAACTTAGTTATTTGCATACGCTGACACCGAACTGTGTTACGGTGATGTGGACAGCAGGTATCGCCGTCCAAGTAATTAAAATTACGCACGCTAGTGGATCGCATCTAGTTGGCGTTATCCTTCGGATCGTTTTGCGCCATCTGTCATCGCTACGTCCGGCCCGGAGTGCTCGCCGTGAAGTATTGAAAAACGAGAAAAGAATGTGACGTAATATGCGAACGACGAGAGAAAATATAGCAGATAAATGTGATACGGACCCAAAAGTCATAATTTTCTTTAAATTGGATCCATTCGCAAAATGAATTGTTCGAAATTTTTGTTCAATAATTTACGTCCGTAGTACTACAGTAAAGTCGCAAGTAAAAACAGAAGAAATATTTGTTGCGATTTCAGCTCAATAAAATGTAATTTATCAGAAATATAGAAATCCAGGAACGTAGAGTCACTAAATGGTAACGCATCAATATTGAAATATTACAACCGTTCGAAAATATTGGCCCAGAACAGAACGTTAAAAGTAAATCAAAACCATATTTTATCTGTATGATATACGTCAGTTATTTACTAGAATTATATTCCATTATTCTATATATAATACGTATAAACAAATTAGAAACAATAAGTAGTGTCTTATAATAAATGTAATACTGCGTGCATCAGCTACTTCATGTCCGATAATTAAATCACCAGAGGACTAATTAGCTAGACATGCAATATCTATTACTATAATTACATATTTACAAACATGTACACATACTACATGGCCCTACTAAGGACTCCTAAATGTACTGTGGAAAATTACATTTAATATTATTCGACAATTGTGATCTGAATCTATTCTCCGAAGTTTGAATCTCTATTGATTCATGTAGTAATCGGTGGATATGTGCTGTGAGTCTTGTTCTTTCATGTTCCTTTATTACCAAGCGATGATTTTTATCTGTTTGCATGAACAAGTTTATAAACGTTAATAAAGTTATTTTCATTCCATTTTCATGGCAGTATAAAGTATGTTCAACTACTGTAATCTTATGAAGTAAAACAAAGTAGACGGATGAGCGATGTATACTTTGTTAAATAACATTTCAGACTAGGCTCCAGGGAATATGATTCTTTGAAATTAAACAATATTCATGTACATGTATTCGCATGGACGAGAACAGAACAATATTGTAATATTCGCGTTTTACAGTGAAAGCATCATATTTCAGATAAGGACTGGTATGTTGATGTTGGAGTTAACTTGTACATCAAAAAGATCCAGCATACGAGTGATATTTCTGGTTTCGCTTACAAAACCACTTCTCTATTATTTCTACGAAAAGGGACAGTACTGAAAGCTTCGTACATACAAAGGAAATGCAAAGTATTACGTCGTATTCTACTAACAATAACTACAATATCATAACACAAAAGTTAGCTATGTTAACCAAAAATAGTTAACAATCAAATCAGTTTTAAACCAATTTTCTATCACTAGAAACGGTTCACTGCAAATAAGTTTTTATGTATAATTTATAGTTACATTTTAAACCCTTTGGTTGTTACATTTAGAGGGAGATTTGGCACTCAAACTAATTGTGACACAACTACTTGCTGCGTGACTTAGGTTTCACAAAATGTATTATGTTAGCTTTTATTTTAATTGCGAGTTAGGCGTCGTACGTATGATGAAACATAATGTTTAGTACACACCCAAGTTTTCTCGGTAGACTAATATTTTCATTGAATTAACTGTGTTTATGTAGAAAATATTAAATGACCCAATTTTCTAAATTAAAAGCCTTTATCTTCGGGCATTTATTTCAAGAGAACATGGCTGTACTGAAAAATTGGTGCTGCATACAATTCTTTATTAACACAAACTAGGGGCTTACAAGCGGCACACAGACTATCCATATATCCACAGATGTAGGATTTGCATTTGATTGCACTGATGACTAGGTACTTGTTTACCCATATGGATGCATCTATTTAGCAAATATAATGAAAGCAATGAAGCGGAATGAGTTAGCGAAGGATAGTGCAAGTGCTAAGAGCCAATTTGACCGGCTTTTTAAAATCATTAACTTTGTAGTAAAATGAAAGGTTCGCCGTGCTCGTTACACTTGATTATTGTCAAGAACGAAATGAAAGACCCAGACGTTACGTTACAACATAAGTTTCTGTGGAAATTGACGAAGTTTATTTAGGAGCGCCACAGTGCATGGGGACGGAAAAGCTTTATATTTTCGTCAGTCGCTCAAAGCACTCTTTCTAATAACAAGGCTTTCTTTTTCCCAGGACTTTATATGATATGGTCTCAATTTTTCACATTCCGGCTGACATTAGGCCGCTTGTATAGCTCTATTTTATTAAGAAAAAAGCCTCGCAGTTCACTTGTGAAATGGCCTATTATATTTCTCATATTCCCTTAACGAATGCGTGCATTCGTAAATGAAGAAACAATTCATTTTTCTTCAAGTCCATTGTCAATTGATCAAAAATGTTATGAACACAATTATTACAACCGTTATATATTATTTATTTTTTCTACATTGCCTAAATAAAATACTCCTTTCCAATGCCAGGATGGTTCGCTATAAACTAATTAAAGCATTTTATTCGCCAGGAAAAACAAGCGTCCTTTGTGTTCAATTAAATTAAGAAAATTAGTTAAGTATTTCTAAGAGCAGGAAATTAAACTGTGGATCCGAAGGCACGTCCACGATTGCAATATGGAATATAATTATGTTTTGAACATCGACTTCTGATTTCCGTAATTTTCCTAACAAAGACTACATAGATTACGTTCCATGAAACAATTTGATCTTTATCATGCTCAGTGCGAGCGATATTAGATTTTTAATTCCATGTGACTAGCCAGAAATTCAAGGCTGAACTCACATTTGCGATTCTAATTCTTGAAGAGTTACTGAGAATTTAAATGATATCACTTACAGTCCAGTAAACACTGAACTTTAACTTATTACAGATCTTTCATAATTCTTCCTAATTCATGTTCCACGTACTGGCGAATTCTTACGTCCGCACGATTATAAACCTTCCAGCATTTGCTAGTATAATCATTTAAATACACCATATCATTTTATAGAACAATCGACTAGAATACAAAATGATAAATTAAGATTAATTCTTGAACTTTACCAGAGCTTATAATTGAATAAAGTTGATCGCTAAATTATAAGCGAATAAATTTGAGTGCACCCCGCAGTTATTCCAGTATATTACCATTTCACCCAATAATACTGTTAATGTGATTCATTTATATTTTTATCAAATATTAGCACACGCTTTTAACTTATACAGAAAAAAAATACTACATCAAGTGCATGGAAATGTGAACGTAGATAAGAAACTTGGCGAAATTTTTTGCATTTTTTACCTAGAGTAATTACGATTTTATTCCTAATTGCTTTCCGCCTTTTTCTTTATCATGACTTTACGTGAAAATGTCTTCTTTAATTCCCCCACAAAAAATGTGATGCACCTAGACAGAAATGAGAATGTTTTATTGATAAAATTTTCTTGACGGCTTCTATTTCAGAAAACCTTGTTTACTTTTTTATAGCGCAAGAAAATTATTGTAATAATAATTGTCCCTCAACAATTATTGTTTATACATTTTAGAAATCTAACGTAACACGTATACTTCTGTAAGTTAAATTATATTTGTTTGGATAAGAAAAGTCGATAAATACCGCTTGAACACGGAAACAATTTTCAATTTATTTTAGTAATTTAATTAACTGATCAACGATAACCGTGCTCTTATGTGTTTTCGCACACTGTATTTCATTGGTAATGGATTTCACGTAGGTACTTTCAATTCGAAAAAATGCGTTCACAACATAATTAACATAATTCGATCATTAAAACTTTCAATCTGTATTGGAAAGGATGTTTAGATGTTAAGTAATTACGTGCAACATCCGCTATTGGAAAATGGTCATTCAATTTATCTGATTAAAACTATAAAATTACATCGTTCCCGTTATTTTATGACGACAGATTAATCCCAAATAATGCGCTGTATACGGATATTCTGTATTGATCTTAACGTTAGTGGATACAATATTCTAAATTCTGAATGTGCGTGATTTATTTCCGTCCCGGTACGTGTAAGTGTGATTAATTAAATGTGTGAGTAGAAGACGAATGAGCCCATTTCTCTATAGATCCATGAAGTTTAAGATACGTTCTGATTGCTCTTACCGGTTATTAGTTAACAAATCCCAGTATGGATTTGAGTTCCGTACATATCCGTACAGAGTTCCAAGTGATGGCAACGCAGAGGCATCATTTAGTTTCTACGTTAAATTTCTCTTTCATGTGAAAACCTCACTCTAACAAGTTTTAATTCAATTATTGGCTCTATAGCTTGTCACATGGCTCGCATCCATCTTGTCTAACATTTATTTTTCTCCATTTTGTTATTCGTTCAAACACACTCGTAGATATTGCATATCGATTTATCTGAGTTATTCGCAACTCTGATCGCGCACACAAGAAACACTCTGAATCTTTTTATTGCCCTGACAAAATGTTATTTTGTAGAGCATAGCCTTTCAGACTCTGGTTCATACATGAATACATTTTCTTTTTTTTTGTAATATATTAATACCTCTTTAAATCATATACCTACAAAAATTTTTGTGCAGAACTATACTGAAAAAATAAATGCATAGCGAAAAACTAATGCAAAATGCGTGTGCTGGTCATATTTTTTTATAGATTTTTGTTGCGAATTTTGAATGGAAATGGTGAAAGCAAACTGGTGTTCAAATCTATTCAGGTCTGACACATCAGAACATTGGAACACAACAACTGGTGTAACATATATTTACTACAATACAATGCATAGTGTAAATACACTTGGCATCGTTGCAGTCACATACATCATACATTCAAATGCTATTAATTAAGATTATATATGTTGTTTATACAGAGAACAGCAATGCAAAACAAAGAGAGTTTTCATCGTCGTAATTCATGTACACCTGTGATATCTTCGCTAAATGTAAACAACATTCGATTTCACTTTCTTTTACTGTGCAATTGTAGAATTAAAATAAACACGGTTTTTTTTTTAAAAATGTATGTTATTATTTACATACATATTATTCGGATATAAGTAGACAGTATGAAGTGTTTTGTGACGCTGCGATTGCGAGATAAAAAGTAATTGAATTTGCCAGGCTTGTATTTTCTGTGAGGTTCACCCAAGAAAATAGGTTAAGTAGGTTATTACATCCCGTTTTATAAGGGACACGGGACTTGTGTCATTTGTATTATAATATAATGGTTGCTGTTTAACACATCTGTATGCAAGCATCACTCACGCTTTATCCTGAATTCTGCCGCTACCCTCTCTTACAGATGTTAATCCTGATACACAAAAACAACTGTATTGTACAAGTTTCAGATGATTATATCATATTTCCAAAACGGCCTATCAGAAAGACCGTAGGCAAGAAAGAATTGGAAGAGAACTTCAGACGCACATCACATTGCGTCGTCGTTATAATCCATACAACTGCTTCTCGTCTCATCTTTTCTTTTTCCAACGACCGTTGCACAGGTTTTCTTCAACAAGCGAATCTCGTAATGAACGCAGCCACCATGATCGTATTTAATGTCGGTTATACAAGAATCGGTTTACTCGAAATGAGCTTCAACTTTATATCTGTTAAAAGATTTTTAAATTAAATTCCCAAGAATGGAGAACATTGTAGATTTGATGTTTTAATTTTAAATATTACCGAAATGTACGTAAATAGTTAGTAATGAAACTTGTTGTACTGCTGGTCGGGAAATAACATGAATTCCCGCATAAAATACGAGTAAAAATGTATGCTTTCACGATGTCCGTTGACCTAGTTCCCGTATGAATGATGCATTCGGTAGTGAAGTTCAATATCAGAATGTTCGAATCACTCGGTCACGCCGTGGCTACTTCAACTGATGACAACAATGGCTTGTGCTCGCCTAACGAAAGAATAGCAAAACTCTTAGCATAACCGGGTACGTTGTGAATAACTTAACCATTTTACATGGTTTAATGCGTGCGTAAAGGAGAAATGCCTGGCGTCTGGGCCGACGCAAGAGGAAATCGAACGGCCACTTCAGCACTTTGTATGATGTTCGACCATCCATTATTAAGAGCCGATAAAAGTGTCCTACAAAGAATTAAAAACTTAGCGCACAAGTGAGTAATTGTTCCACCGATTATATATATATTCCTTTGTCTTTCATTAAAAATATTCCGGATAAATCTTCATTTAAAACTGCTTCTGTCTTCACCTCACATTTGTACTGTTGCAAATTTCACGTTCTATTATATTATATAAACATTCTCATAATCAGTAATAAAACAGACAGTAAATTGTATGTACTGAAGCAAATTAAAAATTGTACTTTCTTCAACCCGAGTTTCCTACATTTAGTCATGAACAAAACGCATTCAGACAAAAAATGATTACTTTTCAAAAAGTATTACTTACAGTTGCTTGCAGTGCAGTAATGAAATATTAAAATACTATGTAATACTTGTATAATTCATACACGAATAAAATATTAATAAATTATAATGTGCATTATAGACTTTCTTTCATGGTTCTGATCAAAATAATGTTTTGTGAATAAATATCGAATGAATACACATACCACTTTCATATCTTATTAAGTTCATGTAGCCAAAGTATTCTGAAGTGATAAAATATCAACAACCATTAAATCTACAAACTTGCTTCTTGCGATAAAAATTTAGCAAAAAGTGTGATGTGATGACATTGTATAAATAATATTCTTTCGGATCATATTCCACATATCTACTTGTTAACATACAGTTATGTCAATGTCACGCCCTAATGTAAACATTTCCGGAAATGTAAATAATAATATTTAGCTTGTTGATACAGTGTCAAAATATTGATGTATAGTATGTAATATCTTCGGAAATGAAACTAATTCAGATTCCCCCTGAATTTTAGATCGATGCAGATCACAAAACTGCTATGAATTTATATATTTGTGGAAACTCGATCGTCGAATTTATTTTATTCAGAAATAACATCTGAAAACTTTGATGTGATTTTCTTTACAGTTACTTTAAAATATTTGCTGTTTCAAGAAATGAATTTAGGGAAATAATTAAATTTTCAATATAAATTCTCAACGTTGTAGTATATAATTTGTTTGGAATATATGTAATAGAAAACAAATAGGACACAAGGATACGTGTTTAGATATTCACGTAATCATATAGAAATCACGCGATGTACAGTTTAGCCACACCTATAGTATATGTAATAATATAATCACGTGCAGAAACACTAACTAGAGATATGTCTATTTATGACAAAATTAACCAATATGACATGTAACAGTAGCATAAATCAGACTGTTTGCTCCAGTCTTCAGATGAGTGTAATTTGTTCCATGATTATCTATCATGAGTTATTGCGTACCGCTTCGTATCAGTCAATGTACAGTTTTGACATTATATAACATAGTAACGTTAATTTCTCCGTAATGAATTCATATCTCTCTATATTCTATATGAATGTATGAAATTTTGAATTTAGAATTTTTATCCACATTGCCTGAAAATGTAGCAGTATTTAAAGATTTAAAGTGTAAAATGCTTTCCAGATTCAAATAAACTGAAGTAATTTAAAAGCAGCCGTACTAACGCTTATACACCAGTTTTTAGGTGTGTTTACGACAAGTAGAGTATAGAATTTTGTACGTCGTCGACCATCAAAATCGCATCAACGCGATCCCAAAAACGACTAAACTCACGTAGCACCCGAAACAATTTGTTTCCAACGAGTATACTTCCGGTGGGCTAATGGTCGCGCCTCAATGTAATGCAGCATTTGGCCAGGCAGCGTCCCTAGCTCAAAAACAAATATACAACACTCCCGTCGTCCATACTCGTCGCCTGCATTTGGAGATCGAATGCCCATCAAAATTGTCAACCGCAACCTGATCCTCTTTTCGTAAAAGCGAATATATTTCATTGCATTTCCATATCGCCTTTACGAATCTTTCTGTGACTCTTAAAGTTTTAGAAAAGTTTCCTTCTTTTTACGATATGGTAATGAATGTAAATGCATAGAAGAAACGAATATAAAAATTAGTTTACGTTCATGACTCAATTGTCCATCACAAAAGCAAATCAAATGTTACCAAATACTTTGGATACAGCGTACGGTGTACCTCAAAGCTAAAACGATCGAAAGGTGAACACATACGTAACATCATCATTCCGGAATGGAACTTCCGCTCCGAATGGATAACGTCAACGATCAAACCAATTCGAATTTCCGCCACTCATCCAACGTCCCAGATATCCATTGAGATTGTCATAAGCGAAACACCAGGCGAAATGTAAACTCTTAGGTTGGATATGCATCCACTCCGATATCGACTTGGCAAGTTCCTCTGGGATTTATAATTACCCAAAACAATTACAAGCGCTGGTTGAAATGCTTCCGAATCGGAAGAAACACGTGATTTTAAATTTACCTGATACCTTTAGCATCCGCTTACAATGAAGACCGAAAGTAATAACATCATCGTTATTATGATCATCATCATCATCAAGGCTGGTCGTGCAGTAATTCCATTTTATACTACACCTTTCATAAAAATAAATCTACATAAAATATTTTTAACATGGGCATTACTTTGCCCTGATTACTTTTTGGAAGAATTACTGTAAGTGTTCAAATAAAATGTAATTTTTTCAATGAAATGCCGTATAAAACGTTATTAAATATTTGAACGGTACCAAGGTAAAATTACTGCGTTTATTCCTTTCGAGCATTATTCACAAAAAAACGGAATTAATAGTATTCCAGTGTAAAATGTAACATACATTGCGTGTTTATAATGTTCATATTTCGTGTCCTACAAATCTCTTCTGATATTCTCCCGTAAGGATAGTGTCAAATATTCCAATCTTTGTCGTTAATGTATTCGTACGTACGTGTCCGAGTGAATTGATGGTCTTCCTGGAGGTGCACCGCATAGATAATGTCATAACATTTTTATAGCTTTCCACTACATTATTTGTTCAAGTAATGGACAAAGTTATATCGAGTTTTGTCACAATCGCTGTTCGAGAACTTGTTCACGTATCTGAAACATTTACACTATCTCACATATCTATAACAGCAATGTCCGTGAAAAGCAAACACAAATTCCTAGATGAACCTCTGATGACCTTATTAGTTCCTTACTCACATATGTAGGTGACCGTAATCAAACATGTACTCAATTCTGAACATCAATAATACTATTATTTGTTTCTGCTATCATTAAATTTCTTCTGCATGTAAACGATACTGAATGATGCAGGATATTAATGCAGCGGATATCATGTAACCCAGACGATCATCCTAGTAATTCTACACATTTATCCTGCAGACTGAAGAGCAATTAGCTTCATTATTGGTGTGTTAACCGCTGTAATGTAAGGTAAGAATATTAATCATTGCATGGAATTAACTTCTCTATGAAAACATTTAGTGCTTATCTCCAATTTATTCGAAGTCTACATTATTTTTGGACAAACTCATGTTTAGGTTATATCTTGTGCAATTGCAGTTTCATTTGTGACGGATTTTACGATCAGTTTATTTATGTATCTGACTATAGCATTTGATTACTTCTATATAGGCTAATTCAGTGCTATTAATTTATTATAATTTACGTTATTGGAGTATAATTCTCTGAATTGCTATCATATAATTTTGAAATTTTTACAATAAACATTATATCATGGTATAGTCGTACTGTCAAATATTGTTTCAGTAAACAATTAATATGTAAAGATGTTATTCAATAAGACGTTTACCAATATCATAGTATTACTACGTGCAATTATTACAGTGCATATGATACCTACGAAAATGTTTAGTTAGAGATAATTGGATAGACCCGCTTGTTATCTATATAATATTGCACAAATAGTCACGTATTTGTAAATTAAACATGATGCCTCTATATATCGTAACTATAATTCACTTGCTTAAATTTTTCGTTAGTATGTTATCGCTTTATACATGAATTTCGTCAATTACATTTATGAATATAGAAAATATTAATCATTATATTGATTACCAAACATTATGTGATACGGTGGTTTCCCATATAATTTCTATATAGAAACATTTTGAACAATTTTATAAGCTATTTATCGAATACCTAAATATCGTACCTCTTCTAGAAGACGTCGATAATCTCATAAAGCAAATGAAATTTGTGAAATCGACGAAGAGTAAAGGATATCACAATATTGCGAACGGTGGGTACTGTGATTCGAATAAGCTTTTCATCTTTAGAACCACAGTATCGAAATAAACATGCAGAATACAGAAAAGAATAAAACATATGTTTCTGAAACGTTACGATATAAATCAAATAGGTGACAGACGATTGGGATTCTGGATATTGACTGGGAATATTTATATATATATATATATATATATATATATATATATATATATATATATATATATTCATTTGATTGTAACGATAAGATACGATGTGAAACTAGACTTTCAAGCATACAAAATTTAAATACGAGGTTTATTTCAATACATCAACTATGTAGATTCAGTCCGCAATCGTACAAATCACGCGTCTAATATTACGGAACGGATGGAAAACATGTTACAGACGTACACGACTTTCATACAGTCGCTTAGCGGTTCTGTCACGTATCCACGAATACTATTGATGAAAAGTTAAAAGCATTTTTTCCATCAGCGAACTCATAGGTAATATAAATTCCGATCAGATCAGAACAGAACGTTCGTACAAATAGCTAAGTGGGGAATTAACGGTCGAATGGTGACTGACGGAAATTGTGGGGAGTAGGTCTGCGCGGTTCAGCCCTTCAACAAGCCAGATTGTTCGATTGAAACCAATTACTTATAATGTAACCCAGTTTACAATGGAAACTTCAGTCAAGGACAGAATTAAAGCATTTAAAAAAAAAATATGAAAACGCCGCACAAAAGCAGCGGTAAAATGGTGTATTAGTGCAAGAAAAGGAATCACCTGAGTTACACCTATTTGGCATTTGCTAACTCGGATACACACTACCCTCTCCTGCAACAGTACATATTTCGTATATTTTGCACTATTCGCTATAAAACCAGAGAGTGCCAGGGAAAAATACGATCACACCCCAATGGAGACAGTTACTTTTTTTTGCCAGGCGTGATAGCACAATTCTATTTTTGAGTTGTTTAACTCGCATCGGGTTTTATGTGAGTCGTGCCGGCGTACGCACGTGTACATAACGTCCCTTACATGAACTTCGTTCGCACAAGGACGTAGCCGCTCATATTATCTAAGGTTGCTTCGGAATTCATGGCGCATACTGCGCGAACGTTGGGATTTAGGAAGATGATTGAATTTCGATGTTCACTCGCACAGATACAGTCTCCATTCTCTGAAATAAATCTGCGGATATATCAATCTCGTTAGGCAACTTACGACGAGTATATGACTGGAGGCTTCGACTGCGCTATTGCTAGCCGTGCTCGGCCTGTGTTCGTTCGTTCGTTCGTTCGTTCGTTCGTTCGTTTTCTTTCTTTTTCATTTAGCAAGGAGCACCTGTCAGGCACGCATCTCGAGTGCACGTACTTGAACAATATGAAAGAGTTTTCGTCGACCGCAAGATTGGCCGATTTCGGAAATCGACTTGCGCTGCCAAGCGTTGCACCATTCCTCTCTCTTCATCGTCCCCACTGACGATTATAACGCAACATCAATCAGAGTTACTGACACATCCATATACTTGGTACATATGTACCTACTGTGAATGCACATTAACTAAACCCTACAGCCCCCGTCCTCTGCTGTCACCTCGCCTTCTGCCACTGCTACTATTGCTACTGCTTGCATTTTAGTTCAATTAGGAACTTCAGTGGCCAGCACAAGTACAATCAGAGTTGAGTTCGTCCGTCATGATCATGGTGATGATCGCTGGTACGGCACTTGCTCATTAACTACCAGTCGAGTAACTTCGACTTCGAAGTATTCCGTTTAGAAATTCAATTATCATTATTAGAGCGCGTAGCTGCTGTGTCACGAGAGTGTTAAACCACCGGCTAGATTCGTACCCCATCACTTTTCGCACGGAACTGATCCTCTCTCTTTATATTGTTTAGGAAAACATCCGCTATTGATTTGGGGAGTACTGTCTTGTGTCTCCGGATAAAACAGCGTCAAGTTACCGAGCACGTGACACTGTGCCGACGTTGGCACGGTTCAAACGATCTTCGACCCTAATTCCACTACTCCGTAGGCGGTCCTCGTTTGACTTGATTAGTCCCGATTCAAACTACTCCCCAACTTTACATCAAGATTAAATACTAATCTAATTAACTGGTGCCATTAATGAGCCGTTCATTTCACACTTGCCGTATCACTAGGATAAGGCACGCGAGATGGTTTCTCTTTTTCTGACTGAAAAGTAAATAATTACGTGGAGGTTAAAGAGTGCGATCATTTGTTTTTCGGACGTTTCCTGATTGGACTGGCAGCAGGAGACGTTGACGGATGACCGCTGGTAGACAAGCCGGCGGACCGACAGGCAACTAGGCAAGCTGGCGTACAACCTCTACGCGCGTTCGTTCGCTCATTCGCTCTACGTTAATATGGCACGATGATAGTATGACACTTCCGCTAGCAAACATGTCACGAGGAGAATATCGTACTGCAACAGCAGCGGCAGGATGAACATGGGTGAGAAAGAGAATCGTGTGGATTCCTGTGGCGCACGTATCGGACAGCGTCGCCGACGCCGAATCCATTGCTGCCGTTGGAGGCCACCGTCGCCGACACTGCTGCCGCCGCCGCACGATATAAAGGCTCTCGGATCGATAGGTTCATTACAGCGTTGCCAGAGCACTCCTTTCATCCAGCATCTAGGCGCCGCTGTTGCACGCGTGTATGTGCCACCGACAGGAGTAAGCAGATGTCCTATCTTTCAATATTACAACAATGAAATAATATATATATATATGGATATATATATATATATATATATATATATATATATATATATATATATATATCCATATATACTCTCTAAGTGAGAGATTCCGATTTCGAATCAATAGTTACAGTTTGAATAACGGTTACGGATGATCGTCACACAGGAACAAACTCATACATAATATTATTCGCGCCATTTCATTTCTGACCGGTAGAGTGTAACGGAAGTTACGCAATTTGTTGCTCATTCCCCCCGCACCTCGATGTCCGAGGCACTGACAGCATTAAGGGGTGTCGTGTTATTCGCCTACCGAAATTATTATATGAACGACACTGTGCACTGCAGCAGATCGACGCCCCAATTCCTGTTTGCACTTGAAAAACACTGCATCGTATTATTCACTCGATATTGCATTCATATTCCTGCATTATGCATTTTTTAATTTTCTATTTCAATTCATTACGATATCTTGAATTTATCGACCGTTACAAGTGATGATTCCAATATTACATTAAAAAAAGTTGACACATTTCCATTACCCATTAGCTTGTCATGAATTTTTTAGAGCATGCAAAGAATAACCTGACGTATGCAATAGAAAAATATAATGAACAAACATAAGTGTTTTATTGATAATCCTGTATAACACAATAACATTATGTGGTGAAAAATAATTTGTTTTATTTCATTATTCCCATTACTTGCGATTTCAATGGGAGATTACAAATGAAATTAGTGATTTGGTGACGGTGCGAAAAAATTAATTACAACGCGTCCTTTGTAAAGTAGGTACCTCCGTAGTTTTCGTAATTACCGTCCTGGTGTTTCGCTTCCCGTGTTCACCGTTCTGGTTATGTGCAAGATAATGCATGCGTGCGTGGAAACCATTTCGGATTTGCCAATTTTAATTGTAAAATGTATTTATCTCCATCCCTGTAGGTATAATTTTACACAATTTGCCAGCGGTTTTGTTCCACTTACTACATAAATTTGATGGTTTCAGAAGTACAATTCATATAGAAACATCAGCAGCTAATGATTCAATTATTTTAACAAAATTATTATTTTATAGTTTATACAATTACTCAAAGATGTTTGGGGTAGGTAAAGAGTAGAGAGAACCAAAAAGTTCTTTCGAAATACGTGTATATATATTCTCTCATATGTTCCTAGTTCAGTATAGAAAACACGTCTTGCACATAATGGCGATCTTACGACTTACATGGCCAGACATGTGCATTTTTTCTCTACCATTCTCTCGTTCTTTGTCTATCTCCGTTCACTATTCTTTTCTGTGATGTCGAGAAGATGTAAGAAAAGAAATTAAGCACGTCAGTCTGACGAACGTAAGCTCGCGAGACGTGCTTCACAGTGATAAGCAGCAGCTTCATGTGCGCCGTCGGTCGGCCCCAGGTCTTACTTATCCCGCCTCATTGCAGTTGTACAGGGATTTAGATATGCCCGGGCTGACATGGTCGACATGTACATAATACACCAGTGCTTCCGCACCCCGGGCCCGTGCGTGCCTACTAGAGCATTCTACGAGGATGATATAGTGTCTAGTTTATTTACATCTTCAGAGCAGTATACCAGTATTAAAACGTTATGGTTTAAAACCGCGAGGTAACACAAGAGTAGCGGGAACAGTTTCACGCATCCGCATATACGGGCTGATGATGGTAAAATAATAAGGGAGATATACACATATAGGAGCCAGGCTCTTGATGTTACTGACAGACTGATTCACTCCTGTTGCCTGTTGTACAGGGAAGTGTTCCCAGATCACTGGTGCGGATTACCGAATACGCACTGTATACCATACACACCGATGATACGCACTCGCATCAAGTTATAAACGTGATCGCACTGAAGAACTCCACTAGATGTTTCTCATAGCGGGCACTCAGCAGTGGCCTGAATTTACATTGTACCCATTCCACTACTTATTACTTGTTTCCGTTGGTGTTCCCCCCGAGTTTCAATGTCAATATTAGCTTGTACATTTCTAACTAAGTTCATAATTAATTATTCTTCTGCAGGATGCCAGCTTATCTTCTAAATGTATGAGTATTCGTAGGAGTATGCGAACTTTCAAATGAAATCATTTGAAATGTCGATATGTAAGTTAACATTCATTGAAATAATAGTATTATATACGTACAAGAACAGCACAAGGTTATATGACTGATAAATGTAAATGATGGCGGTTGAACATTGAATGAAACATACATTTACCTAGCGTATATTGTAGGTTATGTTGTAACCTCGTAAGGGTTCTATCGTAAAGCAATTTATGCAGTAAACTATTCCGAACTGTCTGTACTGTACTTTGCTAGCATATCTCATCGAACCGCCTGCCACACCTCGCCTCCTGGCTTTGTTGTACCGTACAGCTTACTGCACATGTATTACATTACCCCGTTCCGAGAGACTGGCCAACCCATTGGCATGTCCCTGGTCCGTTTCGGATATTCATCATGTCTTTGCAGCACACGGTACTGACGTTTCCCCGCCACCCGGTCGATCTGATGAACGCTTGGTCACGACAGCACTTCACTTCATTGTCATTCATCCTAGATTAACTGTGATATTCGGCTCGGGGCACAAAATCACCGAACTTCCAATATGTGAAGAGTTCACATGAGCAATGATCTCGTGCATCAATTCCTCTCTTCATACAATGCTTCCCAACCAGTCAATAAGACTTACTTATCAACAATGAACAAGTGATTTGTATAACATTCGGATACTGAACTGAAATAGCACAGTTCTTCAAAATACAATATTTCATGACTACTGCAGACAAATATATAGATCTTTCTTGTCTCCCAAATATTCTCCAGCGTATATTATATTCATCCCATCTACGACTATTGATCCAATCAACAAAAGGCATTCGTCTGCAGAGGTTTATGTTTTTCTGATAATTTGATGTCAACAGCTTCATGTTTGAGCTGACCAAGTCGGTCAGATGAATTGATCAACATCAAATTTCAGAATGACGAAGTAAAGTTATATGTAACAATATACAGTTTATAAGACAATAGTTATGTTTTCAATTAAAACTATGTTTTTAAGCTTTCTTTGGGACATTGATAATCTGCCAAAGTCTGTGAAAAGTCAGATAATATTCTGTTTAACAACGTGATCGTGATCTGTAATGCCAGTAAAGTGCTCAACATTTCAATCCAATACAATATTCATGTGTTGTGTCAATACTTCTGAAAATGTGGCACTAAATTAGTCGAAGTGAACATGCGTTTTGGCGGCATTCAGTGGTTTTGCTACGAACGATGGATCATGTTACACTGTGTTATGTAGTCCAAAACTCTGGTCGTGCAAAATGATCAACCAGGCGAGCCTGTTGGCCGGTGGCACGTTTTCGTCGAGCAAACTTTTGTCAAGAACATGTTCAGATAATCTGTTTTGAACTCAAGTGTAATTTAATAAGGAACTTGTCGAAGATTTCGATCCATATTTGGAAGAAAGTGCCGACGGCAATTCAGCTGATAGGACCGGGAGTAGTATAACCCGTTATTTTCGGAGTTATAACGGAAAAATTAAAATTCGAGAAAATCACATTTTTGTCATTATCTAGTAAGCCTTGCAATATTTTGAAATAACGAAATCACAGTCAACATCTGCTTGTAAATGCACAACTTTTGTCTAATTTAACCGACTTTGTATCTCTCAAAGTTTCGGCGATTCTAATGGTAAGGACGGTAGTTGGGTCACCCTACCCTACCCTACCCTGTATATCGATAATTTTAATAGCTGTAATCGAGAAACTTTATTAATTAAAAAAGTTAATATGTATAATTCGAAAAATCTAATTTCACTTTCGAATTGTTTATTCAGTAATTTATATCGCAACGAGATTGAGTTTGTTATAAAACTGATTGATATATTAATCGTATATTACACATAATCTTAACTACAGTACAACAAATTATTGTATAAGGAAAAGATTGCCATGAGAAATTTTATTATTTTCCTATGGTCTGTGTAGTAGTAATAAATGTAACAGACTCCCATTTCACACATTCGGGAATGCAGCAGTGATTAAATTAATTTCAAAGCCAGGAACAAAAATCCTGTCCGTTGTGATTACCCAATGTCTTACCATTAATTATATGGACAATTTAAAAATTTTACTTTTCCTTTGGGACCTTGAGTTAAAGGATTTTTATGTCAAACGCTATATGACGGACAATAATTCACGTCTGAAAGCAATGAAAACTTTTACGAAGAGACATAAAAGTTAGGCGATGAAGTAGAGGTGCGGTTTGCTAGTTCGTCCGTAACCCACATCCATCCTATTTTGATGCTTTATCGTGGTAGGACCCCTGATGATGCCTAGCGTATTCCCGTGTTCGCTTTAGTGATCGCCCAGCCTAAAACCGAATGCAGGTTACGTTACATTCGCCCATGATGGGCGCTCGCACCCAGAACGGCCACGATCGGTTTAAGGACTAACTATGCGTCGCACATACTTAGTGTTAACCGTGCGTGACTGCGGGTGTCTCATTTATCCCAAGTGCTTCGGACTTTCGGATAATGGACAGTTTAACGAAAGTATGCGAGTGCAGATACCGTCGGGTATAACCTCGGATCTACGTGGCTACTGCACTGAGCCGGGCCTTGGTTCCTCTTGCGACTGCCGAGGAATTTTAATATCCACATTCCAAAGAGTTCCACGGTGAGGCTCGGGATCTCCGTTCTGCCGATACCGTCAGCTCGGCGGCGCTGAGTGACGTGAGATGCCGCGACGCATTTCCTCGCTGGACGACAGTTCATTTGTCGCGAGCACTTCGTGCAGATCATTCGATTCATCCGGCTCCTATCTTACCGACCAGCCAGTTACTGCGTCTCGACCGGTAAAGCGCAAGCTAGAACCGCGCACATAACCACCACACTTCGATAATATATGCGGGACCATGAACACGGGGATTTGTTCAGACAGAAGTAATGCATCTCGGTGGACGTAATTAAATTGGATAAAACAGACGAGCGATCCAAATAGCCCGTTGTGCGTATATTTTCAGTCAGAATTAGAAATAGCATTGGAAACAAGGGTTGTGAAATAGAAATTATTATCTGCACAAGGACACGCGAGATTTGCACGTAACACCACAGCACTGCATCGAATCATACTGAAATAAACACCGGTGCAATGTTACAAAAATCCATGAAGAATCTCAACGTACTAGATAGTTATACAACAGCTTCTTCTAATCCAGTTCCATCTAATGTTATTTACATTTTATGCCAATTTTCGGGAAGTAACAACGAAAGTTAAGCTCTGCTGATTCGAATGTACATTTAAGAAGATCATAGAAGCGTGAATGAATGGTTCGGTGTTCTATTGAAAGGTTACCGAAAGGACTATGTACCATAGCAACTCTCAATTACACTTAGTATACATTATAATTGTTAGGAGCCAAAAAGCAGAAGAGAGATAGATTGAAATATAGAATTGTAAAGAGAGGGCAATACATCGCAGAGTACGAGAGAGAAGAAAGTGTAGATATTGTGGTAGCGGCCGCAACAATTCATTATATTATAACAAGCTCTCACCCACAACACCCCAGGACCCGGAGTTGGGCGGGCAATGGACGCACAGAGCTTTGAACGCTCCGCTGAACGGATTGTTTGTGATTGGACGTCAATGCCGGGTATCATTTTTGGATGAGTGAGTTGTGAAAGCATGGTTCGATGTTGATAGAATGTAGAAGCCGACATTCTTCCGTCAGTTAATTACCAGTCCGGGGATGGAGAACACGAGGTGTCACAAAAACGAATGATCATGAGTCGCCATCCACGACGGGCTTTACCAATTCTGGTTACCCTCAGTAAGAACGACAAGTGAAATTGTCGCCACAACCAGCTAGCTAACTTTCATATGATCATCACATTTGAACAACGGCTAATGCGAATTGATTACGCACAAATGAAATTTACATAGTTATTTCAGTTCGGTTATTTGTGACTAAACATGGCGAATCAAAGGAGGCCAGTGAAATTTGGTCCTCTCATACAGCGGCGATCACGATTAATTTAATCCGGACTGCGCACATAAATCGCGTATAAACGGCTAAATTATTCCATGATTGTGTTATCTCTGTCGAGATTATTCAAGCAATTATGCCGTTTGCAGATAGTTTATCCCACTGGCGACGCGACGCTTGTACCTGTTCATGTTTACTTTGACTCTTGTGTCTGTGTATATAACTTTAGAACGGAGAAAGAGAGGATGAATAAGCAGATAATTGTAATATAATAAGTGTTAATAATACTTTGTAGTACTTGACACATACGTGGGATTATAAACAGGAGGAAGGGCCAGGAATGAGTGTTTAGCTCCTGTGCGGCTTAGCAATCAACTTTAATTCGCGGCAATGGTAATCGATTCTTGCGGGTCGCTTGACGAAGTAAACTAAACCCGTTAGCAGGGAAATTGGAATTTGCAGTGCCGAAATTCGTGTCGTGTTTTGTTGCAACTACTCCCGTATGCTGTCATGATACGTCGACATACTAATGAGATACGCTTATCGAAATGAAGTTTTATCGCCGATCGGGGAAATGTAGTAAATAAAAAATATGTCTGGTTTACGTAGGTGTTTTATATATTGCCAAATCGGACCACAGGGCACCAGAAGCGGACTCACGAATCCACTCTCGGCAGCTCCGTGATAAACTGCACAGCGGGTCTACAAATACACCTGATGCTTCACCAGATCAATGGCGCGTCGATTCGTTCGTTGGTCTACTGTCGCCGCATTAATTCCTATTCAGTTACCTTCTTTATTACTAGAGAAATTACTCTGTACATTTCCCTAGAACGAGATAATTGATTTTCATGTGGCTTACAAATTTCAAATACAATTATGTAAAGCCATCCACTAAAGGAATTGGATCAATACTAATTCCAATTTGAAAAAAATTCTTCCGCCGCTCATCTACAAACTGCTACGCAAAGAATTTCGCTAAAACCAGTTTTTGTCCTTCCTACAGCCGCAAAGAAGGACGAATTTTAGTTCGATCCACCTAACTTTTTGCGCGTACCGTAGTAAAGTTAGCATTGTAATTTATGGGTGTCGGATTCGGAGCCAGACACCTCCGTTCTTGCTTGAGGTTAGGCTTCTGCAAATTAAAGAAGATTTTTCAACGAACCGATTGAATCTACTCGTCAACTTGATTTATGAAAGTCGACGAGCCAAATAGCAGCTTGGAGATTTGAAATGGTTTTTCCAGATTTAATTATTATTGAAAAATACGCAAGAATTATTAAAAACTTAGTATGAATTAACAATTTTCTAGCACACAAGAATTACACATACTGCATTATGTGCCGAATCGTTAAGTAGTTATCAATAAACGTCAAGATTCATTTTTATATCCGGATAGACTGAAATGGGCAAACATACATCGGGATGATCATTGCGTCCATATAATCAAACATACGTATGCACATAGGAAGTTGCCACAACGATTCGGGCATCAAGATTGAGCGTTCTATAAAGGCACTTCTAAGATGTGATTGTCGGTCGGAGCAGCAACACGCGCATCAATTTCAACGGATACGGTCAGAGTATAGTACGTAGTCGTTGTAACATGGGTACAGATTCTTCCGGTCAGTGAATAAATACGGCAGGATATGAAATCAGCAATCAATGTTCAGGACACGTCGGCCGATTTTGCCCTGGGCGTACCCTCCCGCCGTTACAGTCAACAAGTCATTTATTGTTACAGTTGATCCGATCTGACATAATACATGTCACGTTCACAACATTCTGATACTGTTGAGACTTGCAGAGACTGTATCTATCTCACACTTGCACATACGCTCACAGATACATACAGATATGCTCACTTACCTGGCACTTCGGGAATTGTTCTACTGGCGGTCGATCCACCTTCCAGCCAAGGAGTGGCGGAATACAAATGAGACCGGACATGATCCACACGGCGGTGATCATGATTACAGCCCTGGCTGGTGTCCGCTTTTTCAGGTAGTCCACGGCTTGCGTGATACTCCAATAGCGATCGAGTGAAATGAGACAGAGGTTCATAATAGACGCTGTACTGAGCAACACATCCATCGCAGAATGCACATCGCACCACCAGTTTCCGAAGATCCAGTAGCCCATGAGCTCATTGGCCAACGAAAAGGGCATGATGATTAAACCGAGGAAGAAGTCGGCAACGGCCAGCGATGCTATGAACCAGTTTTGTATGTTCTTGAGCGCTTTCTCCGTTGTGATTGCAATGATGACGAGCATATTACCGACGACTACAACGATCATAAGTATCGTGACGACGATGGATGCAAACACGATTTGTGGTAACGTGTAACCACTCGGATAGTGTCCAGCAGCAATTGGAAATGTCTGGTTCAACGAGTAGTTGCCGTTCAACGCGAGACTACCGTTGAATGTCGCCGTACCGTTGTCCAACAGCAACAGCAGATCCTCGACGGCAATGGCAGCGCGTGCGGTCTCGTTGGCCAGAGCCATGACGAATGTTCAAGAATCCGTAGGCACGAAGTATACAAAAATGGAAGAATCGTCGATTAGAATATGATTGCACGTTTATTTGGTCCCGAGCGTCGCGCGCCAAGAGACACACTGAGAGCGGCGAGACGACGTGTCTAATGTACAGTACCCGTTATACCCGAAAGCAGCTCAGAGAGTCGGCGATAATGATAAACACAATGTGAAAAAGAAAAACACGCACACACGCACAGCATACATACAGATTTCAGCGGTGTTGGTAAAATATCAACAATGTCTGTACAGGACGACAAGTGAAACAGTTGTCGTACCATTCGCAATCACTCACTTTTACTCTACTAAATATATGGTTACGGACTAGGTAATATTAAATTTACTTAGTATTAGTTATTATTATTATTATTTATGGATTATGTGTACGAAACTGTAGCAATTGATCTTGATGTGTAAATGTCACACTAACTGACACCCATGCATCCATCCACTTTGCTGGAGGACACTACTACTTTAGAATAAGAGTTACGGCGTATGGATGCCGACGTTGGCGGTGGTGATGGTGGTGGTGTCGTGAAACGACGACGGCAGCGACGGTAGCAGCAACAGCAACAACGACAACGACGGCACAATGACACAGACACGGCGAAGACGTCGATGTCCCGAGTAAACTTAACACTCTAGTGACCGTGCCACCTGCAGTGGCCCATCATATGACGGAAGTGCTGCGAGGCGCTCACTTGGACAACAGGGGCAGCTGCACAAGACGACACTCTCTATTGGTCGTCCCGTTCGTCGTCTTCGCCGCCGACAGTGCGGATATGTTCGAAGCAAGTCATGGTGCCGATGGGACACGGTTGGTTGACAGCGCGTACGACAGAACCATAACAGTAGCGCACGGCTCGGCCGACTCGCTTCGCAACTTGGAACTGTATGAGGCGGTCGCGAACCTCGCCCGCGTCGGGAGCATGCGTCACTCTAGCCGAGCGTCGGTAGAGGCGCGACGGTGGCGACGGTGGAGGCAGGCGGACGATGGTGGTGGTTGCGCGACGTTCCAACGTGCATGTTCACTCACTCACTATATCTGCTCGCTCTTGCATTCTCCACATCTCTCTCGCTACCCCTTCCACTTCGCGCCCCGCGTACTCGCCGTATTCCCAACCCCGATACCTGACTTTGCTCTTGGTAATATGCACTATACGGCGGCATTTTCTCCTATCCACGGGTAATTATGGATTAACATTCGAAATCAATTACATATTACACTTAATGCAAACGTGCACATCTGTCCTGTCAATAGATACATGGATATGTATCAATGTCCACTGGTTTACTGTTTACTAATTCGACAATATTACCCCCGTACTTGTATAAACAAAATAACTGACAGTGTTGGAAAATAGAACCGATAGTGACCGGTCCTAGGTCGGTATGACCGTACGGTTTATATTCCACTGACGACCGTCAATACTGGAACCCCTGATTCACTGACGTCATGCACGGAGATTACGTACGGATCATCTGTAGAGGTCGCCTTGCAGGAAACAAGAGGAAGAGCGTGACCAAGACTTAGGATGCGACGCCTGATCTTGTTTAAATCTTGGAGTTCCTGCTCCGAATCCTGCATATTACCCAGCTGCACTCGGGATTGCTTGGCTTACGTTGGATTGTAATTTGTAATTGAGGAAATATTTTATTCCACGATTTCATCAGCGAACCGCACAAACTCATTCGCGTGTTCACTATTCGACGTGCAATTTTTCATTTCTACTTTGTATAATTCTGTACAGAATTTTGTACAAAATATACAAATATGTACATCAATTATTTAAATCTGTACGCAACAAATACGAGATTTTTACTTCACGAACATGTCCAATTAGCTAGATGTTGACAGTTTAATAAGAAGGAAATCTTTGGTTACACAAAAATAAATTACAGCAAAGAAGCGTTACGATTATTAACAGATGTCACACTTAATTGGAATCAGACTGACACTGAAGCTATCTTACAAGTATTCCAATCCAACTGTACATATTTTCCGAATCGATTGACGTTCGGAAACGTTCACCCGTGCGAACACCAAAACTACATACTGTTACCTTTCAAAGATTTTGTAGATACAAAGACATGTGACTCACTAGGTCACAATTCTTTCGCAGAAATAGTTGGAAGAGGAACTTTACTGTTGAATCGATTCACATCCGAACGATCATCATGCTTGAATGCATATCACAGGGTTGCAAGTAAACATACAACATAACGACTATAAGAAATCAGTACTATTTTAAGTATAAACATCATTTCTTCTTCATATATAGTTTAATTTGACCTGCTTCAATGCAGTTTCTTATTCCTTGCGAACTCAACAATACAAATGACACATGACGACATTGTACATTGCTAACAGAGTTTTGCAATGCTGCAATCTCGACTCTATAATATCAATTTTATGGTTAAAGAAGTCGGTGTGCGTTTTTATTATGATCGGATTTCGCTGCGGGCTCCGACCTCGCGTTTAGAGCAACGTCTGCCTGCCCGACGTTGCACCATTTTTACACTGGGTGTCATTCTAACGTAAACTAATTCACCGACTGGCATTATGGATGGTAATTTAATACAGCTTAGCGGTTTAATTCAATATCTGCGCGCCACCTGTGCTTGGACCGAGCGGTGACGCAAACACACGACTCTTTAATCACAGTCCACAAGTTCTGGGTGCCAGGAATATTAATTACAATGTACCCGTCGTGCGGCAACGCCACCGACCAACCGACCGACCATCAGCAGCAAATAGCGCTGCTGCTCTAGCTAGCAAAGTCAGTCACTTGACGCCTAAACTGAGCGGCAGATGCGACCAACAACAGCACTGGTGAAATGAATGTACAACAGCAGTAAAGAGGGCCATTGCTACTGCTGCTGCTGCTGCTGCTGCATGGCGGCCAACGCTGAACGACGACTCCGAACGGCAACGATGAAAAACGAGCCGTCTTGTAAACTGTTGCTGGGCCGCGGGTGTTAATGAGAGTAGACCTACGCCACGAGCAAGATGGATATTGTGCATACATCATCATCAAAGGGAGACTGTCACTGACGTTGCTCTGCCATTGCCTTGCCACTGTGTACTCCAGGACGCTTGCAACCGTTCCTCATGTGCGACGCTGCCCATCATCATGTCCGCCGTTATAGGATCTCTCTACTCACTTATATTTGTGAACTGACACGAGCAAAATGAACCTTCGGCCAAAGAAACAAAGAAACACCATCAAATTCGTGAATGCATAGATCTTATCAACGTGCGTCACTTCTAAAATTTGCATCCTTGGTCTTTCAAGAATTCATTTTACCACAAGAGTAAATTGAATTTATTTCGCATCAGCTTAATATTTCAACAACAGCGTGGATGTTTTGACTATCGCCTAGGTTTATTCAATATCTTTTTCTTAGGAAACATCAACATGTTCTCGCTATCAAAGACTATGACGTTGCTATAGTCTCGGGTGGGCATATTTCAACAAGCGCTGGGCGACGTCACTATTGTGTTACATTGTTATAATTCATTTATTCGTCGGCAGACCACGCTGCATCTGAAGGTCGGTATCGGATACACGCAGACAGAGTGTGATAGATTGCGCGTTAGGGTTTTGTTAGGTTTTTATTTATAACGTATCGCAAACACTGACATGGCCACACAGTTAAAACGCGTACGAGGGCTGCTCGGACGTAGAACTACAGCCATACCTTGTGTCCAACGGATAGCCTAATGCATTCTAACACTAATTCGTCAAACTCTCTCACACTGCGTACGGATTGGGGGGTCTGTCAGTACAGCCGATTAACGAATTATTAATCTTATGTGGCGCTCCGCATTTCCGAGGGCGTTTTCAATTTAATATGTAGGTACGCATTCGAGCATAAATTTCTTAACGAAATCTTTCATAAGCAGAGAGAAGCCTTCTAATATCCGAGCAGCGCTTACGGCACGATTGTGTGTTGTTTTACTCCGTTGGAAGGAACGGTGACGGCGACATTGCGATACCAGAAAGCATGAAGGCTGACTCTGTTGTTTTTCGACTTGGACCAGTGATAAAACGAACGAGTTTGAATGGTTTCGGGGATTGCACAAGCAACGAGCACGCCCGTTGAGATCGTATCATTACGATTATTCTCAGATTGCAAGCATTGTCGACGGAACACGAGAACGCTGTCAGTTGGGCAATGCGCATTGTTTCTTATTATATTCTCGGCATTTGCAGATGTTGTCTTACATCGTCGTACTCACTCACGCATCCATTTTCACTCAATTCTCTCGTTACAGCGAATGTCATTAATTACTGAATATTCAAATATTTTTTAAGTCGAAATTGACCGACTGGAAAAAGTGTGTATTACATTATTTAGAAATACTAATTACTTGAGATCTTCAAGCAATCAAACGGCGCATACATATATAACTAATATACTTGGGATTCATGTTGAAAACAACTGTATATTCATGACGATAATCCGAAAGAAACCTTTTCATTTCCTAAAGTGCACAAGAAGTAAATTTGAATTTATAAAGATGCCTTCGACAAACCAAAGCGCAGACCAACACTATAGACGCAAAATAACACACCTGCAAGTTTCAGGGAGAATCGTAGTCGAGTGCTCGTTTCCGCACTGGTCTCAATGTAACGTAAAGAATGACTTTGGCCTACCGAAATGGAATTCCATGTGCTGCATCCAGTCTCGTCTGTAATGTGCACATGCAGTAGGCGGCTACTGTTGCTGTTGCTACCCACCAAAATAAGCAATAACTCGGTTATAAAAATAACAATTCCATATGGCATATGTTCCGCAATCGAACCGGTAACATTAAACATGCAGAACAACTGAACATCCGTACTTTTCGTCCAGACCGGTCAGGTTAATTCAAATGAATTCAGTAAAAGTGCCACGACCTTGTCAATTCCATTTGTAATTTCAAATCATTGTCTTCGCAGATGGTATTGTGAAATAATTGACATCCCCGAGGGTAACCTTCTTTCAATTTTCACTGTTCACTAGGTAACCAAAGCGAGATTTAAAGCACAGAACATTGAATCAAGTTGCGGACGAGATCAAAGATTAGATATTGTAATGCAAAGCGAGTGACGCAGATTCAGATTTATCGGTAATGTTTAATGTATTTTGTAATAACTATTTGTGGCAGAAAGTAAACAATTTTACCGACGATTTTATTTACATTGATTACATAGTATATGTGCAATACATTAGTAAATTTTATATCAATATTAAACAATGTCCCATGACAATTTCCTACATTCCGTTTCAAACATTTTACTTTGTATTTAAGTTTTACTCTGCAAAACCGGGAAAATCTTTGTAGCCATTAAAAGCTTTTATGGTTACGTTTATTGTGCTCTACGCTATCATTGAGAAAACAATACGAAATACTATTCTGAAAGAATACAAGATACTAACAAAATGTCCTATAGTTAGTATACAATACACCCATGATTAATTTGCTGGTTTAAATATAACATCAAAAAATCATTTCTCACAAATATCACAGAAAAAAAACTAATAATAGTGAACCAATTCCGAAATTTCCTTGTCAAACAGTAACATGCAAAAAATTTCACGTGATAAAAAAGTCCATATAGTTACGCACAACATATATTTTGAAAATGTTCACAGTAGAAAAATAGAAAAAAAAATACATGTCATATTTTATATACAAATGCATATATTTTCCATTAAAATTTTATTTGTTTAACACAAACCGATGCGTAATGGTATGTTTATGCAAGTTTATAATTTATTTTATATGAACAATGAGCAGTGGAGTGTATTCGTGTAGTTTGTTTAGATTTTTACATCGCAACTGTAGAACATTCGTAGAACATGGTAGTAACATTTATGTTATGTTGTTAACATACAGGAAAATGAACATAGAAGTGTGGAAATGAACTTATTTAAATGTTACCAGTAATGTAATCCTGTGGCATAAATAACTTGTCATGAAATTGTCTGGAAATGGTACATTATTCTTATTGCTAATCATATTGGTACACAACGCAGCATGTTTGAATACACTGGTTTTAAACTAATAAATTAGAAATTTCACCGCAACTTATGACATGATTACATTATGCGAAAACAATATTTGCCGTTGCTAAAATAAGTATATTTACAAAATGTATTGATTTACATTTTGACCGCCAAGGACATAGCACAAAAGTACACTTATACATATAATTAAATATAAACGAAACTTATTTCATAGATAAACAAAAATAAACTCCATTATGCGACAGTAAACAAGTAGCATACAGATTTGAAATTATTTCATTCAGACGGAATTTCGTAATTTACATATTTAAAAATTTCCATCCACGAAGTTTGTGGAAGTAAAAAAAAGGAATGTATAGCTAAATTGAATACGTGAGAGATCTAGTTGGTCATATTTTTAGTCCGCTGTCAGATAAAATAAACTGGATACACTGTATACATATAACAACGGTAACTACCGGTCGCTGGAGGAACATAACAGAATGGGATCGCATACGGTGGTAGCGCGACAACCCGCTCACCACGTTGAACCATTAGTGTCTGATGGAGTTCAGCAGCGAAAGGGGAGTCTGGTTTAAATGCGCCGTACCAGTTCAACCCCGGCCCGGACAGATGTAATTAATAATAATTTTACGATGGCCGTTTTACAAAGCGCAAATTACTTCATCCAACCCCGTCCAAATACAATACATTTACACCAGGAAAAATCTTAATTTAAATAATATAACATATATGGATATATATATATATATATATATATATATATATAAGCACATTGCACGACAGAATGATAATCTATACACAAATATTGAACATTTATAATCGAATTCATGTATTGTATACTGCTTTACCGTAAATTACAACTTCATTTAATTAATATTTTAATTCGAAAATGATTTATTTATCAATGGATTTTATATTTAGATTCAATTGATTGGACGGATTCAGCGAAAACTATGTAGAATAAATATAATACATTTTATGACAGATTTAATATATTTTAAATGTGTGGTATTCTATTGTTCTTTAAATCAAACACACGTGTTTGTTATTATCTAATCAAATATTCCAATTGTTATAAAATTAATATCAAGTTATTTACTACTAACATCAATAATCAAAACAAAAATGAAATAACTTTGTATAATCGTTTTTCGGGTCAATTATTATATTATAGTTTTCCTTTTTGCGATAAAATTCTATTTTTATGTCTTCTTTTTCAATTATATAGAAGCTATTTTTTTAATGACTGCATTCACATAATCTCGCTACTGCCACAGTTTATAAACAGTTTATAATTGTTGAGAAAATAAGTACCCAGATATATTTCCACGGTGAAACTTTGTCGCATATAAACGTCGTCGAGTATAGATTTTAGATTCGCAAGTAAATTTCTGCTTGGCGGTAATTAGCACGTCAGAATGTGTAATTAATCTTATCATCCGGTTGTGTTGGTATAGTGCGTTTAACATTACCGTGCAATTATTTGTCAGTTAAATATTACATTATCCGGTAATGAAACGGGCGCCACACAACACGTTGTCACGAACGCGTTAACACGTTCAGTTTAACTAAGCGTGTCGCCACTTCGAAAACGAACCAACAACCGGAAGTCTCTTGTGCATCATCGCTGGTTGAATTATTTACTTCTGAACTTGACAGGTTATTTCACAAAATTACGCGCTACACACAGCATAACAACTATTTGTTCAGCACCAAGTACGTCACTTGATACACGCGCACGCACACACGAGTTCTGTGCTCTTAAACGAAAGTGCTACAGTTTTATTCGACCATGTACACAACTGCACATGAAATAAAATTATCACAACCCTTACTTGGCTGTTACTTCAGCAGTAGTGCACAGTTCTATAGCATATTTCCCAGTAGCAACATTGTTCTAAATCATAGAAACCCATGAAATAGACGCAGTAGGTATTTTCTATTTGTTTTTGACGAAATGAAAACTAGTTTCTAAATATTCGCAAACAATTTCGTCGTTTTAATTCGAATGCCAAATATAGTTGATGTGAATATTTATTTCAACAATAACAGTAATATAATATAAATATCTTCTTTAACCGTGCTTCCAATGTGCTTTTAGTTCATTTCTCCTAATGGCCGAAGACATTTTCAACGTGTTCGGTCTTGTATCTGTTTAAATTATCATGCTGCTGCTAGTGTTTATTTCTGCATATTATTCATAGAACTTCATTACGCTTTTGAGACTAGGCTAAGTGTGAATGGAGTAAATTAATGTTGAGGTGGAGTGTGAAATTATTAAACTTCCGTTCTACTCCCTCAGCACGGCTAGAAGAAATATAACTAAGTTGCATTTTATGATACATACATTATTTATTTAAACAATCGTTTCTTTGGGAAATAATTTTATTCATTCTGGGATTTGCATGAACTCAAATGCCGTTATAATGCGTAATGTTCCGAGTAAAATTGTTCTTTCGTAAAAAATCAATGAGATAGCAAACGGTCGAGACGGTTTCGATTTCTCTTTTAACGAGAATTAGCGGCGTTTTATTTTGTACATAACCTACATTGGTCGAAGGGTAATATGAAAACCATTGACATTAGAAGTCAAATAAAACAATATCATATGTATGAGTACATGTGCAAAATTTTATTTTACGCATTATTAGACTAGGACCGTGTGTGCGAATACGACTATATGCCAGAATGCATAATGTATATGCGCATGGATGAAAGAATAGAAGTTCGAATCGAAACTGAATTCAGCAGATAACAAAACAAAGCACGTTTGCACGTATTTTTTGCAACGTATCGCTTCATCCTTGAATGAAACGATACACCAGTGACATATGTATTATTCAATACGATAATTCAAGAACATCAATCATCGAAACAAAAGTGATGAGAATTTATGCTGAAATGCAATAGAGCGTATCAAATATATCAGTTGAAGTTCTATTACGAATCGTAATGTGGTGCCTACATCAGCCGTTGGCTGACAGCGTCGTGTATGGAAACTTTATGTATGCATATGTATTCCACGACACACTTCTCACTACATCTACGCGACGGGCCTTCATTACTCCCGAACTTGGAACTCGGGCAACTTAACTATACAGAAACACAAACAGTTCGATGACAAAGTTCTGGCTACATTATCACGTGTTCCGTGAAATAAAGATAGGGTGTGTGCCGTGTGCAAGTTCAGTCGGAAGTTCCGTCAGTTTGACGGACGCCCATCGTGTTGGACAACCTCTGTCGGAAACAACAACACACCACCGGTGTTGTCTCACCGCTCCAACCAAACATTATCAACCTATTGTCCATATGTATAGACATGCACAGTAACTTGTAACCTGCCCAGCTCACGTCCCCCAAACCATGCATACATGCAAACATACCACCGTCACCGTTGCGATCATGTCGGAACATATCTCTTGGTCCTAGGAGTTTCCCTGAAAGTTGATTGCGACGGGCACGTTCGTTCAAAACGTAATGTAATGATAAAATCAAGTTTGAAGAAACGAAAAGACCAGAGAAGTTGGCGAACATTGAAACCCAATCAGAACTCGGGAATAGGTTACGGTGACAGAACGGCCCAACGGTGTTTACGGTGACGTCCATATTCCAATTTAAGTTTTGTCAGTGTCCGCGGTGCATACCGGTTGTTCCCATATGTGTCAGATGACATTTCCGTTACGTTACTTTTTGTCCACTGTTTTTGTTCCTTTGCGGTTTCCGGGCAACGCTTAAATAACATTTGCACGGAACACTGTTCCGTATTTTCGCATGGCTTTTGGGTAAATTGCGGGGTCTAAAGCTGCCGCCAGCATCGACGCGTACCGTTTACTTTTCTTGTAGTCATTCTCATTCTGTCCGTGTGTGCGTGTGTGTGTTCGTCAACTGCACCCAGCTGTTACATGGGCACACAGTACATTGTATCCCGTATGTATAACATAGGTCTGACCAGCACCGACACTGACGAAAGCTCGTTAACGGAATGCTGTTCTAAAGGATTTACATGTCATACCGCAGCGCGTGATTCACATTTACCCCTATGACCTAATAAACAAGCGCATATGCATTCGTGTACCATGTACATACAAGCAACTGTCGTAGCCACAGACCAATTTCCACCAGAATATCACTCCGGTTGCTCGAGTGTAGTCTACGCTTGTGAAAGCACTTATGTGTAAAGCTAATGAAACGACACATTCTTCTCTGCAATACAAACTCACTCACACACGAGACACATACATTCATCCCTGACTGACGTCAGACCATAAACCCATATACCCCATATTAGTATACTAAAGAAGAAATGAAAAAAAGAAATAAATTCTATGCAGAACATTCCGCTGAAAGGGGCGCCCGTTGTATTATTTGTTTTCTAACTGAAAATAACATTGTGTTTCATACGCTTCTAACTTTTTGTAACGAAAAAAGTTTTAAACACAATTTAGTGTGAAAGAAGTTTGCAACGGTAACGTATATTTGGTGAACGGTGGCGAATACCCACCACTAACAGCCTTAAACTGTAATTCCAGGTGCGAAGAAGCCGCTCACAGCCGGCAATATATGAGTCAGTGTGCATTAGGTATTTGATAGAACGAACGAGACGTCTGAGCGTGGTGCCAGTCGTCCACACATCTTGATTAGGCGGACGCGTAGTGGTAGTGTGGTTGTAAGCATTCACCCATCTGTAGTTCTAGCCGCGTTGTTCATGCCAACACGGTACCGCACTAAATAAATAAATGTCTGTTGATGGTTGCGAAATACGTAATTGAATTTGAAATATTATGCAGGCACGCGTACAAGGCGCCAGAATTCGCCAGTAATTGTAGTTGTGCGACTCTGGGCTGTTTGCACGTCGCGCGAGCTTGGTTTTGGCATCGCACCGAAATCTAATTACTCCCGGCCGGCCTCGTCTTCGTCGTCGTCGCCGCCACCACCACTACCCGAGCCTTTCTAGATATTGTTTGTAAGCAATTGTAATGATTTATTTATTATAACTGGCGAACAGTCAGCTCCTCGTTCCGTTTCGTCGAAATTAAACAGTCCGAATGCTTCGTTCGTCGGTTGCACATAGCGCGTGCTATCGTTAACGCCACCATTGTACCACTTTTCACTGAACGACGTACTTCTGACAAAATTAAGCGTATTTTCGCCATAATTGAATTATGAAATAATTGAATATCATTTATCTTTATTGTACTTTTAATCAGTTTCCCTTAGCAGCGGCACGGAAGTCGAGTTGAATTCAAACCAAGATGATCGTATTTCAGAACAGTGTTTAGTTAATATTCACGTGTGTACGTGTGTGTATATACGGCCGCTGTATTATATGGAACATATGCATCTGACATGTTATATACAAACGTACCCAACACGAATATAAATGCAAAGGTATACACATACATTATATATGTACACAAAACCTTTCCGAAACACAAGCATACCGTCTTAAACTGGTTAGAAACAATTCTCGCACGAAATGCGCTGATGTGATCACTAAATGTTGATGTACTAGATGAATTTGAAAACAACAATTGAGCTCTACACTTTCCTGACACAACACGCACCTAACCAGTGCCTTCAAGATACAAATAAATCGAATTCACTTCGTTATATAAATGAAACTCAAACGAGCAAAACACACTAAACTCTAATGTGCAAACGCTATTTGCCTAATTAAATCATTTCCAACCGAAATCTCTTTAAACTGATACGGATTTAACTTTAGTTCATATACTTTCAATTAGTCATTGAACAATAAAGTATTTATTTGTTGACATAATACCTTTTGAAAACAATTACAGCAGTTAATTTTTATTTTTCTATTGGTAATTGTGGGTTTGTTTTATTTCTTGTTTTAGTAATTTCGTCACTCGTCGTAGTCATATCTTTGAACAAACCAACACACATTTCCGGAAATAAAAAGAATGATATTGGATTGGTTTATCTATAGGTGGTCGGTGATAAATGAAAATCCCTTTGCGAAAAGCAACAAAATAAAAACGGACGATAAATCTAAAAGACAGCCCTACACTGCTGCCCGTCTTGCTTGCCAGTTGTGGCCCCCCAGAACGTGTAACTGTAGGTATACGTATGTACACGTTGCGTTGACTATAGTTCACTGGCAATTCATGACCAAACTGTTTCTTCTTTCTATTCCGCCCTCGCTGTACAGTGCCCCATTACACTGTAGCTGTGCCACCCAGTAATAGCACCCACCGATTTCCGTTTCAATTCGCTTTTTTCTCAAATAGGAACGAATTTATGGCCAACATAAAACAGCTTCACTAACCTTACGGAATATTTGCGTAAAATGTACGTATTTTTTGTACTTGTCATGCTGTGCGTTGCTACATTTTATTACACCGACAACATACGTACAAATCTATTTATTAAAGTATTACCAACCCGATGCTCTGTATTTATTTGTATTAAAAAAAAATGTACGGAAATGTGAGATCATAAATTTTATCTCTTAATTAGATCTGGATGTTCATGTTTGTTATCTGTTAATTAATTAATAACAACAGTTACGAACAAAAATAAATTTGTTAGTTCACCGCATTGGCTAATAAATTTTTATACGCCGCAAATATGGAAACACAAGAGTGCGTACTAAATCGGAAACGGAACTCGTGTTAATTCTGTTTCATGTCCATTTTTATGGATAGATAATTTGAACAAACAACCACCAAGTTTCATGTAAAACATATCGTGTACCATAGCTGACTTTAATCGTAAATTTCAAACAATGCATGGTACAACCGGAATATTTATTCTAAATGTATGTCCCTCGCCACAAAACACATAATGCATGTACTCCTTGTGAACATCATTGCCATCTGCTGTACCATTTTCCCTCTGAGCATTTTTTTCCAAGTCGATCATTATACCAGTGCCGATTGGTCAAGAACAATACTCAACCCGATTTCGTTGGAGGCATACCATTTCGGATTATCTGCAGAATAAATGGGTAATCTTAAGCGCCAGCCTCAATGGTAGTCCACAAAGATATCTCCTACCATTACTGAAAGCGATCGATATGCGAAGAGTGAAATACAGAATACGAAAAAGATCCCACTCAAATTGATCCACTTTGATGCCAAAACATTTATGCAATCGATATACTTTTTCTTATCAAAATTTTCGTCGTTCTCTGTAAATATATATTTCTTTAAAAGAAAATACTAATCGATAAATATTTATTTGAAATTGCGGTTCCGCTAATTCAACGTCAACGGAGTTTTATGTATTCATATTTAGAGATTTCAGTGAATTGAATTAATTAATAATACATATAATTATATAATATGGATGTTTTTTAGATTAAATTTCATTTTTACAGTATAAAGCATTACACACGAAATATTTTGTTTTTAATGCTTGATTCTATGAAGGTAATATAATGCAATGGGAACTGCCAAGAACAGCTGAAATGAAACCCGCGGTAGCTTAATTCTGCTTAAAGGTGTTGCTGGGAATATCGCAATATTCTTCCGTGAAAGACCCGAGTTTCGAATGTTTTCTCCAATAATTACAAAGTTAACGTGACAATAAACCTTTGTCGACGATGGTTTTGCGGTTTCAACGTTTTCTTCGAATTCAGTCTAGGTGTTTTCGGGCTAAGAAAAAAATAAATGCGCTTAAAACGACAACAAAGAATTTTACGTTCGCCGAATCTAAAGCACCATTTTTGTTGGGCAATGCGCTATTTTTCTACGCGTAATTGAAAATTGTCGTATATTTACGGCACGTAAATTAGAAAATATGGCAACATTCATTTTAGACTATTATTTATTTGCAAATACATGTTATTACATGTTATGTTCATAAATAACATATATTTTGGTTGAACTAACTATACTATAAACAAACCGCGTGACATAATGATGAATAATATATTAAAGAAAAAAAAAAAGAAAAGCTGATCCACCTGCTATCTTATACAAAATACTTGCTAGTTCTGATGTTAAAATGTTTCGAAAACATACAGTTGTTAGTTTATATGAAATGTGTGCTACCTATTCTACAATGTTATTGTAATATAGGAAAGAATTTCAGGAATGTAAGAGTGATTTCGAATATGTACTTTTATATGTCAGAATCCTTTACATCTTCGCTACATGTTTTTACCGTCTAGTATGATCAGTTTACAAGAAAGAAATGTAATATAAACATGCACATTTGCATGCCTGACTATACACAAATTCAAACGACAGTAGTTGTACTTGACAAAACGAACTGTTTAGTACAAATAATGTAACGATAACGGCATATTAATTTCAGCACATGTATTAGTACTAATACCACATTCAGTTCCCGGCAAAGTATCAAATGTTCAACTTTAGCTAACTCCCTCGGAGATAATAATGGAGTTGAACAGTACAAATGTATGAACATAACGGTATGTTTAATTCTTCAGATATGATTATGGGATAAAGTACATGAAATAGTGTGAAACGGATACACATTTGAAACACTTTCAGTGATCTTGCATCTTAAAGGTCAAGTTCACACATTTATCAAATGTCATTTACTTCTAAATGCAATTCCTTCTCATCCAATCAAAAGATGAAACGAAAAATGTTCCACGGCACTCGATATATAATTTTGTTTTATGTATATTTACTTTATATATTAAATTACAAAAACTATAAAAGAAACTTCACCGAAATTTACCACACAGCATATAAAAGAAACGGTTGACAAGGCAATATTGATTTTTCCTAGATATGATTGGTTTCCATATTCTATGTGACAGAAAAGGTAAAAATGTATATTAAAATGAACTATGGTGATCGATAGCCGTAGCAGGATAGAATATTAATCAGAAATCCGTCAGACATCGTTTATTAATAAGAACCTAATGCAAGAAGAAAGACTTTTTTTAGTCGAAAACTTTCCACCACATCGCCATTTTAATTTCTTCCGTGCTATTTTATGAAGTCTGACGCTGATGTATTTATCAACGTGCCGTTATCTTCGTTAACCCCGGCCGAACTCTAAACCAATTTTACTGTATAATAATTTAAAATTCTATATTCCAAATAACACATAACACTATAATTGAATAATCGAAAATAAATATAATAATGACATATAAATGGATATCTGTGTGACTGAAATTACAGTTCAACAAATTTTTCATTTGGCCCTTTATTGCTTTATATACAATTAGTGCCGGTGAACTGAACCTGAACCATGGACCGCAAAAATCAATATTTTTTAATAATCCCAGTTAAACCCGTATATACAACCGTTCAGATCCTACAATCGGTATTTTTACTTTTTTTACTGTTCAATAATATTATCTTTATCAATTTATATATATATATATATATATATATATATATATATATATATATATATATATATATATATACTGAATCAAAACAAAATGAAGTGAGCAATTGCTTGAAGTTTGTAGATAGTAAATGCTACTACCTCTTAAGTCACTACTAGCTATAATTATACACCACGCATCCATTATATAGACGAAATATCGTCAATTGTAAGCAATGTTTACCCAATAAGGTAAATAGGCGTTAGCAAGTTACCAGAAAAACACTTGTGTCACAACAATAATTCCGTCGTATTCAGCGAGATTGTTGATCAACTTGTATGTGCTTCTACACACAAGGAACCGCTGATTTAAGATCAACAACAGTCAGAAAATCCAATTACTGTCTTCTAACAAAATCTACTTGTCAATCAATCACTAACGGAACGTCAATATCACATATTCTCATCGATTCACTTTTCAAACCAAAACACAACATAAACGCGCAAACAAAAACAACTTTCAGTACAGAAACCATTATGTATTTCGCTTTTATAAAATTCTGTGTTGTTTGATTAGAATCAGTATTAAATTGGAGCACATGGCAAGGAATTAAATTATGTATTGAAAGAAAAGGGGATTCTTTGTTAGTACAGCTGAATTTAATAATTCTTGATTCGATTCACAAATTTATAAGATATAATATTAATGTTCTACAAACAAATCAGGAAAAACATATGCCTTGCTAGAATAGTGAGTACCATATTCTAGTGATTTTGTATATATGCATAGAGCAATTATATCACTATAATTTAACCTTTCAATTTTGAAATACAGAAACATACACTTGACTTAATTAACCCTGCTGCTGTCATTTTCGCACCAAGCGACAATGACTTTGACAAGTAGTACATTCTGTGCCAGCAATATTTGCAGAGTATGTCTTTATTTGTGTAGTATTTCGGGAAATTTATTTCTGTAATCATATTATAGAAACATTTTATTGCTCATTGTGTTTATATACTGTGTTAGAATATAGAGTACCTAACGTTGCAGTACAGTGTCGGAGAACAATGTAACTGAATTGCATATTAAAGAGAATGCAACCTATTTACCAGTGCATATACGAAAATGCAAATACCACGAGAACTGTTTAAATGAAATATTCCACCAACGAGTTGCTTAGTATTTCTGAACTCGCGATAAACACTATTATAATTCTTGAAGAACTCTTTTCTCACTAGAACACGTACAATAATAATATCATGTAATTAAATTCACCTCTGCAACGATCATTACCGAAAATAACAACTAAGACATTATCTTTAAGATGAATTCTGAAAATAGTAACTTTTGTCACTGTAAGAGATATTTAGTGTTAGTGAATCCTATACATACCATGCATACACAACACACTATGATTTTCACATATACATATTTCTTGATTTTAACTAATATCTTAACTACATCTATTATTAATGTAATTACATATTGTTTTATAATAACTATCAGGGTGCAATTTATTTATAATTACTTGTACTATGTGATTAAGTAGGAGATTATAAGACGAGCAACGTTGTTGACAACCGTGAACGAGCCGGGATCAATAAATGATTTGATTTTTATGAAAATTCAATCAAGCAAAATAAATTACATTCCGGTTTCATGTTACCATATTTGATTTATTTACTGAAGTTCGAGATATGTTGCGCGAAATATCCTCTCAAGTCTGATATTTTGAAAGAAAAGTTAAGCGTTCCGTCTGTTTCGGTGCGCTTTTCGTTTTTTCGTTTATTCACTTATCTCTCCAAGTCGTGGGCCTTTCTTATGTCGCCACTTCACAGAATTACCTCAATCACATCTTCTCTCCGTTCCTCGCGCCTTGTTCTCATCGTCCGGCGGTTATTTCAACGTAAAGGCCAATGCTAGTCGAACGAAAATTGATATGAGGAAAACAGAAGGAAATGGGGTCTGGCGAGAAGTTTGTTATCATGTTAAAAGAACACATGTTTGCCATCGACATTTTCCTACAAACATTGCAGCCAACATCATTACTGTTATACATGTATGCACGATATTCTCCTGCGTATACATAATGTACAAGCATGTTTTTCAACTTATCTGATTGTAGAGTCCCCTGCGGCGTACGCAACCGGAGTAACACGTATGTATATAGGTCTGCATGTACCTGTCAATGTCACATGTTGTCAAATAGCCAACTGCTGCTATTCATAATTCATTTATACATTATACATACCTAGTTCTACATTCATATTAAAATGCATTTGTCGTTTAAAACTCCTATTGAACTAGTTAGTTTCTTATTAAACAACTATAACAAAGAAAACTGAAAGTGGATTTACTGTAAAGAACCAGATGAGAATGGTTTTTATTCAAGTTGAAATTCTCTTACCGGTTCTAAATTATGCTGCATTATATTGTTGTATAAGGAATAAATTGCGACTTTTTTTAACAGTTTCTCATAGAAAATACACCTCGAATTATAACGTTGAAATTTGTAACAAATTATATAAAAGTAAAAATCAAATATATTAAGATACTCTTATTAGTTATTTCAACAAAAAATAATTACGGGTTTTAATGCGTTTCAGTTTTGCTTCAAAACACGGCATAGAAAACATTAAACAAATTCATAAAATTGTCATTTCTCTATACTCTTATTATAACACATGAAAACCGTGACATGTCATAAAATTCCAAAGCTCTTGCAGAATTAGACGCCATGTGACAGCATCATCTTTTGTGTTTGTAATGTCAAAATCTTGGTGCAAATATGTTAACTGTTTTGTTTATACTCATGTACGATAACAACGAAATGCACTGATATAACTTTTTATTATCGTTTCCAGCGTATTGACGTGTATATTTTCTACAAACTTCTACAGAGACTGCGGGTGTATTATTTGCAAAAGTTATTATTTCCGAGAACAGCAGAACTTTTATAAATAGTAAAATAATTTTTGTTTAGTTTATTACTTATGGTCCATAAGTAATAAACTAAACAAAAAGTTATGGTTAATAAATAGTTGATGTACTTTCACTGAAATTACTTAACCGAACAAATCAGAATTATATGCAGTATTTCTGTAATTATTGTTATAAACAAATGATCGTTAATTTAAATTATAAAACACGTACATTCCACTACCAGTCTTATTAATTATAAATACGTAAATATTCAATGTGTTTCTTTCCCATTATCCCATTAAAAAAATATGTTATATTCCTGGAACAGGGTATATTATAGTGGAATCCTGCACGCTCGGTAGGACTATTGGGATTCATTCTAGAGATCAGTAGTTAACAGGATTACAATTTTGCTTGGGTCTTGCTATCAATTGAAATATTTTACAGAATTTGTATTGTTAAGATATAGCACAACCAATAAACTAAGTATTTAAAATCAAAAAGTCAGGAATGTAATCCTGGAATAGAGTATATATAAACATACAAATATATTTTTCAGCATGTAAACAATAGTATAAACAACAGACTATAAAAAATTATGCACATTAATCTCTGTTATTTATGCGCTGGTTACGTTTTCAACAATAACGAAGGGCACAAGGATATAAATAGCTGTTGACTATGAATATATTTTTACTTTTTTACATATTCACGAACCTAAAATTTCATATTAAAAAGTAAATAAAACGCACTTCAAAAGACTTGAACATTCACAAAAAATAAAATACTGTATGAAATTCATGACAAGAAATATATAAACATAACATGTATTTGAGTAATAACATTTATAAACAGTAACTGTAATGTAAATCTGATTGCATTACCAATGATATAACTAGTTGTTTCATACTAATAAATTTCAATTTTATTCGTCACAATCAGACAGCTTTCTGGCTTGAGATATTAGCTTCATTATTTTTCCAATATTTTTCGTTTTGTGAAACAAATTTTAAAAAATGGATGCTATGAATATTTGAATTCTATACAAGTTAAACAGATATATTACTTGTATACTGAGTGATGGCCTTCTTTATATAGCTCATATATTTACATGTATTTATAGACGACTATGATCATATCACTTTGGATGCAAAGAACGACGATAAACAACATTGCTGAAACTAACCAGACATCTAGTGAAAAATGTATTTTCCTTGAAAATAAAATAGTTCGTAACCATGAAAATATCCTGCATGACATTTTATAAATTAACTAAACCTACCCTATCCAAGATGAATGTACCTACTACAAAACTCATATTAATATTATTTATATATTACGATTATTTCTTTGTTGGGCGCAATTTGTTTCTCTTGTTCTATTCTGCAAATAAAAAACAAACGAATCGCTATTTATAGTGTAATTCAGGAAAATTTGTGCATGTATTGATTGCTATTTGATATGTGAATGTGTATTAGTTATTCATGTCAGCTGTTGCATAATCAGAACTGTTTCATTCTGATTTTGTGTATACTGTTCATGCACCACATACTTTTGAACACTAATTTATACAAAAATACGTGAGATACAATTACCATAGAATAACTTTAGAACTTACATACATAGTTGCTTATCTAAAAGTGCCACCTGGCTCAACTTGCTACCTACATAATTATACACCTTCCAGACGGTTTCTAACAAATCAGAAACTCAAAACTACCCCATAGTAGTGTAGCCTGCCTTACCGACAAATTCAGCCTGAAGTTCGCATTGCGGGTATTAAGACAACAAGGGACAGAATTTATAAGAAGGGTTAGTTGCTGTACCTCTTCGGATATTTTGTGCTGTATTCGGAGTTACGAATTGCAGATGGCCTATTAAGATAAGACCTGAAGGAAGACACCAAGTAAATTTCTACGGAATTTATGATACCATTTGGCATGCGCTTACTTACTAGACAATATAATCTACTCAATTGTCATTTGCAATATACGTAAGTTCAGTAATATCATTAATTGTCTCTACTCTCACCGTTATACTCAACTTATTATTCAAAAGGTAAACGCAGCTAAATTCATTTGTCAATTGTTTAAATAAAAATAATCTCACACAAAAAGATATCTGTTATAAAATTTACAACGAACATGAAGATTTCTACAAAGATAAAACACATTAAGAAAACAAATAATACTATTTACTCTTATTCATGTTATTACATTGCAAAATATTTGGGATCGTGGCATACAGCAAGTAAATTTACAACGGGATATAACCATAAGGATAAAAGACAAGAAAATTATATTTACTCGTAGTCGTATTATTAGCAAATTTTCATTCAATAATGAAAAAAGCCGCAATGTCCTTGTGCAAACAGAATTTTGGCAACACGTTTTATATTCATGGCAATTTATAAAATTACCATATGCAAACAATGATATATCGCGGAAAATATTAATCGTGCTTATGCATAATTAATTTTTTATTTAGTAATATGAGTATTTTATAGAAAAAAAATACGCGCACAGAACATCGGACTGTATGTTGCATACATGTATGCATCAGTCACTAACTCACTGGTTGTATCAGGGGGTTATTTGATTGATTGGTCGAGCTTTGGTACCAGGATATATAAATCTGTTACACATCGTTGCATTTTAATGCATTCACGTCATGTGAACCGTAACTATAATTTTAGTGCTAGTAACACAAAATGTATTTTATGTCGTCCAAACAACATTAAACATTAATTAAACCATTCCGAACAATACTATTATAGTGCAACATTCAGTAAACAAATCTGCATAAATGCAAAAATGTTGCCACAGATTTGATTGGGTTGCGTTTGTCAGAAACGATTTTATTGATATTTTGTACGGTGGCCTGAAGCATGCACGATTTTACCACTCAAATACATTGTATGAAACTCGGTGTACTGTTATTTAAGGTGTAATAAAATACTATTAATAAATAAATTTAAAAATACAAGAATCAGCAAATTATTATGCCATTTAAATAGTAAAATAAATGTTAGTAGCTGAGACCAAGATGAAAGCCTTTATATCTAATATATGTCCGTTGTAATATAGCAAAAAAGAGGCGATGTCGGATATCAAACTCAGTATTCTATGTTGAATACAGCTCAAATTATATTGCCATCTGAGCTAACAATAATTAACCCCAATACATAACAAAATATGTGACTACGAAACTCGATACATATATTTATAACAAAATATGTCATTTTTAAAAACCACACTATTTGCATTAACATTTATTTCAATTGAAATAATCTGCTTTATTTACATTTGACATTTTTCTACAAACAATAATAAGCCCAAGTATATTCAAAATGTTTATTTCTTATACATATACAAAATTCAGTAAAAAGTTGCGAAAATTATTACAAAAACGAGCAGAGCATATGATCATTATGTTGATACATAATTGCCCCACATATCTTTCTTTTCATCTAGAAGTACGATGGAACTTTCAAAGAATTTTTTCAATATATCCTCAAGTTGAGTTTTGCTGTACACCTAGAAGCAAAGAAAATGATTAATTCTACTTGCTCTTAGTTATTAAACACATTTACAACGCAGCTTACCTTGTATAGTTGATGTTTCTCCGATGTTAAGATATCGGCAAGCTGAATACAATCTGTGTGTTGGCCGCTCTCGGACAATACTGAATACAACAATAGCACCGTCTCAGGAATACACGTATGACGGAGATGAGACGGATTCTCTGATCCATTTAACCATCCACCGTCGGGAAATAGTAGTACGTTATACAGCTTTGTTCGAGCAGTTTTCGCTAGATGTGTTACTGTCAATTTCCATCTTTCCGTTTCAGCTTTGTGCTGGGACACTCGGTGTTCATGTGCAACTTTTTCAGTAAACGTTGCATTCTCAGGCAACACTGGCGGCATAGTCGGTCTTGAATGATGAAAGTATTTAAACCAATCGTTAAACGATTCATGCGCATCCAAGTACGCCTTATAGCACAAATGTTCACGAATGCACCGTTGTACCACTTCCGGAATTTCTTCATCCGGTATTGACAATAAAGTGTCAATCGCGTTGACTGGTATTTTTGCAAATGCTGATTTAGCCGCATCAACTTTACCCAACGTTAGGAAGTACGAAATAAGGGCATTACACTGAATGATAGCTTCAGCTCTTTGCTCGGGATAGAACAGTACCCAATCCAATGCTGCAATCTTAACTTGATCTTTTTCAGTGATAATTGTCTGTAAATTTCCACTCTTCTGATAATCGTCAAAATCTTCAGACCGATTTCGAATATTTTCCACGACTGTTTTCGTTATTACTTTGATGTTTAGGCCCGTTTCTTCTCCGTACTGAAGACCTAATTTACGTTCTTCGTTATCTGTGATATTCTCCAAGAAACTAGCATATAATTTAATTTGTTGATCCTGCTCTAAAGTCGCTGTATAGTACGCCACTAATTGTGCTTCGTTTCTTTGCATTAAACACCGTACATAACTATAACAACAAAAAAAATAAACATTAGTTTGGTATTACTTATTAATACCATGTATTACTTACGATTCCAAAACCTTATTTGCAATGTCATCCCTTTGGCTATGCCCAATTTGTTTCAAAAATAACACAAGATGAGCTAGAAATCGTAAAAACTGTGCATTAATATTTTTCGACATTATCCACGTTTCCATTTCGGTCATCAAGTGCGGGATCTGATCCAGAATTATATATTTCTGTATTAAATGATCGGGCGAGTTGGCTTCGTCTCTAATTCTGTTATCTCTAGTTGCAGATATTTTCTCAAATACTTCATCCAATGTCATTCTGCAAAATTAACGGTGTTGTCAAATAAATATTATTGAACACAGTTCTCTATAAAATATACTTACTTGTTGTTCCAATATTCGGAAGGTAACGGACTGTAATCTTTCGGAACAAAGTCCCGAATTTCAGATTCTACACGAATATCAACCAGTGTCTTCATGTACGCCCAAAGTTGATCTTCCCAAGAGGAACATACAGGCAGTAGGCTTTGTAAACAACCGCAATAGCACGCTATTGCAGCTCGTTCATGTATGTTAATATTTTTCTAAAATCGCAACATAATATGAAAGCATAAAATCATCTAATCTAATTAATTTAAAACACACCTCATGACAATATTCCCAAGCGATTTTCTTCCAAATGTCTCTATTTACATTACCTTCAATAGGTTCTATACTCTTCGGATTTGTTTTTTGTGTTCGTTTTGCAGATTTTTCACGTATTTTCTCCACAGTTAAATTGCCATCGTCAATGTCAGCCGTCTCCATATTATATTCACCGCCATTATTATCTGTATAATTTAAATTAGGATCGTGATGTAAACGCCATCCTTCTAATAAGGCGGCTCGCCACGGATGTCCACAGTGCAATGACAATGCTTGGGCCTCTTCGAATCTACCGCAACGTATATCTCTGTATATTTTCCTGCATATACGTTCCTCGTCCTCTATGTCCAGATCATGCAATGGCAAATTCTGTCGCAGAGGTGCATCTGGATCCATTCTAGTAACTATTGGTCTTGTACTTCTGAAAACGATGCTGTCAGATGCTTGTAACTGATGCAACGTGTTTTCCCAACCTATTGTTCGATCCGTGAAATACTGAACTTTTGGCTCATTGCTCTCTTGATCTAAAGCATTACATTCCAACCAGTCGATAATCAGTTGACTTTCTCGAACTAATGAATCTCTCTTGTATAAATTTTCTACGCAAAGTTTTTCACTAACACCGAGATAAGGCATATTGCTCTCCTGTGATTCACTATTTAGCCGATCTTGATACAAACAATATATTAAACGCCAAGTGTTCCTTTCGTTCTCTAGCCATTTTTCACTAGTAACAATCGTTGTTCTTACTTTGGATTTTAATCCTTTTATAACGTTTAATGTATCCGTACAGCAACGAGCCAAATCTGAGACAGTTTCAAATATTTCGTTTACACTTGTTCGAGCTTGAATCACTTCTAAATATTCCATATACAACGCATCAGCGGCATTTTCCCATGGTTTATTTGCAAGTGCGCTTCCAGTAAAAGTAGAATTTTGTAAAATATTTTGCAAGGTGTTGTCCACAATTGAAATACCTCCTTCTAGTAAATATCTCATTTCATCTGGAGCAACGGTGACTGATAAATCTAGCTGTGAATTCTCAGTGACATATCTATCCTTTATTAATTGTTTACTTTTCTTGGGTGTGCCGGTTCGTAATAAACTTCTCCCGTGAGGTGATAAAGCATCTTCTAGTAATCTCACTGATCTGTTAAGATCCATCACTACTAAATGTACAATATATCGAAGGTAAATAAACGTTAAAGTAAAATTCCCGCTTATAACCTTACTAATACATGCCAAACGAACTTTCCATGGATGCTTGTTACAGTTACAGATGATGCGACGTTGCCGAATGCTACCAAACTTGAGTAAAACAGCGCCACTAATAGTCGCACCTCTAGTTGATATCTTGCATACGTTCTTAGATATAAATAAATTATTTAAAAAATATAAACAAAAATAATTTTATTTTTATAAGTAACCCCATCTGGCACAAAATATTACCAATTTCTCAAAATGTGAATCGAAATTGAATCGTTTCCGTTGAACCAGTTATAATATAAGAAATTTTGTAATGTATTTTTACAAGTATTATGACATCTTTACTTAATTTTTGTTTTAAAAATTCAAGGTAAACTATAAAACAAAAATAATTTGTGGCAAATTTAAAAATTCTAAACGTATATACTATATATTAATATTATTATTTTTTTTGAAAAGTTTCCAATATCTTCTCATTTATAAACAAGTATTTAAATATACCTATTAAATTATAGTAATTAAATTGAATAAACTATGGACTTTGACTTGCGAAAAGAAAGATCCTTTTACTTGAACATAATTACCAATTAGTAATCAAATAAAAAATTAAATAAATCATTCTGAATAATAATGATAATGTAAAACAATGAGAATGCACATTTACTTTAGTGAGATCGAATTTTTCAATCGATTATGATTAATTGTTGCATTTGAGTTAAAAAATGACTAAATTGAAATTAATTTAGAATTATTCAAAAAATAAAGAATAAGATAAAGTTTGCGAATTATAATTTAGAATAAATGTTGAGAAATACTATTAGAAAAAAAAGATGTTTCTGTATATCTGGTAGTATAAATAGCAGCAGACCTGCAGGTCATCTGAATCTGACAGTCGAACACGAATGTGGCTGGGTGTTGTGTCAGCGATGTGAAAGGATGAGATTTTAAGAAACACTATCTGTTGTAGCGCCGCCTGCAACAAACACCATGCACATAATATAAACAAACTCAACCTGTTCACCGACATTTTGTGTAGAATTTCCACAATGGCCTTGACTTTTCTTGTAGTATCTTAGACAAGCTGTCAACGTTGCAAAGTGATTGTCGTTAATAATAGTAACACGTTTCGTCTGCTATTAGATAGCAGGTAGATAATTATGATGCATTATTTATTTATTATATTTTTTTCATTCGGCGCTTTTCTTTAATCAATTCAATTTTTATGTAATTGCTTTACTTCGTACGAATGCAGTGTTGGATAATAATGCAATCTATTAATATTAACCACTTTATATTCCCGATGAGCGTAGGGTACGTACATGTTTCATCGACAAACTAACGAAATAACGCGTTCACATCACTTCTATTTGTTAAATACCACTTATTTTTGTACACTTGCATCGTTCAATATTACAACAATTTCCGGGAGATAAATTCGATTGTAATATAACATAATTTACCTTTGCGGTTTGAACAACCTTTACAGAGTTATTCTTGACATTTTACAGTCTACAGCTACAGCATTAAGCAATATCTGTATGATTCAATGATTTTGTTTTATAATAAAGTGCGAATTCATTGTGATACCTATATAAATTAAAAATGTACCAATAGAATTTTATTTGGTCATGCACATTTATTAGATTTTTCAAAGTATGTACCACACACACACACATATATATATATATATATATATATATATATATATATATATATATATATATATATATATATATATATATATATATTGGTTCTTGTACTTAGCAAGAAATATTTTTAAATTCAAGGTAATTGCATATCACTGCATTATATAACTGTAAATATTATAAATTATTAATTTTATATTGCAACCTCATGGCCAATTCAAAAAACTATAATATTAATTTATTTACAAAAGTTTTTTTACAAGACTATTTCTATTTTTGTCATCTATAAATCAATCAAAATTGCTAGTAATAATTTACTATGCATTTACAGCTATTAACGGTCCCGTAAAGGGCACATGTGTCTTAGTACTTCCGTTTGATAGGCCTAAAGTTATTATGATTAGTTTTTGGATATTTTATGTAATAAAGTTAAAAATACTTTTATTTTATGTAGATATTTGTAACAGTTTGTTGTTTATCATATCAGTTGATTTGTTGCAATTCTTTAATAAGCACCAACATAATTATTTTATTAATAATTTTAATGTATATTTTTTATTATACGCCTGTAAGAGCTGCTACCTGTCAAACTCGTGTGAATCTACATTTTACCGTACAACAAGGAGTTAAAGAATTTCCCATTTAAAAATACCAGAATAATATTATTGTTTTCATGCCTGCTACTACTAACAAATGTGTATAAAATGATATTCTCTATAAATCTCTAACCGTCCCGGTTTTGAATGTGATAATTTATTCGAATAAAGAATTTATATTCAGACGATACTTTAAATATATTTTTGCTGTAACAGATACACTATTATTAGTGAGCTTCTTTTTAAAACCTGTCTGTTAACATACAAGAACTATTAATAATTTGTGAACCATGTGACGTTGTGTATACCATTTCCTTATTCTCTACATATACACATAATTCCATTTTTAAGAATATTTTCGTAGTTGCTTTTCCACAATTTGTATGAAGTAAATTCATGATAGCATACATTTACTAAAATATTGCGTTCCTGATTCCCTTAAGAACAACAATTTCTTTGATTGTGAGTACACAAGCAAGAGACATAATTAAATTAAACTGTGCATAGCTTCACATTTTTATACATGTGTGGCATTTCATGTATGAACAACGCCAAACTTAAATCTAGTTCGATGACCTTAGATGTTGTATTTTTTATGTGTACGTCTACATTTTGATTGTTTTATTTCAGGAAACATGTTAACACTGACGTACATTTGAACATAAGGCACATTCTTTCTGTCAAATGTAAAACAAAAACGTTATTTTAGCATTTAATCGATACAAGAACAAATCCATTTTTGGCTGTACGTGTCCAAACAGACATTGTCCATGTATGTGTGTATCTACGTCATTTGTTACCGGCAACAAATCAAGTAATGTTGAAAATTTCTCACCGACATTTCCGTATTTCTCAGTGTTGTAGTCATTATTAATATGCTCTTATAGGTAACGTGTTGAGTTAGTCAACCTGCCACATAATTGCCTTACGCATGTATGCGACTCTTAATATGTATTGAAATCCAGAGGCCGACTAAATTATATACAATATATTAAACATTATTGTTTGAAATTATCATTTAGCAGCACTAATGTCTATTGGATAAATCAATTATAATAATAATCCGGAATATTGCAATGAAATGTTATATTATTAATAATATGTTCGTTTTAAAACTCGTACATTTTTGTTAAAATCCTAAATGTTATATCATTTGTATGAAACTAAAATATCAATGATATCAGAAACATGTCAAACAACACTGGCCTTTAGCATACAAGATATTTTATTCATTCGAAAAGTAACTCACAAATTTGTTATAACAAAATAGAAATGATTGTGTGTATAGTAATACTATGTATTTATTTTACTGTCGACATTGCACTAGTAGTTCTTTTTTCTTTAAGAGAAAACTATAATTATTCTTATTACATGACGCAATATTGAATATTAAATTGCTCTATATAACAATAAAAATACCTTTTTAGCTTTACACTCCAAAAATGAAGTAAAATTCTACCTGCTACATAACGAAAATATGTATTTTAAAAACTGCAGTAATTCAGTCGTAAATCCATGAAGAATTCGACCCACAAAAAATACGTAATTCCTTTACGCTAATAATTGCAGAGACGAGCAATGCTCCAATTTGCATGGGATTACTCAAAACCAATAAAACGAGCAAAAGAGACCGGCGGGTTCAGGTCAGTTGTGTAGGATCACGGATGTTACGGCGACAAAGGTTACCTACTTTTTATTGTCATTGTAAGGAGAAGTTTATTAGCTGGTCTGTATTTAATATACCAATATATCGGGCCCGAATTTGCATAACCAATGATGCCCGACACCAACCTGTGCCTTCATCCTCTTATCTAAGACGGAGCAGCATTCATTTTATGTGCGAATTATTGTTTAGACCGCACTAAAGAAAATCTATTTTACTCATCTGCTCTAAATATTTCGCTTGCTTTTATTACTTACTTAAATACCTGGCTTCATCCTCGTGTTTCAACATCGCATCTCTCTTGTATCTGTAGAACACATCTGATATCATTATTGCACGAAACTGAACGTCATTATGCTAGTTTTCAATTATAATCCATATAAGTATTTTGCATACATTTCATATAGTTTTGTGTGTACTTTTACTAAACTTTCGCTGTATAATGTGTAGTTTATGAAATAGCATTTATATATATTTATAAATAACTTTGAGATCCGTGCAGGAGTAACATGAGCGTCTGTATGTAATCTTGCCATTCAGCTTTATTTGCTACGTAGATATAGCTTGAGGGTCTTTTAAATTAGCTTCTAAAGCCGGAACCAGCCTGTTGCGGTTTGTCCCGAATTAGTCTATTTATTACAGAATAAAATGCATGTCCATTAAAAACGACAATGTGTATCTGAATGGACCTATCACAACTAGAAGGTATCTTCCTTTCATTCTTCGTGACTCTGTCTTTTGTGGTTTTATGTTCATTTACAATGTCAGAAGATATAATACAAGCAAGCGGAAGTTCTATAGATTAGGTACAATCGTCTGTAAGATTAATATTGTTATAATATTATCACAAATAATTGTAACTGGTATTATGAATCTCATCCAATTTGCAACTATGTATATATTTACAAATGAATTAAACATTTTAGTGATATTTATTGAATTATACGAATTCACCTTTGCACATGCGTTAGAATACATTTATAACCATATAAGAAAATGTTTCAAATTAATTTTCTATTCAACGAATGATTAGACAAATAATAATTATGTTTTTTTTTTCATGCATTTATTCAATTAGATTGGATATTTTAATAATTTAAAAGATCATGACATTTATTTATAAATGTATAATGTAGTAGTACATATTACGGTTTCTGTTTTTATATGTAAATAATTAATAATTTATACATTTGATTAATAATTAAACGTACATTGCAGGAATTTTTCTTATACTCACTTCTATTACACAATGGATGGAGCATATACTAAGCGAAATAGTATAACAGTAAGCAAATCTATTGTAAATTCATGTTACTGATCAACAATCATCAATTACAATGTATTCTCATTACCGTCTTTGGGACAATTAAAAGTGAGCAGGCCCAACAAATTAGTATCGTTTTTTTGTTCAAAAATATCTGTTCAGGAAACGGGCATTTACAAAAAAATGTAAATGCTCTCAATTTGCATAATCATGTAAAAAAAAGTTAAAAATAATGATCGTCAAGTCAATACGTTCTTAATTTAAATGGAATTCGGAAACGGTTCGAGTACTTGAGAATACTTATAGTGTATCCATAGATATAAGAATTTGACTAAACGCAGCATGCTATTAACAGAGGATTATCCCAGATTATACGACATAGTAAATGAATAAAAAGCAGAGATGTATTCAGAAATTTATAAATACATTTTGAAAAATAAAAACAACAAAAATGTGAATATGATATACATCTTAACAATAACAATACAAATTAACATAAATAAATGGAATATTCAATAAATTATTATTACGTCTTAATTATAAACAAAATGTCTCTTGTCTTTCCCGTTAAGAGCATTACAAATATACCTGAATACCGCCACTACTAGTAGTTTATGGCCTCTCCTGCTGTGAAAGGTACTCCCCTACCTATTAAGGAATCATGTCAAATTCTTATATCTATGGACAGAGTATAACTCATAATTTTTGGTGTCTTCAGTGGAATTTGAGCGGCTTAACCAATCTTGCTGTATTTGCGTTTGGTACCTTTGTCAGTGCTCGTCGTACAATGGGGTTAAAATTGGATTTTGGTGTAAGCACGTGCCACATAAGCAGGTTCTCTAAACCCCATTAAAATCTGTTTAAAATGGAAGCACTTGTTACCTGAACGGTGATATTTACACAGAATATTGGGTATTTTCCTTCTCTAGTCAGCTGTCACGAATACAACGACGGATCCTTGCAATTCATATTTTCATTTTGCTTTATTTCGTAAAGAAATCGTCCAGTTGCCCTGTAAATTATTATAAATTTGACATTGTTTTGTGATCTCTGTCATTGTTAATTGAGTTTCTTTCGGTAATTACGAATGGTTTTTATGTAACATGTAGTTCTAATATTTGAAGTTGCTGACAATTCTCTCTAGATTTGCGAAATTTTCCACCGTCCACGTTGGCAACTAACCTTTGTAAGAACATTATAAAAACAAATAACTATATGTAATTATTATGAGTCACTATTCTGAAATATAAATAAAACAGTGTGAATTGGATTTATAAAATATCTCATTACAATGATTAAATGTAATACTGTTTATCTAAACGTCAAACTTTTTATATTTGACGGTAAATTCGGTGAATTAATTTGACTCACTTGAGGAATTACCTACTTACTTTTGAAACTAAATTAATCCACTTTTTGTCGCGAATGTTTGAAAGGTTAATTTATAAAAAAAATTCGGTTAATTATTACGGATCTTGCAAAATATGTATATAATATTTTTTTTGTCATTACTGTTGACCTTAATTTGTGTATATGCACTCATAACATAACGGAATAGATGATTACTTATATTTAGCAAACATTTGTTCTAACTGGACCTGGAACAGTTTTCTGTTCGGTATCTTTTCTCTCTTTTTTGGTCAATAAGTTACTTGGTATAAAAAGTTTACATGTTTCGCTGTATATATATATATATATATATATATATATATATATATATATATATATATATATATATATATATATATATATATATCTTCTATATGAAGTCTCTGGTTCTGACTTAAAATTCATTAATGCATCACATTCCGAATGGTTTGGCACGTGCTTTCCTTTTGCGTCAAGTTCATCGGGCAAATGCTTTTGGCAAATAAGTGGGTAAAAACAGTCGATAGCTATTTAAGCCAGATTTGGCTTTGTTCTGTGCTATAGAACGCTCCGGCATGATGTATAGATGGAACGTCTTATTTGGTAGACAAAAATATGAAAGCAAATCGTTTTTTTAATAAAAATACGCAATATCTCCGTAATTAGATGTAGAAAATTTCAGATTTTTTTCGTTAGGCATTCCGTATAACAATCTAGACTTTCTGATTTCATTTATATTAGAACTTTTATGAGTGGATTTATATTTAGTACCAGGTAATTAGGGTACAACATTTTTACGCAATATTGCTTCATACATTTTCATTCCTTTCCTGTTTACATGACTGTCGTTTACAATAGATTCGTTCATCTCTCTGTTCATTTAGTCTTCATATATGTGCAACGACATTGGATGCTAACAGATATACCTACAAAGACTTTACGCCCCTTAGGAATCTATCCATTTTATTTATATTTGACGTTTAACTTCTTATTGCCTTGTTCTTTATCTTGTCGCGGAGTTTTCATTTCCGCCTCGGTAGCATAGTTTAATATTTAACAAACTTATATATTTTTTGTGTTCTTCCGTAAATACCTACATACTCTGCTGGTGTATAATGCGCCACTGATCACAATAATAATTAATTCTTTAATTTATTCCTGCGTTCAGTGTAAATGTCCGGAAATATTTTATCTGGAAAATACATTTATACCGATTCATTGTGTATTTGTTTTATTTGCAATGTAGTGAAGAGTAGAATTTCCAGAATATACGATATGTATCATTTACATGTGATCAAACACATGGTTCAAAATAATGTTACGTTTGTTGGATCACGTGACGCGTTGTAAATTTTACTTTTTGCATGAGGTAAATGAACTTCAAAAGCAATTTACGATAGTTATCGTACAAAGTAGACGCACGTGGACACGTGACACACCTGTATAATCAGATATCGCACTTTGATTGTCAAATTGTATACTATACGTATACGTAGTCGACAGACCAATATGACTACTGTTGATACACGTACAAATATATTTATTTACCGAATAATACAAGAAATAAACAACAAATAAGGATGCTACTTTTATTTGACAGTGGTTGTAGCTTTCAAATTGTTCAGAACATTTTATATAATAAAAGAATTAATGATAATATATCAGTGTACTAGAATGTCAGTATGTTGCTATTTCTTTGTACTAGCATTTAGCATTTTCTTATTTTTATAAATTGTATACGAGTGATTTATCTCATTGACATGATTGGCAAGGATGACTTTACTGCATACAAATTGTTCTTTTTTTTCTGCTTCATGACTTATAACACAGAGAATTAGTTATACATTCACAATTTTAAAAGAAACGATAATACTACTAATAACAGTACTGCAAAGAAAAAAGTTTTGCTTATGATAAAAAAAATTGTTTGGGTCAGTTTTGAACAGCCGTTTTTTTTTTGTTTCGGATGATCAAAGGGAACAACACACTATAAGCTCTGAAGACTGTAGAATATTTATAAAAGAGTTCTGAAACCCTTTTTTCTAGTAAAAAGCATCATAAACAGCAAACTGCTTGTACATAATTTTTATTAAATTTTCAGTCATATATTTTTTGCTGTAATTAGTTTTAAGTTAAAAGATACAAAAAAAAAAATACGGAAAATTTTCATTTCTGTAAAAAATTATTCTATATTTGAAAAGATACCAGATGAACAGAAAGTTTTGTCATTTAATCTCACTAATATAATTTAATCATAATTGGCTTTGTTTGGCCAACTGTTTAAAATTGATCACAAGATTGTGTTACAAAAAATTATAATTAATTGTATGTAATATATCTATATAATCGCGTTTATGTGTCAAATAACTTGCTACTGAGTAATTTTAAAACTTTGATGCAATATGCATGTTCAGCAAATTCCATGTACTATTAATCTTTTTCTTTTGCTTATCCTTCATTACATTTATATAAATACATAATGTTGAACATTACTGATTGGACAGTTTTTGACGTCAAGATGAGTCATAGATTGATATAAATAAAAACTGTCGATATGTTTTTGTAAAAACACGTTTTGTTTGTGAGTAGATATAGTAAAAATATAATATGTATTATGCATAATGTGGCAAATAATAGTTTCTAGGAAATTTTGTGGAATATCTTAGAAATAAATATGTAATCGCAAAGTCTAGTACTTACTAGAATAATTCATGTTTTATGGTGTATGGTTGCTTGCTATGTGAAGTAATTGTTGGTACCTACAGATATACCTTACAAATAATAAAAAACAAGACTAATGTAATATTTGATATTATTCGAGTTTTAAATAGATGAGTTATGCATGTATTACGACAAATTCTGCTAACGATTCCCCGATTATAAACATCGGTTTTAATATCCGGTCTGTGCTTCATCGCTGCGAATTGCTGCAAGATGAATGTTCTTTATTTTTCCATAAATGTGCCATTAAATGTAGCGTACCACCATTAAACTTCCCATTTTTTTCGTCTACGATTCTTCATCGCGATGAATACTTTTTGTGAAGTCTGTAAGGCATCGCATTAGAGAACTATTCGAGTACTGCCTTAGATATCGCATTTCGTACCAGTTTGAAATGTCAGCGTGCCGATTTTATGGTGAAGCAGTGATCTTCGAGTGTGGGAATAAAAACGTTTTAATTTATATATTTTGGCTACGTATCGTCCACCCCTGCTTCATCATCCCCCGTTTTTTTTTTACGTTGCTTGGTTACCTACTAGAGGTTAACCTACGAAAACTCCGTTTCATTGGATAGAAATTCCACAAAGATTTTTTTACCAATAACTAAAACTACACGGGAACATGACATATTTCTATTTATTTATGCGTTAAATTAACTCGACTATTCTAAATATGCGCTAATGTAGGCTAGAATAACATTTGTATGTATTTAAAATGAGATACAGATCATTGAGGGTGGAATGCGATGGCGTGGGACATTTTTTGGCAGAGATCTGTTGTGTTCGTTTTTTGATTAATGTTGCGGAGGGTACACTTGTTGAATCGGAGACGTTCACTGCCGGGTTTGGTAGCTGTTTTATTGTTGCGCAGGTAAATACGGAAATAACGCAGTCCTTTAAAATTGATATCGAGGCCAGATAGGGGAATCTATTGAATCTATTCAATTTCCCTTTCATTATCATATCAACCATTTTTGTACTGAAATCAATAAATGTTTGTTAGTTCGTTGATATTAACAACAGTATAAATGTACATGTTTTAATACAGAAATATGTGATGTACTAATAATAACTTTATGCTTTACTACGCATTTACACAAATATTCGACGTTTTATAACTTGATTATTGCAATGAATAGAAACTTATTTCATGTACTAATTAGAATTCCACAAATATTAATTTATATTATAAGTAAGTTAACATAAAAATTAACATTGTATAAAAGAAATGTTGCTTGGGTGTTGATTGGTATAGAATAGACAATTAGCATGTGGATTATGTTTTGCTTCTCATTTATATACATATATACTTTCTACATACTTTGTGTGTTGTGTAAAAATTAGTATCTCGACTTGTGTGTGTGCGGTTATGTTTTTGTTTATTCGTTGGTCTGTGACATCTCTGTTAAATCCAGAGCACAGAAAGCGAACGTGACAGGTAACGCAGACGAATTAAAAGTCAGCGCACGAATTGCTCTGTAAACCTAAGCATTGTTGTCTCTCTTCTTAGAACATACAATTAAAAAGAGCACCACCGTATTGTGCCATGTATGGTTCATATTACAAAAATAGCGTTCGGACATTTAATAGAACATATATCTTGAACTGGACGCACGCTGGACAGTTGCAGAGCGCGAACCAATCAGCGACTTGCGTTTTTCCTACAACCATTATAGGTGTTCTCTCTGCACTGACAGTCCGTGTACAATAGTTTTCTTTAAACAACGTATGAAATATCATTTAATGCCAGATGACCATGTGGCATTTTAGCTGAAATTGTTTACGCAAAAAACTAAATCCACTGAATTACCGTGATTCGCTTTTTTTCCCCAATAACCTTGACCTATTGTAGAACATGCGTAAGTAGAAAATATGTAAATGTATTCAGCAAATACCACATGTAATCCTCAGTGCCATGGTTCGTGTAAAATAAAATGACGAAAATCACAGGTGCACTCGATGGAAATCGGGTTGTTTGAGAAATGCTGTCACTTGCCGTGTATACCTAAATAGATAACAATCCCAATGACGTGACAAATCCATACCGGGTTCAAGTGAAAGTACAAGTAGCTTTCTTTTGGTATTTAATGAGAGTCTTGACTTTCAACGGTGAACGAATTACGACCTACCTCTATGTAACTAGGTGTAGAAAGTAGAAAACGAGCATCACTCACTGGAGCATGCCCGCTAATCATCTTGCATGCATAGACCTACAATCGACGCGAAGACCAACTAAACCGAAACGCCGAATGCTAAACAACCGACTGCAACCTAGTAAAAACCGCGAAATGTAAATTGTAAATGTCCTTGCATATTAAGATTTGCGCACGTACGTACACATATTTTCGTAATCTGTGACCAAACGAAAATTTCCTTCCTTGTTGTTCAAGGTCACGAATGTTTATGTCTGATCATGGACACTTATTTATTACGGTATGCGTTCATACTTCATTTCAATAGCATTTATTTACAGTTTCAAACTACCAATATGATATTACAAACGCTGGTATGATTTTTTTTAAGTAGTAAATTTGCTTAATACGATTAAATGCATCGGTAATTATGATTTTGCTTGTTGGAATTGGCGTTAAATAGCAACGAATGTAACTAGTTTTACAAGTCTATCTAAAATGGTTGTTGTCGATGTTTTAGAGGAGACTGTTAAGGCTTCTGCCGTGATGTGTGTGTGTACGTTAGCGATGAGGGAGATGCCGGAATACAATGGTTATCTGATCCGAAATTGATCGGCGGCAAACAAGGAAATGTCGTGGCTGCATTGTCGTGGATCGGTGCAGAAACGAACCTTCCCGTTTTGGCCACCTGGGACGGCGCGGCGTCAGCAACGTTGGTCCGTACATAAAACACCCTCGACCTGGGACGGGATGCGGAGAGAAAAAAAAAAACGGCAGCACGTTAAAAAACTTTTGGACTATGCGAGTTGCACGTGAGGAAAGGGGGGCAGAGAAGGGCGTTGACCCTGACCGGGTCCAGCCGGGCCACATGAGCCGAACGAAGCGATGATGATGATGATGAGGAGGCCCTTACCTAACCCATTCAGCCGGTCGGAATGCGGAAGGACCAGCGTAGTGGATTATCTCACGGCCAATGCGACCGGGGCTGCTAACGGTACCTGTGCTCGTAACCACCCGGCACGCAGCCCGGGTTAGGTAAGGTAAGGGTCGTACACCGTTCTCTCAACCCTTCCTTGTCCTTGTCCGTACGTCCTAGCCCCTCGCATCGCCGCTACACACGCACGCTGATGATTGTGGGAGATTTTCAGCCTCAAGAAAGAACGCATCGCATCACAACGCATCTCTACGACTATCTCTAGGAGTATGGCCCGGGTCGAAGTAGACTCTACCCGCAGTACGGGGTTAGCGGGTCACGCAGAATGCTCGCGAAACCTGATGTGACCGTCTAGATGGCTAGTCCTCCTATGACAAAAACCAAAAGCCTGGACGGATGAAAACAACGCATCTGTTTGCTACCTTGATTGGTCATGTTCAAACAGAACGTGTGTTTGGTGCTCGCGGGTGTCTCGTTGATGCTGCACGGCTGGTTTCTTATTTAGTCATGCTGCGACATCGGAATAAACCCTTTTATTGCAGCGATTTTTTTGTTTTAGATCCGCGGAATGTGTAACGAATTTGGCTCGAAACCAAATTAGTAAGTGCAGTTTTCAGTCGACTATCAAATGTCAAATATGGTGCGGCATGCGAGTGACTGGGCGCGCGCGAGAGTCTGCATTCGCACGTGTTTACCACTCGTCGGGCGGTGGTGAGACGACCCCCGACCTTGGTCATGCCTTCTGCGGATGCTTGGTCATCCCTAATATAACCGCGGTAAACTATGTTAAACAAAACCAACAGACATGCTGACTGACTGACTGACTATATTCAGGTACAATTATCCGAATATCGATACATGGAAGTGCAAGGTATATAAATAACAATCAAACGATTATGTATATGTTAAAAATCTTAACTTATATATATTGAAGTACAGTACAGACATACATGTGGACAGCAGGCGGTACTCGCCGCAGCTTTATACAGAGACAATATACATTATTTGTTAAAATAAATTTAGGTGATTTATATTAATAATAGTAGTAAAATAATATAATAATAAAAAAATAATGAGATAACGACTCATCGAAGCAGTTGGACGGATATGCGTCCTTCAGTGTCAATCAGACACAGGAACTTAAACTTAATATCATATACACATATAATTTAAAAATAACAATAGCGTCAACAATGTTATCAGTCTTGTATGAACGTAGATTGCTCATCATTCCATACGATGCTATGCACACGTCGGGATGGTAACTAGGGCGGGGGGGGCAGTGGCTAGCCGGTCAGTGATTGTGTGGCAGTGTGGCTGCTGTGGCAGTGGTTGAGCTGCTGGTGAGTGGCACACCGACGTCATCCTATAACCAGGACAAGAGAAAAAACCAAACATTACATTACATTCATAATATATCTATAACAACATATACATGGTACGAGTATGTATATCAGACAAAGACACTGTACTAGCTAATACTAGCGAAACGGCAGAGGAAGGAGTGTGATGGCCGCGGCCACGTGACACCGAAAATGCATCCGCGAACACGACCTCGACACGCTCGAGACCGAGGTCACGCGGTACCGGCACGGGTAGCTCACTGAACGTACAAACCTACGATCCGGAAGTATTGTGGCCGAACGCGAATTACAATGTGTGCGATTACAGACGGGCAAATAACAATACGAGCATGGCGATGTCGCGACCGGCTAGAGCCCGTGTGTTCCTGCGGCTTAGTAGTGCTGCGGGCGCATTCACGATGCACGCACGCATCACCCGCGGAATGCCGTGTGTAGTGTGCCACCGCCTGGGGCTCTAGAGAGAGGTCGGACCTTGACGGACTCGCGAACACAACCGCCTGCTCGCCTGCCTGCCTGCCTGCTGCTGCACTTTCCGGAAACGCCGTTTGATTTGATTATAGCACACTATCAAACCCCGCGTACAGCCATCGCCACGCGACCTTTGATTTTTAACTAGCTAAATGTCACTAGTCGACATTCTAACTGCATCTTATTTACTTACGGTGCGACATGCACATCTGAGTACGGGCGGACGGCTCGAGAAGCGAAGGCACAGACGCGACAACTGATCACGGTGACACAATGCGAAGCATGAATACGTGTGCTGGGAATATATCAAATACCGAAGCATCTTTCGTGAGAGATGTATGTAAGCCGGCCGCCGCGGGTGACACCTATTTGGGGAAGAGGCGGTGGCGGCCGCGGTATGGGCACATGGTGGGCGGAGGACCATGGACACACAGGGAACTAGCTCCTCCTTGGTGTGTGTATGTGTGTGTGTGTGTATGCACGTAGTTGAGGCCGGCCAGGGCTCCGCGGCCAAACACTATGGAGTTCAACAACCTGTGTACCGGCCCAGCTGACGGAGAGATACTGTACCGGAAGATATCACGGAAGTCAAACCGACCGAACAAACTAAACTAACTCACCTCGTTTCGATCTTCTACGTCTGCAACTGGACGTCTCCTGGCGACCACCGTCGCCTCCGTCGCGATGCCTCATCACGGCGTTCACCAGGCCGCTCCTCAGTACAGACCCGTGGGGTCCAGACCTTTCTGTCCTCCTCCGTTCATGGTGGTTTGATTTCTTCGAACGTTCACAATGAACACAGACAAGTACACTTTTGTTTTGCTTCACACTTTTGAGTTGTCGCGAATCGATAGAAACGATAGATACTGATGGCGTTCGGTTGTCAGTTAATAGAGACCGGTGGGATCCAACTGTTTACCATCCATGGTAAAGATGAAACGGTTGACAGTTGACACGGAGCGCGTACGTTCGATGACACTGGCAAAGTTATATCAATAGAGACCTGTAGGGTCGAGACCGTCCATGCTGATAACGCGCAGAAATTATATAGTTGACCCGGTAGTGTATCAGTGACAGAAAACCGTACGTACTAACGAGCGTGCGTGCGTGCGTTCGTTACGAGTGACGTTTGCGAATGTGTTGTTAGGCAACTTTAAAAGAACAGCAGCACACTTCACGTGAACGGAGCGTACAAGGCAATGAGCGGAGGAACGACAACCGCCTGCTTAAATGTATTGCTCGCAGCGCCGTGCGGCCATATCCAGCAACTACCTGGAGTGGGGGCGGCACTGCTCCCTCGAAACACTTCCTAAATATTGTACAAAAATTAACAGCATCCCGCCGTGTCATCATCGGGTAGATAAGAATCTGCACATTAACGAGTGCATCGTGACAAATGTATCAGGGTCGTTAGTCCCAAGTTAGTTTCTCAATAATTCACTCGTTCTGACCTAGTTTATACTACACTTGAATCATTCCACACTACGAATAATTCGAGCTGACAAGGCGAAGCTATCTGTCGTTTAGAACTAGGATGTCATTGCTTCCAATTATAAGAAACGATTTTCATGTCACGGATGGTGGTTTGCTAGTAATGACAACACTATAATACTGCACAGAATGTTGAAGTTGGAGATATGAAAAAAAGTAACCGGTGCCATTGCCGGGATGTGGACGGGATAAACGACCACAATGACGCAAATCAGAGCTCACTTTCCCGGAAGAGTGTGCCGAGAAAGCGGTGAGAAGCGTGGTGAAAGTACGCGAATCGGATATGAGTTGCATGAGTGCTGTGCATGTATATTTTCCACGGGCTCACAACCAATGGATCATGTGCGTTCGTGTGCGTGTGTGTGTGTGTGTGTGTGTATAGAACATTCATACATACATGTGTACATGTGCACACGCATACACGCATTGCTGGTTACCTGTTTTCTCGTGCGTTGCCCGTGGCATTTGGGCTGTCCTCGTGTAATAAAAGTACCCTAAAATTGTACAAAAAAACAACAAGAGGTAATGTGTTTCTGGTTGTAGTACAGAGCGCACGGGTTCAATGTCCTCGTGCGCTCTCTGGTCCATCCTCCCACCGCAGGGCCGGGCCCGTCGTCGGCCAGTCACCCTTACCCTAGTGAACCGACGGGGCACTCGCACACTGACCGCGACTCTAGGTCGGCCATCAGCCTCGAGACTCGGTGTTGGAGTCCGCTCACCCCGCGCTCATCACGACACCCCTCTCTCTAGTCGACCGCCACCGCCACCGCCCCGGTACTCCCCTGACCGAACCTATCTCTATAGAACTAGTAGTGTGTACCCTGTTGTTACATATGTTACTTACGCACGCGGAACATTACATTATATATATATATATATATATATATATATATATATATATATATATATATATATATATATATATATATATATATATATATATATATATATATATATATATATATATATATAGCACCGCCCCGCGTCCCAACCAAAGCCACCGTGTGTCGTTGTTCGCAGATAAAAATGCGGAAACTGAACACATACATACGGTGTGTGGCGACCCGACCTACATCCACTCCCATCTCTCTTCTCTAGAGCCGTGTTAGTGCCAGCAATGCCTATACTCAAATACATCCATAGATATGAGCAAGGCGCAGCAGCTACAGCGACAGCAGCATACTCACAGGCATAGCTGGTAGATCTGCTGGATCGGCCGACCACCCGGAAACACTGACGAATGTTATTAGCACCTTGCGATGACGCCGAGCGTCCCCATGTCATGTCGGACGGACGCACTCTGGTGCCAGCTCACTCTCACTACGGCCGTGTCTCTGTCGTGATGTGGTGTCATCGAACCTCGAACTCGAGGAGTCGGCCGCCGCGTGAGATCCGCAGATCTGCGAACAAAATGTTGCAATGTTAACACAGCTGAATTTCGAAACGGCCTATGTGCGAGGACGTTGACTCGCAGTGCGAACTAGGTCTCGGTCCCCGGCACCTTTCGTCTCCGCAGCCGTCGCATGCAAATCCGTCATCGCATCTGTGCTCCGGTGTGTCGGACCGTGTTAACACGCCCGTCAATGGAGCGCGTCTCATTGTCGTGCAAGGGTTTGACACTGGCTGGCTGCCGGACGAGCAAGCGCCTTTGGTCATGGTCAACAACAAGCCCAGTGCATCGCCTCTCGTACCACACACAGCATGGTGGACAGCAGCTGACCGCCACCACACCATTGTATGCGCGCACTTCTCTAACGAAGCAACGAACAAACTACTAATCCGTCACTACGAGATGGCATATGCTGCATTGAGCATGTATGTGCAGGATTCAGCACATTGACATCTTGTACCATCGAGGGACACGGGCGTCGGCACGTAAACACAGACGCCTGTACCCTGAACCTAGCGCATGGCATACGTGCAAAGCCCGTGCAACGATGTACCCGTGCGTACATTTCTTGCGGGCACATCTGGTTTATGCAACTCTGACATCTCGAGTGACCGAAAGAGCTCGGAAACTAGAATGGCGGAGCAACGACCTCGCGAAGTTAGTGGGTCAGGGCTTGTAGCGGTCAGCGACCCGCAACCAATGTTGCTTCTGCCTCGGCGCTCGGTCATTTACATGAGGAGGACGCGTGATATGCGACGACGCTGGTCACCGACTGGCGACGACAGTTTCGGCCTGGTCAATTCGCCAACTGACTAATGTATGCACCATACACTGTGTGTCGTCAGTATAATCTGGCGTCTCTGCTATATAAAACACACTAGAGGTATATCATTGTTGCAGTCGCTAACCACTACTAAACCCCGCCATACCGATCCGTGAGCCACGCCACACCGCGCACTTCATAGCGAACGGCGAGTTCGCGACCCGCGCCACAAAGATCTGGGTCGAGATTTGCCATTGAACTAGCGTGACGTCACAGAGTCATTCACCCGTGACGTCACGGCCTGCTCCGGGCCAGGGACGCGGGGTGTCATCCGTCTTATGTTCTTGTCTCTTTCTCTTCGTAAATATATTATATATATATATATATATATATATATATATATATATATATATATATATATATATATATATATATCTACACTCTTCTTTTTCTCTGTTTCCTTCATGTGTAACGAAATGTCGCTACAATCAATCTGCCAACGTATTTGCGTGCATATGATCGTATTGACCAAAGATGCATACGCGGTGCTGATGAAGAATTTATGCGCAACCTCTCAGCTGATACCTGCGCGCGCGCAATTCTGCTCAATAGCATGTGTTTTCATTTCAAACATACAGTCAAATATGTGTTGGAAACACCTACTAAACAGCAACCCACGTATGACGACATGGCACAATATGTATACGAGAATCTATCCTGTGAAAAACACATTATGCTACATTCGCGTACATACTCGCATATTGCCATTGTACATGGACAAGTGATGCACGCATACGCATGCGCAATTATTCTCTCGCTCGCACAACCAGAAGAGGAAGCTACGAGCATTACATAACCTGCAAGAAGCCGCGCGAACTGTCCAGCCACACCACCGCTTACAAAACATATGTATAAACACATGCACCACGTACCGGCATGTACGGCCAGTTTGCGATCACAAAGTCAAGGCATTGTCCCACGTAGAATCATCACCGATGCTGCGTTACTTAAAAGCGACACGTTTATGGCCCGCCGAAATGATGCCGTGTAGAACAAGGAACAATGCACGCGCGCGGACAAAAGCCAAAAACGAAAAAAAAAACACGCTTTTCGGAAGGTCGATCTTTTTCCTGGAACAAAACGGTACATGCATAAAAAATGCGTTGGATGTGTGGGGTGGTACGACGCGGAAGCTACCCTGTGGGGCGGCCCAGGTCTAGAGGTAACGGTACACGACACTCTGCTCTGAATTAATGCATCATCTGTGTGCTGTATCCAGTGTCTCATATGGACAGGAGGATGGAGTAAAGAAGCACGCAATTGTGATGACGCCTGACAAAACAGTTTTTTACACCGATGTGTCGGTTACTAAATAATCATTTTCGCACGTGGTCTCGACCAGGGCTGTATCCTGGCACGTGTGCAAATATCTATGTGTACGCCAAGCACAAATATTAGACCTTTTTTTGCATTTCGGATGGCTGCATGTACCGAATGCAACAGACCACTGGAGGCATTGTGAAACCACCCAAATAGAATTTTTGCAATTTAGGTTTAATGCTTATTACAGGCCATAATTTTTTTTAGCATTTCTACCAAATCCTATGCTATATAATCTGCTTTGTATTGCTATGCGTCGTAAAATATTTTTGCAAATATTTTGCAAATAGGTCCTTGGGCTTGTAATATTTTTTTACAAGGTTGCTTGCATTAACCTTGTATTTTTGCAGAGCCCTTAAAGCCATAGACGCAGTAAAAAGAAATGTCAGTTGTAATTTATTTCATTTTGCAGTGTTACATCTAGAAGTAATACATATCAGTTTTGAAAATAAAAAAAAAAATCGTGATATTTGTGCAAATTTTAAGGTGCGAATGTATTACATCTAATATATTAATCATTCAGAAACTTTACTATTGTATCATTTGGAATACAGGTAGATTAATTATTATTAACTTATATTGTTGTATTTTACTATTTTAATTATAAATTATATTTTTACTCGAAAAGTTTCTAATACTGAAGAGAAATGTGCCTAGAACAAATCAAGTGGACAGAAAATGGAATGTTAACAGAGTTTATAGATCAAATCGCACTTTCTCGTCGGTTGTAGAACGATTTAAAGTTGGCGTTTGTTTTCGTTTTATTAATTTTTTAGCCACGTCGCTGGTTCTGTTACTTTCCAAGAAGGTAATATTGGCGATTTGAATGTCGAGGAGGGCCGTTAATGTATGTAGTCGTGCCAAAGAAATTGGGGACATCGTACCGTTAAAGCGGACGTTCTACGTATGTCGTGAATTTTTACATTTGCCGTTATTATAACAGAAACAAATGTACAGTTGACACCAATAATCATAATGTCCCGCAAGCGATGGGCCGAGCAACGCCAACGAGCTTATTATTTATATATCATCATCAGCTCGGCATATTTGTCGCATGATATTTTGAGTAACAGTACATAGACTATGCTCGCCATGTTAGTCATACGAGATACCTAGAATAGGACCATTTTCTGCGCCAGATTAAGGCCATATCGATTCCTGGTGTGATTCGCAGTCGTGTAATGAGGAAATGCGGAGGATACGTTTCTATGCTTTCTACAGAACACTGGCACTAACTCAATTTTCAGCTCAATATTCCTTAAAAACATATTCATCAAACTGTTCATTCTTAAATGATATTTTTTACTCATATCCTAATGCTGCATGATTTATTAATATGTACTTTCTAACTTAAATCAATTACTCTTAGTCGTTTCCTCATAATGAAACCATCGTATTTAAATATAGAATTTATTATTACAACTTTTCATTTGTAGTTTTTTTTATTTATAAATAAATAATTACATGATAAATACAGCGAATAATTTAAAAAATCATACGATTATGTAGCTATAATATTCATCTTTAAATGAGAGAAAAATTACTTCCTCATTCAGCACAATACCACTATTGTTTCGTTTTTATTGAAAACGAAAGTTGTTTTATGGAATTATATTAACGTTAATTAAATGGAGTATACTTCAGCATGTTTAATTTATAACTTGCACATTTTTTTGGAGTAATGTGCAAAGTGCGCCGAACATCTTATTTATAAGCGTAATTAATTAATAATTACACATGAGGTGTCAATTTTATTAGTTCATTATTGTTATGTAACCTGTGAATTCTTTTATGTGTTCATCAATAATGACTGTGAAGCAACGATTAGATATTGTATAAATATTTGAGGTAAATACGCATAATAATCAGTGTTTAGCGTTATCATCTTACGAGCAGAATTTCATCAGAGATTAGTGGTCATGTGTGTGTTGATTTACGTTGTGCACAAGTGTGTACGAGTTGTCAGCAACAAACAAATTGTATGAGTTTATAAAGCGGTGTAGCAAGTTAGAGTGCGTTGTGTAGCAGACATTTTGCTAGTGTACCGACTTCCTTTTAATGATAGTCGTCCAGTTTAAAGTGTACGTAGAACACGCACTTGCACATAATTACGTATCAGACGCACGTATGCGCGGATTGCCACAATGCAGTCGAATATCCACGTAACACACAATACATGATGCCATTGTCATGGGCGTACGTGTGTGACAGTGGTAGGGTGCATGCATAGAAATCACTGGACTTAACCCACATACACTATTGACACCTAACACTACTTACACATGCTAGCTGATGGTCGCGAGACTACCGGTGCCCCGTGCACATACACCGTCACTTAACAATTGTACACAGGGTGTCCACAACAACAACAACAACATTGCATCGCGCGTCAATATTCCATACTTTCACACAGGTATAATATAGCTAAAGTTATATTCTAATACTACATACAATTCCATAAGCAGTCATATTTTGATACTATCCATTACCTTTCCAATAATCTGTTCATAATTGTAAACATTTAATGTACATATTTGAGGTAAAAGTAAGTTTTATCTTTGTGCAAAACTCGCCGGTCACTGGGTACCATATTTGCTCATGTACTACCATTAATAGAGATGTAAAGCACGCTTTTAATTAAGGCCTTTGCCATGCACTGACACAGAAGTGGCTCTGTGTGTATGTGTTTTCTTGTACGGACTGTATATAATCACGTACGTACATCGGTGGCTGGCTTCCGCGATGTGCATTGGGTATGGACGAATACACTAACAGCAATATGGAGATTCATTAATGTTGCCGGACATAACAATGAAAAATGAAAGTTTTCAAACGGATTATACAATAAAGATGGCTAATTACTTGTAATAAGTTGAACTGCAGCGAATATTTTCGTTTTGCATGGCAGGTGATGATGAAATCGTTTTATAACTTATTTGTTTCAAAGTTAAACACATACCTTACATGCTATATACAATGATTTATCGATTAACTTAACAGTGTCGTGTTTGAAATTTCCCTAGTTTACACTAAAATACATGCCAAATTAAAATAACATTACTGTATTAATCTGAAATATTGATAATAAATTTGTAACTGTACTGTGAAAAAACCGAACTGATATATTTATTATTTGAAATGGTTGATCCGTATTTTACCGTTGTCATATATTTCTCGTTTTAAATAAATTGCTTTCCTATCATTAATGGGACGGACTGGACAGTTATTCGTAGATTCGTTAATATCTGGTTTATCACAAATGTGTATGCCTTTCCGGAAAGAACGTGTAGATTATCCTAATTTTTAGTTACGGTACATTCGAATTTTTGTGAAACTAAGATTGTTTACAAATACACCTTGTATCATTCACGATAACTAATTATTTTATCACGCAAAGAACGGTATTTTCAGTGGGTAATATTCGGTAAATGACATTGGATATATTGTAGTCTGATAAAGGTGAATGCAAATACCATACTTATTTTAATATGTTAATTTGGGAATATAATTATTAAAACAAAAAATTGTATTTTGGCCTTTGGCTCCGTTGAAAAATTGTGAGTATAATAGTTTCACACTTCAATGAATTACATATGCCATTGGAAAAAAATTATTAACTCGTAAAAAATATTAATACAGGCATTGAAACCAATGAAATTTTCTTGTTCTGCCTGTTTAATTATTATTAACACAATATTCTCCTAAAGATACATATAATATCTAAAAATAATAGCGACCTATACGGTGGTTGCGAATATAACATTTAATATCGAACTGTCATGTGGGAGTCAGATAATGGAAGAAATAAAAAATGAGTGTCGTCATGCAAATTACGTTTGACATTTGGGTAATTACCTTTTTTCTCGGTAAGTAAACCGGATGTAAATGGGAAATTCTACCCTGAAATGATTTATTGTTCTGTAGGAACTAAAGTGCATGCGTGTAATGCATTAACTGGGCGTATCCAGGATGTGTGATGGCGGATTTTGCACTACATAACCTTTGCAAGTTCATATGACCGGATTAACTAGGTTTATCCTTCATTTTACTATCAAGGAGCTCTTAATTCATGAATCACGGCCACATACATGTGTCTATGGAAGTATCAACCTTAAATGCACTCTACACCGTGATATTTACACATAGGTAGGTACCTACATATTCTGTATACATATGTACATTTCCAATACGATGTACAATTTTCCTACAAGTATACAAAATTAATCTGGAGGAGAATGTCAACGAAATCTAATCAACATTCGTTCTACTGTGCAAGACAATTCAGCTGATATATTACATGAAATTCCTTAACGCATTTTCTTGAAAATGTGTGTAATTAATGCGTGTAATATATGAATTACATTTCATCGAGGTTGTGAGTGTACGTTTCACGTAAATGTATATATGTTTATATATATATATATATATATATATATATATATATATATATATATATATATATATATATATATATATATATATATATATTCGACCAATGTAGATATATTTATTTACTATTAGTAAAGTTGTCAGATAACATATGTTTTAGATGTAGTAGTAGCTAAACTGTATCAGATCTGTGCTACTAGTTTAAACAGCAACATCCGTGGCTGCAGTGTCGTGGCCTTGAAGCACCATTGCATTGATTTCGAATTAAAACATTTAGAATTTTTACCACATTCGCTTTGTTACATCATTGACTTCATTTCACTTATAATTGTCGATAAATTGTTACCTTGGGGTTGCGCGGAAATAATCTGTTTACGCACAACTATCAATAATTGAACTATGAAGTTCATTTTGAACATCTGTTGCAAACATTTGAATGTCACTGCATAAATGTGGGTCCGGATTCTTAATACGGACATTGTGTAACTGTTTTACGATACTGTTCCGGTTTGACATTTAAATGTAAGAAATAAGTTTAATTAGTTGTTATATCTAGAAGAATATTTACGAGATTTTAGTTTAAAACATTGAATTCAAAGCTTACGAATGTACCTACAGAATTTAGGTAAACCAGTAGCAACTTGTTAGTATACAATTTGAATAGCCGGAGACATGTACTACTGTAATTTCAAATCTTAGTACAAACGTCTAATCCTTTTGTGTTTTATTCAAGAAATAAAAGTATTTAAGTTCTGACTTTTCTCAAGTCTCTGCTAGCCATGTCTACAGTAATGGATTCGTGGAAGTAGTTTAGCTTATAGCTACTGAAGCAGTGCATTGTTGATACCTTAACCCCTTATAGCTTAACTCATATAGCTATTCAAATAGTACATATATCTGACGAAAATTATTTACAGCTCATCATAAATATCCTACTTTTCTTGCAATCAATGTAAATTTCCATGCTGATATATTCTGTAAATTGAAATTCAATGATATTTAAATCTGCAGAAGCTGTAAACCTTAATTCGGTTGTATTTAAATCGACAGGAACTGTAAATATCAATTTAATGATATTTAAATGCACAGAAGCTGTAAATTCTCTCACAATGCATTGACGCGCGTCAACAATACCAATGGATATCGTCTATATTGTATGATATTCTCGTATTTTCTAGAAATATTATTTATGAACTTCATTGTCACGCGCAAATATATTATGTTCACAATATATTTTTATTAGTGCACATATTTTATTTAATTCTAATACGAAGCATAAATAAAATTGGCATAATTAAAAATATTTCAGTAACATTGTCTAATTTTTGTTGTTGTAAATTCATGAATGTACTACGCAAAAGGAAATACTTAATTTCTCTTATGAACGGGACAGTTGGATTTTTAGTATTTGAACATCGTGTCGGCACCAGTTTTGCTGTACCAAGAAAAGAAGAAAGGATTATGACGGTCAATTGAAATCCCTAATCCGTCTGCAATATTGGAGGCACGCGGCGTTCACTTTTATGAAAAGGGTTGCATTCGGTAGCGTGCGATCCCGTACCTGGGCAGTTCTTGACCAGGATTAGGTCGTAAATACAAGCTATTTAAATGACCAACGTCAGTGCCAAGATCCGTCAAAGGCTTACAGACAGTTGTACATTTCATGTCCATAGAATGAACAAGTAAATAAAGCACCTAATTGTGCAGACGTTTATTTTGCAGGTAACTTTTAACAGCATGACAAGACATCTGTAGAGGAACACGTGCTTCAAATGTATTTATTTATTTATTTATTTATCAAATAAGTACATATTCCCAATATTACATATATAAACTACAATGTATTGAAATACGTGTAAATAATCAAACGGCAATTTTAAAATCTTTGGAATAATCAGTACAATACAATTTACAAACAATAAAAATCACAAAATGGTAGTTTTGTACACATGGAAAAAAATAAGAACTGATATAAAAAACCCTCGCATTTAAATTGTGTCCTAGTACTAACGTCCCCAGTGATTATTTCAAGCAAGTTTAAATACAATCTGTAATTTACTGGAGCAAATATAAATTAGCTAAAGCCAAAACAGGTGTTCCCGTAGGATCATCCGGCAGATTTCCCGCAGCTCCAGCAATATCAAGATGGCTGAATTTCAGAGGTTTCTCCGATCCAGAACCGTGTTTCTCCAATCCGGATGTCATCATTAAGAAAGCTGCTGGTCCTTGATGGCCACGCGGAGTACGACTTGACGGTAAGTTGTTGCACTGCAAGACATCATCTCCTTGAGCTTTACCTCGATGGAACACGAAGTCGTCAAGACGTAAAGTAGACAGTTCGAAAGGATCACCTATATCCTCGCCACTTTTCTGCAGCGAACGGCAATGGTCGGCTTTCCTTGCAGGTCCGTTGTCTACGACTGCAGACAGTTGTGAATTTATTAGTTACGATGCGAATGTTGATAATAATGTACAAATGTATATACCTATCGAATAGCTTCCGTGAGACAAACAAGCATGGCCGGTTAATGTTGCAATTGTGTACAGATGAGGATTTACTGCTGACACTGCAAGCTCTTTCATCTAGAAGTGATAATAATTCTAAACTTAATTCTGTATTATTTATTCATAATACAGCACAACGAAAACATATCAGTTTGTTGCAGGAAAACGAATGAATGAATTTATACGAAACCCGATAATTATTATTATTATTTTTTTTTTAATATTGAATTTGAGAAAGTAATGGTAGATTATTAATTTTGTCGAGGCAAGTGCCAATACTTGTAATTACAACTATATTTAGAAATCACTTCCTAAGTATTCGAAGGTCAAGCTCGAAATCATTCATGGTTTTGTACGTTCACTTTTAACAAAACCAGTCTTTTTAATGCTATTGGAAATATAAAATTAATCTGCATTAGTTGACAAGTTTCATGTGGTCCGTAGAAATTGCAACAACACGTAACTCGTAATTTGTCGAATACAGATATTTAAATACGAGCATCACTAGTGCATATATGTACATTTTGGTATCGATCGTCGCGAATGTACGATTCTGGTTTCAATGAACTGAAATAACCACGATTAATGACTGAATCGGTGATGTTCGACGCCCATATAATAATGGAGACATTGTCCCGTCTGCAAGACGGAAATCGCGAAGAATGCGTGCTAGGAAATTATGAGATAAAAACGGATAATAAAAAACGAAGATAATTATATTGACATGTTTATGAATATTTATAGAGAGGTGTTTGACCTCGCACGATGAAACTCCAATTCAGTGACACGAAAGTGAGTACGAACGCAACTTGTTTAGCACATATTCGAATCGAGTGTTTACTATGAACGCGCATACTATAAATAGAAGATGTAAACAGAAAGGCTGTGTGAAATTAATGGTACATATGCGCCTTCGAATGTCACTGCCACGGATTTTGCTTGGTGGATGAATATTAAGTGATGTGTGTTGATTATCAGAGCCGGATTAAACGCAATTCGAACGAGGCAGATCAAATGCATATGCTTCCTACTTCTCTACATAACACATGTAAATCAGTTCTAATCCATCCATAAATTAAGTGTATATTGAAATGAACTAAACATACATGCAAGAAAAATTATTTCGTTCTTAATAATATTGTACAAAATTACTAAATTATTATTTGATTGCATATGACAAAACCGTAATTGTAATACGATAATATATTTAGTAATTTAATAATCGATTATTGCTATATTACTCCAGTAAGATATTTACAAATTGTGAACCACACATTTAACAGAAAATAACTACGTAACACTAAATGGTCATTACATTATGTCTTAATTGAAATTAAAAATAATTTCAAAAATTGCATGCAGTATAAATCCATAACAAAAAATTGGAAGTTCATCTGATCATTTTAAAATTATATTAATGTATCAGAGGAACGCGTTTGAAACAAGATAATTTATTATGATAGTTCATCGTAGGCGAGTTAAAAAATAAACAAATAGCAATTATGAGTCACTTGTTGCGACAGTTCGTGTAGGTATTGTATTAATGAATTGCAATTTTCATTCAAGTCAAACTCTGAACATACACGCACGCTACACAGTAAAGTGTGGTCTATAAATCAATTACTTACTTGACACAGTACATCTGCCATAACCATACGTCCTTCTGCGTCTGTGTTACCGATACGCACCCGGACACCTGATCGAGAGGTGATCACTTCATCGGCAACGTAACCGTTGGAGCCGACACTGTTTCTCACTAAACTCACAGCAGCAACAACTTTGACATCTTTCGGTTTCATTTCTTTGACGATTTGCATGAAACCTACAACTGCTGCTGCACCGCATTTATCCCTGTATATAAACACAATATGGATATTTATGGAAACGTTTTCAGTATTAGAATTAATCTGATATTACCTGGACATGCCCGCCATGACACCGCCAGCTTTAATGTCAGCGCCACCAGTATCGTATGTGACTCCCTTGCCCACTAGAAATAATGTGTTCTTTATCTTCGTTGCATCCTCTGGTTCGTACTCCAGGAAAACAACGCTGCCGCGATGACGCTCCACGACGCTAGCCGCCCGATTCACCGCCTCAAACAGCGGGTACTTTTTTGACAGCTCATTTAAATCATCAATAACTGTCAGTTTAACGGGCGAATTGGCAAAAACTTCCTTGATATATTGAACGACCCGTGGTGGTGCCATTCGTTCCGGATCCGCACCGCCAATATCTCTAGCAACGTAAAGACCGGATTCGAGAGTTTTTGCTCGATTCACGATATTTTTTGTACGAGCTAGATTTTCCGACCAGGCACCCATATAGTCAACTTTCGTGCTCTTTTCGGCTTTGAACTCACGTACTTCCAAAGGCTAAAAACAAATGGATTTTTTTTTTTAGATTAATTTGGTAACCAATGCCCGAATAGTTATAAATATCCCTAAGTGAAATATTTAGTTTCATCTTTCGATTACACAAAATAATTTTCTAATTAAAAGCAATTGGTAGAAGATTAAATAATTGCAGGAGACGAAAATTAAAAAGCTAGCTGCATCTGCGTCAATAAGAAATAATCTTATTGTACTTTTATATGACTCAATCGTTCAAACTCATGGCAAACGTACTACAATAACTTTTGTCGAGGTCAATACTGATGTAGCGAACTATGAAATGATCAGAAAAAAGTGAGTAATATATGTAAACAGAACACAAGTCCAAGCTAGTGTAAGTAATCAATATCTTATCAGTTGAAGTAGGTTTGTAAAAATTACATTTTTAAAAATAGATAAATATACAATAATTATATCACATTTTATTATGTGATAATAAATAAATTATATATATATATATATATATATATATATATATATATATATATATATATATATATATATATATATATATATGTATATATATATTACCCGTAGTCAAAACATCATACCGTTCTCGAACTTAATCAAAGATACGAAAATATCGACGAAAACTTAACATGAAAAAACTAGTGTTGATACACTTATTGCGGGTCATCAGTTTATATTGAGAAACTGTAAAATTCCTGGAATAAAATAATTATAAACAAATATTTATATATTCGAATGAATTTATGAATGTATTAATAGTGATGAAGCGAATTATCAAATTGAATAGAAAAATTATACGTATGTAAAGAGAACTCAAGCTGAATCTAATGTAAGTAAATCATGAAAATAAATCTTATCAGTTAATTACATATATGTATACTAAGTGTTGACTATAAATAATCATATACGTTTTCTAAACGTCACATTTGCGTTAGTCGTGCGCTATCAAAGATACGAAGATGCTAGCGAAATCTTTATACTAAAAAGCTTTTAAATTTCCGAAATAAAATAATTAAAAACAAATATGTATATTTCCGAACGTAGTATAATGCTTGCCTTTCGTACTAAACGCTCGTACTAGTTTCTGAAAACGAGTACAGGTGGCAGCAGGTTGCAGAGTGGCCTGAGTTTTGTACATTGCTGATTCATAAGTGAGGTATACACGTCGATACACCACCTGCAAAATAGACTTACCACATACAGTGCTTCTAGTGCGCCTAACATTATGGCGAGATCGCTGTTCTCGAAGTCGGGATGTTGGCGTAGTACCAATAAAGGTTTCTTCACGCCGGCTTTCAAGGCTCGCTGAACGCCCTTCGCTGCAGTTTCTTTGAATATCCGTACATCATGGTAATCGGGATCTATTGGGCCGGTAGGTGCATGAACCAGTCTACGTGCCGGCATATCTGTAAGCAACAGTACGGCCGTTTCCGTTCTGAGACCTTCATCGTTACTAAAGGCATTGTCAAGGACGGTTCTGACGGACTCGGGCGCAACTGCACCGGGCCATGACACCAGCACGATGCCATCGTAGCTTGAACTTCTTAGGTCGTTGTCTTCAGAAATTGGACATCCTCTAAAACAGGTCCGTGCACACGTATCAAATATCGTACAAAGTGAACTACGTTCTAAAATAAACTTACATGTATTCGGACATGGTTGCCATTGTACAATATACTTATCGTCGGCCGCCCACTTGTTTGGAGTGGCAGTAGCTGGTTTCGGTGGGTGTATGTTTACGCGGTATTACAGCTTCTGCGTGTACAGGTTTGGAACGAATGTTTTATACGACACACACATCTGATAATTTTTATTCCTAACCGCGAATAGCAGATACCTGTTTATCGACTCATCCGTAATAGTTCGTCGAGTTCACCGACAGCTGGCAGCATCGTACAATGCAACTGTCAAGCAATGTTAAGCCTGTTCTACATTATACTTTTTCCTCATATTTCGATGCTAGAAAAAAGTCATATTTTGATACTAGAAAAAATATGCGAAAAAAGTATAGTGTAGATGCCCTTCTATTTCGATGCTATACTTTTTCCATACTAGAAATGAAACTAGATCCGATCCGAGTTTCGTTCGATTTTCATACTAGAAACATGCGCAGTAAGCGCATTCGCAGTGATACCAATACATTTTTCTGACAGCTTAAATATATTAGTGTGCGTTGGTGTAAAGATAAGTGCACAAATATTTGTTTGACTTGTATATTTTATATAGCAGCCACAGTTTATAAATTTTAACTAATTTATTTATTTTTGACATGATTTTAATATAACCTTCTTTCAATATAACTGTCAAAATGTAAATTGGTTTAAGTTTAAGTTGGTACTGGTGAAAAAAGTCGAAGATAAAAACGAATATATACGAATGATCTGTTCGGATACTTTTTTCTAGTATCAAAATATGACTTTTTTCTAGCATCGAAATATGAGGAAAAAGTATAATGTAGAACAGGCTTTACGGAACGCGCGTTGCACATTGAAAAATAAATAGAAAAGATAATAGGCGTGAAAAGGACTCCACATAATTAATGTTTTTTTTAAGTATGTTCATAAAATGAAATGATATATTTGTTATAAAGTTAATACTTTTATGATTTATAATATTTCCATAGTGTATTTTACTGTAATGCATGTAATCGTAGTATTATTACATTAATTTACATGCAAGTATGATGAAAATAAATTACGACAATAATTTATAGAAAATCGAATTTTATTTAAATAACAAAGATAATAAATAAATAAGAGTCTTGAAATCAGGGATAGTACAAAATAGTATTAGACAGAATCGGGTATAGATGTTCTGGTTTGGTGGTCAAATTCTTCTCAAACACCAACTTAAGGTCTAGTGGTAGACGATGAAGCAGATGATGAACCTGGATAGTATGCAGAATATGCCATGTTCTGAGCAGAATCACTTCCTGACCAGACTCGGGAGTATGGGCCACCCTGGTTTGATGCATCCCAACCTGGTTCATATGAACTCGGGGAAGACGTGGCTGGGGCCCCGTATGTGGACATTGGCGGTTCCATAGGCATCATTGACATGGGCATGGCCATACCTATATAAAAGGAATAAATAACATGGATATTTAATTACACGATTAGCTTATTAATTTACATATACAGTTAGTATTTCCCAATGGTAAAAGCGGCAGGTTTCATTCAATATTCACTAAGGTCAGTTTTGTATTTTTTCACGAATGAAGGTCGAATAGTTATTAATACATTTTTTTGTCTAGCAATAAATCAGCTGTCACATTTTTCGTACAGGTTGGTCGTATATAAACACTTCCTATAATTTACTGCTGTTTTTTTTCAACAAAAAAAACTGTTAAATTAGTATTTAAAAAAATGCAAGGAATGTCACAGTTTGTTATCAAAACCATTAACAATGCATGTATGTGACAGAATTTAGAAGAGAGTGTAGTTTTATAGATATGGAGGAAAGGCTTATTGCGTATTTGTCATTTGAACTTACCGGATTTTTTGCAGAGTTGAAAGATGATGAAGCCAAGTACCAAAGTAATAGCAAGCTTGCTAAGAATGAGAGCTTTCAGTGCTTTTATTCCAATAAGAGCGACGAAGATGGGCATCAAGGCTTTCATTTTCAACTTTAGCAGCAAGAGGACAGGTAACAAAAGCTTCTTTTTAAGTACATCACGTGCTGAAAATGGTCAAATACATTATTATTCCGTATAGTTCTAGATGTAAAACATTTAATTAAGCATGACTTTGTGTAGATATAAAAACTGTTGATTCGTACAATGTAAGTTATATATGTAATACATATTTAAGGTTCATGACAGCTCTTTGCGTTGATTTGTAACGCCAGATGCTTAGACAACTAGCAATACATAGTCAACTGACTGAGCAACCTACTTTAAAGGGTTTCTTGTGGATTTATTTTGATAGGTTTGTACTGGTTTGTACTTACATTCGGATACAGCAGGACTGGATGCAATATCGAGTCCACTTCTGGGGGAGTATACAACTTCCGATCCACCGAAGATCATTTGAGGAAGACGGAAACGGAACTCATGAGTTTTAAGAACACGAGCGGCTCTTTTGAATATAATAGCGTCAATGTTCTGTTGAAATAAATATTAAATTTAGTGATTTGTTATCCCTCAAATGTAAATAATTTGTGTTATTTAAACATATACCGTATTACATTTTGGAATATTGTGTTTTGAAAGCAACATTTAAAATAATTATTAATGATATTAGTTATTTTTTACCTTAACGTTTCTGGAATCTTCCTCGTTGCCAAGTAATGAGTCCAGATAAGTCAACACTTTGGTTTTAAGACACGACATATCGGAACATTCTAGAAGCACGGAAGACACCAAATTGTCTCCGGTACGAATCTCTGCTCCGGTGGCGACGAAGGCACCGAACAATGCAAAGCAGAACAATGAAACCGTGAGTCTAGTCATCATGAGACCTTTGCTAAACAGCTACTGAACGAACACTGGCCCTGTGGACGCCATGGGTGCGGTTATATATTCGAATTACCGGGTTAACAGAACGCATGTGCTTTGTATGATAAGTAACCATCAGTCAAAATAATACATACATTGTACGCGCCACGCTTGTGGATGACCGGAATCGTATAGCTGTTCCGGAAGCCATACCAATGCGTTTCGCTCTCGTCCGGTATAGGCACGGAATCCTGGTGGCCACATTTGGACATCACCGAGCAGGATCCACGTCATAGAAAGTGCGTTTCAATCGGATTCTACGTCAGTCTCGAAATATTGCTTAATAACATAAATAAAACGATGTAATGGCTTACTTCAATGTAAGTATCAGGATTAAAATGAATAGAAATTGAGAACTGGTACATGAATATGTGTACAATACAATAACATACTATGAAGAAAGCAAAAAATTAAATAATTTATTTATATTTCGGTTTGAAATCATAACCTAACATTAAAAATTGACGTTATATATTTGCTATGAATTACTATATGAATATAATAAAGTAGTCTATAATTTGTATTAGTCCTAGCATACAGGAAAGTACACATTTAAATACAACAAAATTTGCTGTTTACATGATTAGATAGAAAGTGGATTAGAATAAAGAGAAGTGCTGTACATTGGTTATTCATATCAAGTGCAAAGGTTGTTGCACAAAGAATATGTGCATTTACTGAAAGGAAATATACGTTAGTTATCAAATATTGATTCATGAAAAAAGTGAGAAGAAACAAAATACAACTTAGGTTTACTGACAATTAACCTAATTTTAGTTCGATTAAAATATTTTACCAGATCCCTATATCTTTTTATGAGTGATAAATCATGTTCCTCATTTGGAATTGAATCAATTATAAAGCATTATGTATTTTGAAGAAGTTTTAAATATGTAACTGTACATATATTTGCAGTTAATGTGAAGTGTGTCGGCCAAAACTATAAATGGAAAGACAATATCAAGTATTCATAATATGTGCTATATCATCTATATTTAGAATTTGATGTACAAGTCTATAACTGGCCAACAGACATTTGAGTAGCATTATAAAATATGTACGTTAAAACCAAATGTGCATATACTCGTATATTTTAAAACTGTACCATTACTGTGTAAAAACAGGGAATTATGTTTTAAAATAAGATGAATACATAATCACGGTTTAAACATTAATTTTATAATATGAATATTGGAAAAGTATATTAGTAAATTATTACATCCAAAGCATTGCTGCTATTAAACTGAGTTATGTACCATTTTTTTACATCTTATATCTTATTAAAAATTTTTTGTGGTTCATAAAAGATACATTTAATGTAAGAATGATTTTATAGGATTAATTATCTATAATCTATTCGCTAGGAATAGGTTGAAAGTTTCTATTTATAAATCATAAAAAAAGTACTTATATAAGCTGTATTGAAAATATATGAGATCGAATGAACAATTTTAATTTAGTACATCTTCAATAATTTACTTCAAGAAGGGATATTAAATATATTTAAAAGTAATTCTCACATTCAATGCATAATTATTTTCTTGGTAAATAAATCTAGAAAGAAGGGAAATTTCATCGGCATTGAGTAATAGTAGATTAATACTCAATTATATTATGTGGATCTTTTCCTTCCATTCTCATGAGTTTTGTCAAATCGTAGTTATCCTGTAAAACCATAAGAATCTCCTAAAATGTCATGGTAACTGAAAAAAACGTGCTGTATATTGAGAAGCATTGAAGTATTATTTAAAAAGAATATATGTAACTTGCAATTGAAATAATTTATTATAAATAATCAACATTGTACAACGATTGTCAAATAAATAGAGAACAATACATAAAAATCTTGCTTAATAATGAGCATTGTAGGCCATCTGCTGGGCAGATTCTTGGGGTTCAGCTACTTCATCCAAGGAGCGAGCATAGTGGTTGCTGTAAGCTGCATTCCAGGGACCATGAGCACTGATTTCCGGATGAGCATTGTCAGCGGCTATCTTCTTGCACAAGTTGAAGATAGCGAGACCAACGGAGATCACGAAAGAGAAGAAGGACAGCTGCATAGCGTTCCAAGCCTTCAAACCAAGCACTCCAAGTGCCAAGGGGATCAAGGTGATGGCCTTCAGGAGAACGAACACCAAGATGGGGATCATAATCTTCTTCAGCTTGGATTTACGAGCTGAAAGATGAATGCATTAGATATTGCAATAATTGTACAGAAACAGATTTGCTATTACCTTCCTGGACACCAGAGGATTCGGAGAATTTCAGTTTGATGTCGAGTTCATCACTGTCCAAATTTCTGGTTCCAACTGAAACCGTAGATCCTTCCAAAGGCAGCTTGAAGGTGACATCGTGACTCTGAATATATTCCTTCACGTTATCCTCAAGGCTCTGTTCACCACGAGCAATCACTTCATTGGCACGATATTCGTTTCGTACGACTTCTACGCTATCGGAGACCTGAGAAAGAACAACATTAAACACACTGTCACTGAACACAATTCACGTTGATCATTCACCTTGTAGTTATCCTTTTTGAAAACGGTATCCAAGAACGACATGAACTTGTATTTAACACAAGCGATGGCATCATCGTTGGCACACAAAGATCTCATCTCCTGGACGGAAGAGTCGAAAGCGTTGTTTTTCCAGAAGGCAGGATTGGCGCTGGCGACAGAAGCCAGTACCAGGAACACACAGACTTTAGCAAACACCATTGTGCTGTTGTAATGGTTTGTATTACTTAGTGGATGAAGTGATTGTGATGTCTGCTGTGGCCGTCCGTCGAGTATTTATGCGTGTGATATCGGAAGTAGACGACGTTGGATGATCGCATTTCTCCAAACGTATTTGGAATTCGAGAGGAAGCTACACTGCCGCGTCCTCTATTGTCGCTGCATGTGACGGAGTTAGACTGTTAATTAGGAGGATCGTGCATTCTTCGAGGCGTTCTTGACCGTGACTCCGCTGGCGTAGTGTATGTATTTGGCGTACTGATAACGTATTCAGGGCACCGGCGTCCAACGTCCTTAATCTCTCTTTTTTGCTTGTACTTTTGATTGGCATATTTTCAATACAAGTTTAATTTGCCGATATTTGAGTTCATTCGTATTGTTTGTACTACAAATCAAGTATAAATTTACATGAATACAAGTGTTGAAAACATAAACTACCTACGTAAATATTTTCGTAAGTGAACGATTATTATTGAATAAAAAACTAGACTAATAGTTATGAAATTTAACAGTTCATTCTATAAAAATATTATATATGTACATGTTCTATGCAGATACTGTATTTAATTTACAACCATATTTACTTTACATTAATATATAATCTTCATTATTTCATAATGTTCAACATCATTATAAAAACATCAGTATTACAAATTAGATATGTATCTTTAAATAAAAGAAGGTACATTTTTGTCTGTTTGCACCTGATAATTGAATTTTTTAATGGTGGTAGTAGTACAAGAAACATATCATAATCTATAATCAGTATCTACATAAAAACTAGGAATGGATACAGACGCTCATGTCCAAGTCTGAATATATCACAAATTATTTACCTAAATACATTTTTAAAATCCTACGTTCCTAGGTCGCAAATAAAACAACAAATTTAAAACAAGTGTGAAAACATTTTCTTCTGTTGACAAAAGCAAAGCAGACTAAGCCGATTATAAATACATTGATCTTTTTTTTAGAAATAAAAAATATGGAAAACTATTGTTTCATTTCCTACATATGCAAGATAATTTTGAACACAATTGAGTGGAAAATAAAGGAAACAAAAAATAAAAACTGTAATTATTTTGAAAATATTTTTATTCCCAAGTATGAAAGGAAATTTTGTAAAACAAAAAATCACATGCACAACTAGACTATAATACGTATTTCTAAAAAAAAATCTTCAAGATCGATAGATAGTGATCTAGGAGGTCTATCAAGGATTTCTGCGCAAAAATGTTTTAAATTTGCTGCAGAAAGCGTACCGAACACTGCAGTTCTTCGACAGGAGTCTATTTTGGAAGACTGAATGGAGTTTTAACTTTAACTGAAATATAAATAAAATTACTAGTACGGACGTACATTTTATTAGTTCAAGATGGCGAAATATTATAAATTTACAGATGACAATATGGTTTAATACGTCCTTGTTTCTCAAATGATGATGTGCGACTATTTTGATATACACTATGAAAAATAATCACATAATAAACACAGGCCTGAGATTAAACTATCGCTTTGACAACTGCATGTTTTGAACCGAAACTACTGTTCACTATCGGACTCTAGAGGGTTCAGTATACGCCGTAGTCGCGAACATTTTAGATGTAGGAAGAAAAATGATACTTTAATAAATATTTTCTGCCATGCCAAGTCGGCGAGCATCTCCATCTTGATTGGCATTCTTGATTTTTAAACAAAATACTAGAGTAATGTAGATGATCATTTCAGCACAAAAAAAACGTAATGATTTTGAACTATTTATTTGCAATAAATATTTAAATAATACATTCATAAATAAGCGGTCCGTCAGGTCGGTGTTCAGGGTTGGTAAGCATTGTAGGCGAGCTGGTCTCCAGTATGTTCTCTTCCATAGCCAGCATGATCCCAACCAGCAGGCGCTGCATGTTCCACATGGTGCACATCATGATGGTGTGGATAGTGGACCACCTCGTAGTTCACAACCTAAACACACCAAATATGTTTTTATTACCGGAAATTCTCGCTCCCACATTAGATTTCACCTTTGGCTTGGTAAATTTAAAGATGAGCATCGCTCCAGTTAAAACAAGAGACAGAAGACCAAGTGTCATGGCTTTCCATGTCTTAAGTGCGATTAAAGCTAAAGCCAATGGCACAAGAACGGCAGCCTTGAACTTCAATCCGAGAAGGAAAGGAATCATTACTTTCTTCACGAACTTGGATCGTCCTGCAAAGTAAAATATTTCCTTTAACTGAAGTTCTTCTATTCGGAGTGTGTTATTTACCAGTCTCGACCAAGGGCATGTTCACATCTTCAGGTACAAGTGAGCGAGGTACGACATCGTCAAGAGCACCTTCCTTCAGAGCAGCTGGCATTTTAGCCACAAGACGATGAGTAGCTAAGAAATGTTCGAAGTTATCGAATACATCTTGGACGCCACGTTGTTCCTGCAACACAAATTCATAAACCATTAGATTGAATTACAATATAAATAATTTCATCTGGCAACCTCAGTTGGTGCTTGCGAATCTTTGACGATCGATAAATCTTCAGTGATCTGGATTACTTCATCGCCGGTCACTTGATTGAACCACGAGATGGCTTTCGGTTTAACACAACCAAAGGAATAATCTTTTAAACATGTTCCGTACATATCTGCAACGAGATCGGTTGCTGATTTTTGAGCTGCGACGGTAGCGAGCAGCAAACACAAACCGAACAGTGTCTTGAAAGCCATGGTGGACACTTTGACAATGACACTCTGGCCGCCATCATATGTTTTTATAGTTGGATCACCGGAAGTTGGGATCCATACTGGACTAAGGAGGGTACACGTGACCGGAATTGACCTAACACCTGTCTGTAGTAAGACATTGTTATTCTTATAGTACGATGTGCACGCCACGTTGGAGGGAATTCGTACTTGTAGCTATTTAGTGTACGTCAAAGAATCGGGTCTGATTTGTGTCAACCACACCTGAAATACACTCAATCGAGCACAAAGTGGAAAATGAAAGCGTTTAAGCATTCCACTTGCATCTGTCACCTAGAAATAGTTGCTCAGATAATTTAAATAATATGCACTGTATACCTAATTACCCTTTGGAGTTCTCTAATCATTCTACAATATGACAGAAATGCATCGTTTCATGATGTAACTTTCTACAATCTTCAACAATTCTACGCGAATGTACAATGAAAATAAAACTTATCTTTAAAATCTTCCATGAATACAGATGACTTCATTATTGACACTTTTACACGATTTAACAAGAAAGTAAAACCATATTGATGGGACCTTGATTCAAATATTTTTTACTGTATTTAAGCCATATATGTAGTTTAAAAGTCTGCATATTTACTGATGCAATCATGTATGTAACTACTCTTTGTCATATACATATCTGTCAATATGGTTGCAGAGATTTAAAGAATAATTTCGAGATTTATACATACATAGTTATTTTGTCAAAATTTTAAACTATTGTCAAAATGGTTACAGTATGGGCTGATTATATTGTAATGTATAAAATGTCATTTACATAACTGGATATTTCATATTTGAACATACCAAAAGTGTATTATTTGCATTAAGAGGAAATATACCAATTTAAAACATTCAAAATTAACTGATGATTTAATTAATTATTATAGGATACACAGAGATAGGTGGAATACATGGAACGAAATTGAATAAATATTAAAACAACAAAATTTCATTTAAAAATAATTTATTACCACAAATATTCACAATAAATAAATAAATAATAATAAACACTTAATACTATGCAAAATTTAATATAGTCGAAATTCTCCCAGTTTATATACAGTACAAATTGTAAACCAAAACCATAATTATGAATTTCGACATACATCGTACATTAACTACTAAAACATTTTAAAAATGTTGAGCAATTTTCAACTAACTAACATTTATAAGAATAATGTGAATAAACAATTCACAATTCGCTACAACAGCTCACGTTAAATATTACTAATGTTAGTTGCATATTCTTAATTCTTACATTACAATTAATTTAAATAAATAAATAATTAAAAAATAAATAAATCCTACATTACTACCCGTCATAAACCAAGTATTACTAAACAGATTTACTGTAATTTGCTTTTCAAATTGAGCTCATTATAACTGACTTTTTCTTAATTTAAACTAAAGTCAATGTTACAAATAATATTTTACATATGCAAATAATTGAAATGACAGTTAATATATATGTACTAACGAAATATTATTGTACGATGGATGTTACGATTATACAGATAATTGCTTAACAACTTTACATTTGATATGGACTAGTATATATTTAATCGTCGTTCAAGTCACATACATTCTGTGTTATTTCAGTTTTTAACGCATTTGTATGACTTAGAATTGTAGCGTGATAACTGATTTTATGAATAATATTGTATAACAGTTATTATATGAAAACTATAGATAATAATGGAACGAACAGTACTCGTGTGAGAGATTTCCGTGTATCCTGGAATTCATATATAAAACCTGTCTTTCAAGTATGTAGTAAGTAAAATTAAAATGACTAATATTATAACTGTCATGGAACATATATTTGACTTTATATATTCCTAGCTTCTGCTACTCGCCGACAGATGTGGCTACAATTCTGTGTTTATATTACACGAAGGATATAATCTGAGACATTCTCGTTGATCTTGACCATCTCGAGCTGCTTGCACATATCGGTAGAATCTGATCACTGCTTCGTTACTTGTGGTTGGCTTCTGTAAATCTTTGGAGTCTCTGTAAATAAAAACCGGTCTGTTATTGGGTTTGTAACACAAAATACTTTTTTTGGTCTTCGTGGAATTATTGAAAGTAAATATTGAACGTGTACGATTGTAAAGAGGTCAGTGATACATTCGCTGTTTCACGCCTGTTCATTCTTGTTGACTAAAATCAAATGCAAACATGTTTTTAAAACATATATTGTTAATAAAAGATGCGGATATATTCCTTAAATATGTACATATATGTGTAAAATGTATTATTGGCTATATTTTTTTTTACTTTGATAATTAACTAATTTACAGTTATTTAATACAACTTCTAATAGTAAGCATTTGTTTTTATTTTAAATTGAAATTCTAACAGCGGGTAAATATTTCTAGGTCAATTTGAAACAATGTACTTAATTATATTATGGTCAACAGAAAAGAATTAAACGGTTTTAAGCAACTATCGCATTCAGATTTAATTAAGTAAACTTCGTTAGGTTTGTGCAGGACACATAGCTATACGAATATCTGTTAGTTAGTGACTTGTATGCCACGAATGTATCAAATAAACTTTAACCGGGTTTAACCGTATACTTGTTTGCGGAATTAAATGAGTTCTCGCCAAGTCGGTCGTGCTGACTAGCCTGTGTATTCAATATATGTACAATGTACATGTTTGCAGAAAATACCTGCATTGCATTTAGAAAATACTGAATCGACAAAATACTGAAATTTAAAATAATTAAGATGAGACTGTCTCTGATTCATGAGAAATTAATATGTCAATATTGAAACGAAAAAATGGTTTGAAATAGATTATTAAATCTTCTAATTGTGGGCACGCATGTTAATGCTGATGATTCTAAGTCATGCGATGTTTGCGCGGTTATAGATCAAAATTATATGTAAATTAATTTTGTTTTAATTGCATTATGTGTCGCTGTTTGTGTACATTGTAATTAAATTATTTTTTTCTTGTTACTACATTTCATGTTAATGTAGGCCCGTGGCATTTGCATAACATTTCGCTACGGCCATGAGCAAAATTCAGCCGCCCGAATTACTATTTTGATTACTTTAAATTAAAAAGCAAATAAGTATATTCATGCACAGACGTACATGCGCTTTCTTTTGAACATTAACCTATAATTTAAGTTATTTTCAAGTTTTTCCTGCAAACACTAACCACAATAACATTAAAAATGCATTATGAAAAAAAAAAATAACGCCAATTTAAATGTTTTCGGCACCGAAATTTTTCGTCTCCATAATAAGCGTGAACTACTGTCTCAAGTATTGCAAGTGAGACACAGATGTTTTTATTCAGCTTCTCATATTTAGTCGTTTGTTGTTTCCAAAATAATGATTAATTAAAGTATTTGAACTAACAATAAAAATGCACTTGTGTAGGTCATGATCATTTACGCACTTATGTAGCTATTGTCAAGCGTTATTTCTTGTACTTAGTGATTTATAAATTGGTCATGTAAGTACCTAATCATTATTGCTTGTGAAGAAGCATACATTAACTGGTTTATTTGTCAGACAAATAGCTTCTATATATACTTCCGGGCGCAGACAGAAAAACATAGTCATTATATTGTTGCTCTACGTATTATAATTAGAAAATATGTAAATGAATCCTACTTTTATCTAGACGTAAACGGAACAATTAAAATATGAATTTTTTAAAATCTATATAGATGACTTTTTTCTAACGATTATGAAAGTTTGTTGAATATACGAATTAATTAAACAATTTAACAAAAATAAAATGAAACTAATTTGTTAATAATTATAGCATTGTATTAAGATACTAAAATGCATTCTTTGCACGGTAATTTGCTTTCTAAATGCAATGAAGACACTGCAACCGATGAAATTTAATTGCATTATAAAATGCATTCTTCGATGAACAATTTTATCAAAGAATAATTACTATAATTATTAGTTAATTACGAATTGCATACTTCAAATGTGTGATTACATGATTAATTGACTATGACTGCAGTAATCAATGTAATACATATATGAAAAATTATTTTAGAATCTTGGAAAGGACATTATAAATTTTACACAGTAATAAATGTCACTTGTGTCTGGTAACTAAATTTGGTTTATGTAAATTACAGGGTCCATTCGGCGATTTATAATAACACGTATTACATGAGAATTGGGTTACCGAGTTTAATAAATAATTTTAGGTTATGATGTATTTTAATGTCAATGTAGTAATGCCAATTTTGTTGTTCTTCAATCTGAATACACAAATGTTCTACTGCAATTGTTTGTCTATGATTTTCACTTGTTAGATAAGGAAAAGAAACTTGAGTCAATCACGGAACATTATTAAACTAAATGAGTAATCAATGAGGTCGGACAAGTGTGCCGATTCAAAAACTTAAATGTGTGTTGTTTATAACGGCCGCTGTCTTACCTGCTTAATTCTGCTGATAGCAGGTTACTGTGTGGACTGAATTTGACCGGATTTTTGTATATACTGCATACTAATCGTTCTCTGCACGGTTCGTCACTCACACCAAGGCTGTTGAATATTTTATCTATTTTTTCCAATATCGGACTGTAGAACGGATCGTAGGCGGCTTTGGTTGTGGTTTGTTGCGCGTACGTTGGTGAATATGATGGCGCTAGTTTCATTTGCGGATCGTCGCGGGGATGCAGTTGTTGTTGTTGTGCCGGTGGTAACTGAATTTGTGGCAGAGTTACGGGTGGTGGAGGCAGTTGTGACTGGAGCGGCGGTACAAATTGTGCTTGGAACCGTGGTGGTTGTAATTTGAGCAACTGTTTCGGCTGTAATTTCGTTGTTTCTTGCCCAATCATCATCGTATGTAACCTGAGTTGGTCTTGCATTTTGATTTCATGTTTCAGTTGTTCCTGCAATCGCATATTTTCCTGACGTATCCTCTGTTGTTCTTCTTGCAGTCGTGCTTTCAGCTATAACATAAAATACAATTGTTTTAAATAACTGGCAAATAGATGTTCGCATGATTGTGAATATAGAAATACAGTAACGAAATTGAAATCTATCAAATCAAATGCATTTCTGCATTTGGTTTTGACTACATTATCGGAAAAATATACCGTTATCCGTTCATTAGGTCGCTTTTACTGTGATCTTTTATTGTCAAAACAAAAATGTAACTTGTATGATGAAGCAATAATGCAGTTTCTTTTAACAGTAATTAAACTTTCTAGGATTTGTTAAATTCTCCGTGAACCGTACCATGACTTCCCTTTCCGCTTCCAGCGCCAGTTCGTCTATTTGATTATCACTGAGCGGTGTTGAAGGTGGCTTCGGCTGCTGACCTCGTCTGCTTCCTTTATGTCCTTGAACGTGACCCAGTCCCCATGACTTTATTTCGTTTTCGTCGCTTACGCTCGGCGTATGGTCGAAAGCGTTCCTGTTGCTTATGTACCTGACGGAATATATCGATAATTCATTTATTAACCAGTTACAAAACCAGTTTTCAAACTCATCAGGCCGTTTAAATAATATTTTGTTTTTTTTTTCATTAAATAAAATTCCATGTATATTTTTGGAACACCAATCAGTTGTCTGATATTCATTTGTACATATATTAATATTGTAATTTTAACATAATAATTTGTCCTGAATTACGATTCATTGTTTAACGCCTAATTAATGCTTATAATTGTATGATAAATTTTAACGTTTTGTGCTACGTTGACAAATGTGCAATGTCAAAGCAATTTATAACAAATTTTATTGTTTGCAAGCCAAGTTACATACCGCAAAATTAGTATAATTTATAAAATGTCTAAGTTTCTCGTAAACTAGGTCAAAAGGTTTGTGTACTTGAGCACGTGTTAGTACATTTGTGTTTAGTCAAAATATTATTATACAAACATTTGTACTTACACCATAGATGCATTACTTACAGTAAAAACAAAATAAAGGGTAATAAATAAATGAAAAGAAATCAAGTTAAATTTTTGTCTGTTTACATACATATGTACAGTGCTGAGAAAGTAAGATATGGAAGTCCTACTTATGTTTCGTTTGAATATTTTGATGAGTCATATGCATAGCTAAACTGTTTTACATCATATAGTTGTACATGTAAATCTGTACCAAAATATGTATTTTTAATTCTCGGCCAGACATAAGAACTGATTGGTGAATGTAGTCCTTAGCAGAATGTGTGTTGTTGAAGTATTATTTATAAAAATGTTAATGCAAATGTCATGATAAACAATAACAAATAAACAGCATATAAATATTGCAATATGTACAGAAAATAGTCGATTGTTAAGTCAAATATTACTGATCAAATTAAAGTTTAGAAAACGAATGTAAAGCTTTCAGTTTTTAATATCAAAGTCTGCGTTTTGAGCAAGTGATCTGGCTATAAAAACAAAATTAATAAATCATAATAACGTAGACTTAATAGGTCTAGAATCATCACGCACATCCTATTACTTTATATACACATTACAGAAAATGATGATGAAATTAAAATTATTATAAACAAAATTGTATTATAAATAATTACGACTTTTTATCACCAAAATGTGAATATGATTGTTCAATTATATGTTGTAGCATTTATATGTACTTGGCACTGGTCAGAAAAACAACATTATATATAATGATAAAATTCTTCAGAACATACATTTCCTGTGCTGGTCGCTTAATTTTAATTTGACAGTATAAAACAAGGGTAATGTTGTAAGTTTATTATCATTTCCGGAAAGAGAACAGATCCTATGGCACTATTTAAACATAATTAATATGACAATGCCGCTGGTTAAGATATAAGTCTAATCTATAGTTGGTACTGTAGTTTTTTTTACTTACTCTGGCCCGAGTCCCGGTCCTGAGAATTCAAAGTCTTCGTGTTCATGTTTAAAATGGTGGCCAGGAGGTGGACCATGTGACAGAATGTCTGGTACATGATGATGCAATGACGGCGGAGGCATATGGTGTACATGCGCAATTTGGTGATGGTGGTGATGGTACTTTGTGTTATGGTAGCTATCATGGTAGTATGTACACAATTTGAATAGATGTGACAATGCAGGGAAAACAAACAAGAGCACTTTGAGTAATATTTTCTTGGCAGCTCCAACTCCTATAACCATCGGCATAAAGAACATGAGTTTGGTTTTGATTAGCCCTATAACCAGCACGATAGACATGAAAGCCATGAGCAATTTGTTCTTGAAGTATTTTTCTAAAACAAATAAACATTATAGTTGACAGTTTTTTTTTTTTTCATTCATAGAATAATAAATATCTTACTGATTTTCTTGAAGAAAATTCTTCCAACCGATTGATCTGATTGTATTTCCTTTGGTATCAAATCTAATCTAACTATAACGCCATCGCCTTCGAATGCCCTGGGTGACACTTTCAATGTTGACCCTTCGAAGAGGGTGTCGGGCATCTGGAGTTGCATATCATGTGTCATCATAAAGGCCATACTTTTACCGTGCAACGCATCTGTTACTTCTTCCAGAGGACTCCTGGATCGCTGTTCTTCCTCCTCCTCATCATCATCTACATAGTTATTTGCTTCTCTTGTGTACTTACTATAATCGACAGTGTTCCGTTTGAATTGCATAAAGTTACCGACGTTCACATCACCTCGGTATCCGAATGTTTCGTCCAAGTAGTGGTATACGTTCTTTTGAATACATGCCATCGAAGGAGTTTTACAATCCCGCAGTAATCCGTTCCACAGACGATTACCACCGGTAATATTATTGTACGATTCACTTTGGTCACTGGCAGTCTGATTGGTGTACGACGCACTTGTCGTGGCTATGCATAGAACCAGGAACAGAAATAAGCGTGGAGTTTTTTGCATGTCGCCCATAGTTCAACACAGTTTGGATGGATAATTTCTCCTGTCACGTCAAACATGGATGAGTATCCCGTGACACTTCACTTTGGAAATACATTCACTTGCACACTGTGCTATGCTAAATGACTAATTGAAACTGGACCACGCCAATCAGGGCGTGTTGTTTCATCCTATACACAGACGCGTTCTCACCGACGGCTGACACACGATTTAGCTCTACCTTCCGTCTACCATAGACTTTATCACTTCTTGACACACTTCTTTGGCCGGAATCTCCCGCTTCTTTCTCCCACCCAAATAACGCGGCGCTGACTGACGATGTTTTACATTCTGTCGTTTCCACGCGGCTGTTATGCCATTCATTACGGCTGTCATTGCTCGCTGTTGATGCGCCCTTTTACACAAATGTACCCTTCATAATCTTCGAACAATTAGCATCCATGATTAGTTAGTATTTCCATGAGGTATTAGAGTATGCAGCTTGATTTTTAATGGACCGAGTTAGCGACAGTAGGTTGAATAACGGTACCAATGTCAGCCTGCTCGCGAGCCAGGCTAGTATTGGTCAGTTCATCGATAGGCCGCTTATTTCTTCGAACTTATGTAAAATATATCATAAGTATTGTTAACTATAACAATTAAACTAAATGATCAAACATAGATACCATACCCAAGTATTATAATGCACAGTAAATATGTACTGAATCACAATGGCTGTTACATTGTTTTAAATACGGTTCTGTACTTCATTGCGAAAGCCGATTACAAATCATTTTATTAACTCGCAAGTAATACGCTTTATAGCAGGGTCCGAATTTGAGTATTTATTGCAGAGATGACCTGCTTCTATAGTAATTCTAGACTGGCTACTTGGAATGCTCCCAATGATAGTGAACAGAACATGTTCTGAATTTCATTCATTCCTATAGACTGGTCATTGTTTATACGATAACAAGTACTGTTCTCTGACATTAACCTAGGTAAAAGCATGTAAATGATACAAGGAATATTCTAATTCTTCAATGATTATCAAAGAAGAAACTGAGATATATGTTATGCTGATTCAATTAGAGTAAAACGTCTATATCATGTCAAATTATAAGTCGATATATTAATGTTTTACTTAAAATTAGCAACGCAGGAAATTGAATATTCTCTTATCCTCGCGGTATTATATCGTTACATTAAAAATTTGTATAAAGAGATAAAAAAAAGGTATATAGCACAACAGTGAACTGAATGATTTGAAATAGGAATATTGGTTGCGTGCGTTGTCATAATTTCATTGAAATGAAAACGCAAATTACTTATGACGTACAGTTGATGTGTGAAATTTATTTTGACGTAAAATACTTCCGTTTCGATTTATACATGTTTCTTATTTCCTAGACATGGATGTGTTCAAGTTCTTTGCCCTCAAATGATACAAGAACCTGCTCTAATAATTTAAATGTATATGTATGCACTATTTCTTATATTTCAAATATTCACAAATAATAATGTAAACGTGTGCTTATATTTAAATATTTTACTAAATTTCATTTAATCGCACAAAAGTATGTAAATTTCAAAATATGTTTAGTCAGAAGCCGTAGAAAAAAAATAGTCTTTGATTCTGAAATATGCTAATGTAACATCCATATAGGTTATTGACAGTATTACAGGTCTTATACTTCAAAAAAAAAAATTCTACTACATCAAGTGTAAATTAACAGTGACATGAAATATAATTGCATTTAGTTAACGCTAAGACGTGCTTATTATCTTTTCAGACAAAAAAAAAATATGTCAATCTTGTATGTTCATCTTGGCGTATATTTTTGTTAAACAATAGAAACTTACACATTTTAATTGTAAAAATCAGATTTATATCATACGGAATAATATTATAAAAACAAACATGCGTTAAAACGGTTATTTTTTAACAATGTCATTGTAAATAAATAATGTAAACTATTGATATTTATTACTCCTGCAATATTTTCTTATTTAGTAACCTGTTTTATCATGATAAGTACATTGATCAAGATACAAGTTATGACTGTGTAATCATTTTGTAAACACCGTATGATAATGTTATTAAGTATTTATATGAAATCGAAATTTAACGAGAAATGTTGACAAATATTTGTGTCTTTGAACTGGAATTTGGGTGTGATTTTAACTTACTATTCGGATGAGTAGGATTCTAGGTTATCAAGAGTTACTGGTGTTGATTAGATGTTTATTCCTTGTGGATTGAATTCCAAATGTATGTATGGTATGTATATACAACATTTATCAGTGTATTATCCACGTGTTCGCTGATATTTACAAGTGTCGTTCCGCTTTTATTCAGGTTAGTCGTGTGTGTATGTGTCGCAGATCAGCGTACGCAGGTGACATGCAATGCTGTAATTACACCGTGATATAATTACTCCTGTGCATTGTTACAATTCGCTTTTCTTAATGCATTTCCCACATTTTCGTAGTCATTTACTTTCTGCAGACATATATAACAATCTTTTGACATAGATTTGATAACTACGGCAACAGGCTTTTTTTCAAATATAGTACGTATTACCGAGTATGTCATAAACAATGAAACAAGCATCTGCTTGTTTCTAAATTCAGCAGGTACATGCTGTCAAAGTGACCAATTATAATATCTCGCACATGTGAATATTCACGAAATTAATTGATAATTAATTTAGGTACTATATGTAGGCAATGGAATCATATTGCATCGATATAAATAAACAGCACAAATGAAACAACACAATATCAATGCTGCATTAATAATATTACTCTGTGAACAATACAATGATTAACGTTTTTTTTATGTAAATGTACACTCATATTCTGTCAAGTTAATAAAATTTTATACGGAAATGGCCATTTAGGTTTTCTCCTTTACAAAAATAAAAGTGGAACATGTTTAAATTGTGGGACAGTCCATTTGGGTGAACATTTGCCTTTCTTAAATAAATATCTTTAATAATTTTTCATGAGACTTGTGTTTTAGTTTATTTTGAACTGATAAAGTAGTAATCTCGAACAAATAAATTAAATTTTCGAAATAATTGCTTAACTTTACATATGCTTTGGTAGTCGTTAGGATGCAAATTATATTATAATAAAAATAAATAAAACTCAAAACCAGTTAACGTTTCATGTCATTATACGGATTTAAATAATTTATATGTAGTAAAGTTTTGGGATCATCCGAGTGTACTTAAAAACACAATTTTTAATTATATTATTTCATAAAAGTGTATACTACTTATTTAAGTAAAATATACAGTAATAAATGGTAATTTTTACGCTGAATACGATTTTCAACTTAGCAATAAAGTAATGTTAATGATTAGAAAATTAAACTAAGCCAAATTAAATTAAACTTCTAAAATTGTAATATTCATCTTACATATATTTTAATAAATATACTACTATGAAATGAATGTGATTCATGCATTATTATAATCAAATATTCCTTGCTGTGTAATTTTCTGCGTAACTGTTATTATTAAATTATATATGTTTTCTTGTGGTTATATTAAAATAGCATATTTATTTATTTTTAGTTAACAACAACGCGTTTTATAATATTTATATTTCTGTAAATTTAAATAAACTCGCTTCTATAAAATGTAGAACACGAGTATGGAACTGATTTCTTTTATAATAAATTTAACAAATTCTATAATAATAAATTCTATGAGTTTTTACCACTGCACATTGCAATCCCAATGAAATGGTAATGTTTTTTTTTTTTACTTTTTAAGAAAGTAAATACAACAAAAACTATTGATGAAATACACCAATATTCCCACACATCGTCTTACCATAATGATGCATAATGTTAAAATGGTATAACCGTATATGCACAACGTTTTTTATATCAGGATTTCTAGAACACCAATCTGTCAAATTCTGACAAGAATAAATATCTAGCACATCTGATAAATATACACTTCGTTTGTTCATGCCAATTCGAATACATCTTACATAAGGCTCTTGATTGTTCGTGACGGAAAAAAATTGAACAATAATTAATAGCGTACACATCTGCACAATGCGGAATTGCATTCACATAATTTGGAACCCGAGTCAGCATCCGAAACAAATAACACAACCGGCTCTACTTTCATAACTATAATACATTCATATTTGCATATTCAAATATTACCGATGGTTTTTACAAGCGCCGAAAAAAATTACACAAAAACTAAAATAGGTAACAGGTCATCATCGTCGATTTGTTAACATTATTTTATAATCGAAGATTAATAATACTTCAAACCAGAACATGAAACATTACGATTTTAAAAATCCTTCGACATTCTTTTTAAAATAACCAATCGATGTTTTTTTTTAACATTTTAATGATTACTTTGGGTCCCAATAAGGTCAAAAAACGGCATTTACTTAATTAACTCTAATTACCAAACTGTATTTGGGCGCGGCTTAATTGACCTTAAGTCAAAATCTTGTAATTTTATAAATAACAACAATGTTATACGAAATGTAGTAGAATTGAAGAAATATTTATAAAAAAAATTAAAGAATCTGAATGCGGATATATGAGTTACATAAAATGCTGTATAAAAAGTTTTTTATAACTTTGTATTAATTAGTTAAACATAACTAATACAAAATAGACACACATATATCAACATAAACAACACAGTTTAGAATAAAAATAATGCAATGGAAATGAACAATAACCTTACTATATGTTAAATAACATTTTGGAATATAAATAATATAATTCCTTTACAATTCTTTTTAAAAATATCTCTTATAATATGGTTGATACCAGTTGTGTTAATATTAACATATCATGTAGTAAATGACACTAAATACTTTTATTTATTGTAACTTGTATTAAAATTTACAATTAATTATTGGAAAGCGCATATAAAAACCAGAATGAATGTATATACATAAAATTAAAATGTAATTAGTCGATACACAAAGAATTAATTTTGAATCAGCCTTGTTCCATTCCGTTTAATATTTCCTATAATTATTGCTATATCCGTTCCATTTCTAAAGTATCTTCGTTTTGTGTCATGAAGCAAATGTTGTAAGATGGTCTCGGCACAAATCTCAATATGTGGTCAATCTATTTTTTTCCTTGGCGATTTGTATGTAGAATATTATTTAATTAAGATGAACAGAAGAAAATGTTGTATAAAATGGCTGTCAATTTATTAGAGTAAAGGTAAGAATGCAGGCAACTTTCGTTTCATGAAAGTATTGCGGAACAGTTTTAATAGTTAACATAATTTTATTGATGTTTTAGTAGTTTTATCACAGATATACTTAATTTCATATATTGTTAATCAATGTATTAATAATAATTATGAAAATGATTAAGTACCACCGGACGTAGCAGAGGAACAGGGTTTTCACTGATTGCAGACTGACCTGTGCAACAGTCGTGTATTGCAGAAAGCATATACAAAATGTCAAAATAGACCTCATGTTTGGTAATATTGTTTGCCGTTGTTTAAAAGAACATTGCTGCAAATATTTAGGTGGTCAACTGTTAAGTATAATAAAAGAGAACATTTATTTAAAAGATATATTTTTTATATATTAATTCGTATATACGTGTTTTTACAACTATATAACATTTGTAACTTAAAAACTGTGCTTCTTGTTCATAAAAATTTATATATTTATTCACTAGAACAAAATTTCACGTGCTTTTCCCGTTTCATACAATAAAAATAGTGTTGTGTGTATTTGAATTGCAAATTTAGCAAGGAACTTTATCTGTTGTGCATCAATATTTTATTTCATTTTTCAATAATAAACAATTATTAGTTATCATCTTTTTTCTCTAAATAAATTACAATTAAATTAAAATTCACTATTAAATTTCATTTCTAAGTATTTTTTTATGAATTCAGGGTAAATATTTCAAAATTAGACAAAAATAATTCTTTTTTTTTAAATATGTGTGTATATTTAAAATTTTTCCGGATTAAACTGGATTAAATTAACATTGCGAAACTGCGCAATCTTACAGGTGAAGGTTTAACTTTCAGCAATCTTGATCTTCATTCCAGTAGCGGTAAATACATTCAAGACGTTTGACAGGAGCTGAAGAGATGGCAGCACACAAATTCAACGGTTTTGCGCGCCATATTTTTTGTTGTGTTTTATTACTTTTTAATCCGGTTTCTGATTGACATATTTTTAGTTCTCGTATTTTGCGTAAAATATACTGTATCATTATTGAACATACATTTATTATTATTTTATCAGAATAAGAAGAGACGAAGAATAATGGAATTTTGAGAGATAGCATGCCAATAATTGTCACAATAAAATATTAGATTAGTAATATGACATAATGGAATATTTTCAATATAAATATGATTCTAAACAAGATTCTGTCACTTCATTGCTAAATTATGATACTTATATGGAGTTTATAATTGGAAAAAAAGTTATATATGTATAATTCGAAATTTCTTCGGTATATCTGGAGTTGAATTAGCATAAATGAGAACAATATCATTAAAACAAAAATTCTTTATTTTATGGTACTGCAATCATTACACACTAAAAGTCTACAACAAATGATATATTTTTTTTATAAATAACAATAAATACTGCTTTTGCTAGAAATAAATATTTGGTGATCAAATCTACAGAAGATACATTAAGATGCGTTTTGGATGCTGAGTGGGATGGGCAGATCTTCGAAACTTCTGCCGTATCCACCGCCGTAGCCACCACCGCCGTGACCATGGTGTCCGATATCCTCATGAGAAGATGAATGTGTATGCGCATGGGAATAGACTGGCTTGGAGACAATCTCGTATGTGGTCTGTTTGTGGCCACCGCCAGCCAACGACTTGAGACCCACGATGGCGGACAACATCAGAGCCATGAGACCAGTCATGAGGGCCTTACCGGCGAGCATAGCTAAACCACCCATACCCAGCGCACCTAGAGTTCCCTTCATCATGAGGATGGCGGCCATGGCAGCTCCCATACCTCCTCCTTTCCTCTTACGTGCATCCACGACCTGTTTGTCCTGCTCGTCGAACAATCGAACACGGATGGTGTGGCTGTTCAAGTATCCTGTCACCTTCTTCAGCAGGAACGCGTCCAGACGGGCTTCAGCGTCATTCGGGAAATCTCTGGCTAATTCTGCCACCAAATCAGCAGTATTGGAGCGGGCACTGTCAGCTTCACGTACCAATGATACGCCAGGCATCACCTGGAAGTTGTCCTCTTCGGAAAGTCGTTCTACCCACGACACTAGATCTAGTTTCATGCACGTGGTGGTGTAGGATTTGGAACAATCCCTGGACAGCGAGCGTTTGAAGTCGGTTCGACTGTTGTTGTTTCCATTGACGGTGGTTGGTGGTTCTTCTTCGGCACAAATCACTGCTACCAGAATGGCAGCTACAAACACACGAACTAACCCAGACATGTTGGTCTATGATATGAGAGCAGTGTACTGAAGTGCTCTTGGAATCGACACACTCACTTTATATACTAGAGTTTCTTGTGCAAAAAGATAAAGAATCTTGGGTGGTTCTCTTTCCTAAATGCTGACCATCACTCTCAGATATAGGGGACTTAGTGGAGCGCAACACATTTGTTTAGTCGGCGACGGGCGTGTTACTGGGCACACGGACCATGCACTATATTTACTCTCGACATAAGGCTTAAGTTCGGACCGTGATATAGTTTACACTATCTCTAATGATTTTTTTTAATAACTGTAATCTTAACCGTATCGTCAATGCAAAAAGACAATTTTGATAGGCTCAATCCGATGAGTCCATTCACTTCGGACGGATGTTGCGCACGAACATATTCAATACTTCTTTCCGTTGTAGTGAAAAACTCGTACCGGAATGTGCAACAAAAAAGAAAATAAAAAGACGACAGAGGAAAGTATAACAAAACTACATTGGATTAAATGGAGGTTAAAATATTTAGTGCTCCAGTTTGTGGATTATCAGTTAGGTATTAACACTATAATTTCTGTGTCGGTTATTAGGAATAATAAGAACGAGAGTTGAATGGGTCATCATCATCATCATCATCATCATCATTGGGGCATCGTCTGGTATCCGTGAATCGGCCACTCTTGTAAGAATGACGCAGGAATCACACCCGCAGATCCCGAGGGTGCAAGTCCTGCTCGGCTCCAATGTGGCGGCACCACCTCGAACGACACCTTCTTCGACGAATGTCCCTCCAGGGTGCTCTTGAACGCTGTGGCACCGGATAGTGCCAGGGCAATTAAACCAGCACCGAGACCCTTGAAGGCGACGAGAGCTATGACGGAGAGCACGATCGGGATCACAATCGCGGCCTTCAACTTGAGCAGTAACAGGATTGGCAAGATGATTTTCTTCAGCTTGCTCGATCTGGTTTCTGTGGTATGAACCAAATACGTGATTAGAGAAACTTACTCACAACCAGTTTTGTTTTAATAAATCAATTCTACAACGTAGCATTTTCAGTCCGTGACCTTGATTAGCTATTCGAAGCGAGAATTTGTAGCAATCATCTAGTTAGGTGTATAATTACGATGTATAGCCTGGCTAAACAATATTTGTAAACCTGTATTTATTTGTTCGCAAGAGTCGAACCGATATGCGGTAGATATTCTTCGATGGTATTATAATAATTTTCCAATTAACGGTCGCATTATACGCTTCCTGGTTAAACAAGTTCGAGCATATTAAAACTGGAGTTTGTCAGTTGACCGAGCGACTGCGGAAATTGCACAAAAAATATGTTAACTAAATCTCTGTAGTTTTCCGGCAGCATTCATTAAAGATACATGCGAATTAATGCCATTCATCCGCCTTATAAAATAATTGCAATGTTGTATTGTAAATATAAGTAACTGCGATTAAACAGCATATGTTTTGCGTGACTTTTCATGTGTAATAATTTGTAATTCATGCGAATTAATAGTTTTTTCACCTCTCCTTTCTCTGATATTAACAATGTACGTGCATTTATCCATTCTGCATGCTAATTAACGTTCAGGTGTGATTAGCAGATTAATTAGGTGTGCATATCACCTGACAAAGGTAGAATTTAAATGCAGTGTTAATAAAAGCTATTGGAATAATAACATGGATGTACGAATTATTCGAAGACTGATGTGACACTGAATCAAAACACACACATTTTTGTAGCAAGTGAGCGAGCATTCTCGGTCGCTCAAGTAAGTGGGGCAGGCTGCGGAACTGTTTTCGTTTAGTAGGTCAGTAAGTTAGTCGCTCACGTGCAATCTTTAACCAGCGTGGTTCACGGCTAGCCACTACTACTGTACAGAGAGATATCTTTCCAAACGAATGTGTAAGAACACATATAAAGATTTAAAAAACAATAATAACAAAACGGCAACGAGCAAACGACATTCGCGATGCCATTAACACGGCCAGGAAGACGAGAGCATCGTTAGGTCGTTGCTTTTGTTTCGTTCCGGATGTGAGCGAGAGAAACAAGTCGCGACGTGTATATAAAACATGTGATGCCGACTGCACCGGTGTCAGTTGTCGAACTACAAGCAACACGAGTACTCTTCGACCTCCGGCTGACTAACTAACCGCTTCAGAATTTAACCTTGACTTGGTTTGTTGGAAATCTCTCCGCATGTGCGTGAGAGTATACACCTGACAATACGTTTCGTACATTTTCGTTACTTTTACATACATTTTTGGAAAATCACTTCACATATTATGATGGTTATCATTATCGAATATTATATTGAGTATTACTAATAAATATGGATATTTATTTTGAAAGTTACATTTTTGAATTCTTTTACAGCCGAGAAATGTATGTCATTTTAAACACATCTTCCTAATCGATCAATGTAATAAATATAAAACACATTGATAAACGTATCTAGATGTTTACGGTACTTAATTGAGTTCATCCTTTGGATGAAGTTCTTGAGAAAGAATTTCAGAATTTTTCAAACTTATTACGCCAGTGCATAGAAATACGCATCTTGGAAGTAGATTAAAATAATACAAGATACTGATTGCTAATTAACATTATGAGTTCAATGTACTTTAGGTATTTTGTTTTTAACGAATGTTAAGCTTTTATCTATTTGCTTCCATTAACTGATATTTAAATTATAATTAAAAAAATCATTTACATTTATTAATAGTTTTTGTCAAATTTTATCTTGAAATACAGTAATATTTGTTATTATTCTATGTATTTTCTGCAGTGTAAATCTCTTATTGAAATGTTTTTTCAAAACTTGCATGTTTTCTTATGCAATTAACTTAATATTTATGTTTATGGCATTTATTACAATTAGTAAAAATAAACAAACATATAACGACCAAATGCAACTATGTGTCTATTGATTAATGTTTATATTTGGTAAGTAAGCATAATCTGTTCATATTTTTTTTGTGCAGAACAATGATAGCAATTTTTAGTAAATATAGTTTTATTTTAAGTTAATTTATATTTGGACCTTGCTTGTGATATGCCTAAGATATATCCTGAGTGGAATGTAATTTAGTTAAATTTAGTATAATATGTGTTAGATATTTTCTTTCTCACCCGATAACATACTCCTTCCGTTCCTTGCGTTAAGAGGTAATTTGAATTTCAGTTCATGTGTTGACAGGTAGCGTAAGGCTCTATCTAAAGCACCCTCATTATTAGCCACTGGTACCCCGTCCTCAACCTTGTCGATTGTCAGAACACCATCCAACATTTCTACCGACGGTTTCTTGTCATAATCGTCAATTAAATTAATAACTTTTTCCTCGGCACATTTCACATCATCCACGCACGTTTCATATACGTTTTCTAGAGGATTTGCGCAGATAAATGTAACGCAAAACGCTAAAATGACTAGTTGTTTGAACATTGTAATTTGATTATTGAAACTTGTGTTTCACGATCACACTTGTTTGTTAAATGAAAAGGGTTTCTTTTATAAGTGTCTACTTATACTGGTATACTGTCACACAAAGGTGGGTGGGAGCTATGATTTAAATAAAATGTCAAACACATACTGGCGCGACATTCTGTTACATTACGTGATTTTGATTTTAATTTATTCTCAACCATTGGTACACAGCACCGCCGCTAAACAATGAGTACACGTAAAATGTATGCATATTTTTTTAGGTCTGAAAACTGACATTGGTATGTGCGTGTGATATCCATGTATCCTGGTTTATATTTAATAAAATACTTTGAAAGACGTTTATCATATCAATGAGCGAGAAAGTGAATAATATGAATTAATTAATATACGAAATAAAATGTATTGGAATTATTATATCCGGATCTAGATATTCAGATTTAGTTTATATTTATGTATTATAACTTATAATTCTCCGATTATATGAAACGAAAAAGTAAAACTGTTGTGGATGACAAGAAATGAAAACATTGAATTGTATTTTATAACTTTTCCATATATACACGACTGTGCATAGAGTTGCATATGTGGTAGGAAATTGTCTATGAAACAACAATAATGTACTTAAGATTCTTTTTATTTAAATAATATAAATATACATAATAAATAAAGCGATATACACAGAGATTTTCGTTACGTTTAGTTATGTGCTGAATACACTATGTTTTGACTATCATCCATGGATCTTGCGTATGGATAGCTCTGTGAAGCTCCACCATTATTCCAGGCGGGGGCATATCCGTATCCTCCATGTCCACCATATGATCCACCGCCGAAGTTTCCAAAAGCGTTTTGGCCCAGCTATAATTTGAAAATATTTTATTATATTGAAAGTTGTTAGGTATGTATTTATAGTTTGTATAATAATTATAGTGATATAATGTATTACCTTTCCAAAGAAGCTTCCTCCTCCGTTGCTGAACAAGTATTGAATTCCAACAACAAGAGCCACAGTTATAGCGAGTTTGGAAATGAGCAAAGCCTTGGCCGCGAATAAAGCCAATCCACCCAGCATGATTGGAACTACTGCAATCATCTTTGCGCCAAGGGCCATCATCAATGGTCCCATAAACTTCTTCATTTTTCCACGGCCTGCAGACAAAACAATTTAACACTCAATTTTATAGTATTATTTAAAGGTATACGTAAAATACGCCAATATTAGTTTCATTAACGAGCTCATGAAATATATTCTCGTTATTACTAATATCTAGTCTTGATAATAACATCATAAGTTTTTTTTATTCGGCTATTATGTAACACATTGTACATTTTATGGTTATATGTGTTTATCTAGATATTTTATACTGATTCTTTCGTGTTGTAAATTATATATTACCTTCTGCAAAAGATCTCATAAGAGCATTAGACGTATTCTCCGGAATGTTGACTTTCAACGTGCGGCCAGTGAATAAATTGTTCATAACACTGAGCATCATGTCAAATATTTTTGAGATTCTGTCTTCTATAGTCGCAGGAAGTTCCAACGATCTCTGTTGTCCGGCTTCGCGTTCATTCGCAGAGATTTCACTTGTCAGCTCAATTCCGGGTAGAATTTTGATGTTATCTCGGCTAGTTATAGTTTGCAGTCTGTTCAGCGTATTCATCGTCATACAAGTGATAGTGTTATCCAGGCCTTTGGCTTCCGTACATTGCTGGGTTTCGGAAGCAGAAATTTCATCTGTGTTATTCTGTAATGTTCAAAGATACACTTTTAGTTACAATTTTTCGAAAATCGTAACACTCAATATTTATGTTATAAATCTATGTTTATCATTGCAAGGATATCAAAGAAAATACACTTTTTGATATCACTATATCGCTTATAGTGAACTTAAAGGGACCAGGAAGTAGGTTCACTTTAAGCGAGTGTACACTGTAACGAAAGTTATAGGGGGACTCAGAGATATATTAATTATAAGCGAGTGTCCACTATGTGCGAGGTTAATTTAAGTGGATTCCACTGTAGTTATACTTATTCAAACATGTGAGTATTTTTTAGTATTTTTTTTTTGATAAACGTAAAGTGATGTAGAATTTGAACATACCGCGGAACACGACGCCGAGCCCAGAACTACAAGAACAACCACTAAACAAAACACTGTCATGATGTTATCAACCACGGAACACTGTACAATGTGGATGGGCCTAGTTCTTGTCCATTATATACCAACCATTTTGTCACATATCCTCCGCCCCACCAGACACATCTTCATACATGTTTAAATGTTGAGTCATGAGCAAGGGACGTTATTAGTTTGTTCTTAAAATTAACTTAGCCCAACCTCTTCGTGTGACCTACTGGAAAACCTGTGTGTTTGCTGGAGTAATATTTACAATTTCAAGCCAACACTGCAATGTAGCCTAAAAAATAGAACCTGACATGTGTGTGTGGACGCGATATTCGGCTACATTTTTATGTTTTTAGGAAACTGGACTTGGCTTATAGTTCCGGTTTAGCCGTACCGAACGAGAAAATTTGCTTGTGTGTCTGCCACATTTTCGTAAATTGCAACAATTGTTCGGGTTTTGGGGTAACCTGGTTCATAATTTGTTTAGTTTTGTGGAATTTCTGTGTTATATTAAACGATAGGAATGTGGACTTCCTAGAAACGTTTCCTTGTATGTAAACTGACAATACAATTTAATCTACATATATCAAAATTTAAATCTCTGTACTCAATGACGCATACCTTTTGAATATCTTACATATGCCACACCTGTTTGGTCGTTTGTTTTTACATTAATGAATGAATTTCATTAACAGTTATTTACATAATAACTATAAAATGCGTGATCCTATTTAAATACTACAGTTTCATTATGTTTATTAGTTTTGAAGATTTTTGTTCTATATTTAAAAATATTCTCGGAAATTTCTACAAATATTTAACAAGTATCGGGTTACTTTCTTATACCACGCCCTCACGTGGACTTACTCTTAGTAACTGATCGCTGTGAAGTGAGAGTTTCGAATAAATAAGATTATGTACAGAGCAAATACAACTGTGTCCGTCGTATGTATACGCTAACAATTAACATCTATAACATGTTATTTTCTCAGACCAACTAGAATTCAATACTTACCTATTCCATTTTATTTTCATTACGAATATAGTTATTTGATTATTTGAGGTGGTGGAATGTAGAAATGAAATATACATATGAACTATTATTTACCATTTTATTTTCATGAAATAAATAACTAAATACAAACAAAAATAAACATTTTATGATGCTACATGCTTCACTCAATTGTTACATTTCCATTTACTGTTTTCGACCGCAACTAGTTTTAAAAATGACTGTAGAACAATGTTTCTAGTTTCAAATTAGCGCACACATTGGTTTAACGATAAACAGTGACATAAATTCAGTTGATGTTAGAAATAATGTTTCACAACTGGAATGTAAAGAAAAATTGGTTCTCAGTACACATGTTTGACTGTTTTAAGAAACTGCAGACGGTCAATTAGCATGAAATTTCCTGGCCCAATGATGATCGGTGATCTTGTGATAGACAGCTTCAGTAGGCATGGGTTGATATGAATTTTCAGTGCCATCGCCACGATCACGAATTGGCGATGTTTGAGACATTCTGTCCCAGCCCCCTGAAGCAATTCTTTTCAAGCCTAATATCGATGACAAAATCAAGCTAAGAGAACTCAACAAAAAGGCTTTTCCTGCTACAAACGCAATAGTTTTTAAAGCTATAGGTATTAGTACAGCTTTCATTACGGCAATACCTAATATGATTGGCATTAAGTGCTTGAGTTTCTTCTTTTTCTTTCCCCGTGCTGCAATTGAAATAGTAATGTTATTACTAGACGGTGCACATGAATAAAATGTGAAGGAAATTGTCATTCAATTAGAATTTGTCACAGAAAGTCTTTGTGCTGGATTGTTTGCACAGTACATACCTAGAATGTCCGTGTCCGCGTAATCTCCATCCAGTATATTGTCCTCTATGGAGTCTTGTATGGTTTCCGTGCAAACTATCGCGAACTGCAAACAAACTAGCAACGCCCACACACGCCAACTGACTCCGTACCGTCTCATTGTTTCGGTAACTGCGACTTCCGATATCGAGACATGCCTTTATATGTTATACAGTTATCATTTGGTGAACGCTCGACTACAGGTAATAATTCTATATCCATCATGTTATTACATTTAGATCCAATTTGCTAATAAATTGCATTACAGTTAGGCATGTGAACCGTGGCCTTAAGGCCTCGTTGATTTTTACTAGAATGTTTTCCAGTACTAATATTTGTACTACTGCTGCAAACACAATTAGAACTAAATTGGATTGCTTGTTAGATTCCTTTTGAAGCAATTTTTGTCCACTTAAAAGTAAATTTGATCTAAGATTATTGATGAATCTTTCGGGTATAATTGGATGATTTGGATTATTTCGTTAATTTATCAGTTAATTATCTGCATCAATGATTTTTCTTAATGTTCGTATATAAACTTGAAATATTTTTGGAAGAGGGTTATTCTTTAAAATATTGTAATGGGAACCAGATAAGCCATTGTGTTTTTTTTTTGTTAACATTTTTGGGCATTTTAATGAACTATTTGCCAAAACAAATGATTTATATATTTATAAATATAACTAATGTTGCCTTGAAGCAAATTAAATCTTTTGATACTTTGATACGTCATTTTAAAAATTAAACGAAATATAAAACAACATTGAACTTAAATGTGAAATATTGAACGTTGTAGATTTGAATACAATTATTCTTCTAAAATATAGGTTTTCATCTTTCTATTTGCAATTGCAAATTATTTGTAATATAGGTATTTTATTATAAATTATGATTGAAAAAAGAAATAAATCAATTATGTACCTAATAAATATTTAATATATGTATATGAAGGGAAATGAAATGAATGCGATATAATAAAATAAAATACGTTGATTATAATATAAAATTAATAAATATATTTCATATACGATTAAATGTTACAATATAATAAATACATGTATAATATAAATAATTTATTTTAATTGATGGCGCTTATATTTGTATAGAAACTGTAACTGTTGTGTCTGTGTTTCAATTATTACTGAGATCACATATTATAATACACATAATATAGTATTAACCAGTAATATGAACAAATAGCACTAGGTACAATCTAAGATCTGTGAATCAGTAATACATTGACACACAAGAGGTTTTGAGCAAGAATTGTCTACAAGATTGAGCTGTAATTCGTTCACATGTCTGTTTTACGAATAGATTTAGATAAAAAGAAGAGTAAATTACATATTATTTAAGACAAACGTTACAAATACCGATTTTATATAATATAATACACAGGGAACCATTATGTAGGAACATGTTTTATTAGAACGTTCGGAGTCTTCTTCACTGTGATTTTGTTAGACCCATTGTGGCAGCGAATAAGGCAAAGAAGAACCCCGCTAGACCTGTGGCACCGGTTAGCAGTAATAAACCCCCAATCAAAATTGGTATAAGGGTGAAAAACTTTAACTTGTACGCAATCAATAGCGGCAACATGTATTTCTTGAATTTCTTTCTAATCTTATGTTTTCCTCCCTTGCCTCGTCCAGCCTCGTCGTCATCTTCGTAGTCGATAAAACCTGTTGGTAATGAGAAAATATGTAAAACATAGCTAAATACTAATGCTCTATTTAACAAACATAGAATTTACAATTGAATTCACAAGTATATCATTGGTTGTTGACTTCCTTAAGCAATTTTCTAATCTGAGCAAATGCGTCAATGATAAATTAACAAAAAATGAAATTACTTAATTAGCATGTGCTTGGGCGAATATATAAATTTACTCACTGGCACTTGTCATTGGGATTCTCGTGTGTATCGACCAGGAGGCCGTTGGTGCAGCTGGTGCAATTTGCCAGCCAGTATGCCACGGCGATTGCAGATTTGTTTGTGCACCGATCCCCTGATAATTTATCAGTAAATTACATACAAACACTGACACAAAAATCCAAAAATATCCTTGCTGCATCGTGAAATGTCGTTGTTGATATTGAATGTTTGAAATCACAGACTAACAACACCATACACAGAGCAATATTTATTTAACTACTAGCAAATAAATCAAACAACAATATTTGCCGAGCACTGGTAAATGAAAATAAAAAAAATTGTAGCTGAATGTAATAGCGAAGTTTACCACAACCGGGACAATATATGACTGTCGTGTTTCTACAAACCGATTTACTTTTTAGCATTTGCCGGTGTTACGGGTACCATATAATGACACAAGCATGCTAAATATTATGTCTTCCAGTTCCGCTTCAATTCTCCTGATAAACCGACCGAACCATGTAAATTGTCCGTCACCAGTGGCGTACCTGCAGTGTACCATTTGACAAATGTCTCCAGGTATTGACACGTGCACGTCGCCGTCACTGGTGGCAGATTCTTAACTTAACTATTATATACGGAAACTTGGCAATGTAAATTGAGTAGACATGCGAGTGTGCCATTATTGTTGACATTGCTCCATAACGGGCACACGCGCGATGTATTTTCGTATAAATTTTATTCATACGTATAATCTTTTTAGTAAATGACCGAATTATTTTCGGGTTATTCGTATACTAATTCATTTGAGTTAATTTGTATATTATTGTAGTCTATTTGGTTTGAATTATGCTAATATGAGTACCTGGATGTATTCGGCATATAAGTATTAGACTTAAAAAAAAATAATTAGTTAATGTAAAAGTATTCATGGCCAAATACTTGACACCAGAATTGACACGTCACATTCGGAATATGAAGTACTGAACACATTTAATTAGATCTGAATGAGGTGTTAATTTGCTCTGTACAATAATGTGCAATGTACACATATATTTATTCCATTATTATATTTCCTTTGCGAAATATTCAACTGAATGAACAGTGAACAAACACATGGTACAAAGACTTTGTTTATATCAAATCGGAGAACTAAATATGGTTGGTTAGAAAGTTATGGCCGTAGCGTAGAGCATGAATCGATGAATCGTGTTTGCCTTATAGGTATATTAAGAAAGTAATCTTGTACAGTACCGTTAATGTACACACCACATATTATTGAAGATGATATTTGCAAAATCTTACCTTTCCTGTTTGTATGTCAAAGAAACAAAGTAAATTGCAATTATGAACATAAATGTTCTATTACCAAAGGCATAGCTTTAATGATTCTGGTGTAACACTTTTGATATATAAAAAATTTGACCAACAAACAATTTTTTTTATATATATAAGTTTTACAATTATTGTATACACGTTATAAAATATGTATGCGTAATCAATACATATTCATTATTGTAAGAATGAAAGTATTTACTAATTAATAATCATTATAAGTTGTATACAATAGTGTGATGTATTTATTAGATTTGAAATTCTAGACTACGTGATACAAGCCAATAATATTGGCACGTTTGTTTGTATGATAAATCTGCACTTAGTTAGAAATATAGAAAGTAAGTCCTGCAAACTGGCAATAATTCACAACTTAGCAAATTCACATGTTTACCAGTAATAACTGTGAACAACTGGGAATGTTTGGCTAAAATTGATGATTTATAGATGGTAGTTATATACAAGTATAAATCCAAAATACATATATTCAATTAAATTCAATATCTGTTGTGAAATTCATGTATAATGGATGTTTGTATAGTATCATAATTTGACTGAAAAGAGAAATAAATATTTTGATGTCACCACTAAAACACAGATGGCACCTGCACATAACTTGTATTACTGGGACGTGCTACTCATTTGCCATTATGGCCTACTATTCTATTGAATGTAAAAGCGAGCGGATCAGACTTCCCAGGACTACACAAGTGTTACACTGGTTGCCGATCCTCATTGTGTTGCAATGACATTATTAAACATTAGAATACTTTGAATTTATTAAGTCTGAAAGAGATTTGGTGAATTAGTATATGCAAAAATATATGATCAAGACCTTTTAAGTCATTTGAATTTTATTTATAAATTTATAAATATAAACAATACTGTTCTGGGAAATAAATAATATTACAAATTGTGTAACAGGATTTAAATGTTATGCGTAACTTATAATACAATAAATACTTAAATCTAGGTGGTTATTCATAAATATCAAGAAATGCTAAATATCTAAACGTACCAATCTCGAATTTGTGAATAACCACTGAATAATTCCAAAATGTATAAATAATTTCTATCTTGAACTAGACAAATACGTGCGTCTAGTTCAGTAAGAATGTGCGAAAGTAATTTTCTATGTCGATTTCTCTACTACTTTGGAGTGTTTAAAACAGTTTGTACAAATTGTGGACTGAATTGTCGCGCGTACATCAGCAGGTACTGTTTGTTTATTGTGGTGCATACGCTTTATATGCCATCTTCTGTGCTTCTTCGTAAGATCTCTTGTCCCAACCGCCGCCACTAGATTGCCATCCACCATGTCCACCGCCGTGTCCGCCTCCGTATCCTCCCCCGCCGCCACCACCTCCGCTCTTACTGGCGATGATCTTCTTCAAGGCGATAATGAGTGCCAACAACAAAGCGATCTTTGAAATGATCAACGCTTTGCCGGCCATAAGAAATAGTGCACCGATAGCTATTGGAACCAAACCGGCCATTTTAGCAGCCATTCCCATCATCATCATGCCCATCATCTTCTTCATTTTGCCACGACCTGTACAAAATGTATCATAATTAGTAAACAATTACATAGACCTCTGTGTAAATAGAATGAGAATGTACGAAGTATTTACCTTCTTCGAGGCTTCTGCTGATTTCCTTTCCGGTAATTTCCGGCAACGTAATCTGCAGCGTCCTGGAACTGACGTACGACCTGATTTTGTCCAACAGCATCGTGCTGAGCGCGGCGTCCCGAGCTTCCAGGGCGCGTGGTAAATTTCTCTCTAATTCATCGTCGGTTACGGGTGATTGCGAAGTCGGAGCATCGTTAGCTCGCACCACTGAAACACCATCGACGACGCTGATCTTCTCCATACGGGCCAGTCGATCGATGAAGACCAGCGACTTCTTCTTGAGACATGCACCAAAGCTGGGCGCTTTGCTGCATTCATCGTACACCCTAAGCACGGCCCGTACTCCAGCGTTCTCGACGTCGGCACGCACGCCGACGACGGCCACAAGCACTAGCACCACACAAGACAGTCCCAAGGACACCATAGTTACCACTGTTAGGTTTGTGTGTGTTCACCGGTTCGAGACAAAACGACTACTGATGCTCTCCGAAACTATTGTACGATATTTATACGGCGGAGGGCCTTGGTTCCCGTGAAAAGAAAACAGTACTGATAGGAGAGGAAGAGAATATGAGTCTCAGTGTCCCGGTTTTCGCTGCTGTGACCTTTCTCCTCGTCGCCGTGTCTTCTTGCATCTTCCCATGGTTCCGACAGAGAGAAAACAACCGTGCTCATCCGCGCCCACAACCTCTTCGGTTGTGCATCATTGACGGATCCCTGACCGTGAGACCGACTTCCCCACATCGCCATTGGTCGATCCTCTGGCGGGTGCCTCATCACATTCCGTGACCTACACACACACACTCGTGTACCTACTTGGCTTGGTTGTAATTCCACGTCACTCGCCTATATACCTACATTCACACATCTCTACCTATATTGGTTACAATAACAACGCGATACCGTTACGACATGTGTTCCCACAACATTGTCATCCCTGTTCAGCAGGTACATGAGTACATGATCTACTAGCATGGATCGCGAATTCTACATAATCATCAACTTCACACAAATCCGTTCCATTCAACAGAACTTTTGCACAAGATTCATTCAGATTACACCGATAGTGAATCTGATCCAGATTCTGACAGCATCGTTGAAATAGAAAATATTATCACAAACGTTTTAGTCCACCAGACACCGAAATATTTCGTCTAATTATCGACGTATTTAATAAAATGTGATGAGAATCTTTTCACATACGATTTTACACATTCTCATGAGAAATTAGAATATGCGAATTTTATTATCAAACACCGGAAATGCTAATTATATAGTTTAAAATACAATGTTGAATATATGATAATTTTCGAAATAAATCATAATCAGTTTTTTTTCAAATTAGGCACGATTTTAATCCTGGCTAATTTGAGTTCTTAACGGGAATTTAATAAAATTTGTTGTTGCTTTCTAAGATTATCTATTTTGGAAGCATATCCGTTTCTGAATAATTCATATAATGTAAATATTAGCCGAATTTCATGGAATAAATATATTTTAAGCAATAAAAACCATGAAACAATTTTATCAATTTTCAACTCAAATAATTTCTGCTCTAAAAAGTAAACGATATTTATTTATTCTCGCATAGGCCGAAAAATTTGTATAATCGCATTAGAAAAATACAGGTAGTGCTTTGATAGTTAATTAGAAAACTAGAACATAAATCAAATTGTATTGTTTTCATGATCAAATATGATGTTCTTTTTATTTGACCAAATATCTACAATACAATAAATTGAATACACTGGAAAAGTAGCTCATACAACTCTATGTTTTTTTTTTTTTCATTCTCCTATCTATGGCAAATGTGATTTATGAGTTTCTAATGGAAACAAATATAGAATCTTACAAAATAACGCTTGTAACACATTTTTTTTTAGAGTTTGTTTGAAGAAAATACTTTCTTCCACGCAATATGTATTTGCTGAACAGTAATACATATTTATATGGGTTTATGTGCATGATTTGGAAATAATAAATTTGGGTTGATAAAATTTCCCACGTTTTCTTCGTCGGTCGAGTTGCATGTACGTGTACGTGATGTACAGCACTTAAGTATTAAAAATAAAGTAGCAAATGAGTTGCAGCGAAGATGATCAGAGACTTCACCACGGTTACACCAGTCCAATATACTATGTAGGTCAATTTCACAAAGGAATTCCAAGTAAGATGAAAGTCCACAAAAAGTGGTCGAGACGGGTCTACAGCCTCTGGCCAAATTATGGACCGTTAGGCGCGTAGGACTGCTTCACCATGTGTAGTGAAGACCTCAGCTATTTACATAATGTTTAAATATTAGGCGTGGTCTTTGACAAGAGTCAAATACACATTCCACTACTACTACTACTGCTGTCATTATGATTGTTCTTCCGACATGAGCATCATCAGTAATAGCAGCGACAACAGTTCGTAGTTTCGCAATACTTCTATTTCCGATTTCCTAAAGAATATCACATTAATTATTATCATCCGAACATAATTATAATCATTACCGACAAATCACACTACTACATGTTATACAACATTATTAAATAACACTAACTTGTTATTTAACCAGTGTTTTAGTGAATGAACACTGCAAACATTGCATGTTTTCTGCACACTTTGTATGTACACAAAACATTTGCAAAAGGTATGTTTGTAATTTTGTTTTCATTATTTGTTCATGCATAATATCCAATTCAGGTGCATACGTAAGTAAAGAAGAAGTATTGTAGGTTCTTCTTGCAATTACTGCTTATAATGTTGTGAATATTTCTTATTGAAATCTATATTCAAAATAGGCAATTGCTTTTATATTGTGACGAATATCGAATGGCTACTCTGTCATTTACGATATGGATATTTGTATTGCTAATTATTGTACAGAAAATTAACTTTCTTAAATATCAATAAGTAAATTACGGCTTGTGATAATGTATGTACTTTGTTCTATATTTAACAACCAAATGTACAAAGTACAATTAACTAAAACCGTAAATGTGAACTAATTGTAATGAAAATATTGACGGAAGTGGTCTACAAGCCACTTAGTAAACACCGATGTGCAATTTCCGCTGTGGTTCAGTAAATTGAAAATGTGCAGTTTAAAAGAACACATCCGTCTTGAATATTACGGCTGAGAAAGTCTGTTCTATTTGAAGACCCAGGCCTTTTTATTTACCCTACAGCAGTTTCATGTTTTTGCACCAATTTATAAAAGTACTTTACTGTAATGCAGCACCGGCATGTACTAAATAAATTAGCAATATTCCTTGAAACATTAAGTTTATAATAATTTTTCAGCATACAAAATTGTTATTATTTACGTTTTGTATATGTTTGTTTCTGATAGAATCGTGATACAGAATGTAACACAAGACGAATACTGAAGTAGGTTATGCAATATGAATATTAGTTGATCGTTTATAAATATACGTTCACCAATGTTTGGTTCGGCGTTTAAAGAAATCACCGACGAAACTGGCTCATCGTGAGAAAGTATTTTTTCGGTAACGTACCTACGGAGTATTAAGAACGTATTTGAGAAAATACGGAAAATGTTATCAGTTGGTCTGATTCTCAGAGTCAAGTCTCCGTTGAAGCTGTGTTGTAGTACGACTGAAAGTGTTCCGTGCGAGGCTGCTAGTTTATATATAAATACGAGAGATTGTTAAGTGCTAATTGTCCAACTAACCGTCCCATATTATATTACTCATCATTCCGAATAAATTAACGTGCAACGTGCATACGTTGAAAAACTTTAATTACTTGCGCGAATGCCGTATGTGAACTAGCTAGCACGCATATATAATTGCCGAAGCAAGTAGTTCGTGTTTTTATCCGGTTATTGTATCGTGTAATTATGAAAAATGCATCCACAATGCAATTATCAACGTGTAGCGCAGGTGCATAAGCCTCTATTACAGTGTAATTACTTCACCCATATAACACGCTGACCAGAACCGAAACGAGCCCGTCTGAACTCACTAGTTTTCTTCCATCTCTGTCGGTAGCATACGGCGCAACATAAGCCAGTTATCGAAAGTCTGCGACTTATCGTCTGTCAGGTGGATGAGACGAGAGCGTCAAGCATTCTGTGATCCTCACTCTCCTACGTATTCCTGCGGAACAAATTGGATAGAATTATGACTTGTGCATGCTGAGTGCAAGGACTACACGCTCTGAAACTTCAATTTCCTAGTGAAACCATCTAAATAAATGCTCCAACATCGTCCATAAACAGCACACTTCTGCGTCGACCATCAGACAGAACAATGGGTGCTAGTTCGGTAGTAAAATCGTTTTCACTGGTGATTCTCATCACAATCATCTCATCAACATCGGCAGATCTTAGCGGCACCGGCTACAAACTCATGAAGAAAGTTTACGATCAATGTGACAGATCTGACGACATCGTCAAGTGTTTCAAATTCCAAGCGCTGAAATTAGCCAATCGAGCAGTTCATTCAACGTCGTTCAAAATATTCGATGGGGTCTATATTGTGCAAGATGAAACTTCTCGAGCGATGTCTGACAACGTACCACAATTGTCAGACGAACAACTGGAATCTTTAGAATCGAATCAGATCGATGACTTGTTATCGGAGACCACTGACAAGTTCCTCGAGACGCACAGGGTGAAACTGGACATTCCCAAATTGGTAGAAGAGGGTCGTGGAAAGATCAGAAGAATTATAGGACCACTATTGGCAGCCATGGCTATTAAGGGTGGCATGATGGCAATGGCGATGAAGGGTATAGCAATGATGGCTGGGATGGCACTCATGATGGGCAAAATGGCGCTTATGTTGAGTTCAATCATTGGTTTGAAAAAACTGCTCGGTGGTGGAGATAAGGAAAAGACCACGGTTGAAATTGTCAAGCATCCGCAGATCTCCTACGGCTCCTCATATTCTAGCAGCTATGAAGATGCCGGCCATTATGGAAGCAGCGGTGGTGGTGGGGGCGGTGGCCACGGTGGCGGCGGCGGCGGACATGGAGGCGGTGGCTACCACAGAAGTCTCGATTCCAATGATATCACGGAAGCACAGGATATTGTTTACAACGCCCATGTCCCCGGAACTCGGCGTTAATTTTCCGTTTAGATATTTTGTGGTGTATTAATTCTGAATTAATACATCTCTTGAATTATTACACGGGAATAATTTCAAGAAGACTGGCTTATCAAATATGTATTTATTTATTTATTGTTCATTATTTATTTGTATTTATTGTTATCTAAATTGTTACAAAGAGACATTTTCGTTGGAAATGACTTTTCATGTTTTGTGCAAATATAGATTGAAATTGCAATTATATTTCCTCGTATTTATTTTTCTCCCACAATTTAATTATACTAAGTCACACGGTAGCGAAATAATAAGCGTAATAAATATTTATTTTAAATTTAATGTTTACAGCTATGGACACCGACCTAACATTTACATTATTCAAGCACAAAATACTTGAATATCAAACATTAAAATGTATGCTTACCTAATTAAATTATATCAAGAATTACTTGACTATTACTTAATTACATTTTGTGAAATATGCTTTGAAGAGAACGCTTTTTCAAAATTGTATATCTACGCATTCTTGCTTCAATAATTAAGCATACCTACTTGAAATATCTTTATGATGCTGTGCATAAACGATGAAGCATAATGAAGATATCCGGGTTTCACAAATATGCATTTAATAACGTAAGCCATATGATGCGTAGTATGTACATCTTGATTTCGCAGTGAAATTTAGTTATGATGACCTCAATTTCCGTGGCCTCTAACCGAGCGAGCACAGATGATATTCACCTGTAACACAACGTTACCTATACAGAGATGTGTTAGAGTCATCCTGCTTTTTGTGATACTTATGTGTTTAACAAAATATTTCGTATTTTTTGTTTATTTTAATAATATGATTAGAATTGTTTTTTATATTCATTTTTTATCTATCTTGCTTTCGATTGTAGCAAATTGTTTTATTAGTAACAAACACTGACATAAATACATTAAACTATTGCAGTAATATTAAACAATAAAAAAAATATTAATGTTAAAATTAACGCAATTTTTAATAAAAAAAAAACTAAAAAAATACATACACGAGATACATGTAATAGGAAATGTTCGATATAATCACGAATACAAGGGTATACAAAAATCTAAATAAATATAACCTTAGTCTTTTAAAAACATACTTACCTACACAAAATATAATATTTTGCTCTCTAGTCAATGTGATGTTGGTAGCTGACCATTATATTCCAATATTTTGTAAATTCATAATTCTGCATTTTCAGTTTGAAAATATTTGCAAATTGTAATGAATGTACTTTGAAATTATATTTATATTTGTTTCAGGAATTTGGAAAGGATATTTTGAAGGACATACTGGTAAAATGTTGAAGATAAACTTTACTTATTAAATACTTTTTAAGATTTTTATTATCAGTTGTTAATACACAAGTAATTCATAAATAATTCTTACCGTTTCAATACACTACTGATATATGTACATACAGTGTAATAAATAAATAAATAAATGAATAAATATAGCAGTTATAAATATGCAATGTTCAGATTCGTTTGGAGCATTACACATGAGAATTAGTATGACATAAAATACAAACTGTTTCATTGTCAGATGAAAAACAAAGCAATCTGTATAAAGATGCTTTATAATTAAGGTGATAGCGCACCTTTTACGGTTGTTGTTTTTCTTTCACATTTATATGTGTACAGTTAAGGTAGCAACCGTTATACTTTGAGATGATACTTATGCCACACTCTAGAAAGTTATTGTTAACTACTTTTACCCAAATCAATAATTAAATCCGGCACACTCTCCGAAAGTGTTTTGAAATCTAATTGATTGATTACATGAATGTATCTATATTCTCCTGCTATCATTGGAAAATTATTCTACATATTTGAGATTTTCAGTAAAATTTTTTAAAATGCAGAAAATTACATTCGGAATTATTGAATCTGATATAAAAATGTTGTACATTTATGTGTTTAGCAATGACATTCTTGTTGTTTTGTTGTCAGTTAATTATTATTTTTAAAACAATAACAACGACAACACTATTGAATAGCTTGATTTTGAAAAACTTGCAATAAACTAATAATCATGTTCCTTTTGAGCCAAACGAATCAAACATTTTTTTTTGTAATGGTTAAATAAAGTAATTTCAAATGTGTTATTGACTTTTCTCTAAACGTTGTTTTCGTTTTGAGCATATGATCTGTATGCCAACACGGAAGCTTCCTCGTCAGGGTTTAGACTTCTATGCCATCCACCACCACCTCCATGGTCGCCACCACCGCTGGAGGCATACACCACGTGACTATCACTGCCACCAGAATTACCCACTAACTTCTTCAAACCAATAATGCTCGACATAAGCAGTGCCATTTTGGATATCATCAACGCAGCTCCGGCCATCATGGCTATTTTACCCATTGCCATTTGAGCCATCATTCCGGCCATTGCAAGACCAGCCATCATTAGCATACCACCGCCTTTCTTACCACCCTTCTTAGCACGACCTGAAAGGACCAATACAATATTTTATCCATAGAATATTTTGGAATATTTATGAAAATTATATATCTGTTTAAATCGGCTATCCTAGATTATTTTGTGAGGATATATTCTTACGAAAAAATAAATTAAAATTGTCGTAAAATTTATTCAAGAGTATATCATATAAAAAAATATAAATTTAACCAAAAATTTTATAAATTTTTCTTTTATATAAGCTATTTTAATAAATGTACCTTCATCGAATACGTTCGCCAGATTGAATTTGATAGTCCGCGATTCGAAGAATTCATCGACTTTTTTCACCAGGATGTCGTTCAACTTTTCACTGCGCTGTTTCAGATCCTTTGGCAGGACTTGCAGATTGGATTTATCAGGTTGAAAAGTGGGGTCCTTCACTATATCAACGTAGTCAGATACCTTTAACGGCTTCTCACTAACCATGGCTTCATCGATTATACGGAGTGCCTTTTCTTTTAAACAAATCATGCTGCTGTTCGTCTTCAAACATTCTCTGACAGATCGCAGTATGGATATTTCTTGCGCATTATTTTGTTCCAATAAGAAACACACAAGCACTATTGATACAATTCGAGCACTGAACATTTTTATATACTGTATTGTTATTGCTTTCGGCGGAGAGTATTGTTGATTTGTTCGCTTCGATGTGAACCTTACTGATATTTGATGTATTGTACTGTTCTGCGTTCTGTATTATATACTCCTGCATGCATCACCGGAGCATGTCAAAATGGCCGAACGTGTACTCTTCATACACGACTACATACGACAAGAGGCGCCTTGTATCTCTAGAATATTGTCGTACTACATTTAGGCATGTATCCTCATCATAGTAGAATTTATAAAAATATCTGTGCTTTTCAACATTCATAATTCTAAATTCCCTAAACAGATACATTTAATTTGTCGCTATAATTTTATACAGTAACACTTGCACAAGAATCGATAAAAAACAAGTCTGAAATTGTATATATTTGTATTAATTTTGATTTATAGAAAAGAGTTGTGAAGATTCGCATATTTCCTTGTAACCAAGTGAATATCCTGTTTCCAAATGACGCTCATTCAAGAGTTCACACTGCTTTTATTAAGTTCCAAGTGAAAGGAGAATTATTGACATGGAAAAAAAATGGTGAATTTTGAATGCGTAATGAAAGAATACTTCATTAAAACAACACTGCTTTGAATTAATGTGTGAACAAACACATGCACTATATGAAAAATAAGATTCGTTAACACCGCAAATTGTATGTACGTAGTCATTGTGACGGGATTGTGTACATTGTTAGCAGATTACACCAAGTGATTAACAAATGAATTAACTGTACATATTTAAATCATAACCAGGGTCATGGGTTCATGTGCTACAAAAGATATAAATTTTGCATATTGAACGTGTAGAAATTAAAAATTATATGAAACACGGTTATATAAAATCAATAATTTGCTAGTGGACAATATTTTTTACGTAAATGGAAGTATGAATGTACAAATTTAGGTTATTGCTCTCAAATTTTGTTTACAATTTCTAAAAGTATATACTGTGTAATGTTACAGACGATTTATCACCTATCCATACTTAAACCAAAATAATAATGGTCTCACTGAGTTTAACCAACGGTTTCGTGATGTTACCGGTACTTGGCCGAAATTTCCGGTCATAGATTTCATGTTATTTGTTCATAATAATGAAGATTATATACTAATTGTTAACATATTTTTCATCAGTTTCAAAACGGACTGTATTAAAATGAATAAAATCTATCGACTATGAATAACAAATACCAATGTTGGTATATATAAATCCATTTACCAGTATCGTAATTCTATTGACTACATTTCTAAATGCAACACTTATTTTCTTTGATGTGTTTAATACGACGTAGAACAACAAATAACAGATGAACGATGAAAATGTATGTTCAGAAATGCGCAAATATCCGATATGACAGACGTTGACACGGGTTTTCTGCTATCATGATATTTTTAGAACAAGTTTCTCATCGGTTATTGGATTTTCTTAAATCGAATATGTAGTTTTCATAATACAATTTCCGAAGTGTTTTTTTTTTAGTATAGTATATATTATTCCAAGTGTAAATGCCTTTGTTTATCTTATGTTCCGTTATTTAACAGGGCAGAATAAATACATGACACATAAATTCTGACATTTTATGTAAGAAATAATTTGTGTGATAACATATACATACTTATATAAATATACATTTAAATTTCTTATTAAATATGTACACGGATACGTATAGATATATTTCATATATTTGCAAGGATTTCAATAAAATAATCTAGCAGTAATGATGAGTCTAGGAATCCAGTACGTAATTCATGATCTAGATTCTACAGTTTAATACTGGCTCACAATGTACGTATGTACATTGAATAATTTCTTATGTATGAATGTTGTAATTACGTGTACCGTACAACTCATCTCGTTTAAAGCAACAGAAGTGTGGCTGTATGGTGTTCGGTGGATCCGACCAAGATTTTAGTTCACGGCAGTTGGCAATGGTATCCTAATTATTTCTGACGCACGATTACGAATCTGCTCGCAGTAATGATACGATTTTTACAAGAAACAGTTACGCATCCTTATTAAAAATACGGTGTCTTGTTACGACGGATATTCATTTATTTCAATAATATTAGGTTGGGGATCTTTTATTGCAATCAACAGTCGTGAAATCAGCACCTAGCTTGTTCTTTAAATTGCACATGATCGCGCCAAGCGTCTAGTAATTCTAACTGAAATTACCTATAAATATAGTTACGGTGCTATTAAACTGTTATAAGTGTTCGTGTCGACGGTCGTAGAACTTGGAATAGGCAGTATAATTTAATGAGCTGATGATCTTAGAATACTAATGTATTTAATAGTTTTAAGTAATAGTTCATGAAATTTATGGTACTAGAACCATGTAGTTTTTTTGTATGTACGATACTATAATTCATATTGAAGATATATTTATAAAATAATGTAAATGTATAAAACAATATCAAGTGAGAATCCGGTTATTTAAAATAAGAATGCTGACGGTTTTGTAGCTGTCAGCAACTTGACTGTAAAACCAGCGAGAAGGATCACGTTCACACTCGACGGTAAGTGAATCGCTGCTGCAAAATGTAGGAAGTGGGTCATGACAATGGGGAACAATCTAAGAATTCGAAATATTCGTCGTTCATTTAATGTCACTTTGACGTTTCGCTTCTTGGCCAAGTTTCATGATTTACAAGCCTCCTCGGAGCCTACATTCGTACCGCTATCTAATTATGCAAATTCATTCAAAATGTGTCAATAGGAAAGTTTTATTTTATTAAGTTTACATATTATAGGTTACATAAGTCTATATATAAATATTTATTCTATTATTGTACACTACTTTGGTCCATATTTTTGGTTTATCAATATCACAAATCATGTGTATATAGGTTTCACTTTTATTTAAATAATATGTTGGACCATATCAAAAATTCGTACTCATTTTTAGATATTCTAGTGGAAATATGCCATTCGACAGTATCATATGTATTTATATTCTTTGTTGTAGATTTTCTTTAGAAAAATTATTTTTATTTTCCTTCTTATTCACATTCTTCAAGATTTGGTTTCCTTTTCATCATTCCACGCAAAATTCCTACCCTTAATATCTCTTTGATATGCTTGTTGTAGTGGTACTTGTCTAAATTTCAGTTGATCCTGAACCTCGTCGTTCGTATAACCTTTATACATTAATTCGCTATATTCTGGCATTGCATCTTCCGACTTGTACACATGTTGATGGGGATTCCAACTGGGATATTGATGATCATATCCAGAACTACCACCATGGTGATGATTGTGATGATTACTTGAAGTATGTTCACTTGTTCCAAACAAGAGACTTCCCAGTGCTACAGAACTGCTTATAACCAATGCGATTTTGCTTAGCACCAATGCTTTCTTTGCCAATAAAGCGAGTACTCCGAATACAAGAGGAATAAGTGTAGCGACCTTGAATTTGATCCCAAGCAAAAATGGAAGAAGGAATTGTCGAGCCAAGACCCTTGCTGAAATTATTACATTTTTAATATTACTTCTGATAATTTTTTTAAGTTGGTTTATTTTAGGTTAGATCATGCCAATATTCAAATCCGTTTTATAATTTTAAAAGTCCCACTAGTCAGTATTATAATAAATAGAAAATGGACGCAAAAAAAAAATTGTTCAAACAACCGGAAATTCTACTGTTCGTGACCTCAAAACCTTCCGTCCAATACGCGCTCTAACATGTTAGCATTGAACTTGAACTCGTACTGAGTAGATACTCTGGCGTGTGTTTTCTGAACTTGGCTTTCTAACACCTGAGCACTCTGACGGTAAAACCTTGAATTCATTTGTTTACATGCGTTACACACCTGTGCCCACTTCTTTGTATGGAGTTTTAAGTTCAAGGTCTTCATGGTGGGGATCCAGCGCAAACTCCAGCACTCCGTTTACAGATGGCGTGACTCGCATTACCAAACCTGGATACAGTCTGCCCATATTCCAACGGACAGTACGATAGGATATTACTTGACTCATTGTATCCATTAACCCACTGAAAAATATTTATTGTTACTATAGCCAGTTTAATATGATTTTGTTTCATTTCCGTAAAAAAATATTGCAAGCGAATATTTTGTGGTAATTTCACTATGCCGTTATAGCCACGATAACTTTTAATTGGAAGCGGTTAAAAAATTTACAAATAAGGAAAAAAATGCCGGGCAACAAAGAATTACTTTAAAAGTGGATTTTTAAATTAGATTTCTTTTATTATTGTTAAACACTGAAAATTTGTAAAATTTATTACTTTGGCGAGGTATCATTTAAATTTCTTTCGCATTGGACTTTCTATGATATAATTTTGATTAATGAAAAATATACGCTATCATTAGTTCTTAGTACAATCGTGGAGCTTTTGTATTAAACTCCATTTCGTTACGGTTAACGGTAAGAGAAAGTTGTACCAACTTAAAAAGAAAAGATTTAGTTGTTTTCAAATAACTACTCTGTATTTTTTCGTTGTAAACTCCAAAACAACAATAGCAACTGTCATAATAAAGAATTGAAGCTACTTCAAACTGAACTAAACCGGTTCAGTATAATTTTACGGGTAAAATGTCCGGAGTTGAGATGGTTTTATGAGATACAGTTACAAGTTTATTAAATTCCAAACAGTTGCGTACGCAAATTTACAATTGTAAATTATACATTGCTCCTGGGAGTTGATAGATATCCAGAGTTATAATCTGAATGTTTGGCTATGCTTGCTGGTAAATTCTAACTTGGACCGGAGGATTTATTTTAATGTATGCAAAGCTACCATATCAGTAACGTCTTTGGCCAATTGTTCGCTCTACTGGTAGGTACTCGTATATGTATCTGGGCCACTGTCCATTAGTCCATACACAAAGGCTTTTGGAGTCGTGATACTATACACCGGTAAGGTAATATAATTTCATATTGATGAATGACGATACATGGACCATAGCCTACTTGTTTATGTTCGACATCAATCAAAATACACTACTTGTTCAATATGTTGATTATATTATAACATGCAATACTGTTATAGGAAGAATAGCACTATTATGGTACTAAAATACATGGCTTCTATAATTTACTAAATGAAAATATATTATCGCACATATAGTTGATTAAATAAATATACATGAAAATACATGCAAGCTAAGAATATAAACGGAAAAAGCAAATATACAATTTACTGTTATTTTGTTGCAAAAAATATCAAATATTTTAAGCTCATTATAAATTCTCTTTTACGTATGTGAACAAGTATGTGTATATCACCTTTTTGCTCTTTACTTTTCATTTTATTATCAAGAAAGAGAATACGTTACCAAAATGTAAAAATCTTTTTTATTATTAATGACAAGCATGTAAATATATGTTTATTCTTTTTGTAGGAATGCTTGTATATTATTTTTCATGTTTTTAGAAAATCCCTTATATGTATAGTTATTTTTCGTGCTGTTGTATTGAAACACACGATTTCTGCTGTATTGCCTACGGCTTTACTTTTATAAACACTTACCCATAATCATTAGGGTCTCTCTCCAGAAAATTGTACAATGTTCGAGGCTGCTGTTCGTCTCTGGTGAACGTGACACCGTCCACGACATCAAACTCCGGGTTGTTATCAATACTTTGAAGTTTATTCAACGCACTAATGCCGACACAATATCCTAACGATGACTTTGAAACAAGACACTGTTCAAAAGTGTACTGAGGATTCGGTGATATATTGACAGCTTCTGTTCGTACAATCGTACTGCATACGGCGACCAGCACAGCGGGCCATTTTGACTTGAACATTTTTGCGACTGGAATGAGTTGTTGTTACGTTTACACCACCAGTTTATATAGAACTGTACAATTGTTCTTGTCGCGTTGGGTTTCACCCTCAGCGTACAAGAGTGAAAGCAACGCACAGGATGCTATTAAGAGGAAATTGAAGATTTTAAACTTTTAGTTGTGAGAGTTCTCGGACACAAGGGAACAATGCTGCCTATATGGTTACTTTCACTTCATATCGGAGAACAATCGCGTGCGGAGATTTGCCATATTTCTCATTTTGTTCTGGGAACCATGAACTTGGAAACAAATTTGTGTTCGTTTTACTTTCATCGCTAGTGCATTGTCTGTTACGCAATACATACATGAATGGACGGATATTCAGTTTGATCCGGAACATTTCGTGAATATATAGGTTATTTAACGCCCTGATAATTGCTTTCAATTTAATATTCTTTATATTATACTTTATTCATAACGTAGTAAAGCCGAACAAAAAGACGTGTTTAGCATAAAAGATCTTCACTTTGTTATATTAGTGTTCAAAGAGAATTTCATTTAAAATTAATCACGTTAAGGTTTGACGAGGGACTGCTAAAATGACAGCTTAATGTTGTTCAACGATTTTCGGATCAATTTATGATTATAATTGAACACGATTTTTTGTTGCTAAATTTTGAAATGCCTATGCCTTCAATATAATTCGCATAATTTATCTTGTTATTTGACATTTCGGATACACATTTAGTTTCTAAAATACTTCTTCTGTAAATTACCCTGTCTAGAATATATCTATCTATAAAAACGCAATACATGTTTGAAATCGAATCGTCTTGAAAGCACTGAGAATCATATTCCATATCTCTTCCATCCCATATTCACCACGATTGAATGCTATTATGTTATTTTGTATCGCAATTCTTAGCGTGTCACGTTAACATGTTTTTATTACGCGAATGGCGCTTGAAACTTTCATAGACCGTTAAATTTCAAGGGACTCATAAAATTCGCGTGGCGAATAAATATTGAAACACATTTTGTGAAACTAGGTTGCGAACTTCATATACGATGTTTTTCAATTGAAAACTGCAACCATAATCTCTTTTTATTTGCAGCGAAGCTAGAAGATTGCTCCGGAATACTCAATTTAAGCTTGACATGAAGTTTTTTTGTTGTTGCTCAACGGTATACACATGTTGAAAAGTTGAATGAAGTTAATGAACTTGCCAAAATGTAATCACGTTTTAGAGTACAAAGTTTTAATCATTTGCTTATTCAAATATTTATCGTGGAACATAAAGAAATTCATAAGTCTTTTAGTGGTTTCAGCATGGATGTATAAATTCAAGACATTTCAACATTTCAGCCAAGAAGACAATAATTATGAAACATTAAACACGTACATTTATGTTAAACAATTATTCAAAGCAAATACTAATATTTGAATAATTTTTCATACATATTTTACATTTAACTAATTTTTGTACTGAACACACAATATGCTGAAATATGACAATGATGAAATATATTACAATTGAATGTGGATATGATGTTACCGAAGGTGATTATTCTATTGTTTTTTATTTTTAATTATTTAAAGTACTATAGTAAATTAGTATTTAAAAACTATAAAGTAAAAATTAGTTCGCAGTATTTAAATTGTATTGTAGGTATTTACGAATTTTATTGCTAACGAATACTGTTGTCCATTTAAACTATTTAATTTTAAAGCGCTGATAAAATTGTTTTACTTAAATTCGTTTTAACTGCAAATTAACTATTTAAAATCAGCAGAAATTCATTAAACTTTACAAGCCAATATAGAAAACAAAAAATCTCTTTCTGCAGTAATGTTCTTTTCCCTAAATATTTACTTCTATTTCCACAAATAATTTTTTAATGATACAGATTTTCAATTAATGTGCCAGTAAAACATGTCAACGATAATTTTTAATCCAACATGGTTTAAACCCCTCTTGTATTGTAATTAAATCATCGATCCACGTGGCGTATTCGAAACGTGTCCGAGGGATCCATAATAATTAGGCTGGATTGTATGAATTCGGTTTAATTTTGTGACTGTTTGCTGGAATTTCGCATATCACAAGAGTTACAAAACTTAATTCAATGTATTTATTTAAACTACTAGACTTAATAACAATAGAAATAAATATAATAAATAGACGCAAGTGAATAATGCATAATATGTCATGTGTACAAGATTTGTTTGTACTTTTGTGTGCTTTCTTGTATTCGTTTTGATTTTATTCAATCCCATACGGCTGTTGATTATTTATGTAGGCATTGTATGGGTGAGTAGTCTCGTCTAAAGCTCTTCTGAAATGTCCGTGGTGATGATCGTCATCGTAGGATGTGATGTGCGAATGCGAATGGTGTGGATGAGCGACTACTTCGTACGTTTGTGAAGCGTGTTTGCTCTCTAGAAGTTTCTTCATCGCGATCAGCACAGAGATAACTAAAGCTACTTTGCCGATTAGTAAAGCTTTGAAGGATATTATAGCAATTGCGCCTAGCACCAACGGGAGAAGTACTGCTGCTTTCAGTTTCAGCAACAGTAACAATGGTAACAAAATTTTCCTCTTCTTCTTGCGACCTGTAAAAAGTGAACGAGTTAGAAAAATTAAATAAAATAAAAGTTTTATTTCGTTTGGGACCTAGTTTGATGTGTAGGTTTTAAATCAATTCATACATATTTAGAACGTTATAAAGTACGTTCCAGAGGGATTTGTTTTTGCCTTTTTTGTTCATCATCATGCACATTGGGCATAAGTCTCCAAACGATGGTCCCTCCATAAAGATGCCAGGAGGCAACCCTATATTAAATACACTATTATTACAAGGCGTATATTGTAAAAAATATTATAAATGAAGGATATTTCGAAAACAAAATAGATGTAAATTAAGCGTGCGGCAAACGCGTTATTCCATTACTCTTTGAATAAGATTAAAGGCATGCTGATGCGCATGCAAACTAGTATTCGATCTATTTGTCGGTCAGGATATTTATTGACTATGCGCGGAATAAAATTACTATAAAATCTACATTTTACGGCATTTAGAACATTAAGTGCTATTGAATCTCTGTGACAATATCCATATAACTGTTAAAATAATATTATATGTTTATAGTGATACCGCATTGCTTACTGTTACCGGAATGAGTGAAAGATTCACGAGTAAATATTGATTTAATCAAATTGATATGTCTGCAATGCAAATACTACTATTTATTGTATTTTGCAAGGAATTAAATAGAATCTAAATGTAATTTACAAGGCTCCTAGAACACAGGTTAAACATGATGCATGACAATGATGCTAAATAGTTCGTTAATGTTAGGAAATTAGCTGGAATCATTTGCAGCGATGTTGGTAAACTACGTGAAATTTTGGCAAAGGGAATTTAATGAATCACACGGTCCGTGGAGATAACAAATTGCACAAAGCAGGAAAGTATTAAAACCATTACGAATTACAATATATTTAAGTGGAAACGGTCTAGCCCCTTTCTAAATGCTCTAATCTATTTTCTTTCTGAAAAGTTAATTGCATATTATAACAATACCTTCTTCGGAATCCAAACTTCTTTTCATTTCTTCGACCGTATTACTTGGAATCTTAAATTCCAGTGTATGGGATCCGAGAAATTTCGCTACTCTATTTATTAACAAGTTATCGATGGAGCTTTCATTGACACGCGCGTTTTCCGATACAGTTTGGGTTTCAGGATTATCCGATTCTGATTCATCATTCTGTTCCGTTTCTTTCAGAGTGACACCTTCGGTTATTTCTACATTGCCGGTAACAGTATCCAGAAATTTCAGCGTACGTTCCTGAAAAGATATAATAAATATTCGCATTAATTCAAGGGTCACCCAAAACAAAACCACACAAATTTTATAAACAATTTGTTAATGGTAGGTGATGGCATAACATCAAAAGTCTATAGTTCTGAATTAGTATAATTGTATGATCATAGTTTCTTGTTTGCTATGAAATCTAATACATGAAAAATTGCATGTGTGCTGCATTTATAAGTGGATTACAGCTAATGATAATAAATTTACAGCAGATGTTAGTATTTAACGGAATAAATGTTCCGTTTGAGAGCACGCTGTAACATTAGGTGCACTGGAACCGTCAGTCAGCCGAGCAAATGTTACGATCATTACGTTTATCTCTCGTCTTTTGCAGTTCAGTTCGCAAGTCGCGTGCGGTTATCTGAAATGCAGGCGGGCATGTGCCATTATCGTTATGGGAGTGCAACTGTCGACTCCGGACCGGTATATGCCGTTAATTGTGAACTCCAAAGATTCCGATTAACTTCACAGAATAGTTATCTCTTTTATTTTTGGTCCTTGATAAATTTCTAATACTCTCGTTACAGTTGCAAAGTTCAATGTTAATGGCACATGAATTGCATCTAGCTTGTTGTTTGTTTTTCAATTGTTGAACATTCGTATATATATATATATATTAATTATCAACTCTTATAATAAAATTATGTTATATTATCAATGTCTATTTTTATTTTATTATCAATATACTTAATCATATGAAGTAAAATGTAAATGATACTGTGTGATGACTCTAGATACATTTTTGTATAATTCCCAAAAAAAGTGATTGTGTTAATGTAAATATTATTTTAATTACTTTTGTAATAATATCAAAACTTCATATACGTAGTAAACTACAACACTATACTTTTCTGTATAGAAGACTTAGTTCTAAATTCAAACATTTATATGTAAATTAAAGCAATAAAATGTTTATGTGTTTCGTATTCGGAAACTTGATTACTATGATCTGCGTTATAAAGATTGATTTCGGACATACAATTTTACTCTCTTCGACTTTCACTGCCCTACAGAAAATTAGTTGACAAACCCAGAAGACATTTATAAAAACATTTTGTCTCAAAGCTGACAGACATACATTTTCCTTTTTTCCATCCACCTTTTATGAATTGTAGTGTTAGAGAAATTAATAGAGATTCGTAAGTTCATGAATTATGTATCTAAAAGATTTTGTCAATGTTCATTTTACTTCCATTAAAGTGCACAAAAATGAAATATTGAAAATTGATATAAATCATGTTATTTCAGCTTTAATTAGATAAATATTTAACTAACCTTCACACATGTCGTGAGATCTCGGTCACCACAATCATTCAAAAATTCCACTGTTCGAGTGATCACATTGCCTAGGTCTGATGTTTCGTCCTCTCGGGAAGCTGTGACAGTTACTGTTACTAATAGTAATAGTATTGCGTACTTTGTGTAACTCATGACGATGTTCTCCATTCAATGTGACCCGATACACTGGTGGTTCGCCTGATCGCGACTCCTGGTTTTATCCAATCCCAACTTAGATTCCATACTTCGTTTACGTGCAACTTTGAATTTAAATGAATAAAAAATATAACTACCAATACATGCATGTCATGCTAGTAGTACTTCATTAAGACCGCATACTACGTTTGTGGGAGGAGCATCGATTGCCTGTTATATCGAATATGTGTCGCTTTCTTCAAACGACGCAACAGCATATGCAAAAATAATATCATGTCAATTACGTATTCTGGTTTCATTTACAGTAAAAAATTAACGCATTGTATGTTCTATGTGTTTATTTTGTATTCATATCATACTTTTATTATAAATTAATGTAAATAAAAAAGCTTATTTTAATTAGTTTTATTGAACGGCCACAAACATGATTCTGTTTATACTTGGCATGATGTGATATACAATAATAAATTCGAGAATATTACAACTTTCCTGCTTGCATTCATCGATGTAGGTTGCTTTTTTCGTTGTGTGTGAATTTAATTTATGCAATAAAATATGTATGTGTAAACTTCACTAGTCAACGATAGAAACTTACATAACTATGCATGCTTGTCACGTAGCGAGGTCCGTGTCGGTAGCTCCTCATTTTAGCTGTTCATACAACTGCTAAAATGTCTAATAAAATTATCGCTTGTCAAAAACTACTTTCTATTATTAAATATTTACTAAATATAAACCTAAGTCTACTCGAATTTGTTAAATTCGGAATATGACGTACAGAATTCTAAACACAATATGTGAGAAAATAAATAAACAAATCGAAAAATATGTCTCAGTAGGACACAACGTAAACAAATCGATATATACGCGGCTATTGTACAATTTACAGGCATGCGATGCTGATTGTAGACTGTGAACGTGATTATTATGAGAAATGAGTTGTCTGAATGTGCTGTGACCTGTAATTAGCTATGCAAAATAAGTTTTTACTCTAACCAGCGCTCTGCGGGTGTGAGTAGCTGAGACTGAGATAATTTGAAATCATTGAAACAGTTTTAGTAGTAGTTATGTACAAATAAATATAAATACTTTGCTTATTCTTCGTAAATATTGTTACGGTACATTTACCTAAATACCTCCAGCTGATTCCAATATTGAGAGGCACGATTTTACACGTAAATTGAAAGTTTCACGCCCAATACATATTCATTTCTTTCAGAGAACAAAGATAGACTACAAATTCATTTGAATACAACATTGTAGAGCAATTCCCTGCTATTTAATCGAACTAATAATTAATATTATCTACTTGCCTGATGTGTTGTTTTATTGTATTGTAATTTATAATTGTTACATATAAACATTACATTAATTATTTATTACTGCAGCTAATTAATTCAAGATTTGAGTAAAATAGCAGTTGCTATTTGCAGTATGGAATATGTACAAAATTAGCATACTTATTGTGTCGTATTCTACGGATATCAATTTACTGCCCGATTCTTTCAAATTAAGCATTCTTCTGCTGGTGACCAACGTCACTTTTGTGTAAAATGGGTTGCATATCAGTGAAATATGAAGGGTTATTATATAGAGGTCTAGCAATAACATGTTCATATATTATTAGTTATAACAATAATTACGTAATTGATGAATGAGTATTTTAGTAAATAATTTAACCGTTTTATTAACAATCGCGTTTTATTGCAGATCTCCATATTCATCTATGCCACAATTTTTCATTGATTATATCATCATTAAATTAACAAATATGAATTTCTATAGTTCATGCATTTCTATTACGGCAACGTTAGCAATGCAATGTTATAATTTCATCTATTTCCTGTCACACTTTATCATGTCAAGAGTTAGGCATTTGTTTCCACATAGATGCATTGAAATCTCTTTCTATTTTTAGCAAATACATAGTCGTCGTTAATAATAAATTGTATTAAAAATACACTAGAATGCTTTATCTATCATGAATATGTTCTTCTTAAAATATAGTGTTAAAAACTCGTCATAATAGTAGTACAAGATTTGTTGCGGTTGAGATGTTTATATTTGCTTGATTCCTTCAGCCGACGCCGCTGGTTTGAAGGTGTGCTCAACCACTCAACTCATAACTGTGACACGCTGTCTAACACACGTAATGCAATCTTTTACATTTGCTCCTCGTCCGGGATGTTCATTGAAGGTGCAATCCTTAAACGATTACCATAACGACTGCTCTATGATTTTGGTACGTGGCTATGACAGTTCTATCGCTATATCACATCGCCATCGGAAAATGAAAATACACTGAATTATTACCTGCACAAATAGTAAGACTTATGATGTGTTTTCTGAAAGATTATACAATACATTTTAACCAGTTGGCTTTGTATTTGATAAGTTAAAAATACTTTTAAGATCGCTGTATTTTTCATTTGATACTACGAGAGAAAAATTGTTGGAAATATGTAGGTCATCATTTCTTTAAAAATAAAACACGGTATTCATACCAATTAGTATAAAATACGATAATCCATAAATTACTTTATAAAAACTGTTAGTTTATTGTTATTGCATATTACAATCTAATGGTAAATCATCTAAAGTAATTTAATAATAAAAAACCAGACTGGTTTTGCAGTTAAAAAGATAATAAAAATTTGAATTAAATATATTTATGGTAATTAAAAAGATAGTATGACTCATAACAAGTTTAAACTTATTTTAAATTTTTAACTAAAGGTATAAAGTTGGATGTATATTCATAAATTATTCCAGAATAAATGTGATTTAAGATAAGATACTGTCTGAGTCGACGTACATGTATTTATGAATTTCTACTGTATTCATACACTGGAAGATATAACGGCACATCTGATAAGATTGAATACTTGATTGAAATTCAAGTCATTTTCCTGGGATTCTACTAACAATATGTACATGTTTATGTAAATGTGTGTATTGTTTGTTTATTTTTACAACCAGAGGATCTAGCTTCCTGTGCATTGGGTGACAAACTGACCTTAGCTCGGTCAGTTGTAATTGCTGTTCCGAACATTCCTACGTAATCGTTCCTGGTGCAGAATTAATAAACAGTTTTGCGAGTAAAACAGCTGTTTGAATGCACAGCTTACTTCAAGTACATAAAACAATTGTTTGTATAATCTATTGACCGTTAAATTGCGGCTATGCGACTGCTTGACTAGTTTACATATTGTTCCGTGACACCTTTTTTTTCCCAACGACATCTGGGTAAATTATGGTAAAGACCATATGTGTTATGGTTTCCGAGAGATCATCGATTTAACCAGGTCATCGCTCTGGTTCACATACCTAAACCGGCCTACAAATCACCAATTAAACCTATTTTCGATCTCTTCACTGGTGGTTTCGAATTGTGATTGAATATTGTTGAGGTTTGTGTCTCCGTGTATGGAGAGCATGTACGACCAAAACTCGCTTTCTTTGTCATAATCTATAAGGCGTGAAAGTAAATTCATAAAGACTACTACTACATCTGCCTGTATTATCTAACCGATGGACATGATATGCTTGATAGGAAAGTGTGGTGAGTCCTTTACGGGTGCAAGTGTTTAGAACAAATGCAAACGAAATCAAAAGCGCTACATCATTCACACGAGTCTTTTATTTCTTATTAAATATATCATTAAATAATTATAGCAAAAATTAAATACATTAAACGTTATGTCATCAGGTAGAAAAGAAAATAAATAATTAATAATATCCAGCGTGATTTATCGGGTTGGTTTCGGTGCATATGCATTGTAAGCGATGTTCTGCGCCTCTTCCTTCTCATATGCTCTGCCCCAGCCGGAAGTACCATGTCCGTGGCTAGGTGAAGCGACAACAACTTCTTCATGACCATGTCCATGTCCACCTCCGCCGAGCAGTTTCTTCAGACCAATGATACCGGCGAGGACGAGGGCCAATTTGGAAATGATGAGAGCTTTACCAGCCAACAGAGCTAAGCCACCAAGAGCCAGCGGGATCAGAGTACCTCCTAAGAGCAGAGGAATCATCAACAGACCGGCCAGCTTCTTTTTCTTTCCACGTTCTTCCCCGGCGAAAGATCTCTGAAGATCGGCGGCAGACGGAAGCTTAACCTGCACAAAAACAAACACAAATGTATAAATAGAAATGTGAATGAACTTGATCTTGCATTATTGAGTTCAAGTTGAACATGTGCTGTGTGACGTGCTGACGTCCGTTGATATTTAACATACCTGCAGAGTGTGCGTTTGGAAAAAGTCGAAGACCTTGTCAAAGATGAGTGAGTTGAGTGCATCTTCACGGTCGTTCAAGGCACGTGGCAGACTGGCTTCGATCTCGGCCTCAGACTTGACGGCGGCAGGCTGTTGTTGTTGTTCTTGTTCTTGAGCGGGTGCCTCTTTGACAAATGTAACACCGTCGAGTACCTGAACGACTGGGAAGGAACGGGATGCACGGTCCATCGCTGTCACCAGCTTCAGTTTCAGACATGTCGACAGGTCTGTGATCAAACACTCCTGATAGATCTTGTACAGGAAACGGAGATCGCCAGCGAAAGAGGAGTCGTCAGTGCGGGCTGTCTCCTGGGGGATAGCGTTGGTTTGGCTGGAAGTGGTACTGCGAGCCGACGACAATGCCACTACGGCGAAGAACGCGATAATCACACACTTACGATACATGATGTGCACAGTTGTGACGGATAACTGATACGAATTCACTTACCTGAGTTTCTATATATACCTGTACACGCGAGGCTGGTCCCTCCTCTGGAATTTCTTTTCGGATCGAGTATTTTATCCCCTCTCCTGATGGCGGTCAGTTTAACCGTTGACGCATTTGTCTGTGTGTACGTATGTGTACCGCCCATCTGTGGCTGTGCGTGAATCAGTGTGTATGTGTGTGTGTGTCCGTGTTCCCCTACTCGGCCCGAAAAAATAATGTCGTCGCTGGCCCTGCATCCTGCGTAGTAACTGAATGAATAAACTTAAAAACACGAATAAAAAACAACCAACATGCTGGCAATTTCTATTCATTCGTTCTTGATTCCAGTATACGAGGCGTGTTGTGCGAACTAATCGTATCATTCTCGTACGGTCGGATTGTAGTCACAACGAATGCTGATCACTTGCCGGTACCGAGCACGTCCGTAGCTGCGGGTGTTCGCTATGAGCCCCTCGGGGCCAGGTTCGTCGCTAACCCACGCATTGACATCCACCGTGACTCACCTTGACAATGCATCCGTTCCCATTTGATAACAATGAAATCTCGAAACATTTATTACAGGAAAGTGCTTCTGTCTATAAACTTTAAGTTAATGGAAAAAGGGGACATTGCTATGTGTGTGTGTGAGATAGATAAATATGATTAAGACAGCAACGTATTAACATGCCAGGTGGATGTTGTAACCGAACAGACATTATCCGGCTGACCACTCTTCTTAGTTCAACCAATCATGTAAGCCAGTCAGTGTATCACGGCATTTGTTCTCGGGACACATGAAAGCGTGCGTTTGGATTCCATGCATTAAATCAATATCTGACTCGACATTGTACAGATCCTGTGTGGGACGAGATGCGTTGTTGCTTGCAGTATAATAATAAGCTATTCGATTTCATTGGAATGCGACGTGGTAAATGGCAAATTTCGGGGCAAGTAAGCACGCTCTATGCACGTCAATGACATCCGCATCTCGCAGCGGTTTGTTTAACTTTCTCCAAGTCGTGAGCACATTGGAAAGTAATGCAGACTGCCGGTGTAACTTTGGCACTGAAATCTCGACGGAGGTTACACTAACCGTGGCCATGTAATGTACACCTCTCTCCTCTCTCTCTCTCTCTCTCTCTCTCTCTCTCTCTCTCTCTGTCAACAGTATCTGAGCGAGTCTGTGTACGGTTGACTTCTGTGCGTGTATCCGTCTGGTGCTGCGTGTAAGCTAGTGTCGACCCAGTGACCGCCTTTCGCTTTTGTTTCAAACACCCCCGGACGTGTATATGTACGTACCGACTACGCATATGCCATCACATTACCCGCATGAATGACAAAGTCGCAGGCTTCTACACATTTGCGCGTGATGATAATTAAATGCCATGTTTGTGCACTCTACTTGCACGAATGCACGCTGTCCGCTGATTAGCGCCACACATGAATTAGCAGTGAGGCAAAAACAAAACTTCATCGTTTCTTCTGGCTGTTCATTCACATTAGCAAATGATCTTCTCAGTGTAGTAGTGTGCATGTTGACGTTTAAAATAGAAAGTACCAGTAATCATTTCTAGCACGAATTTTTCAAGAAAAGTGATAGTGTTCATTTTCGTTATTTTTTTTCCTAGTTTCGTCTAAAATATGTATCGACATTTATGAAGCTTTCTCGAATTTAAATGAACCAAGTATGAACATTATATGTAACACTATTTCATCCAACTGTTGCTTACAGTATCGGAAGGTCATTTTCTTTTACTCGATATTTCATACCCTAAAACTAAACTATATTATCAGATAAAGTGACCCGCTGGAATCATCTAATTTATTTACTATACAATCTTATAAAATAGATATAGTTGTCCAGCAGAAGAGTCAGATATTTGTATAAACATTTGTATATTGTTAAGGTATTTCCTAGTTATTTCAAACTATAATGTTGTTAAGTTCACTCAAAGTAATTTAGTACGCGTGTTTCATCATTCAGATTCACTTATTTGTGAACCGGGTCACTGTAAGCAAACAGAACCGTTCATCGCTTGTCTTACAAATACCTGTGTCTTCGTGCCTATTCAGTGGTGGGTGACTCAGAACTTTAAAATTTTCTTCACAATGATCTACCTTTTATTTCTACTTTTGTACAGTAATAATTCACTGAAATGTGATTCTGATTAATCTTAGACTTTTTTGTATAAAATAAGTTAAAATAGCGCTCTAATTAAATCATTAATACTGAAACAGTAAAGCTAAGAAATGAATAAAGTATAATATTTAATGATAAAAGTGGTAAATCGTAAAGGAAGTGTAAAGTTCAAAGACAATTAACATCCCAGAAATTTAATAAATGTATGAAAAACGGATACAGAATATGAATTAAAATATTTTTTTTGTTATGTTGTAGTACTGTTCTTTTGAAAACGTCAGAAAGAAAAATAGAATAGGATTCACAGTTTTACTATAATTGTACCGTTTATTTGTAGTCTGTAAATCAAGAGTCTATTTAAAATGGCAAAACTTTCTTCAATAAAGAAGAATTAAACAAACAATAATTTCATGCACTACTTCTGATATATTGAAGATGGATTTATATGGTGCACCTTACTATAACCGGAGAACATTAGTTCCATAGATAAATTTCTCTTGTTACATATCCGGGTACAAATACAACAGATGAAAAGTGCTAATTTGAGAAAGGTCCGTTTGGTTTAAATAGTGTTTCATCTTGGTAAGAAATCATACGATACGTAGAAAAATTCTTCAGAATGAACTAGTTTTAAACTATGAACGTCTGTTGAACGGAATAACCTCATATAATTCAGTAAAAGAAGGAGATTATTCACAGAATTTATTGTGTCAATCGGTGCACAAATGTTTATCAAACATGGAAATGTTGAATGATTCAGTTCCAAATTTCCATCTGGCTTTCTTACTGAACTCCGTTATTTTCTCACATGATGTCTTTGTATGCAAATGCAAAACGTTGTCACTAAAAATGTAGTCGTACCACGGGAACAGAAATTCGCGTGTCTACCTACTTAGGCAGAAGTCATTGTACCGCGTAATTTATTCAATCTTGCAATTCCAGGGATATTTAATGTAATGAACAATATTTATGTAGATACAGAAACAGTATTCGTAATATTTGTACAAGAAATAATTGTCATTGCTCAGAATACGATGAATATTTAGTGAATTAGCTTTCCAGGACAAACTTTTTGTTTCCATTGTTTTATTAGGAAAATACAACAATGCATTGTACACGATTTGGTGGTGATTACATTTTAATAGGTTTGTTAGCAACATTAACAGTTCCGGTAAATAGGCAATAACAATTAATTGGCAGAAAATTTCTCACCATATTATTTGAAAAATCTGTAACCTACATTTGGTAATTGTATTTTCTTTTTAAATATAATCAAATTTAACAATTGAAGTAAAACTGTCTAATTTTATAAAAATTTCTGTTTAATGTGTAGTAAAATGTATCGTGACGTTGGTATATAATTCTATGAATATGAGTAGGTTGTCATTCGATTCCAGTTCAATGTGTTGCCGGCTGATATTGACGATCATGAAGAAAAGCTACACAGTGACGGTCGTCGATTCTATCTACCTACTATAATAGTTCTCGTTCACCAGCTGTGGTCCCGTTCATTTGCCTTGGCATATATCGGTACGGACATTCGTGGTCACTGATATCCGATGTGAACGTACCGACCGCTCGTCTTCTCTGGCTCAATATCTACCAGTAGTGTGTAGAGAACATACCTACACCAGCAAGTTGTAGGACACGTGCAAGAGGAAAGCGCAGAGGGCGCGCGGGGATGAAAGGTGCCGACGATGTAGCACTTGAGAGGAAAGTCGTCACTCCCAGGGTGACGCACCTTACCATGATTACCGGTTCCGGCAGCACGATGGCGGGATCTGGGACGTCCTCGAAATAATATTAATGCCCAACTGCGTCGTATTGAGTACACGCGTTCCGTGTTTTCATTTGACACACATACACATACCAGCTAGCACAGTGCAGAATGCATACTGTCTAATCAAAATTAATTAGGGAACAATAAAATATGTACCAGCACTGAAGGTTAAGTAAGGAAACACAAATACATATGCTTTGTTTTGACTTTATTTATTCATTAAATTATTAATATTAATTTAAAACAAATTAACAATATAGTACAAGAGATATCGTCGTATGGTCGGTAGTCATTGTTGTAGTCGGGCGTTGAGTCACTAGAGAATAGAGGTACATTTCTTCGTCACGGTCGCTTCCGTTTTAATGTTAACAAGAAGGAAATAAAATAATAAGAACGCATTATTTAAATAAATATTCATAAATATGGATTAAGTAACGGGCCCGGTCATGGGCCGGCGGAATGGAAGCCGCCGATACCGAAGAGGGTCGCGCTGAGTATTGGCAGGTACAGGTCTGACAGACCTCGCCCTAACATAGAGCGTAGAGCATTGACGAGGACCAAGACAGAGACGAAAACACATCGACACGCTGGTCTACTGCTTCTGTTGTTGTTGAACGTGGCCACGGTATGCAAGGTCCTGTCCGTCCAGGGAACGAGCCCAGCCGCCATGTCCAGAGGAACCGCTGTAGCCGCCACCACCACCGCCACCGGCATCACCACCACCGAATCCGCCACCGTAGGAATCATGGCTGGATACGTGGCTGGTGCTGTGATGCGGATGTGAAACCACCTCGTATGTAACGTGCTTACCCTGGCCGCTGAACAGCTTCTTCAAACCAATGATAGCCGATAGCACCAGAGCAATCTTGCCGACCAGCAGTGCCTTGCCCGCGATGAGAGCAATAGCACCAAGGGCCAATGGTACGAGGGCAGCAGCCTTCAATGCCAAAGCAGCAAACAACGGGCCAAGGATCTTCTGTGCCTTCTTCTTCTTACCACGGGATTCCTCGCCAGCGAGAGCAGAATCATCTTCAGTCAGACTGTCGCTGAGATCTTCGAAGGCACGTCCAGTAGAAGTAATGGCATTCACCACATCGCTACCCTTCAAGTCGACCTTGAGCGTGTGAGTCTCGAGGAATCGTTGCACGCGGCTGAGGATAAGTGATTCGACCGTGTCATCACTGCTGATTGTTCTGGGAGCTCCGTCCGATGTGTCGGCATTCGCCGTCTTGGCGACGGTAACACCTTCGCTCAGCTGGAAGGTGTCCTTTTGCGTCAGCATTTTGTCGACGAAAGTGAACAACTTGTATTTGACGCACGACATCGAATCCTTACGTAAACAGTCGGCGTAGATGCTTTCCATGAGGTCGTTTTCCGTCTGGATCGCGTTTCGTGAGTGTAGATTTCTCGCCTCGAGTATCGGCTGTGGATCGGCGGGCAATGCAGCGACTGCGACCACCACACACGCTAGTAAACCTGCGATCCTCCAAGAAGCCATGATGATTGTGCGTGTCGGTGCGTGTGTTGTATGTATGTGTACACCGTGCTTGGTTGCTGGCGTTCGACTGTGATGCTCGGGGAGATGCACCGCGGATATATATGATGGTAGGCTTGTGAATCCCTCCTCCTCGACGACCGGTCTCACTGAGCACAATTTGGGTCCAGCGACTATAATGACAGCCGCGGGGCGATATCTTGGACCGCTTTCTCACAGTACAGTCTTGTAACCTCATTTTCATCAATGCTAGACTCGCCACCTGTCCCTCACCACCCCGGTATGTCTATACACGGTGTGCACTATGTGCTATGCGGTACATCGGTACGTAAATGTGTGTAAGTATGTACATACAAACAAACACGGTGGCGGATATGTCATATCAGTGCGGTCGACAGTAAGTCGAACGAACATCTTCAGCCTTCGGGGTGTGGTACGACCAGGAAGAATACATTAACTAGTAGCATTAACAAAGTGAGCGTTATGGAAATTTGCTATCCACAACTATTTGCTCTCGCTTACAGCATTGTCAGTGTCATATTACTCGGGGCACACACCGACTATTATTATCATCATTGCACTCAAGGCTCAACTACAATTATCCGATGTATCAGAAAGCAAAACACACGTCTAGACGTGAATAAATAAGAAGTCACGGAATTGAAGCAAAAAGCACTGCATGGCTACGCTTGGCCTACAGCAAGTACTTGCCAACAAAAAAACAAACAAATGAACGTCAGTAGCCAGTGTTCCGTGAATGGACATAAGTAGTGAACTGGCATTGTACGATATATCCACAGTTACATACGCACGCATGTAGAAATAGAATAGACTGGAGTAGACATTTATTCAATGGATCGCACCCCATGCGTTGAGCCACCATATTCGCATTGCGTGAAATAATGTCAGATTGAAAACCGACTTCCGCATGCTACTAACCTCGTTCAGTGCATTCATACTAGTTGGGCTTTTTCGAAATTCGTAATTTACCCGCATACCATCTGTACTCGTATGCGTTATTGTAACGCAAGGCTGTCTTGACACGCAGCATATTATTCCAAATGATTCACGCACAACATTGACCAGGTCGCGTGGGATTGTTGACAGAGAAAATAGCAAATTAACTCGGCTAACAGATATAATTTGAGAATAACTTGCCGCACTATACACTTGCAATAATAATTCAGTTTACAGTACAGAGAAAACATTCACACTCTGGTTTTCTTTTTTCTATTACAGACATTAACGAACTCGGTGTTACATGACAATTCGCTCTCATTTGCTTTACAACAAATAAAAAAATGGAACAAAAAGCGCTAGGTTATAAAAAGTTAATAACACTCGAGCTCTGATACATGAAGAACAGAAAAAAAAGAGTAATCGAATTCTATCGAAAGTAACAACTATATTTGTTATTTAAATAACATACTTTGTAGGTATAACGTGAAACAAAACGAATACAGTTTAGTTTTAGTACTTTATTTGATGAAATAAATATTATAAAATTAATTTAAAATAAACAATGGTAAGTATAAATAAGCGAAGTGCATCATCTGGATTTGCTAGTGCCATATGCGAGTTGTTGAGCAGCTAGTGGATCTGCATGGTTGTCGTAGTGCGATGGCCACATTGCACCTGGAACAACAGTGTGCGGATTCCAGACGGGCACTGGATGGTATGTGGGCGCTAGGTCATTGTAGCCGGCCTGTTTAGCAGCCATAAGCTTCTTCAGTCCAATGAAACCGGAAACAATCAGTGATATGAAAGAGGCGAGGATAGCTTTCTTCGCTAAAAAGCCAATTCCAAGATATGTCAACGCAGACATGGCAGCCATTTTCAACTTTAACCCTATCAGCAATGGCACCAGGATTCTTATCAACTTCTTTCCTTTGCCGCGAGCTGCAAATTAGATCATGTTAGAAATTTCACAGCTAAATTATCGTACATGGAAATACAAATGCTTTTGTTTAGTACAAAATTCATGGGAATTTTCAAGAATGCACAAATGTGAGAAAAGAACAGTTCACGCTGTAAGAAGAAATAAGCATAACGATCAGTTTTATCACATGAATTATTCAATATCAAAGCATATTCTATAATTAAATAGAAAATAACAGAAATGTAAAATGGGTAACAGTTTATATTTTCATTGTATTATATACCTTCAGTGACATATGTGGTAAATTTAGCTTTAATCTCTTCTGGAATGGAATTTATAAACGTCCGTGCGGTCTCTCCGACATTCCACTTTAAAGTTCTCTCAACCAATATATCTCTGGTCTTCCTGATCAGGAATCTGTCAATAGCTTCCTGTCGACTCGTTACATTCGTTGCATTTTCCACACTATCCTCCAGTTCAACCATCTCGATACTTTTCGCAGATCGATTATTGTCAGTTTTAACCAAAGTCATTCCACCAACTATATCAATGGATTGTTGGTTAAATAATTCTCCGGCGTTTCTATAGAGCTGCGAAATTTGTAGGTTAGTTTCATTAATGCTGTGTTTACACTTCATGTTATTACTTACTTGCATTTGCAGACAAGATATCGAATCTTTTGCTAAACACTCCTCAAAACTTCCCATCTCACATTTTGTAATGGTAACCAAAATGAAAATCATCGCGGTAGAGCAGATCCATCGGAAGTCTCTCATTTTAGTGTGCATTTTGGTTCTTGTACGGTTGGTGACAAAAAATGTGTGACTATAAAAGCTCTGGTCGAACAGTTTTTAAACTGTATGATAACAATATCTAGTTTACCCCACCCGACCGGCGATGATTGCATTAATCTAGTTACGTGCAGAACCGGCGCTGGCCCGGCTATGTTGAAAAACCACATTAACACGAATACAATACTGCGAATAAGCGCAAGTGCGTCGTATGTACGCATGACCGGGGCCACACGTCGTCATTTTTAGGACTGCTCTCGGTATTTTTGCTGCAATTGTTCTGAATAAATTGACCTTAGTGTGCTGGTTCTTGTAACCAGTATGTTCAGCCTGAATACTGGATGGCTGTTTTACCTTGTGAGCATCAAAAGTACAAGTACTTTGAGTGAATTACATGCTACCTAGTATTTAGTGTGTCATTTCTCCAGGAAGTGTACATTTCTACGATGGCAAATCCTGAAACATGAATACCTACTCACAGACAATCACGCATGCATGGTCGAATGCCGAACACAGAATGAAACACATTCTTATTAACGTCAGGCGATTAACAAAAGAAGAAATACTATGCAATTACCGCTGTAATAATTATAGTTATCACTAATTTGCTAATGTCAGTTTAACTAACTTTTTACGCACTGCGCTTCTTACATACATACAAGTAAATGAGAAATAAAAAAAAAGGTTACGAAATGGAATAAAAGTATACTTCACGCTCGATTTCATCGTCCTCTTTTACTAATGAACAGTGTATGTGTATTTAAGTGTCCGAGAGATTGTATACATAATGAATTAGTGTACTTATCATAGTTTCAAATTGTACATATACTTGTCATATGCTGCCAAAATTGGTGTTTTATACGATGCCAAAAATGTGCAGAAACTTATGGTCTGATGAAAAAAATCACATCCGGTTGTAATTCTCAGCTTTCTAAATGTTTTCTTGTATTGTTTACTGGTAAATATGTGAGATTTGTAATCAAAGTACAAGGTATTTTTATAAAATAACAGAACTTCCTTATTATTATCCTAATAGCAGCATGTTTTGTATATTGCCAATTATTTCAAGCAATTTGTTTATATATTTATATTAACTGAAATCATAGTAGTATATTTTGATAATTGAATATCTAATAATACATGAAAGTAAACAAATTATAATTGTGTTTGCATACATTCCCATATATTTATTCTGTATTAACTATTAAGTATGTAACGGTGATTAATTCCTATTATTGTGTTTGCACTAATCCTGCGTTTCTCACACATATATATATATATATATATATATATATATATATATATATATATAAGTAGTTTTATATTCATGCAGTGACAGTTGTTATTGCTGCTGTTATAGTGGTTATTATTAGCCTGTGGTATGTGCGCGACAGTTATTTGATGTGACATACCACAAGGTGAGATGTCATTCGGGTCGCCATACGACAACACACGCGCGCCATCTTTTAGTTGTCCTGTTAGCACCTGTGCGCGCTTGTGAAGATGATGTACGTAGTTGTGGGATGTAGGTATCTAGGTCTTCTCTGTTTCCATATAAAGCGGCAGCACTCGATGCTACGGCCGGCATACTTCAACTGTCTGCCCAATGGTATACCACCTGATTTACCTAGAATATAAACATGTTCTCTAGCCAGCAAGTCAGTCAACTTTTCATGCACGCAACAACGACATCAGAGTCTTCTGGCTTGTGCCCTTGACCATGACAAGTTATACGAAAGATACTTTATATACATGTATACAATTTAAAATATCATTTCCCTAAATACACATTGCTATATTCCTGCTTATAATTTCTGAATCAAATATTTTCAATATTCATATTTTAAATCCGATAGAAATCGGATCCATATAAACGACGAGAATTAAATGAAAAGTGTGCGTCTGAATTGGAAAGAAGTATATACATATAATGTTAATTAACCTTATATGTAGGTCGACAGCGGTCACAATTATAACAAATTAATCTTTGGCCGACGACGACGTGGAAAGCAAGATATTTTCTAATTATTCCATCAGTCTGATCGCGCGATTGATTGGCTGACCTATTGCTCCGGTTTCGATTTCTCGGTATCAACACTTTCTTCTCCCACTTTGGTACGAGTACAAGACGCGTCCTCTAAAGTACACCTCTCTCTTCAGTCACTTCCTCATTCCTGGGAAACATGTAGCCTCTCTGCTGTTCGGAATGTGGGTCACTGTATTACTAGGCTACACGCCACTTGCTGCGTTTCAAATCAACCGGTTCTCATAGCATCATCATCATCATACACAGGGTCAGTATTAATAGTGGCTGCACACAAACATATATAAATGCGTACACACTACAACCATCTCACCGTCATCTTACTGGAAACATCTAGGCAACATGTGTTCGCCGCCACAGGCATTCTCAATAAACAATTTCCTCTTTCACATTGGTATTTCTTTTCTTTATTCGAATCATAAATACAGCATTAAATTACATATAAGTTATTAAATAAAACAAAATTTCAACAACATAAATAATTAAATATGATTAGATTTTACAGTGCGAATAGAGATACTAAAAAATCACGTAAATAACTAGGAATTACATTAGTATAAAATCAAGCGAAAATCGTCTATCGTCGGTTGTAAATGATATGTATGCGGTGTCGTGTTCTGGTCCATTATCGGAGTCGCTGTATTATTTATACAAACAGTCTGTAAGTTATGGGGGTACATACTTAGTTGCAAACTTTTAGTTAGACTTAATCAGCTAGACTTTGGTCGTTGGTTCGCATTAAACTATGTGTGATGTGTAGATGAGAGTGCAGGGTTCTGGTAAATCCTGATTGCGGAATCAGGTACGTCGTCTCTAGAGTAAATCAATGTTAACAAAATCCGGTCAGAGATGGTAATCATACTAGCGTAACACGAAAAATTAGCATTATTCCGAAGAGGAGAATTGAAGAGAAATGAGAGAAATAAAGATAGAAGGTGAGCTTGGTAACTCTGACTAAAACGTCATCGTTACCAACTGGAAGAAAAATTACATTATACACAAACCGTACGTTGTACAGTTATATAACATATTATCAGCGATTGAGATACTCCGTCCAGGAATGGTACGCCATATCGGCAGCTTCTCTCTTCTTTCTGTACTCTCCATGTCCACCATGGCCGCCTGCTGTGGCGTGGATCACCGTGTGGCCACCGTGGTCGTCCTGGCCGGACCCCAACAATTTCTTCAGACCCACAACCATGGACAGCATCAAAGCCAGCGCGGATACCATCAGGGCTTTCATGGCTAACAGACCCACGGCACCGAAACCAATAGCAGCCATAGTTTTACCCATCATCAATGCCATCAGCATCATACCGCCGCCACCTTTCTTCCCGCCCTTCCGTCTAGCCTCTATAATCATACAACGAACATATATTGTTTAAATATTGACATAAAATGATTAGACAAAAATGGAAAACGCACCGCCCAGATCATTCTTGTTCATATCGTCCATCACCTCCCTGAACTTCCTGCTGATGTTCTCGCTGTCGGGCATCAGTTCCGGCAACCGAATCCGAAGCTCGTGCGACTTGAAGAAGGTTTCCATGGCCGACAGCAGACTGCCATCGTCGTTAGCCCTAGCCGTGGATTCGGCTTCCTTGTCACCGTTGCCTACCAGGTGAACACCATCGCCGAGTACTATATCTGACGGTTGGTGTTGCAAGTATTGTCGTACGAACTTGGTCGCGATTTGTATTCCGTTCAACTGGCACCCGGCACCAACACACTGTGTCTCTGATTCTGCAGAGACAATCACTAGCACGCTGAAACCGATCACCACGAGCAGCTTCCACATGTTGATGGTGTTAGGACTAAACACTAGGTATCAATGTGTATCAACTGACCGCTGGTCTACGTTTATATACAAAAATGTAACAAATAAAAAGAGAAGTGTGAATAGTGAATTCTTCGGCAAAGTTAGTGGAGCGCTTCAGTTAGTTGCCTTCGTTAAATAAAACAAATAGTCAAATCACTTGCGAAGAAGGTGCCCGACCCCGTTTCGTTCGTTGATCTCGTAGATCCGCTAGTTAAAAGTACCATTCTCGCTTGCTCGCCGCACCGACGTTTCCAGTTTATTTCGTTTTTTGGCAAGAGACCTAACCTAGTGACGATTTCTAGAGCAATGTTACGGTCATCAGATATAGGCTAAAAATTTAATGCTGTTTTTTACTAATATTAATGCTTGCCGAACTAGTTTTTTTTTTGTGTGTACATCAAAGTACTGTCTATGTGCTACCATTATTAAAATGAAAGGTTGATCTAGTGGCACGAATTTCATGTTAATTGGTTGATGCGTGTGTCTGTACGATTTTCGGTGTTTCTTTTTCGTATTTTGTCTCGTTGGACATCCGTTGGTGGGGCATCGAACGTGGATCTATCGCTTCTACCGGAACAGGATGGTGGCCGTTATATTCATTGCGCTCAGGTTTATATAAGAACGGCAGCTGATTTATTTGCTTGCCATAACGACGACGATGATAGCCGGGATGAATATGCTGCATCCTTAGTAGAGGCCAGGTTCGGTCAGTCCATCCATGTGGATGGCCTGACCACACCGGTGCACTTGCCCAGCCATTATTCTTCAGAAACAATAACGACAATAACAGAGCGACACCGCTGCCTCCAAGAGATATTAGTCCAAGGAATAGTAACTTCACCAGGACACCAAACACGACGAGGATTACTTTCAATAGCACACCAATGGACACCGGCAACAGCAATCCATCGCTGGCAGCTAGCCAACAGACATTTCACATATGTAGAAATATCAACTATTAACATGACGTGCATTATCTATATACATACATGTATATTACAGTATTTTCCAACAAGCAAGAATACAAAAATAAAATTAACACATTACAAAAGAAAGCAATATGTTTTTAGTAAAAGAATTTAACGTTATAATGATCTGAAAACTCATACTGAATTGACATAATATAATACACTTTTGAAAGGATTCATTCACTATGCGCAATTATGCACAGTTTGATTCTTTTTCATATCACAGCGGATGTTAAAATGTAATCATGTGCATCCGCTAATTAACGTGTAACGGTGAATTTGGAGAACATAAGCATTCATTAATTAGTTGGCTAATTATTGACAAACCGAGGCGTTCAGAGTGAAGTGACCAGTCGATGTATGTATATTATCTTAGTATTGTTTGGTTTCGGTAACGGACAAACCGTAAATAAGAAAAGTCTTACGACCAGTTACCATGACCGCGAACTCTCCGCTGCTGTTAGTTTATATAAATCGGTACCAGAGGTCAAGGTAAACGGTTTCCAAAGAAGCCGTTTAAATGTATGGTGAAAGTGACTATACACCAACTCTAGATTCATTAAACAACATAAACTTTTGTTTATTTACGAAAAAACTAAATAAATCTACGTACATAATACTAGTTTCTCTTCACAATAATTTTCGTTATTACTTAGATATCATCAATGCTTGTTTCTATCAAAATACTAATAATATTCCTCAAATTATTCATTAAGGTTGTTTGGATGTCGAGTGCGATTACAATTGTAATACAATCATGGTGTAAAGTTATTTTATTTTATTTATTATTATTAATAATAGTTCTCTAAACTTACTTGCTGGAGCTTGTGCTGCAACTGTTGTTATGAAAAACCAAACTAGGAGAATACAGATATAACGTGTCGCTAACATGTCTGTATGACGTGTGCGTAATGTTCGACGACAATATTACTTTTATACGAGGGTGGAACTGGATGTCACATGTCAATTACTAACTAATAACCCTGTGATATATGGACCTTTACAGCAATTTGCTGCTAACGTTATAAGACAAATTGGGTTAGTTATTTTTGTTCTTTAAAATGAACAAGTGATGCGTAGCAATTGTTAAAACTGTGTCTTCTTTCATTGCCACCTCGTTAAATGTTACAAATACATTGTACTAACAATTTATATTTATGATTTTCGATCTCCATGTAAAATGTAAACAAGTTACCGTTATTTAAAAGTAACAATAAAACAGATCATTAATAATCGCAATATATCCGGCAAGGTAATTCGTAATTACTGTCTTCCAGTGATATTGAACTTGCCAGAATTCTGCTTAATTAATTTTATCTCAATTGTAAGCGAAATTATACCGTAAAAATACTCTTAACGTAAAAAGTTTTAATGAGTTTCGTCGAACAATAAAGCAAATCCATATTATGCATGTATGCGAAAAGCAAAGTTGGCCGTTTTGTAATTTAAATAACTTTGAAAACCTGGACTTTAGATTCCGGAGTGAGATTTGTTTCAAAGTACCTACTGAGTTATAGAAACTAGAGTTTTACTTGAAAGTGCGCACACATAACACTATATAAAGTTTATACCATACTCTATCGACGCAGAACTCTGTTCATAACATTACCGATGCTAGTACGACAGGAAGATACTAACTATATTCATCATAATTCTGGGTATTACTGCCGGTTATAAATGTTTCATAAGTCCAGCGTCACATCAGTATTTGCGCATCCAACTTACGTGTGAAATTTGGAATTTATATGCCCTCATATACACAGCGGATCTTGTGATGTTTTTATTTGCACTTTTCTGGATTCAGAGCCCGGGAAATGTGGGCCAAGAATGTAATGTGTTTGAACGAAATAGCCTCATAAATTTTCTTCTTCTCATTGGACTAAACAATTTTCCGATGCCGTGCCCTCTAGCGCCTGACTGGTGTTCCAACGGCCTTTAATTAAGTGGTCACACGTCTCACCTTCCGTCCAACATACACAATGTTTACGAGCATTTGTTTAATGTTAGCAGGACCGTGCCCAGATTATATTACACAGCGGACGAGTAACGAAATTAGGACACTCTAAACTTATTCGCAAACATATTTGATATGACAAATTTCCTGATTTCAATAAGTTTCATTGGAGTAATAAGTATATGTATGTGACAAAATTGTAATAAGAATTGATTCATATATTAAAAAACTAAAATTAGGTAAATTAATACTTTAATTTATTAAGAAATAATATTCAAGTAATTAGTTTAAGCAATGTGTAGCAAAATAAATACTACACACGCTATATATAGTATATAGGATTCAATAATAAGCTTGAAAATAATTACACATTTGTCAAATAATTCAATAATTTACCAATTTACACGGTGAGATAATTATTAACGATGTACAAAATTAATTACAAATTAAAAAGTAACCGGATTTAACAGTTATAATATATAGTATGATTGATATTTAATGTTTCACTGTTTTTCATCAAATTTATTTTCAAAATTGGTTAAATTAGGCGCGCCGAAATGATGTGTACGCGGTAATAAACGCTTGTTCGAAAATTACGTCAGTAATCAGCAGACAGATACGTACTGACATGCATCGTCTGCTCAAATATACGTAAGTATGTGTAACACGTTTTCTCTTGATATTAAACGAATACACTTGGAAATTTCTCGATCTTACCTGATCTAGTTTCGTTCTCCAGTGCCGTATTCACTTATGTATCGTCCTCCAGACGATAGTAGCACTTTTTTCTTCTTTTGTCGCATTCGACATTCAAAGTAAAATTCAAAAAATAACTCTGTCATCGCTTTTCCTCTTTTTTAGTGTTGTTATATGGAAATTGTAATGAATAACTCCATTTTCAATTGGCGTACCTACTTTGCATATTAGGCTTTTCATTGCTATTTCATATGAAGAATAGAAGAATGTATAATGGTACAAATATAATTTTACTTAGAATTACTAAGATAATTTGGTGATATATTTGGAAGAATTTTAAATTTGGCTTCCTGCTGCATTAAAAACTTTGGAAATAGTTATAATAAGATATAATCAGACCGTCAGGACATCGACTTTATTCCATTGTGTTTCTTTCAAATTATTTCGTTACTTGTTTGTATTAAATATAAACTAAACTACATCAAATGTAGCTGTCATGTATTGTAATTTCCATTTCGTTTACACGTAAATCCCAGGAGAATATTTATATCCGTGGTTTCCATAGTGTTTAATGCTTTTCTAAGCAGAATTACGATGCGACCATTTTCTTTTGTCACATTCAAATAAATGCTTTGCAAGACACACAGATATATGCCTTGTGATGTAAGGTGAAATGATATAAAGAAACCTGGATCATCAGCTTCAAGAATCTATTCTAAAAGAAACGAACAAAATCTACAAATTAAAAATACGCTGACACAGGGTTTTTTGTGATAAATAAATGAAATATCTACGTAAATTTTATTTTTTCTGTCGACAAGACAATAAAAAAATATATGCAAATCTTGCTTTGGAAAACTATATATCAAGATTACATTGTCATTCGGAAGTGTAATGCTAAGATATTGCTCTAGTTATACATATGTATATATAATAGCCCTTGGCAAATGGCCGCTTTCAGTAGGGATACATGCGTAGAACAGGTTACAGTTTAAATACAGCAGTCCTTTAATTATACAACATAATTACAGTTAAATTAATGAGAACAAATGGTAACATTACATTACCTCATTTTAATGATGCTAACGACTAAAATGTATGTAGCTAAATCCAGTTACACAAATAGAATTTAAAGAAATTTAATAAACAAAGAAAATTTTGTCTGAGAACATTACATGCGTTTGTAGAAAGAATTCAACGACTTATTTTCGTTCTTTGAGATGATTTCTGCGACTTGGGCCGGAGATTTAGAATTTCCACAAAGAAAATACACTTATACATATATGGTATTCAACTTCCTTTTCGTACAAAAATAAAATAAATTAAGGTAATTGTCAATGAACAAACGGAAATGCGTATGGAATTCAGTTTCTTCATAATGTGGTTTGGCAACAATTTCAATTATTATCGTTATATATGGCGTATTATCTAGTTACGGATGTTACTATATATGTTTAATAGATTTACGAATAATTGTAATGCATGCAAATTGACAATCTAAGAGAGCGACGCGGTCAAGTGTCAAATGTATCGCGTTAGGAATCTGAAGCATACAGCAAGTAACATTCATCTGCATGCTTTAAAATCATGTAACCTCTAGGGCATCTCGTAAGCACGCATCATAATGTAATAAATAGACGTTAGGGTTGGCTGATCCAGTGTGACACACGATAAAAACTCCGACGCTCATCACAGTTGATGTCATTCTTGAACGAAGATGAGTTTGTGGCACTACGTCAGTGCGATATTTGTGTGTTGTTGCATGAGCGTTGTGCGGACGAACTGGCTGGAGGACCTGAAAAGTGGCAGAGCAATTAGAGTCAGCAAGTATGTTAGTGTACGCGTTGACGAGATAGCAAACGTCAAGAACCCGTCATCGTACATTGCCGCTCATGCTTTACGTATCGATCTAGCGGATATGGGGTTCAGCATTGCTAAAGCCAGAACCAAAGGCCAGGATGGAATAAAAGTTACTTTGGTTAGATCAACCGCTAAACATAATGCACACGGTAAGTCAATGTATAACTGAGCACATGAGACACATTTAGTTCATTTGTGCTGACACATCTAGACTCTAACTGCTAATTCTGGTTTATTTTGATGATAATTATTTTATTTACAGCTAGGGGTGAAGCTAACGTGCTCGCCGTGTTTCTGCCGCTGATGATAGGGTTCAAAATTGCAGGTACGATACTAATAACGCTTATCGCTGTCATTGTTGTCTCGCTGAAAGCCTTCTTAGCCTCCAAAGCAGCGCTTTTACTCGCCGGTTCTGTCGCACTTAAGAAATTGTGGGGCCATGAACATCACGGGGAATTCCATTATCCTCCTGGAGAGCACTCGCATCCATACGACGGATACGGCTATCCACCAGCATCAGGTAACTGGGAATTTTATTTCCCTATGTAACCACACAAAAACGTACTCGTATAAAAATACTTAAGCACAGAAGAAAAAAAAACAGAAAATATCTATATTAACGCATTTCACGAATTTGGTATTTTTCAAAACATAGATTCTTTGAAACGTGCACTGATGGCATATAATTAAAAATAGTAGGTTCATTTATAATACTAATGTTGCAAATATCTCTATTATAAAAAAATAGTATAATTTAAAAAATAATTGCACTTTTTAATCCTTTTCGACAGTAATTTATGATATATCAATTGTACTCTTTAGCTTAATTGTACAATTTGACAGAATCATTTCATACCTGGCATACCTGTAATTATAGTTTATATGAGTGATTCCGAAGATTGGTTTTATTTGTTTCCATGTAACAGCAAAGTGAGTAAACTTATTAAATGTAATAAAGGACGTGGAACGCGGGTAATATTTCATAAAGATCAACGGCATATTTGTTACTTTTGAAATTAATATTGTTCGGCTAGCCTGTGATATATGTACATTAACTTTGCTTATTAATAGTGTAGAAGTTAATTCATTATAATGCAGGGGGCTCACTGATAATCGCAGATTGTCTGAACAACTAACAAATTATTTATATTTGCACTATTTATTCTAAATAGATGTAGTGTCTTGAACGGAAACTTGCATATTTCGAAAATACTATCTCATGCTGCTTATACAGACTGGTAATGTTTATGTAATAAATTTTAGTTGGTTCATTATCTTGTCACGCAAATTTGAACTTCGAACTTTTACAGTGCATGAAGTTATTCTTCACGAACAGAGTTGTTTTTCGTTGCTCCTTGGCAATTTTGCTTCATGCATTTTTCATATTTATGTATAGCGCATTCGTTATGTACGAGATGTAATGAAATAAATAATTACTGTTAGGTTAAAAGCAAATTTACAGAGTCTTTTGCTAATTACACTGTATATATTTCAAATTTCAACGCGCATACCTTAATGATAATTATACAGTTTTAATTTTCCAGTTTAATTTCAGACTTCTCTTCTTAGTTCATTTGTTCCTTGTGTTGACATTTTATTTTCACCGAAATTAAAGAGCAATACGATTTACTTACATGCATTGCAGGATACGGCAACCATTTTCCTCCCACCTCGTTTGCACCGACCAATCATGAAGCAGCTGACAGCAATGTATCGCAGCAATACACAATCGCACCAACAATTGCGAATTCAGCGACATCTTCAAACCTCCAAGCAGCGCCAACTGTACAAACACATATGAAAAGACGTGTATTCAACCAAAATCAACCACCAGTTCCAATTTTGACTTTACGCAAAATAACCAAATACAAATCAGAATGATATTTAATATTTTCAAACACACAACAAAACCAATATTTATTTATTTCTGTCAATTCCTGAACACTATGATATTAAATATTTTCTTATATTACCGAGAAGTTCATTTCAATAATGATAATAATTATTCGAATATTTGAAGAAATATGCATATGTAAGAATGTGGATGTGAACGTCATATAGTAAAATATTAACTTGTATTTCACGTAAAAATAACAGTTATTTAACATAGTATCAGTATAAATAAAATAAATAAGTTATAAAAATAGTTAATAAATATTTAATATAAATATTGCATGGTGCTGATGTTTATTCGCTGGGCGCATGCGCATTGTACGCAAGATTCCTGCCCCAGCCAGAGGAGTAACTGTCATGGCCGCCGCCACCACCGCCTCCGCCTCCACCTGCTGAGTAACTATGCTCATGTGAATGATGTGGATGGGCGACAACCTCATAAGTCACATGTTTCTCCTGAGACAGCAGTTTCTTCAAACCTATCACGGCTGCCAATACCAGGGCCAACTGGAACAAAAATATGCGTATGAATATTTGCGCTTCGGGACTGATTGAAAAGTTTCTCATAAAGTGGCACGTACTTTGCTGACAATCAGAGCTTTTCCCACCAGCATCACCAACGCTTTGAACGCAAGCGCTTTGAGGATGCCAACTTTGAGAACCGCAGCTGCTATCAACGCTCCCATATTGTTCTTCTTTCCTCGCCCCTTCTCATACGATTTGCTGTCTCGCACTGAGAGTCCCAGGTTAATGTTTCCTTCTTTATCGGGCTTGCTCGAGACCAGCAGATCAATGTTGTCCATTATCTTCAACAAGCACCAGAAATACATATATGAAACATTGATCTTCCACATTAGCATTTTCCCGTATTTATACATTATTCATAATTTACATGGGAATGTAACTGTGTGGAATGCAGTACGAAGACGAAGTAAGTAATAATTTCTAGCGTTGCGCGATGGTGACATACTAAATGAGAAACGATTGAACTAAGTTACAGAGAATTATTAACCGCAATACATAATGCAGGCATTGCATGCGATGCAAAAACTCGGTCAGGAATGGTATAGCTATGAATGTTAGAAAATTACAGTATACTATATAAATATCAGGTGCTCCCTGCATTTATAACGGTACACTTCATTTCTCCACAAATCTATGTTACAGTCACAACAAAGCGCTTTATGTATAGAATAAACTAAAGAACAATTGTACTGTGCAACTAGCTAGCTTGTATGACAATTTTATAGGAAAATTCAATACGAGCTATCTGAAATGTTTGTGCAATTGCTGCACGGTATTTAAATGCAAATGACATTAACATTCTTTACCTTCCATTTCAGCGATCGTGTACGCATAAATGTCCAAAGTTTGTTTGCAATGAGTTCGCTAACTTGGCCCTCTTCCGTCTCGTGTTTGTTATCTAAATTCCTCGGGGATATGTTCTCCACTTCGTCTTCTGAAGCGGTTTGCGTCACTTCAATATCACCACCTATCTCTATGGAGGCTTTCTTCAACATCCTATTCATATAAGTTACAAGCTTAAGCATGACGCACGAACTCATATCCTTTTGTGAACATTTCGTATTCAGCTTTTTCAACAGAGCTTCTTCTATTTGTGACCGTTCGTTGGTGTGAACCTACAATTCAACATAAGAAAGACGACGATGAATACGCAACGGTATTATAATTAAATGATAGATTGTGTGTGTTTCTCTTACGGAATTGTCGATTTCCCTGGCGGCGATATCATCTTCAGCTACGGGTCCGGCTGCTGTATACGACAACATTGTCACACCGGCCAACACAAGTACACAACACAGTGAAGTTAAGTGGTTCATTGTTGTTCCTGTTCGCTGCTACTGTTGTTCACACTGGAAGACACTAATAGCCGCACTGCACACTGGCGGACTTTACCAACAAACACGGAATGCACACCGGCTGAATGGATGCTAGCTTGGCAGGAACTATATTGCACGTCGCCGCATAGATCCGCATAAAGTAATGATGCGCCTCGCGGACTGCACGTGCATTTATATGATGCAGGTAAACGCCTTATCGCAATGTGTGTCGTCTCTGGACCAGTTGCAATGGTGAGAACGCTGGTGAATCAGGGTTACCAGTCATGAACTTAGTTTCCCAGTTCCCTGATTGCAGTTGAGATGATGGGAATCCTTCTAGAGCTGAGACCCCCTCCAGTTGACCTGTGAATGCATGTTCGCCATAAACGACCTAACACTGTTACAAGTGCACTACATGTCTACTAACATTTGTCGTCATTCAGTAGTCGATGATCGGTATGTCATCCGGTGTTATCCTAGATTCATTTGCACAAAAAATTACACCAGCTACCAGCTGGTTCTCCACTTACCTGGAAACAGATGGCTAACGGATTAGGAATTAGTCGAGCAAACACTCCATGGGTGATGTTTTTCTGCTCTATTTCATTAGTAAATATGTAACACTTTTGTTGTACCGGAAGAAAAGGGTCTCTTCATATTATAATTCGAACAATTTGCGGTAGCTATCTGTTAAATAGAGTTGAGTTTCTTGCTATATCCTTCTGCTAGACTATAAGAGAAATTTAAATTATCAATACGATTTGTGCATGTAACGAACTATGATGGTACCGGCTACAGTAAATATATGAAAGAAAATATCTAATACCAAATGAGGACTGCATTAAGTATGCCAGCAAAACTAGTCGTAAAGTTATATTCAAAGAAGAAAAAACAATACATTGTGCAGTGTAGGTGCAGAAATATCACAGCATGCCAAGTATACACATTTATGCCTATTCATAATCTGCATAACAAGCTTGTGACTTTCCTGACCTGAGCAATTTCCATATAAATAAAGGAAGTATGCTGATAATTGTTAGCATTAACAACGAATTACTCGTTGTTGTCGGTTTTGCTGTTACTCATTGTTCAGAGTTAATTGAAATCAGTTCACATTACACTGTAGTTGGCCTACTAGCATCAGAGTGAAAAATATTGGAATATGCTACATGAATCTCGCTTCATTTATCAAACGTTGAATTGTATTAGAATTCCCAACATTTCTTACAACGTTTTTGTTTTTCATTTGGTAATTTACGTCACGTACATTTGATTTATATTCTTTCTTGTTTGTAGTAAATCTAGAGGAAATGTTTCTAGTTCTTCAGTTTTATGCACTTTTTTCTCCGTTGTGGACGCAACAAAGCTCTGTATTCGTTTATTTTTATTTTCTAATGCAATATTCTTCAATTTTACAGTGAATCGATCAAGTGGATATTATATCTAAAGGCAAGGAAACGTTCTTCTGAACTGAATGTGGAGGTAGTTGATACGATCAAAGTACTTTTATAAGAAGATAAAAAGCGCATTTCTCATTGATACTTGTGACAAATTGGCATTCAACTATATCAAAAGCTATCGAGAAATATCACTAACGTTCAAAATAGGTTTATTAAAGAATATTATAGAATAACGATCGATTTCATAAAGCATTCAAGTGTTCGAAATGAAAGAAATTGTATCCATCGGCAGGAATATATATATATATATATATATATATATATATATATATATATATATATATATATATATATATATAAGAATATATAGAAAGTAGAACAGTGCCTATCATAATCATTACATCAATGGAACAGTTGTAGCTTGAATTAATTGATTTGCCAATCCATTTATTTCATTAATTATAAAAGCTGTCACGCATAACAGAAATATATCATAGTTTCACATACAGTATAGCATACTTTAATAGTAACATATTGCATTTTGTATTCAGTTCCAATTTATTATATTTACTGCAGGTCTAGAATAAAAATAAAGCATACTTCAAGATATTGCAGTTTATTATAGCAAAAATATTCCTGCAAAAAATCAATCCAGATATTTATATTGCTATAAAAACATTCCGGTTTCTTTCAGCTGTTCGCTCCTTTCCTATATATAAAAGTAGTCTGAAAATACCAAAGGAATTCAAAGGATGTTTTAATTGTAACTGAAAGTATAGGACGAACAATTTACGCTGGACGCTGTCTTCTTCATAATTAAGTAACTTATTATTGTGCGTTTGTTTCCTATATCTAATTAGCTTATTATAGGGTAAATATAATAACTAATTGGATTTAATACGCACGGTGTAAATAATATTAACCTAATAACACCATCCTTCTGACACCTCATCATCTTTTTATACGGAAGGCAAATTTCCGTTAATTATTTCTCATTTGTACAATGAACATACTAATGTGGGAATAATTTGTACCACATTGTAGTTCAATTACATGTAAGCTTATACTGATGCAAACACATGAATAACAATTTTAAAAAGTGCTCTAACAAAACTGTTTTAATATAAATACATGCTTGGCTCCAGTAACCATTGTTTTCCATATGCATCGTTCACTATTTTCTTATAATGGTTTATCCAGATTATAAAAGTAGTATGTATTAAAGCAACGTTATTATCTGTTTTGTGCTATACGTCGTGTAATTCTCTTAATTTCGTTGACTATACAACTCCTAGTATATTATTATTTCCGTTAGCTTCAACGTGTTATTCATTTTATACTAAAAAAGCAAGATTCGCTCATCCATTTAGTCCATTTTTTCATTTAGTTTCGTCACAATAAATGAACAAAGTCAGCAACTAGGATTTCCTTTATATTTTATTCATTTGTTCTCCGTTCACGGCAGCACAGAAAAATTATCTGTCGAGAAATATGATACAGTTGACGAAGAAGAAATAAAGGAAGGAAAATTCTAGAAATGGCATTTTCATAATATATATTTCTAGCAATAAAAAGAGAATTTCATAAGGAGACTTGAAGGTCTGAAAGATGGCCTAGTATTTTCTTCTGCACTTCTTGTATAATTCCGCCATTTTTAAAATGTGACGCAATTTTCAACGAATGATATTGTTTCCAGTAAATTAGTTCAGCGATAAAAAATAAATCAAAACAACGGATAAATAACAGAGAACATCGTGAATAATATTGTACCTATACTATTTCAGGTGCATGTTTTTCTAAATATAATTTAACTAAAATGATAGATGCTCCACATGCATATTAAAAAATAAGTTTTGCATAGTGAAATTATCAAGTGTAACGTAGTTAATTCAGATTACAGATCATATTTTGTAGTAAACTAAATTTTGCTTTATAAAAGCTGACAGCACGGCCGGAAACTCCGTTCCACTTTTGTAGCACAAAATAAATAAAAATAAAATTTACATGCCGTAACATGACTGCGCTCAGCTTAGATAAGTTATGAGACTATATTATTTTCCTAATCTAAATAACGACACACGAGTTTCAGTCGCGGTACATTAAAAGGGAAGTGATCGAGAATCTATCGACTACACATCCTACTTTTTATTTATCCGCCATCCTTTTGCGGTCATACACAGAAGAGGCTGAACTAATTAAACCTATTGACAGTAAATTTTTATACTGCATGTTTGCATTGATTATTTGTCGATGTTTCCAAAGCTGACCATTGATAACATTATAATGATTTTTGTTTGAATTTAGTGGAATTTACACGTTTCTTTAGTAGTATTTGTGTGAAACTATTTTTGTTGTCGGAAATATAAACCCAATAATAAAATGATTGTTTTAATCAAATACTGTATTATATGCGTAATGAATAATACAGTTTTACAGAATACAACAATTAGTTCCAAATGCGTATTGTCTGTACCAGTGAATGTTGTAGTTATTTTGTTTTATTCCAGATACGTGGCCGATACCAGTTCACGGCTCGTTTCGGAAGTTCAAAGTAGAAAATTGAATTTCATAGGGTTAGGAAGTTTTTCTTTTGAATTGAAAGTTACACAAAATCACTTACGTATATTCCATTTGGGAAAGTTTCAGAAATCTTTCAAATTAGATTCTTATTTTGTATGTGTGTAACACAATAATAAGTCGAAGAAATGGTAAATACTTGTATTCAGATTGTTTAATGATATCTACAACAATTCTCAATGTGATATAATGTCAAGAATCGTAATGAAAATACTGATATGAAATATGTACATGAAAGTAAATTTGAATTTTCAATATTGTTGTTATGAATGAATGATATTCCTTTTTTATCATATGATACACGTCCTTCATATTTTAATATTCCTGGAAAATGTTCATTTTACGAAATATTTGAAAGAACAAATTACATGAGGAAGCAATCATGAAAGAACAGAAAACTGAAAGCAATATTTGATCATTTCAATCATCGGTTCGCTAAATTAGACATTGATTTTTAAAATGAATGAAGCAGAGCATTTATGCCGATATTCAATCATTTTGGTACTGTGTCGCGTCTAAAAATTGAACATATGATATACATATTGCAACAGGCACAAGCATTATTAATTTCAAAAATCGATGTAAGTTAGGTGTAAAATTATACTTGTAATTTATTTATTTATGGAACAAAAATATTGAGTACGTAACTAATTGTTCTACAAAATATTTTATTGATAGTTGTAACCAACTTGAACGAAATGCCCAAGTCAAGTATTAATATTTTTGTTATTTTTAACATGATACTAATAATCTAAATAATGTACTAATACTACATATACTAATAATGTAAATGATTCTATATTACCGTCGAATCACTGAATAAATTTTACGAATATTGGCAAGCGACTACAGTGTATTGTTCATTATTAGTAAATTACTATTATTTGCTTTGTATGCCATGTTTAATTCCATTAAACAAAATATACTATTTTCAAATACTCTATTTGATACGTACATAATCATGAACTATAGACATATTATAATGCAGTACCTGGTACCCCAGCATTATTAACATGTCCATACTTGTTCAGGGGACGAGCAATGCGTATACGCGTACGTGTACGATGACGGTATGTAGGTCATATCGCTGCAGCCGCCATGTGCCTGGGATAGGTGCACTATCATCCCAAAGAGATTATGGTCAAGGTTAAACGTAGCCTAGCTGTGTACCATCCTATATGCTGACCCGTTTTGACCCAAAAACTTTCATATAAATAACATACATGCACGCGCATCATTAACGGATTCCGTAGCCGTAAGCTTGGTTTAAAATATTATTTTTTATCGGAATATTTTTTATTCTATGAGTCGTCCAGCCGCATTCTTCTCGTTCATCGGTTGACACCTTTGGTTGAGCGCTTGCTGTGGGACCCGCATCTTTATAATATGTCGCTGTTAAGAAGAAACATTTCCTTCACATACACACACCGTTCACGATCTTTATATCTGCGTTCATTCATTATGTTGCACGGATCCCCAAGCCCGCTTACACCGGTATTCCCATCCTTGTTCACCATTCCCACACACCATCGCCTTCCATTCCGGCTTCCGTCGAGAAATTCAGATGTACTACTCAGATGCCTTGACTTTCATTCGGAAATCGAGGTCATGAGATCGTTTGTTTTTAACATCTACGTATTATTATTCCTTCGGATAAAAATGCTGTTCGTAATTTTCAAACTGTGAGTCTACGTTACCTTCTGTGCTTAAAAAGACATGTAGCATTTAGCTGTATACATATGTACACACGTTCTTAATAGCCTGTAAATTGTCATCATACTTCACCGTACATGTTACTCTTTACATAACGTTAAGAACTATTAACTATTTTAATTACCCGTGTAGTTGTTTGCGCACATTGCAGAGTTGACAGTTCTACATTGAGCAAACAAATATTGATAACTAAATTCACTAGTTTTTTTCATATCCTATTGAAATTTACTCCACACATGCATTCATCGAAGATTCAAATAAGAAGCATCGAAAATCTAGTTATAAATATTTATTTTCTCATATATTAAATCATGTAATCTTTATTCATATAAATCCTGCATAAATTAAAGTAGTAAATCTAAAACGCGGATGCCGCACATTATTATTCAACAAATATTTACGGTTATTTTATAATTATATATGTATAACAAGGTTTATTGTTTCTCCTACAAAAGAGAGGTGGTTGTCATTACCAATTAACATATTTCCAGACAGATGACAAAAAATTTTCATTCGTAAAACGAACCTGATGGAAATAATTTTGTTCTCGTCACGAAAAAGACTTTAAATTCGGTTTCACTGCCAAGAATATTGAAAACCACTTAGATTTACATGAATCGTAAATTTTGTAACCCGTATAGAACAAACCATTTCCATTGACTTTGTATAGTATTTCGTTATGTATATTTAACCATATTCAAATGTAAATAGACGCCATTGATTAAATCTACGTTTAAAATGTTGTAACCAAACATTAGTTTAATTCACCGCTCCGATACGTTCGTGAAACTTTGATTAAACCTTCTTCTTTTTGTAAAGTACTGAATAAAATATAAAGCTGTTACGTCAGTTAGATATAAATAAATATTTTCTGTCTGTATTTTCGCAACTAATTCAACTAACAGAAGTACCATTTGTTTCGTAAAAATGTTTACTTTACTGGATTACAAGACGACAAGATTCACTGTGTGTAATTGCGGTGGTGTTAATAGTTTGATTGCTGAGCACATAGTTGTTTGAAGAATTCCAATTGACGATCAATACTTGATACCCGACCGTAAAAACTAAGTGCTGGTGTTCACTTTTGACAAGCGTTCTCGTTAAGAGGCGTCCGTATCCTGTCCGCATCGAGGTCATCTAGATTCTAAATACACCAGAGCACATTGCATCCGGAACGGCTTGTGTGTTCTGACATCGCCCCTTTCGATACAACTTTCATTACGAGAACAAGATATCACCGTTCATGCATTCCTAGTTTAAAATTCTTGGTACAACGTACGTAGATCTCTCACGTTGTAGAGTTGTTCACATACTGACACATTTTCATCGACGTTGCATTAAATTAGTGAAGAAATAATTCATACACACGCACGCACATGTTATCAGGTTCGACAAATTTTCTATAAATTAAATCATAATTAGAAAATATGTTTGCTCGGCTATTTTATCCAAACATTTGTTTTAAAAGTAATTTATTTCAATGTTGCGATTCGATTTAAATTAATTAAATCTAATTAATTGTTATCTTATCTTAATTTTCTGTTAAGGTACAAATTTTAACAATAATTATTCACATTTTTTACATTATTTCCACGTTAAATTCAGCGAAATTAAGTAAATAGCACTGATAAAGAACATTATGAACTGCACACGAAATCAAACTAAAATGTATTAATATTGTTAAACAAATGGTTCGAATTATGATTGAATTCCGAGTAAACATGACCTAAATTTGTTATGTTCTATTTTGTTTTAGTAGGTTCAATACCCATTCTCTGTGAAACTTGACATTTTGTAACTAAAAATACATATAACTATCAGAACAATTTTCCCACCTGTCTACCCAGTTTGACAGATCTATCCATTTATCTGACTGCGGAAAATAATTTATCTTGCCCTTGTCATCTCACATCATCTCAATTTCTTTATTTCCCTATTTTCGTCAATTTCACCTTATTTGTCAACATATTTGTTTTGTTTCTGCTAGATATTTTATCAAAGCATACCGTCTGAATTGTTTCTTTGCCATTAGTTATTCCATGCACAATTGATGGCTCGCTTAAGGCGATTGAAATGATATATCCCCCATGCTGGTTCAATAAAAGTTATTGATACAAATACATAACACATGAAAAACAAATAAAGTGCGTATAAATATCTATATTTTAACTATATCTTGTTTGTATGTCAATAAACTAATATTTCAGATAAAACATAACACAAACACAATTTTCACGAGTATTAAACATGGCATTTATTTCGATATTCTACTTTACAAATAACTTACGTCCTTACATTACTTCACTATACACTTAATGAAAGACATATTACTATAAATTAATACAATAAATATCGTAGATAATATAGGATAATACGGTTATCTATCAAGAGAAAAGTTACGAATCGGGTAGAATACTTTTTGTTCTGTCCGTGCTGGCTGTCCTATACTCTGAGTATCCTGCGTAGGGTGAATTATGTTCATCATCCTTGAATGTAAGTCCTCCTCCACTGTATCCAGCGTTGCCATAGTACTGGTTCTGGTAGGAAGACTCATGTGGAGCAGCGAAAGGTGGACCTTCCTTGTAATGGTGCTGATAGCCAACGCCAGCAGGCGAATAATGTGGGGCACCACCACCATAGTAGTTACTGTTCCCAAAACTACTCTGCAAATTCGGTTTACAAAGTTTGAAAAATCCGATAAGTCCCGGTACTACAATTGCAAGAAATCCGAGCAATTTCTTGAACGACGCCAAGCCAAGGATAAGTGGTAAAAACAGCAAAAGTTTCAGCTTGAAAAGTTTCAATATGATGAGCAGTGGAATAAACAGTTTCTTCAGTTTTTTCCTATCTGTAAAAGACAATATCAAACTTTTACATCCTGTTGCAAACATTTCTTCATAATTTATAAAGTCTTAAAGCATTCTTATTCAAAAAAACATGCATAATTCTACAATGTATATTCGTATCTTTTAATCGCCAAACTTGACGTATCGATACAAATATCGGATAACTGATAACTAGAGGAAATCTATTGATATGAACAAAGTAATATGTTCAACTAATATAATACCCAGAGTGATGACAGATGATCTGGTCTGCCGAACACCGTTCATTATTCATTTGTGTTCAACTAAGGATTAAGATTGAATAAGAGTTTCCAAGTAGGGTTTCAAAATTTCCAAATAATTTAATTAATTCTCTTATTTAACTTGGGAAGTCTTTGTAATTGGCGTAATTGAAAGCAGCTATTATAATGATGAAGTTAATTGTTTTTGGAGATAAAGGAACGCTACATCAGCAGCAGTTAGAAACTTAATTAAAACTATTAGTTGCAAGCAAATTTAATTTTTCACCCGCTGGCGAATTTTGTCAGTGGTAATTTTCAATGTTTACAATATAAGCAAACACCAGGCAATCGATTATTTCACATGAATAACCCATTCGGGAGCATACATTTACGCTAGCTTAGTAACAAGAAACAACATACATACATAACATTTCCAATATATGCAATAATAAAATCAATAACTTCCATGCACAAATACGTATAAAAATACAAAATTGGTGCATTGCACAATCATGTGCTTTCCAATAAATGCTATTTAATAAATATTCATCATGTTCAACAAAGTTGACAGTTTAGTAACGTTTAATTTTTTTTAATTAAAACCCAATATTTGTGTAATGTTTTTTATACCTGAAATTTTATATCTATTCTAAAAACTTTTTAAAATTACAAAACAGAAGTAGCTATTCACTGTCTGTAAACGTAGATTACACAGATATTGTTTGAGTAGCCAGAAAAATCAAATGACTTTCAGTCTGTGAAGCATTTACATAGATTGCTTTCTATTCCAAGTATATAAAATCTACTCACTGCTTTTTCAATTCAACGAACTCTAAAAATTAAACAACTAAATATTTTATATTCCTTTTCAGTAGTGTTGTATTACTTTGTTTTTAACATTTTATAAAATGCTTTTGTTTCTACTAGCCAGTTTACTTATTTCCCAAATGAATAATTTCCTATTCATGACAATGGATTCAATCGTTTGAAATGTGATTTTAAATTCCGTTTAATACTTACTGAATATGGAATCCTTTTTATCTTCAATTATGTCGATTTCATCTACAATCTCATCAACGAACCTCGGCGAATATCTACCCTCCTCGGTAATTTGCTCTGGAAATTGTACTTCAATGGCGGTCGATTTCAAAAATTTCTCCGCCTGAAAGTTATACTTTATTAGTTTCTTATGTGGAATATTTGCACACTGGACGAGTATACTTTGCGCATAACAAATTTCACAAGTTGATCCCATTCCGGTTCGTCCGCTCGCGAGGCTGACGAATATTCATAAGGTTCCTGGGCTAGTTGCCGCAGTTGATTCATAGGCATTCGAACGACCCGGGCATTTTCAGTTAGATCATACACTGGCTAAAACCATACAGAAATTTTAATAACATATGCAAAACATTCGAAACATTTCAGAGACGCAATTTTAACAGTACTGAGTTGACAGCCGAAGAGAGTACAATCTGGGGAATTCAAGGTTCACAATTTACTAGACACAAACTATCTAAAAGAAGTTTAACAGTCCAAGATATTTATATATTTTCTGATATATTGACGCAATTTTTTGTGCATCGTACATGCATTGTCACACAATGAATATAATTCAAGAGAAGAGAAATTCTATGTCTGTAATAGAATGTCTGGACCATTCTGATGTATGGTTTCAAATGTAAAGTGTCACAAAAAAAAGAAGCACAAAAGAAGATTGACTGCTGCTGAAACGAGGTACCTACTTTATGTTAGTGAATTTGTAACACGATATTCTCTAAAATTAACGTAAACAAATTGAAACATTTTAGTACAGAATTATAAGTAAAAATCTGAAATACCTAATATTTGTATATACATCATTAATATTTATTATTTATCCGTTTAAAATAATAATATTTATATGTTTCTATTGCTTAAACACTTAGGTTTCGCAATATCATTGTATAAAAAATATTCATATTAGAAAAATAAAAATACTTTTTGGTTTAAATTTGTTCAGTCTCTAAAATTCTGGCAGGAATAAATTATGAATACGTGCGCAGAATGTAAGAGAATATCACGTTTGGCAGGTTGAATCTCACGGCGGGTTTACATTTCTGAAGGAAAGTATTCAGAATTTTCCTTTTCTTAATGTGCTCACATTAATGAAAGAAAATCAAGAGAATTATATATTTTTTTCGCCATTTCTCGGTCTCTTATATAAACCATTACCAAATAAGTGCTATTAACAAAAAATAAAAAAATAACGATTCCACTTAAAAGCAATTTATTTTTTGTTAATTCAGCGAACCAGTGAAGTAATGAACAATACTAGAAAATCGCAAATTAGTACAACAATATATTTTATGTTTTAAACTAATTTGTTGAGAAAATACAACAGATCTTGTTGGTGTGTGATTGTTTTATTTTTAGACACATTGTAAAATGTTCACATTCACATGTGTGCATTCATTTATAACCATTTGTGAAAACAAATGTCAGACGTATACCATATATTGTTGACACTAACCTTGGCAAAGAACTCGTCGAGAGAGCTAAGCGCACGAGACTTGAAACATTCTGCCAGGTCCCCACCAAGGCAAGCGCTGTTGGTCTTGGATAAATAGGTGTCAGTGTCCGGACCCGTGCCCAGCCCCAGCCAGTCTAACAAGTCTTTACCTGCACATATAATGAACACCACGTTGTACATATAAATCATACACACAATGGAAAAGTATTACACTATTCTCGACGCTACAAATATCACGTCATATTATACATAATATCCACGCAAAAAGTTGGTAAATATTACAAAATGTTCGTTGACGCGTACAAAAAACAAATTCAACTGTTTACATTTCAAACAATAGTTCTCTCCGTGCATTATTAACAAAAATAATATTAGCATAAAATGTTTTGTTTTAATTTGTTTATGTTTAAAGTTGCACACGTTTTAATTTAATTTATTGATAAATACTAGGTTGGCAAAGTAATTTAATATATACATTCATGTAAAACTATGCAACCTGGCGTAAGTTTTGCATACTCCTTCCAACGTTTACCTTAATAACAAGAGTAAATAGTTCACGTACCTTGCCGCGGTCCTTGTCCGAGCTGGTTGTACTGATCATACTGGCCGGTCGACTGCAGCGCTACCAGTGAACCTGCGGTCACTAACAATAACCACTTGGCGCAACCGAGCATCGTGAAATCGTTCCTACGAATGTATTTCACTCGTGCGAGAATTAGATTTTAAATCAAATTTGTTAGGACGCTGGCAATTCTACGTAGAGACTACACCGCACAACGTATATTGGTGTCTGTTGAGGTCGATGTTATGGACGCGTAACGGTACAGAACTCAACATTTAAAGAACACAGTTCCACGCGGCGAAACACACCCGAGCGTACGAGTATTTGCGCGCGTGCATGTACTCCACCGCAACCGTATTTTATTTGTAACGCTTATTATAACCCAATAGTACATCTAGCGAATCCCTATTCAAACTGGAATCCAGCCTTTGAAGTCAAGATTTAAATACGCTTTACTTTCTGCGCTATCTTTTATAGCACGCTCCGAAACGTAAGATGAATAGAAAGGGAAGTTACTGGGTCTTTTCCAAATTAAATAACACCACCTATTTTGGTCGATATAAATATATAAGTGAAAGCAGCAGATCCTGTTCAAGTATTATACGCAAAGAAGAAAGTATTGTTTGCAGATGTGCCGTCATTTACGATGACTTCATCAGCACTGCACCGTGAGTTCATTAACTTGAGTACAAGATGCGGGCGAGATCCGGCTTTCTATTCGGAAATTCCCTTGGAGCGAATGATTCATGATCAAGACCAAGCAAAGTGTCTTTATTCAACAATAATTACAATACCTACATATCTAATCACACTGAGGTACATACATTAGTAACAGTAATAAATAAAATAAATAAATAGTTTAATAAATACTACATTCTAAAACATTATTTAACATTTGAGCTTATTTTATGTACACAGGATGTTTCAGCGAGTTCAGGCATATATCAAATATCTTCTAAAAATATAAATAAAGGAGACAATTGGAAAATACCAGTTCGCTTAGACAGGCTATATATTCAAAAGAACAATTGGCTACCGTATTTGTAATAAATACAGTCATTAATTAATAAAACCAGATTATTTTAATCACTCGATTGGATGCAAATGTATCAATTAATTTTGATTAATACGTATAGCGTATGTAATTAATAAAACAATATTTAAATTCGTAATGTGTACATTTATCTGCTTATTGCTTATACTGATATATAATATATATATATATATATATATATATATATATATATATATATATATATATATCGTAAATTTGGAAAATACGCGTTCATTTATTTTGTATTACATGGAACATTTATCAATATCCCAATCATACATAGTTTCGAACGTATATTGAACAAAATTATCATTTTAGATGATTGATCGATATGGCGGACAATTCGTTTAATGAAACCATTTGCTCTTTCGGAATGGTAGATTGTAAAACCGATAATATGCAGCAACTAATTACATGCGCTGTTACACGCTTATTGCAGTCATCCATTATAGTGTCTTCGATGTGACGTTGCTAACCACAGTCATTTGCAAATTAGAATATTTGCAGTACATAGCTACAGTTGCTTGCAAATATCCACGAACAGAGCCAATGTACTGCATGCTCATTGCACGCCATTTTTACCGTTCATTGTTACCCACTAATTAATAATTAATACCAGCATTATCTTGTATATTGATTGGCGTTTGCATTAAAAATTAGCACGTTGATTATTAACGGATTTGTATAGATATTATCAATGTAGATAGACATAGATACATATAGACATTTTTGTGCACATTTGTATAATAATAACTACCTTCATGATTACATATCCAAGTGAATATGTAATTACTTTGAAAGTACAACCAATACTATGATAGTATTATTGCATAACAAATGCTCGCATTGTTATGACGAGCTCATATATTAAATTGTATCTGCCTATTAATTAAAGCCTGTGCCCTTCATATCATTTTCATTAAATGTTCTACATTCCACCATTTTGTACAGGACATAGCACATATTTGTAGTTGATTCAAAGAATTATCTCACATATGCGATATTATTTCAATTGCTCAGAGAGTACTGTGCAAAATTGTATTTGCTATTTCGTACAGAACTACCACTTTGACATAACTTTTAATCGTGTTCGTTGCTCAACTTTTCCATTTCGTGATTGAGTATAATTTTAATGAAATTTCATTCGTAAATTGAAATACAAAGTGTAATACAATCTTTTATCTGTTATCAAAATACAGTGCGCCCGAGATAATAATTAAATAAAAACTTTAAACCGAACAAAAAAAAAATACAATTTGTTTTCTGCGTAAACAGAAATCATCGAATGGCCAAAAAAAAAAAATCAACGAATACATTATTTTTGTTTCGTTTCGTATATTTTTGCACATATCAATTTGACATGTGCATGTTTTTCTTTCGTCTCGCATATCCTTCAGATATCTTTGGTAAAACATCACGTAGCTACTCCAAACACCAATCAATACTTTTCTCTATGAAAGAACCATAGGCCGGCGAATGGCAGGGTATAAGGAAACGCGTAGAGAGAAGTACACGTTTACCGTCATTTCCCATTAGCCGTTAGTACAAAATGTCAATCACCAACGCAGGTAGCAACGTCAAAGAGAATACACCCGTCCAGTACGTGTTCGAACATGCTCGTCAATGCAGAAATCTCGCCTGTACCAGTTTATTAATGTCATTGAATGTGGTCAGCATCGCTGGTCTTGGCTGGTCCGCCTGTAACGAGGGACAACCGTTATGTAAGTGGCACTGTTCTCCGTCCTGGCCGTCCTTTGCCGCCTTCATGTACCGGAAAAACCTCAGGATCTCCGGATTGTCAGATGATGGTTTCCGTAATTCATTTAGTTCCCTGTAACAACCATGTTTGAAGTTTAATTCCTCTTTGATACGCGCGCATAATTATTAATTTCCAAAATGCTTGTACTTGTACTGAATTCGATACCATGTACCACCTAGCTACTCTGAATTAATACTATGAACAATCCTATGTTTTGCTGAAGAATTGTATCCAAAGATATTATACAGGGATTATTGAAGATATTTCTATCGAAGAAAGAGCATGAAATACAAATCTGTGGATATTTTCTGCTGCAAATTTATATATTCTTGTGCCAATAAGCACCTAGAATACCAAACGAATGCAAAATCAATGTTATGAAATAAAAAGGAATGCTTTGTGTACATATTTCCCTTTGTTATAATGTTAAAACATACATATATGAAAAAACGAACAAAGCAAAAATCAAGTATACATAATAGAGAACTTTCATGAAAATTTTAAATAATGTAATGTCAAATGTAATATTAGTATCTTGATACTCATAACCTCCTTCTTGACAGATTCATTTGCAGTTGTAAAAATACTTTCTTCTATTATTGTTTTCATATAATGCCAAAATACGTGCATAACAAATCAAAATTTTTAAGTGAATTTATTAAAAAATACTATTACGCAATTTTCAATATCAATGTTTTTACAGAAAGTTTCATATTGAAACCATAAAATAAATAAAAATTTCTGTCAAACGCAATGTAAATTCATACTAGCCTCTGGGTGTTATTGTTAAATTGAAATATAATTAAATCCGCATATATGATATTTAGATCGATATCATACATTGACAGTCAGCAACTATGCATCAACGTGAAAACAACATTTACAGCATAGTTCTTGTTTTCGGTGAAGTATGCCAAATGGATTGTGGAAAAGTATTTTTGTGGAATTCTCACCTGCTAAGTTGTGTCGACACGAGATTACTGTACGGTGCATATTTCGCTGGGTTCGCATACATCAGACAAACCAATCTCTCCCGACACTTCTCAACTTCTGGTCCCTTGCCGTCGCCGAGTCCCAGTTGTTGGAATATTGAATCCAGCCGGGAGAGCAATGGACTATAGAATGGATCGTACGTTGTTAAGAGCAGCGACGACGTCGGGATTTTGTGGAACACTTTGTAATCATGTTGTTTATTTGGTCGTCGTAAATAGTAATTCTCGGATTGCGGCCGAGGATACAAGATCTTCGGGTAATAGTCCCCGTTGCCAAACCTAAAAATATCACAATTTTTTTTAATATTTCATTTTATAAGCCGGAAAAGTGTTTTTCCTTGTCTTGATGTTGATGCGGTTGTGTACTCCCAGGAGAACTGCTGTCGATGAGAAGATTGATCGTTTTTGCCAAGCGGATTCTTACGAATTTACCGGCAATTTGTGTGCCTATATACCAGTAATTTAACATATATTTTAACTGTTTGATCTGAGCTGACAGCTTCAAACTTACGATTAATTTTAGAAGCTGTCATAATAAATTGCAATTTGACATTTCAATTAATGATTTTAAAAATTAAAATTTGTGAAAGATTTTCAAGTATCAACACTGTAAGCAATTGGTAGTTGAATGCTTTGCACGTAACAGTTATGAATTAATTTCAATTTATCCCAATCGAACAGAAATTTGATGACTAAACTGTACAACTGAATGCGATATTGCGAGAAACAAATATTATACAAAATAGAAGGTAAATATAATCAGTAAATATGAGAGAAATGAAATGGATTTAATAGACAATAGAATATGACTTCTGAAAAATAACACTATACTTGATATATGAATTACTACGCATAAACATATGTATTAATTTTTATATATTCAGATTTTTAATGTCCGCCTTACTAGGTCAAAATACATGTAACAAAAATTCAAATGATGATTGAAATTAATTCGTCAAATTCTGTTACAAACTATACCGTGTTAATTTAATTACATTTCTTTACATTGACTACGCATAAAAAACTACTGACCTACAACAAAATTATAAGTTTACTTGACCAATAGTTTCGGCAACGTAATAATACAAATAAAAAAATCATTGCAGAACGTTCGTGACGGGCGTGGAAATGGATTATTATGTATTATAAGGTTCAGCGATGCGATGCTCGTGTTAAGTCATGCGACTTGTTTAAACTTGCAAGACCGCTATTTGCTATTCAGGTTCCTGTGCAGGTCACGAACATGTTTGGTATTTTTATCTGTATGTTAATCAATAGCATATCCATTGTAGATGTTGAGATCGCAATATCATATTCGTAAATGCCAATCTGTTTTCCATATGAGAAAAAGATAATAAAACTTGAAAATATTAATATTATACACAGAACTAATAAATGAGGTTAGCAGTCAAGGTGGTACAAATGCAAGAATCAATTCCCAGAATGTTTTAAGCAAATAATCCATGCGTATATGCTTGACACGCCACTAATTTAAATAATTTTCTTCGCATCCTGAAACCTGGATTTAATTTATTTGAGGCTCTGGATATATGCGTAGCAATTCACAACATTTGCGTACGAATTATCAGAGATCTGTTCATGTGAAGAAACACAGAAACGAGCAAACAATGGAAGGCTAATATGCAGTTAATGTATGTACATAGCTTCACTGTAATATGTACAAAATAGACAATTAATTTGTATCATAAGAACTTGAATACCCGAACCCTAATAATGCACTCCAGTTAAGAACGTATGCTAATACCATAGAAGATATTTAAATTTATTCCACGCAAAAGAAACTAAAATACCGTGTGCATATACTAAATCGATAGGCACTGTTGCGCAAAATAAACTTAATTATGCCAAACCTTTTTACCCGTCCCTCGAGTAATCGATATAAAATATTTGCAATCATGTTCTACTCGAATTAAATACGTACACGATGCGTGTATATCCACTGTAGAGTTTGCAGTCAAATCCCGTGGGACATACATAATCGATGAAATCCCCGTTTGCCACACAAATTAAATGTATTTGTTTTAATTTGATCGTCGCGTGTGTATTCCACACACAGTTGACATATACGTCGGTTTGTGCAGTTTAACTTGTTCCACTAATTCCGCAGTATTTGCAACAGACACTGATTTCCGTTACAGTTTGAAATGTGCAACGTTTCGGAAGATTTCTCGATTGCAATTTGCATTCGTGTTCTCGCGTAATTTTTAACGATGGCCAACATGTATTTCCACTTTCCGACAGCCGGCTACGGTGTGTGTGTGTGTGTGTGCGTTGAAGTGATAAAATATTCATGTCAGCGAATAATTCATTACCTGTTCATTGCCTGTTGTGTGGCCGTCTGAGTGCTGGTGGTGGTCGGAGCCGCGGCGGGGAAATTGTAGTCGGGAGCGGCTGCTAAGGCCGGGTAATCGTCCTGTGTGCCCTCAGCATTGTACGGAGTACCCGTGTCCTTAAAGTCGAAATCGTCTATCGCTTGTTGCTGATGTCCCGACGAACCGGACAAACCAGATGCTTGCGATAATCCTTTGCCGACCAGTTTACCGAGACTACCCAGAATGCTCGGCAGAAACATGGCTATCAAGACGGACTTTAGGATTTGCGCACCAATGAAGATCGGCAAAAGCAACTTCTTCAGACCGAACGCCAGGAAACCGATACCGAATCCGGTTAAAAATGAACTCTTTCCGGTGCCGACTGAAACAGTTTAATTACATGTTGTTTTCTCTTCGTCTCGCTGTTTATGCTAACGGATATTGGAAGCGTGTTTTATTCTGGTGATTTCCATGGAGACTTAATTAAAAAGTGCCATTTTAAATTCTGTCATCTGCGTCAAACAACTCAGATGAGAAATAAATAAAGCACTGTTCATTAACGGAAAGTATAACTAAAAATACATTTTAATTAAGTACCTTGTTTGTTGGTGTATGTTATTATTTTTTTCAATTAATCACCTTAGTTTATAATTGAATATGTGACAAGTAAAATAAAAAATTCGTTTGTTGTGTACATCTGTTTGTCTATTAATTGCTTCACACACGTTAAAACTCCATTTTGGATTTAGCTTTTCGAAAAGTTATAATCTTTTGTTAATGATCAAGCACTTAACCTTAAAATGGCATTGTATAAAAACATAAATGAATACTTCCTGTTATTATATATGTTCTACATACGTGTTCCGTGACAATGGTGATGCTTAATTTAACGTTTATGCCTTTACACAAAACATCTAAAATAAGGCACGCCACTTAAATTGTCAAATTTGTTAAACCGTCTTCATGTTTTGGCACAGATGAGATTGTTTGTATCAAAAGTTAAAAACCCTAAACCCACGTCATGTACAAAAGTCGTAGTTTTTTTGGAGAAATTTCGCGACATTTTCATTGAGACTTTATGTTGGCAATTACAGAAGACTCCAGAACAACAATATACTGTACGAATCACGCTCTGCGTAGATCTTCTTTAGCGAATTCTCTGTAAGTCGCGCGAAAGAACACCGTATCTGTAACATTAGAATGAGTGATACGATACTTACATTTAAACCATCTGGCAGTTTCTGGCGCAGTTACTGATATTACATGACTCCGTGCGTATTTATCAAATTGTTTCATCACATAGTCCTCTAACGAGATTACGCCACGTTCCTCGTTACACGGCATTTTATCTTCTGTGTTAATTTCATTTTCAACAACACCATCATCGTCACTGAACTCGGCTCTCTCAATTCTGACACCGGCGACGATATTGTAAGTATCTTTACTGAATGCTTGATCTGCAAATTCCTGTAGTCGCCGCTCAATTCCGGTGAAATTAGTTGTTGCATCGTCCTTAATCTTGCAAGCAATCACCGTTGTGACGAGCACACCACATATTAGTCCATACAGCAGGATGGAGCTGGTGTTGATTATCACCATGGCTGATGACCTTAGCTTGTCATTTGGATGACTATCTAAAACTATCAATGAACTTGTAATTAACTTTATAATGGCGATCAACCATTTACACAAATACCAATGTAATGTCACTCATACACTTCAAACACCTTTAGACTTTCCTAATACTTTATTAGAGAAGATAGTTTCTTAATTATCATTCGTAGAGATCTACCAATAATAAATTGCGGATTCGAAATTTTATACCACTTAGCATACGGTATTCCAAATGGTTTATCAATAAATTCGATCAGCTTAAAATCTAAATCCCTCTTTCTAAATTTGCTGATATACAGTGTTTATATCGAAAGCAATCTATGTTGTGCGATTTATAATTCCAATGAAATGGATTCTAGGTCAAGCAATACGAGAAATAAAATGCATTGCAATCAATTTTCACGTCACATTCACAATGATAAAAAACACAATATAATGAAAATAAATCAAATAGAGGTGATTCAGTGAGCTTCGGTCCGCTTTCGTTGTGAATACATTTTTGATTATTCGTTTATTGTTATCTTTTTATCGAATCCATTTGGCGAAATAAAAATTAGAGTTTGAGTCTATATCTGCTGAAAATATCCGTTCAACGATTTGTCATTTTTCTTTTATCCGTTTCGTTTTTCATTACAAATGTCTCACGGATTTAATTCTTGACTGATTTCTAAGTAGAGCAAATAACGGATTTTGTCAGAAAATAGTGAAATGAAATAGTAATACGACAGTATATAATTATTGCACTCTGAGGGTAATTATGTTAAAAACTTTAAACCCAAAAACAAACTTCGCAACAATCCATGGAAACTTAATAAATACTCTCCGTCTAAGCTAGGAAAGGATCTCGCTGTACAGACATATCGAATTCTAATTGCATCTTATTAACACGATAACATAAAGTACTGATTACACGCTATCAAGATGTACGAGGAGTAATTAAATCAATTATTCTAAACTCTGCGTAATCTTGAATAAATTATCCATCGTACCTAGCCTGTTAAAAGTACTTTGGTGAATTAGTTCATCTCGTAATTACAACATTGTCGTCTGGCTAAATATCTAGCAGTTCAAGCGGTGCTGCTATAATTTAATTGAAAACTTATGATTACCGAACCGTAATTAAAGATATAGGATATGTCTATCTCGATGTGCAAATCGAAACCTGATATTCCTACACTTGATGTTTTATTCTGATCATGCAGTGGAAACAAATTTTCCAATATCAACAAAATAATTCAGCGTTGATTAATGTTTCAATGGGTACCCAAAGACGTATTGTTTCTGTGTTAACATGCAAGGGGCCGGGTGTAAGGTTGTATAGGGTTAATTAGTTACACGATTCAGCCCTTTGGGTTAGCCATAAATGTCCAGTGGATACCTGGACGCCGGTCATGAATAATTGAAAACAATGTCTCGTGTTCTGCCGTGTAAATGATTCCAGCTCAAACTTATTGTCATTGCATGCCTTCTACGTATTTTGAAATAATTATTTGAATATACGTCACAAGCTACAATTAGTATTTATTTATTTTATTGTAAACTGATCTAACGAACAACTGCAAGATACATGTTCGAGCTTGTAGCATGTGAGATACTACTATAGAAAATTATAATCGAAATTACTATCACTATTTCAATATTACGGAATAAAGTTGATGAAATCCTATATCACAGAATGCTACGCATGACTTGTGGAATATTTGGTGCACGGTAAACTTCTGCGATTTGTATTGTTTGATTTTGCATTGTCCCGCAGTTCACAATAGAAACAGCATAATATTAAACATAATTAATAGTGAAACTTTGCAAACAGGTATACAAATAAAATATACAGAATTTCGTATGAAAATGTACCAGTCCATTGATGCTAATACTAATTAAATACTGCCAGTGAGGTGAAAATTAATATCCCAGGCAATTTGTTAAATCTATTCATTGTGAATTGAATACAAAACATTTAAGTATAGGCTACGCCAACCTGTTCATTACATTTCAAAACAAAAGAATTCGAATAGGATTTCATTAGGGCACTACATTTATTCACTTATTCTTTGAAAATTTGATTTTACAATTAAACATGTGTGCAATTTAAACCCTTTAATAAAATGATTCGAACTAAATGCATGGATACGATTTCAAACATATATCTTTACAATGTGGAACTGAAGCGGAATTTGAATTTAATACTAGACCGTACATAAATCATTGTGTATATATATATATATATATATATATATATATATATATATATATATATATATATATATATATATATCCCACTTCTGTAAATTGAGACAAACCTGTAAGTTACAGTAACATACATTCTATGAGCTACTGACCGGATATAACCGAAGTGAATTTAAAAATATATGCAAATATTGTATTTATGGAAGGATGTTCAGAAAAATAGCCGCCAGTCAGAAATCATTTGTGTGGAAATAACAAAAAATATGAGCGTTGATACGAGTAAAAAATGCCATAATTTACAAACGTATTGCATATGTATGATATGATTTCAGGGAAAATGGAAACCAATATGTAACACTACCCGAACAAAATCATACATACAAATTTCGATGTTTTTGTTTGAGTTTTCTGATGTTCATATGGCATATAGATGTGCATGTATATTAAAAAATATATTTTGAGTCACTTCTACGATTGTAGAAATGAAAATTCAACGCAAAATGCTCGCAATATATTCCGACAACATGCAATAACTGTATTTACCCGCTGTATACAAATATAGGACTTTCTTTTACATTTTTCGCTAATGCACAATCTTGTTACACAAATCAAAATGTCTTCCAGTGTTTTCGCATCGCAATGTGATAAGAAATACAAATAACGCAGGTCAACAAAACGTCAACAACGTATTTCCTGCATATCTGTAGACATTGCAATACAAACAGGACGGCAGAGAGTCTATAAGACAAAATCTAGAGAAATTATATAAATATTCAAATATAATTCATATATAGAATAAAACATTGTAATACAGTTCAGATTTGGAGCATTGTAGCAACACACAAATCCACTGCTAGTATTTGTATTGTTCTTGCTTTCAAATAACCAACGTGAAATACTAATTATTTGAGAACAGTTGCTGAATATCTTGCATATTTCTATAATAATAATACATGACCTTGAAGTATGTAACATAGTTTTAAATACACATGCATAATTTAACTAAAACAATAAATGTGTCCTTTCCCTGATTATATTAGAAGAATATTTGTTATTATTAATAAATTAATGCTTTTTAGAAAATATGATATTTATCATTCTCTTAAATATCGTTCAAATAATATATTCGATCCCCCATTTGAAATTTAAGCATTTTTTGTTTGTTTTCAGACAAAAATGTATTATGCAGAAAATAATTATTTTCAAAGTACGTCAAATATGTGTCGTGTTCATTAGGGACCATTATAATAATCATCAATTGGACCAACCTGTCAACCGTTTTGTTCCCAAGCTTCAGTCATACTTTTGTTTACCAAATATTCCGCCGTTTCACCACCCGAATTATATGTCAATGAACAGTTATTAATCTATTTTCCATTATTATACGAGTATATTGTAAATTTGTAAATACATATGGCAGTTATCATTTACCGCATTACAAATTACATACAAGTTAAATTGTAATTAATTCATAAGAGGAAACAAGAAAATCATGCGTATGACATTGAAATAGTACATTGAGTTTAATTTAACCACAATCTATTTATAAGGGTTTAATAGAATTTAATATGTTATATTCGATCATATATGTGAATACATCCATCCATTATAATACTTATCGTCCAATAATCTCATGTCGTAGCTAGATTAAAACAATCTTGATTTGGGTCGCTAATGTCTGGTGTGTTTAACATTTGACCTGAATTACAAAGCCTGTACTCCTATTCATATGATGTCAATATTTAAATTATCACTCACTATTCAGATAAAATTTCGGATCGCATAAATGCAACTTGAACACGATCGATGTTTCGTTGAATGACACATTTGTGTATTTTTCCGGCATTTGATATAAAGTGAGAACATATTGTTTACTCATGAATAACCCCAAGCTTGACCATATTACAAATTAAACACATATTTGGTTAACCTATTATTTTTACGATCAATATGTATATTAGTTCGAAATAAAACAATAGGTATTTGTAAAATTATTCCAAAAAGTTCTTTTCACATTGTACAAAATTTAATTTAAATACATTGCCATTAAAATACAATTTTCCAAACTTATATATTTTACTATCGTTAAATATGAGTTTTATTTGTTCAAAGGACATTGAACATACCATTTCTTATCCACTATTTTTTTGATTTTATTTGCTACGAAGCACGTAGGCAAATAATAATACATTTCCCTGGAGACGGTTACAAAAATTGTGTATAGAGCAAAATGATAAATTCCATGTAATACAAGATATACGTACGTCCTTGACGTGATATTCATTACTCTGCTAACACAATGAAACAGCCTGAGGGAATTCTGCGGAATTCACCATAGACACGACATTCATTTCACCGAATGAAGAGCTAAAGTAATTTAGGTATTCCATTTCAGTACTTGCTAGTTAGCTAAGCATTCACAGGAATAGTTGATAGACTATAATAAACCAGTCGCTTTAGACGTAAACTTTGCAATAGTAAGACTCATACATATAACCTTATCTGGAGCAAGCTTTAGGAATCGCGCGGGCCTTTCAATTTCGTCCAATTCATCTCCCAGACACTCCTAAAGCCAATCCTGATGTACACTATCACTTAGAGTGAAAATATTTTTGAACAGCAGTAAAAAAATTTGCTCTACATTATCAGATGCATTCAATCCGACTCCTTGAATGCAGAATCATAAAGTATGTGCCCACTGAAAGCATCTAGAAATGTCAAAATACAAATATGTTTGCGTTATGAATACAACTCGTTGCAGGTAACATTTATTCTGTCACATTTTCGCTTGCATAATTCTTATTACAAGGACAAATGAACTCAAGCCACGAGATTTACTTGGATGCTCCTGAAAGAATGTCAAATGAAAAGTTGATGCGGTGAAAATGATGAATGTAAGTGAGTTATGACTGTGAGAATGCGCATGGTGGTGTCATGTTGAAGAATGTTTTGAAAGATTCAGGGCGTGAATATTAGATTGTGAATGACACGAAATATTGATGTAGCTAGAAGAACTAACAGAATACCATAAAGTTCTCAAATAGTTCTTCGTAGACTTACTATATACAATACATATACCTATATCTACAGGTATACATCAATTGTAAATAATCTTATAAACTGGAATTGGAGAAACGACAGCCCGACCTCATATATAATTCATAGTAAGTATGTATATGCGTATATCCTGGAATTTCATTTCTAGATGTAAAGCAATCGTAGTGTAGAACCTACTAATGACATTCTCTTCTTCCAAGTATCTGTATATGTTCCCATACATACCTTTGGCAACGTAATGTGATCGCACGAGCCTAGACGCAATTTGTAAAATCATTGAAATTAGAACATAAATCTCGCGCATCCTTCACTGTAAGCCAATTTGACAAATGGTAACGCATATGCCAAGAACTATCATGTACGGTGCCTAGTTAGTAATTAGTAATTTAAGTGTCAAATGACGCTAAGTCTACGCTCCTTCCTTTGAAGCTATTGTCTGTTTGTGAAGCAGGTCATATTTGGTGACATTGGTAGTACTTAGTTTTGGTTTTGTTTACCGATCTTGTAAAACGTGCGCTGAATCTGTTCTCATGTCACTTCCCATGTAATTTGTCAATGTAATTTCACTTCTTCTTTTGCCGCGGCGAATTGAGTTACGTATCCATTTGTAGATGCACATACGAACACACATCGTACTCACATTGATAGTGGATTACGAAGTGTGCGCTTTCTGCTGCGCGTCCTGCATTAGCAAGTTTTGTGGTTCATTAGTCGACTCCAATCTGGGACGGGAGCAGATAACTCGACAGCGGTAAAACGTACGATTATTCTTCTGACAGATGTTACGTCTCATTTATTCGCCACTCTTTTGCAGAATTCTTTGACTAGGTATGCAAATATGGCTAATATAAATGATTCCAGAACTGAATTGAATTATTTATATATATATATATATATATATATATATATATATATATATATATATATATATATATATATATATATATTCTAAAATATCATTTGAATTGCATTTAAATAATTCAATATATAGAAAATTCCGGGCGAATTCATTGTATTTCATACATTTCATTGGTGCAACTATTTATAACCAATAAATTAATTTCTTGTCATGAACTTGGTTCATGTATAGATGTGTATGTACTTCAAAGTATTCTGTTAAATATAATACTGAGAAAACTGAATCAAAGCTCGTGTGTGTGTTTGAAAAGCCAGTTAATAACAAAAATTTCATATAAGATAAAAGCTCTTTGTTCCGCATGACATATAGTCATAGTATGTTCAAACCAGAATGTACATTTATTCAGTCTGGTAAATCCTCGTTCTTGAACCACGGTGTATTTAGAATTAACCATGTACCGTGGCAAAATAAATAGATACATTCGTTCGCAAATATACGTATCGAATTGTACCTAATTACTAACTGCAAATTGTTCACAGATGCATGAACAACAGATTAATTAACGTCTGTATTAATCAAACATATGTTCCCAGCAAGATTTTCATTAATTAAATTGAACTAATCTTACAACACAGACATTTAAATTCGAGAATTATAATTTTAAAGAAATATAACAACGTGTGCCATTTCTTGCTGTTGACAACACTTCTAACTTTGTAATTTGAGAACTAGCCGGACTTTTCACAAGAAGTGCTTCACTTTGTTTTTGTTTTAAATCAAATTTCAACTTTCAATGTTCTTTTTTAATAAGTATAGGTACTTCTTTTTATTGAAGTTCGAAAGTAATAAAACTTTTTTCGTTATAATTAACTTTGAACACTTGTTTATTAAAAATTCATCTTTCAATGCATCATTAATTCTTTTTGAAACACAAGTTATTCGTATATGGCTGTAAGTATGTCCATTTTCTTTTTATAAATTCTATTAAAAATCTTCCAAGTTTTTATCAGAATACAAATAATTACCATAACATGACCTAGATTCAAATTTTCATCTTGAGTGAAGCTACAAAACATTAACTAAAAGCTATATTTTATATTATGCGCATAAGTACGTAATGTTAAAATTTAAATATGTAAATCGTAATACGTAATGTTTATTCAGTAACAAGTCACATAAGACATTCTCTTTATGATTAGTTTTACGTAAAGTTCAATCAAAACCCGTACTGCTTTTGAAACTATTATTAAATAATACGAATAGTTGAAACAAAATATATTTATATCTTGTTTTTGCTAGTGTCATATAGAATTCTATCCTGATTCTCTACTGTAATAATTTACTCAAGACTTGTGACAAAATAATAAAAAAAGATATAATAAATTTGCAAATACTGGAAGCTATGAGTACCGGTGATGCGGTCCTAATAATGAATAACTGCATTTTCATAAATCCACATTACGCAAATTAAGCATTTCAGTCTATTTATAATCCTCAACTTGATGTGTAAAAATAAAATATGTTTATATTCACCAGAGGCAGGTAATATTTTTACCTGTAACGGAAGGAAGTGACCGGATGGTGTTAAATTAGCGGTCAATAAGTCATTAACACACCTACATCGAGTGTCACCAAACTGATTTCCTTCACCACACAATCCATCAATCACAATGTTAATCTAATTCAACCACAATGTGATGCTTTCAAATATGTACTATATCTGTAAATGATGTTTTCAGTAGACGACATGTTGTTCATTAAAACTGCACGATTTAAATTATTTCAGTCTCTTTGACATTCATTGAAGTTACCGTGTTCGTTATGTTATTCATGACAAAGAAAATAATCGTATTTGATCTGACAGTGAGACATGCAATAGAAATCTGACATTGTACGGACAGTGCACACTGACATGAATTTTAGATCAAACAGAATACTTCCTTGCGCAATCGAGCATTAATCTGTGCAGTTAATTAATTCCAGCATGCAAATTACATTCACCAAGTATTAAAATTCACAATACAGTTATAGGAACTAGATTTAGCTCTGATCATCCACGCACAAGCTCACATGTACATATGTGTTGTATTTGAATGTTTAGGTTTCTTTGTTCTTGTGAACAGACTAGTCCAGAATCGGCCCTTACCTGTACTGTGAATGTAGTTGTATCCAACACGTGATATACACAAACAGATCACTAACTAGCTCACAACTGCGAACTGCCTGTCAGACAGGTACGAACTGAGCCAGCGAGTTGTACGGCGCGCCTCAGGTAACCGCGAAGTAAACAGGTCACCAGGTCGACCGTCCGACATTCGGCGGTCCAGTCTAGCGCGTATACACAAGACACCAACCCACCACCTTGGCACCCAGTACCGTGCTAAGGAGACGGAATATCACTCCTACATTGCTTGCAAATAAAACATTTTCCTTTCAGTAACACACGAAGACGGCACCCTTTTATTACAATGCAAACAGTTCAAGTTTCATTCTATACTTGTTTCTTTCAGATAATTTTAACTCGATTAATATTCACATACCACGCTCATTTATTGAAGGAGAACTATGTTTTATTCAAGAATTAATACATTAATAATGTTCACATTTTGTCAGAATAAAATTATAATTATTGACATTTTAAAATATGAATAATTCTGATGCAATAATTCTGTTATATAAACACTAAACAAACGGTTCACAGGTTGTTGAAGAAAGATATCAGGCAATTATCGCGCGGTATTATCACTGAACGCGGTTCTGCTTTCCGACCGGCGATTCATTTTATTTGTCACCTTGACACTGATTATAACCAAGTTCATGGTTGCTCGCTATGGAATCCGGGTACGCTGATTTCGTCACGCCTTTTTCACGGAAATACCAAGGTCAGTGTAATTAAATTCTGAAAGTGTACTTGCCCTATCCGAACAAAATCATCTTACAATAACTATTTTTACATATTTAAATGAATTTTTTATGGGATACTAACTTTCCATTCATTATATCATTATCTAATATTGTAAAATAATGTTTTGGAAATATGTGAATGGCGAAATAAAATGAATTAAAAGTATTTAAAATAAAAAAAAATTGTTCTTTCAGTCAGCAACATATCGATGTATACATACATTTTAATTAATAATTAAATAAATTAAATAATAAAGTAGAAGTATTTACTTCAAATCTTATTGTATATATTTTCTAGTGCTATATTTGATTAGAAAACTTAATTAAATGCACTACTTATCAAAACAGAAAACGAAAAATAATACAAGTACATATTTAGAAAGTATGTAAACCATTTATAGATTGAACTAGCAAATGGCCGGAATAAAATTATAAAATTAATCGAAAATTTCGATTGATTCTCTACAATTTTTTTCATTTAAATTATAGAAAAGGTAACTCCATTATTGTACAGATGAATGTATGACACTAAAATTACCGTAAGCAATGTACCACAAGCAATTAAAACATACAATACAGTAAATTTTCGCTATAATGTATGTGACTAATATTACTAACATTTTTTTACCTGGAGCTATCAAATTTCACGGTGAATAACGGTCTGTCCCGTAATAAGTTAGTATTTTGTGTTCTGTTGGTTATATTGTTCTTCATTAAATGACCGCAAGTACAGACTATGTTCATAATTAATCCATTATGTAAAACAATGAACAAGTTTGTAAACTGCTATAAGAAACACGGTACTAGACATGTAATTATCTTATACATACACACGTATTATATATATATATATATATATATATATATATATATATATATATATATTGTTATAAATATAATAATCTTCCTTAACATGAAGATGCGTTAAGACAAGTTTTTCTGCAAAAATATATTGAAATCTCCATGTATACTGTGGAAACGAAGTTTACTGCTTGTTTTCCTTAACCTGTTCTACTGTAAGTCGATACGTGCGTGTGTGAGTGGGTGTTTATTGGCATCTGTGCACCTCGAGCTACTTGCAATGGTGTTCCACATGTGTTCTACACTTTACATTAAACCTGTCTGAACATTTCACGGTCCTAGAAATTTGTTATAAATGTGTACACTATTATTCCGTTCAAAAAAGAATAACAAGCTCTTAAAAACACAAAACTACTAATGTTTTATAATGCAAAGCACTTGATACAATGCCTGCAATATTTCAATTTACTGATATTGAATTACGTGTCGAAAAATGCCCGTATAATAATATAATTTTCTTATTTTCATCTACTTTTCCAAATAATATTCTAAATATAGTATTAAAAGTTTTAATTTAAAACGGTTCCGAATTTCTAGTCTTAAATAGAAACCAACAATCCTGAACCTACGACACACAAGCCGTGACAAAATTATTCCTATTTACTGATGCGTTAAATAAATATATATGTAGTTTAATAATTTCTTTCAACAAACATTAATTTATAATGCGAAAAAGTAATTTATGATGTAATAACGGTTAAAATGATTATATTTAGAAACGTTACTGCTTTTAATAGTTAAGTTCAATCCGTAGCACTTAAATGTATAAAGTTTTCTGCAACTATTAACTGGTAATGTACAAACTTGTTATGGTACCATCCCTAACTAAACTCCAGTTTATAACTTAAATATCTTGCGGTAATAGCCAAATATTAACTCTAAGATTATTACCAATATATTAATAATCACAGCGTTTACAAGTCTTAATGAAGTATTAATACATGTAGTATATTATTTCTTGCTGTATATGTAATTTAAATATTCCACATAATGTAGATAAATCGTTCAGTACGACCTTGCAATTATACTTTCCTGCTGGTTCATTTTTCATATGTCTCACTGTTTTATTTGTACATTGTACATTAATTGTCATATGTACTGTTATATCACAAGGGATGTTCTGTGAATAACGTGCACTATCTTAATCTAATTTGTTGCTCATATCCACATCTCTATCCGAATTCTCCCGTCGAAAATATTGTTATCGCTCGGAAAAATAAAATTCAGTTCTTCTCTGAGTCTCATGTCAAATGTCCTTGGGCTTCGTATAACATTGTTACTAGATTATACAGAACTGAGTAAAGTGAAGTGTATACGTCACACACAAACTATACAAGGACATGTCTGTTTTCCATTTACGTAAATAACATGGAACCCCACGGGAGACATTCGGGCAGAAGGTAAATAAATGAGGATAACATCAATTTGCGTAGAAAACAGCAGAGTACCTAAATAATTCAAACGACGCGATGGATGCTCGAACTATACATACAAGATTTACAGGCGAAAAATCGCAGATAATCTAAAATTTAACAGGCAGCATATGAAATGACAGACAGAATTCGTAAGATACTGAAGGAATACTGTGGAATAAAGAGAATTCGTAAAATATTTGCCATTAAAACAAACCGAAATAAATGTATGTTGACTTTTCACTAACTTAGGCAGCTTACCATGTGATATTAAACAAATATTACGAAAAAATGAAACCAACCACTTTTCGAAGTTTTGTTGCATTATGACTTCTTTACAAAACAGATTATTTGTTTTTAATCTAAAGAGGATTATTTTTCCTTTGTTTCGAGAAGTTTTAATTGGTAGCATATGTTTCAACAATGAATTTGTTCACTTTTATTTCAAATTCGTTACAATTCGGCTGAACTAGCGATTTTGAGTAGACGATTTTAATTATAAATTCGTATGAAAAAGTTTTAATTGGCTTAGTTGTTGCCGATTTAATATTTACCTTAGAAAATATGAAAGGTAGAAAATATTCAGAGATCTTGTTGCTGTCTTCAACGTAGAATAATTCAATTATCTTATAAAGAACAAGTATTTTCTTCAAAATAAAATTACAACCGAAATGTACTGGTATTTATTTTATAATAAGTTAACCGAATATAGCCGTACTATATGGGTTTCATTAAATGTTGTCTTGCCTGGTAGAAGTTCCGTTGTACCGTTTTCGATTGAGTCAGTTCCTTTGACGGTTCATCCATATCCCCTACGTGGACAACCGGTAATATATAGTCAATGTGGTGCATCGATCCGAATCGTTTTATGTCGCGTGTCAATTCAATGGCATAACCGAATACCGGAACCAGTAAGCAGTAAACGGCCCCTGAACTTTATACCTATAATATTAGTAATACATGCTCATGACAAACATTACTAATGCAATCTGTAGTCTATGAACATTACTGAAATTTTTAAATAACTATATATTATTGTAATTTGATAATTCTCGATTTCCATTTACAATACACATTAATGTAACATAAGAACAAGCATATTAACTGTACATGATAAAACTTTAAAATAGCAAACACAATTTTCATCATATCCTTAGTTTGTAGAATGAATAATTGGCTTATGGTGAAATGGAAGCTTCTCGTTTCCGATAATGTTGATAATATTACATGCGCTGATTATATTATCGCGCCAGTGAATACGATTATCGGTAACTAGTTATCCAATGAGTATAATGTACTTACCTTCATAGATTTACAAAACTTGAACAGTTAATTTTGCATAAAATAACCGCCGATTCTATTTGCTCTTTGTATTTACAGTCCTGTCAATAACAGAATATATCCAAAGTAATTTATCGTTCAATACAAAGTAAACATAATTCGAAAATGTACACTATAAGACATTCAGAAAGAGCAAGAGCCCTTTGATCACTCAGGATATGTAAACAGCTACATGTATTACTTACCTGAAGGGGATGTCAAACTTTGAGTAGCTACATTAAAGGTAAAACGGAAGTAATTACATGATGGAGAGACTCACAAATGACAATTTACATTTATTTTATTGAACGTATACGTGACATATATGAACATGTATTTTACTGTTAGCTGTATTTAGAGAATAATATGCTGAAATATACCATGACGGCTTGTTAACCGTGCTCTATATTTATCGTCCACTGTACATTAATATACCAAACACACGCAACTGACACAAACACATGAAATATTTAGATGACACCGAATTCTATTATGGGTAATTGAAATGGCAACAAGCATTTAGGAGTACCTACGCGACTCCCCAGCATCTATTAACGTTAAGGTCACATATTTACACTCTTTTACTCTCAACTCCTGTTATTTCCATTGGAGGGGTGCTGAGGAGGCACATAGAGACACCGGGGATGTCAGCAAATTAGATTACATAAACCGGAAGAGCAGTAACCTCTCCTTCATATTGTCTCCTAAAGTATGGGTACATGAATACAATTATACTGCTGCCGTTTTGCTGGTAGATTTCAACAAGTATCATTTACTGATCACCGTCATCTCTGTATCAACAGTCGGATTACCTTGCATACAATCTGTAGCCACGGTGATGGCATCGAATTTCTTTCGAGAACCATCTCGATTTGAGCCGTGCATCGTGGACAACCGGTGCGTTTCGCCACTGCGGTCGAAGGATTCTTTATTGCAGAGTAAATCGTAGAATTCTTTCCGGAAATTATCGTTCAGCCAACCGTACAAAAGTGGATTCGAACATGCCGACGACATTCCTGTCATATGACAGACGGCGTACGTGACAATCATGTTCTGTGTGACCGGACCACCCCGCAAATCGGCCAACAAATTAAATAAATTCAACGGTAACCAGCTAATGCCGAATATTACGGCTATGGATACAAGCAAGAGATTTGTACGTTGCAAGCGACGGCCTCGCAAAGCTTTGCGACTTCCACTTGCATTTTCATTTCCTACGTATCCTGTCTGGTAGCGATAACGCAACTTGTAGTAGATCCTCAGGTAAGCCACCTGAAACCAACCAATACCACACATAGAACATTACACATATTCTCAACTATCAAACTGCTATGTAATTTCGCTCAATGTTATGTAAAACAACAGTGAATTCTAAATTAAATTAAAATTAATTGCGAACTCGTATTCCAAAGGTAATTATTTGATGAGAAAAGCTAATTTCACTAGTGTAGAATATTTGTTTTCGTGCACACGCTTCGTACATAGTATCAAAATACATAATATATATGAACGTTGTTATTTCGTCCATTAAGGTAATTACATGAAATTAGCAGGTGACACAGGACAGAAAGGAGACCACGTTATCCTCGTTCGTACACGTCTCTGACATATATTGTTCCACCATGTGTAAGTAACGTTTAAAACAAACGTAATCTAAACAAACATGACCCAAAGACTTGCGCAAATATTGGTTCATTTTATCCGATGTGCAATATAACTCAACAATATCGGGATAGATACATATTTTAGTTTCATATCAACGTAAGATTCATTTTATAAACAATATAAATGCAGCAGAAAGTAAATATTTAAATTTTATTCTCATATAAAACAGATATCCAACAAGTTATTTTTTTTTAACTTTTCTTTATATAATAGAGCATAAATGTACACAATTTTTAAGTTTAAGAATATTTATTTATTTCTTCCTTCTAGTTGAAGAAATCCGTGTGTAACACATTGATATCATAATCAAATAATTGTCGGTGATAAATGTCGGAATACTACAGTTTGGTTTCAATATTTTCTCCGTAAGTGGTTAGCTCCAATTCCCTTTGCTAACAGAAAGCAGGAACCGATAATTCAGTTACACTGAAAGCACAATTTGTCAGAAAAAGCAGGCCATTGAGTTAGTATCAACGAAACACTTGTAATTCAATCAAATAAAACAAATGATTGTATATATTTGACAAATGATACTATTATAACATCAACTAGAATATTCTGCGAACCTGAAGTTTGTAAAAAAAAATTCAGCATTATAATTTGATACTACTTCGCTGAAAATGTAATAAAAGAAACAAAATATGTTACATAATATTTTATATTTAAATTCTTGTTCCAACCATGGTATAATTTGAAATGCAATATGCTGAAATGCTTCTCATATTTTTTCGAATTATGCAGAATATTATTAAAAATTGTTGTTTCGTTTCCCTATAATATTTAATACAAGATAATAATATTTCGTGTGATTTTATTACCGACTCTATAAACAATAATAATAATTGTAAAAATAAAAAAGTATTTGCTCGTTCCAAAAATACAATCAATTTTCCTACATCATTATTCTCGAATGCATAATTTTGTAAATTTGACCAAATTGAAACATAATTATATAATTATGCAAGTAATTAATATACAATTAATTAACATATGAACTGTATATTATCATGGGATGTATTTACATGATTTTGTATATTCATTATTCAAAGTTAATGATATGTATTTAAAAAAAAATTATTTCATAATATGTTTTTTTCGTTAAAACACAACTTTCTTTACAATACCGTTGACAAAATATTATTATTCAAATATTACTACAGCTAACACTAAACATATTTCTTAGCATAGTTACACACTGACCTGTACTATACAGTTAAAAGTAGGATGATCTATTCCCAAAGAACATTTAAATAAATACGTCGTTTCAATTCAGCTACCACTGCAATTTAAGGCAATGCACAGTTTACAATTATTTCGTGTTCGCATGTTCGATATTTATTTTCCATTTGCAACGAATTTAGGTTGCCTTGCTCAATATTACTTTCCAGAATAACGGCAGTAAAAAAATTTCACAATCGTTTAGTTTGACTGAGACAGGTTCCGGATTCTCGATTCTGAATTCAAATCAATATTTTTTTCATTTTCTGAAAATGGCAATTGAATTTCTATGTTTTGTTTGAATAATACGCCGAAGGTGATTTATTTTTAATATGTAACGTGTTTTCTTTCGATAGAATTTTCACTTGTATGTATATTCTAATAGTAAAACATTTTATTCTAAGTTTTATATTTACAAATATTTCATTTGCTTCTAAAGAACATAATATGAATTCTAATCTACAGTAGTCTAGTGCAGTTTTACCTCTAAGCCATTTTCTTAATGGACTCTTTAACTATTTACAGATGCCGAGAAAAATGAATTAAAATTATAAAGGCTAACATTTCTCAAGAAGAAATGTTTCAAAACATGTCTAAAAAATATTTACTTTCCATTTGTATATTTCAATCTTTGTTCTTCATCTCTGATATTAATATTTGCAGTAGCTATCTTACTTATGAACAATATATATCCAAGATAAATATATGTCTGGGGATATCTTCATTTAACGGGATTATTTATTTTAATGAGAATTTTTATGACGCAATTTGCGAAAGATGAAACGCATCATTCTTTGATATTAACAACATAATATATAAGTTTATGCGCCACAAGTAAAATTGATTAATACGTTAGACTTCTTTCAGTATTAAATAATACTTGCACTTAATGTGTTTTTTCTTTAACAATTTGTCCGAGTTCTCATTAAAACAACAGAAAGAGGATTCTATTTGAAATGAGTTGGTATGTAAATTATCAAACATTGGTGTCAGTTTGGTTGCATACGAAACAGTAACTTAGATATCACCATATATATCAGCGAAGTTTTATTTCATGATATACTTTGTTCTGGTATAAAAAAAATAGCAATTCCTGTTTTATTTTATAGAAAAGCATACGTGAAACTTAACAAGAGTATTCCGTATAAACTCCAGAAGACGTATGATTCATCAGGAACATTTATGTTTTAAATTGAGATCCGATTTTCGTTATCTTAATTGAAACAGAAATCAGTACCACTTACCGAGACTGTTATAATAGGCAGCACGTACTGTACCACCAGTGTGAAAATTGAATAGTAAGCTCTGCCATGTTCGATGGGCCATTCCTCCAAGCAGAAACTGATGCCATCTATTCCGAGAGGAGGTAATTTAATTTGATGATAGTTGAGGGTTCGGTAGAGGAACATTGGAGATGCCAAGACCAAGGCACTGATCCATATTAAGCTCAAACTAACTCCGGCACCCATTAGCTGGAGGCTCTCCTTGGTGGGATACACAATCACCTATTGACACCCAACACAAATCCGTCTTTGACAAAATAAAACATAGGCACGTGCAGTATTTCATACGACCATGGTATAGCAAAATATTTATAATTGTTACTCTTGATATTTTGAAACACGATAAATATTTTTAAATGCAACAAAAAAATGCCAAAGGGACACGTTGGTAACTTAATTTTATGCCCGATAAGTTCGTTACAGAAGCCGTATTGATTTTTGAACGTGAGTGCTTTTTATTCTGTACCTAATGAAAGGCCAATAATGTAATTATGAGGAAAAAGTGTCTCAAATACCGTCCGTAATTTAATGATACGTCAAAATTAACTTTGCTCTTAAATCTTCTAATAATATGTGCGTTTTAGTGATGTTATTATTATTCAAATAGGTTAATTTGTTAATATTCAGATATACTTATACCGAACTATATTAATAAAAGATATATACTATCAATGATTTTATTCAGTTATGAAATTCTAAAATTTGTTTAAAATGCTTTTTAAAATACTGTTTTCATATCATATACATACTACGTAAATAGATGTTGTTTTCTTTAGATAATTACTTTAAATTCGAAAAAGTTGTTACCTAATTTTAATTCCTTCTTTACCCATTCTTCTATTATATAAATCTCATACGTATCACTTATATTTACTGCATAATGTAAATATCCGCTTGAATTATTCATTATTATGAGCAAATTAATCATAAACAAATGGCGTAGGTAGAGATATTCTGAAGCTCTTGAAAGCACAATTGATAACAAGATTTTCTCTAAGAACGCAATGGAACATGTTTTGCAAAGTATTCAGTTAGCATTCATAGGTACTTCCATTTTATTATAAAAAATATTTATATTTATATGAATATTTTATTAAAGAATAAATATATGTATATTGAAAAATTAGATGTCAGTGATAAAGCCGAAATTTTCGTTTAAATTGTTTGAAATAAAACTTAATATCAGTGTAATACAATTTTCTATCACGAATACATTTCTATTGTTTGAACTTTTTAATATAGCATATTGCTTACAACTTGCAAACATTGTATGTTTACTTGGTAAGTAAATAAATGCTTCAGTTACAATATATTAAAACATGAATATAGAAACCTTTGTTTCTTGCTTCATGTTCATACATGCTGATACCACAATGTACCAATTGTGCCCTATATTTCTAAAGTAAACGTAAAAGCTTTTACTTGCAAATATCCACCGTGACTGCTGGAGCCCGTACTACATTATTTATTTTAATAGCACAGAAATAAATTGAGTAAATAAAACCGTTTTCCTATGCATTTATTGCATCGTGCTAACATAAAATTATGAAACTTGTGACATGCGTTCGACACCGAACATAATATACGCTGTGTATTGCATCAGTTTAACGTCAATCTAGATTCTAAAGGGTGCACAATTTACCTGATAACGATCCAGAGCAATGGCGGTGATGGAAATTGTTGAAACGAATATACTTGTTGCCTGCAACGTTCCGATCATCTTGCACACGACGGGCTGTTGTCCAAGCGGCCAGTACTTTGTCAATATTTCCACCAACGTTAACGGCATTGTCACCACGCAAAGTAAAAGGTCAGATACAGCCAAGTTTACGATGAAAATATTACGAGCTGTTCGCATCGCAGGCTTTCTCGCCACCGAAACAACCTGGAATCAGATTTAATCATCTTCTAGATGACAGTTTGAGAGTTTGTAAGAAAAATCGAACATGGATTTTTTTTTAATTTCTCTCTGAGGTAAGACACTCAAAAAATGTTTAGTACACATTAAACTGTAGTATTCATATGATAGTTTAGTAATGCGGAAACAGTTTAAAGTATATTTATTAAACAGTACGACAATAGTTAATGTATTATGCATGTAACAAAATAATTTAATTATTTGAAGTTGTCGAAGCATCCGAGCATATGCTAACTTTACAATGAAACCTGTACACACGAGATGTGGAATAATTTTAATTAGTACCAGGTACAGTAAATGAAATTAAGATTTCCCTTTGTAAATTAAAACAAATATTTACCCATGACACATATAGAATTACTAGATCCACTGTTCAAATCAACAGCGAAGTAAAATCATATCGCGTAATTCATTTCCTTTCGACTGCAGTAAAGAAAGTTTTAAAAAACAGACAAATGGAAAGAATTGCAAGAGGATGCAATTAGTTACCTCCTACACTTTAGATTTCAATTTTGTTCACGTAAGTACTGACATGAATTACAGGTACATAAATTGATTAAACTTCGTACGCGCATTCAGTTTGTCAATGTCCTGCCTCAATCTTACAAGATTGCCAATATCAGTTCAGCACATGACGGATAAAAATCTATAGGTACATATTTGAGATGCCATTTTATAACATCGGAACTAACAAATATTTCTAGTTTAATAAAAGCATAGAACGTCAATAATTCGTTGCGTAAAGCAAAAATTCCTGCCCGCTAAACTAGAAAAGTAAATTCTAGTTACATTCAACTAGAATATTTATCATACAAGCAAACAAAGACCTAATTATGCATAGAAACGTTCGTGTTTCATTTGTAAGACTCGTTCAGATAATATTCGTTCTAGCTTTTAATTTTAAATTCAAATTCTCAGTTCGTTGTATTGTTATTTTCTAAAATTGTTTACTGTAATATTAACAGTGGTAAACCCAAAACAAATGAAGTAAAAACTTAATCTTAAATTTGCGCGGAATCAACATTCGCAATATAGAAACCACGTCACTAGCAATCAGCTGTTCGCGCTGAAATATTACAAACCTCAGATGTCGCACCACGAGACGAATTACTGCCATCTATCCGCCAATACTCGCACCACAGACAAGGTAATTTGCAACGGTTATTGCGCACCAAATCCTACCTTACTATCTCCGACAATTGCCCGCAAATATACTATGAGCGCTCAATCACAGCTAAAATATACAGCATGTCAATTTACGTAGTTTTATAAATGTTGATATATTACAGAGGAACGATAAATGTTTAACTTATACGAATACATTCATTTGAACTTGATTCACATACAGATTACCATATGCTACCTCCTGTATAAATAAGTTAACTTCGTCGACAAATGTCATAGCGACGAGAATCAACAATACAATTAACGCAAAACAACAGTGATTTAATGCAAAACGTTGTTTTCGTATCATCATTCTCTTGTGTGTATGATGAGTTGATGGTTGCCAAGTGTACGGGTGACTATGTAATTGTTATGGGCACTTGCGTATGGACACATGTATGCTAACATTCCAGTACTCGAAGTGGAAACGATACGACGCGGGCAAACACTATTATCTCGAAAGCTTTTAAACATGAGTGGAGGAATAAAAGGATTTATCCAACACAGTGGTAGTAATTATTAGGTAAATAACTAATTCTAAAAGCTTTTTCGCATTCCTTATTTACGTTAGTGATATTTTACATTAGCTTGATTTCGCAATACCAACTCGTACTGAATAACGGCTACTGGCTTCATTGTTATTAAATTAATTATAAACTTCTTCCGAAGTCCTGCATGCGAATGGGATTAATATTTTGTGTTTCCTGGTTCTGGCTTCCGTTGATGAATTAGACATTCATCTGGTAAACTGACCCTACTAAAATATTAATATAAACAATGCTGAATTATGAACTAGCTACCTCCCATATATATATATATATATATATATATATATATATATATATATATATATATATATATATATATATATATATGCAAAGTATGTAAAAAAGCTCAGCAGAAAATTAAATTTTTATATATAATGTACCTACGCTAACTTCGTTGTAAGAAATATGACATATGCGATGAGAAAAATGTAGAAATTTTGTTACGCTCGTGAAATATCAGTTTATGCTTCAATATAACATGCTACAAACATGAGTTTTCTCAACGTTGACATTTTATATTTCATGTGCCGTGAAGAAAATGCATTTATGCGCCGGAAAATAACTTTTAAACCGCAATATCCCTGATAAACGAACACTAATGCTTGTTGTCGTAGGTTTTATGTTTAAACATTGCAAACATGTCTTAAAAACTGAATACTCTCTGAAGTATATTTCAGAATACTTATTTAAGGGTACAGTTGAGTTGGATTAGACAACGGATGAACAGAAAACGATCATCTCACTATACACCGTGACGTTATAAGGAATATAAAACAATATCAGATTATAAACAGTTTTTAATGAGAACAACCAATTTTCTTTTAGTACAACAAGTTTTATCTTAATATATCAAATGAAAACTACTCTTTTAAAACTTATTATATCGTTTTTTCAATTATTAATTTCAGTTATTTTTAATATCTTTCCAAAGATTAAATAGCAAAATTCAAGAAAAAATTCCAGCAAATTTATAATTTGTCTGTGCCGTGAACTAATCTAATTATTATAACTGTTAATAAATTTCACTATTTCAAAATGTCACTACTTTCAGATAAGTATTCGTCAATATTCTCGGAATAATTATTCCTGTTTTTCATTCAAAAATTCAAATCACAATTCATATTAGCAGAATGTAGTTAAATTACTTTTCAGAAACGTGATATTTTTGTGAGAAATGTTTTTATTCAGTACATGATTTAAAAAAGCTCTTTATGTGCTGAAAACTTTATATTAACCGACCTGGAGTTTATGCGAGAAGTTTTTCCATCTATTTTCAATTGTAGGTTTTTTTTAACTGTGTCTAAACAACAAAAAGAATATTAAAATGTAATGTATACGAGTATTATCCGTGGCGACTAAAAGAGACAGGATTATCAACAAAAAATAAAATAAAATTACGTATGCTATATTTAGTAACAGATAAATGTATTAATTTTTGTAACAATGAATATTTCTAAATTAATTTTGCTATCTGCTGTTTTGTCGCATCAAGCATTATGACCTGAGCCGCAACAGTAATTTCATAATATAGTTACTATGTAGTAGTTTCAGATTTACACATGTCACGTTAAATGTGCTATCAAGAACAGTATGAATTAATAAGTATAATTAATAAAAACATAATTAAAAACGTAGAAATAAAAAGCGAGCATGTATGACAAGGTGTATGGATATTAACGAGGCAAGATAGTTGTGTATGGATAGGAGCTATATGACGAGCAATTGTTAAATATACAACAAATTAAATAATTAATAGATTAAATTAATATTAATTAATTCTTCTCAATGGCGAGTATGTTTACAAAGCTCAGTTTTGTTTACTAGTTTTTGTTTCAAGTTTCCCCAAAACCGTTAAACCACCAATGTTTAGTTTATGCAAACCACAAGAGAAAGTTCTGTATTCGAAGTTACTTTAGATACTGAAATTTAAGACAAACAAAGTTCTCGTTCAGCACGTATAAAAAAACATCATACATTTGATCCAGTGATCAGGCGCGATGCGCACTTACCACAAGTGTATTGCCAGCAGCACCCACTACGATCAGAAGACTGTACATCGCAATGAGAATTTGGAAGGCGGGCTCATCGACTTTCCTATTCTGCATGTACTGCGTGACCAGCACCGGGTTGAAGTTCATACTGGCGTTGAATATCCACGATATGTTGTACGATCCGTTACTCAGCGGAATATTTGTCAAATTCGTACTCTCCATTTCCATATTATATTAGGTACTCTTACACAAAAGTGAAAAAAACAATGAATTGCCGAAAACAATATATAAATATAATTGAATGAACATTCGCACAACGAAACAACAATTAAAAACAAACAAACAAATAATTTGTTATGCAAATTATAATAATTAATTTCCAAATAAATGATTTCTAATAATGCCGTTCACGCATGGTCGTTCTGCAAGTTGTCTTCATTTCGAATTTAATCCTGAAACACATTCACATTGATCATTAGGATTTAATTTGAAACACTGTAGATATTAAACTATAACAATATTTCCCGGGGTTATTCAATTTCTAATTAATCAAATTAAAACGTCTGTGCCAGGCACATTTATATGTTATTCACTAGATATTTCACCAAACCGTCCATGTAACTTTATTTCCATTCATTGCATACATTCAGTAATTTCCCGCTTTTGTGCATATTCTATTCAACGATCGAACGCCATTTTGCAGTTTTAAATAGTAGCTACATCCGTTTCCAACTAATGAATACAAACCAAAAGTATACATTTTCATGTGGAAAGTAAAATATTGTCCCCATTTCTAACAGAGTACATTCTTGTAAATGTCATATTCAAAATGAAAAAAAAATATACATATTTCGCCTTTCTCGACATGTAAAAAGGAAACTAGAGTTTGTCAATTTAGCCTTCAAGTTAAATTTACTAACGGTAATGACAAATGTTACCCACATTAGCAAGCATTCCTTATTGATTAGCAATTAGCGAGATGTGAAAATATTGTTGCAGGATTAACTTAGATACCACCAAACTATCAGCTCCGCTGTGCGGGTTGCAGTGATACGGTTATTATACTGATTAACAACATTATATCTATAATATTTGTTTGCATATACTCTGTCGGAAACAATTGTGATTACTTCTAAACAATAAATTTTAGATTAAAAGTGTAAACAAAAAAATTGTTCAGAATTAAAAACTGCATAATATGGCGACATAAGCGTGTTTGGAATATAATTATGTAATGAAATTATGTCAACATAATGAACTTTTGATGTAAACAGGTATTTTTGATTAATTTTTAATTGCATACGTTAATTTAACGTAAATATTTTAACTCTGAGAGAAAGATAAGTTTGAACGCTGTGCCACAAAGTTTCATATGTTGGCTTTGCATAATTGATTTATTAACATACACACACGTGTAAGTCTGCAGCTGTGGTGCATACATGACAAGAGATTACACCGAAACACGCAAATACAAAGAGACTACGTCTGATGATACAATATTTATATGAACAAAGATTAACATATTCCCGCGGTGTAACAATGCACCACACTGAGATCAGTAACTTTTAATCAATGGTATTTTCCGCCTGTATTTCATCAAAACTCCCCGATTTTCACATTGTGCATCACAATGATTTATATCTTTCACCACTGAAATTTATTAAGACCTAAATCATCTTGTCAAACGGCGCTGAACAAACTATTATATGTATACAAAATTGATCTGTTTATGTATGAGATAAATAACTTAGTAAATAAATTTCTCCACAAACATTAATCACATCTTATGACGTGAAACAGCCATTAACACTGGCAGTAAAAACTACAATAACTCAATCACATGATCCTAGTTTGAAACGATCGTCGAAGATTCGAGCTTTTATTGCAGCTTTTATCTTCGTTATATGTAGGTCCCTGACCTGTACGATAGTTTGGTTGCCTACAGCAGTGGCGTTGCCAATTCTATTCAACATGAGATAAAATAATGTAATATTGATCGTAGAAATGTAACAAAAATATCTATATTATTTATCTAATAAATATACTCTATATTTTATATGACTAGAACATTTTCATTTCTCCATATATCTAATTTCAAGTTCTTTATGATTAAATTCATTCTTTTGTTTCTATATTAAATAAAACATTTTAACATTATATTATTTATAATATCTACGTCAAAATAGGTACACAATACGTAAAAAAAATAGAAGTTCTAACTTTTTTAATATATATTGAGATTTTGTCGCCTTAGAATTCTATCCTGCTATATTTCATCTTCAAGTAGTTTTCTTTGTAAACTTCTACGCTTTCCAACGGCTAAACTTCAAAAAGAATTTACAATTGAAATGAAATAGTGCTCAGTGCTTATGGTACAAACATGTATATTATTGTAAGAATAATTCAAAAGTCACTATAAGCACAGCAGTAATAGTTTTCCTAATATAATTTAGGAAACATTGATTTTGTACATTTTGCATGTTTTCTGTTATCACAGGCATTTTATTTTTTTGTATATAATCTGGATTGATATATCATAGTATGTATTCATTATCCGAACAATATGTACCGAGCTTATATCCGATAAATCCAGGGTATTAAGCACTTCATATTTTTCAACGTCATTGAACATGCTTCCGATAATATATCCACTACATTACTGGTACGTAAATGAATGCATTCATTAAATTTTATCGCAATCTACCGATTCAGGTTTAGTTTTCATCACGTCATAAACTGCGTACCAATTAACTGCCCGCATTACACGGGATTCCCACCCAAAATGTAAAACATAAATTGTACAAATCTAAACACTGCTTGGCAACAGACTTATTTGTCAACACCGGTACTTTTTACTAAACCAGTCTTCCTGTTCTAATGAAAAAAGTTTAAATGACATTACTCAAAGAAACGGCAACTGCAAGATTTGTTTTATTGTTCTCTAGCATATATCTAAATCACTATTTCATTCCCCTTGCACACTTTTATTTTATATCGGAACTTTTCGCATTCAGTAGTTATTTTATAAAGAATAATTTTAAGTTCAATAGGAGAGCTAAAGTTTGTATATAGTGCAGAAAACAACTATTTTACGAATTGAAACTAAATTTTAATGCATTGGTACACATATACCTTATTATTTACTTTTTACATACCAATAGATAACATCAATGAGACGTTCGATGCAGATATCAAATGGCAAATATATTTCTTCCATTCTATCTGTGCAGAAGTCAATATTTTACTTGGCGAATTTCATTCATGTCGTCAGCAACGACGTACCACTTCTAACAAAAGTTCTGAATAATTTATTGGCACATTTGGTAGTCACTAAACTAAAAATTTGCTTCTAAACTAGAATTTATGTTCTTTTGTTTGGTCTGCCACTGGCATTTATCATTGTTTCGAAGCGAGCACTGGCGATGCGTTGTACATTTGATTTATTGACGAACAAAAGCCGAACGGCGGAAAATAAATGTAAATTAAAAGTTAAATATGAAAAGTTATGTGTTTTTAGTTTGTTTCAGCAGTGTTTGTTATACAGTTTGCGAGTTTCCACTGATTCACTGGTTGCATTATTATTTGAACATGTCGTACACTTCAATATTTGTGAGTGGATAAGTTCAAAAGCACGCACGACTCAATCCCGGCTCTCGATTTTGTTCCAACTGGTATGTTATCCTATACACGACTGTTGTCACGACAGGACCAAATCCTCCTTTTATATATGAAACCCTGTAGCGTCCCGACGCGCAACTGCCGTCGTTCCCCCTCCATTTTCGCGCGTCTACATGCTCAGTCGACGCCACCCCCGATTACCACACAATGTATCTACGTGGCAACTCCAATAGGACAAGCAAGTGTTTAGTTGCTGGCTACTTTAGAGGATCATTATACACCACCATATCAAGAGCACGGTCTAATTGCTTATTGATATGTTATTAATACAAACACAACGATCCCCGTATGACATTAAACTCGTAAGAATATGTTTTTGTAACGAATTAGCATAGATACAATTTCATCTTGTTCACGATTTATTGTACCATGAACACAAACATTTCCTCGAGACCTGCAAAAACTGCTATATATCTCTCGTGGAAGTAACCTGAATCCCGAGCCATTCCTGCTATTCATTTATCAAACTATATAAGATACCTCTTTTCGTAGTTTGTGCTTCCTGATGCGAATCTCTATCTTATAACAATATAATTGATTACCATAATAAATGACATATACATGTATAATCGTTTAATCTAAGCTTACAATCCTGTATTATGTTAATGTGTTCACAAGTATTGACAAAGTGTTATTAGAATATAAAAACACGTAATTTTGTAAATGAAAAGTATGTTACAAATTGTCAGTGTATGAATAATTTTTTTTGGAATTTATACTGCTAATTGCTGTAATTATACGTGACCCAGTCGTTCAGAATCGTATAATTTATGTAAAGCGTTCATGTATTTTGAAAAAAAAACGTTAAAATTTATTTGAAACCTATATCCGTTTTATATATAAATGTATTCATGCGAATTGTAAATGTTGTTTTACAATAAATAAAAACCAATAAAAAGTGTGAAATATAATAATAGAACTCGTAATTATGTTTTGTTGTTATATTTACTTATACAATTTTGATTATTGTCATGATTAATATTTTGGTGAAAAGAGAGATCTATGTAAACATTATTTCATCACCTAGCGTTGGATATTACGACGTGTTTATATTTGCAAGTATGGAAGATAACCATTTATAAAATGAGTCCGATTTTAACCAGATACGAATGTAGAATATTCGCAGAGAGTATGCAAAACAAGCTAAAATTGTAATATTGTAATAATCCACTTATATTATTACACACAGAGACCCACGTCTGTATTCCTAATAGTGTTACTGATATTAAATTCCGAAAACTACAAATATTACTCGACTGTATATTCGCTTATACCACTTATTTAAATTAGCACACAACAGACAAACATTTCTAGCGGCCTTACTAACTGTGTACGCAGATATGAAGGATTTGAAGAACAAACAAAAAATAAAAAGAATATCGATTCGTTTCATAGTTTATTTTTAATAAAAGCAGATGAACACCTGTATTATTAAACATTGAGATGAACAGAATCTGTAATACGGACTTCTTACAGAACTAATATATGTACATATGAATTATAATTTTCCGCTGTATAATTTTTCATAAATAAAATAAATACGGAAATATTGGCTCAGATTGTATCTCGAAGCGTATTTGATGACAAATGAAGATCGAGTTTGATAGTTCCATTACACGGAAATAATTTTATGAAAAACTAACGACTGCAGAAAGAAAAAAAGTTATGAAAATGTTGGCGCGTGTGTGATTTTATGGTTCCACGAAGTTATGGTAATTTTTTTTGTTATACAAATGAGCTAGCTGTGCCATAGAGACCTGCGTCGATACGCCACGCTGACGCCGCAGTTTTTAAAACGCCGTCGCCTCTAAATTCTGATCGGAATGCCACTACGTCTAATTTTCAAATGGCGAAAACGACGTCCAATGCAGATTTTTTATGGTTTTTCCCGTGCAGCAAGTATTTAACTTGTAAATCACCTAATGAATGATCAAGAATCGATGCCGAACTCTCAGCGAATTGTCCGAAATTTATGTGCCATAAAAGTCAACATCAAAGATTAGGAAAGTAGCAGAGAGCTTTTAACCATAATTAAACCAAACCTGTTTATCTAACACGAAGTAAATTATTATTATTATTTCATCTATATGCAGCATATGCTACAGCGAGCATATTTATCTTCGGAGAGAATCTGATATCGTTTTAGTTCCCAACTCAAATAGAAGTTTTGATGATGCAATATGTTTCCGTTTATTTCAACCAAAAACAGAACACCATGATTCGTGATATTTTTGTACTCTAATGAGGAAAATATTTTATATATATTTCCAAGATTACATCACAATAATATTGTGTTATGCTGACGTCACATATCTCTGTAGATACCTGCTCCACTGATTACTATAGTACGAGATCAATTTTCTGATATACTGCCGTCACTTATAGCTGGTCAGACACACACACTGAACTACAAAATTTAATCATTTATATTAAATTCATCACCATCACCCATAAATCATGAGTTACGTTTGAAGTTTACTCCCAATTTAGTTTAAAATTTAACTCCAGTTACGCACAGCACTCATCTGATAACCGGACTTGACCTGGTCATTAAAAATGTAACCGCGTATTCATTACAAGACATGTTTGGGCAAACCTTCACTTACCTACTGCATAATTGATCATTGGTAACCTACAATTTTAACAAACGTGAAAATAATTAACAAAGCATACTTTGTAAAAATAATTGTTCCGTAAAATACTACGGAAAATGACAAATTACAGCGGATATTATTTTTGTAAATGTACATTACAGTAATAATTCCACTGTTCAATTGTTGGGAAGATACTTAGGCCAAATTAAAGCGTACCTCATTATGCAATGTTAAAAGTAAAGTGTAGTTTTCTTGAGTTTATAATTGCACATTATTCTAACTTCTGGTAAAACTTCTTTGCATTCTTACATTAATTTTAATATAGTAATTAAAATTTTTATTATCGAATTGAGACATAACTATTTTAGATCTTGTCTGTAATGATGTTTACTTTTTTTTCGGTGCATTCACGAAAACGCATTACGTTCGAACAAGCGCGGATTTAGGCATACTTTTTATGGGCAGTGGCCCAGGGCTAAAAGGAAAACTTAGGAGCAAAAATGTATTCTCCTGTCTCAGATGAATATACCTCTAGGCTAGGCTCGGTTCTGTCTCAAACTGGGTTAGCCCGGGGCCTAGTAAGAAAGATTGCCCTTCGGCAACGAAACTTGCCGTTATTATTTCATCTTTTTAATCATTCTAAGTCAAACAATATTGCATATAATTTTCACTTGCATTATTTATTTATAATTATTTACTTCTAATTAGTCACCGCAGTAAACCAGTTACGAGTTAATGCAAATTATTTTTCTCATTAACATACAAGAATTATCTATAATTATTTCCGATACATTCTATAAATGTTTCAAGTGCCTGTCTTTTAATAATCCCTATAAGCTGGGCACTTCGAATTTTTTAATTAGCATTATATAAATAAGCTCACAGGAATTATGAAACTGGGGAAACAGTTATATTTCCACTGATTAACATTAAGCAGATTTGCTTCATTATTTCGAATTTTCCTTGTAGGATTTCCAGGAGTAAATAGAATTTCAAAAGATAATATAAATATCAAGATGAATATTTTTTGCAGAACAGTGTTCTTTGGAAACTGTTACATATTAGCGCATTAATTAATTTAAATAAAAAAAAATATGACAAGCCTACTCTACTAATAAAAACTCAAAATAATAAAGTAACCTAAAAAGTCAGAATTTTGTTTTATTTGTAAATTAAGTAGATTCAGCCGTAGCATGGCTGAGCACCGAAAAAAATTAGAACACTGCGTTAGAAGGCGGTGAATGTACTGTTACATATCTTGCTGAATCAGAATGTTTTGTCCGAAATGTCTCAGTGTAGAATGCAGAATGAAGTATTTCCTGATAGGACATACCTCCGAGGCATCTATTTTGTATTAGAACTGAATATATTTACATAGTTTTGCTTACATTATTTACGTCAAGTATGGTTATATAGGCTAGAGTTTATTTAGTTTTATTGGCATTGCTATAACTCTGTCACTCACAAGGTCGATGTGAAATATGCATGCATGCAGATCACCAGGCAACTTACTAGATTCGAGGTATAAATAATTTAGTGCCATCTAGAATATACAAACAGTATGCAACATGCATATCAATGACAACATCAGTTGTATAGCATCCATATCGAATAAAATATGCGTGAACTTGTGCATAAAAGTAATTTTCGTCCTATATAATAATAATATTAAAGCTTGCACATTAATTACCGCTATCTGTAAATCTGTATTTCCAGGAATTCGTTACAAAAAATGATAACAATTCTGCATAATATATGGGTTAATATTTTATTTACATTGGTATATTATCATACATTCGAATCACAATGAAATATGTACGATAATAAATATCGTTTAAATTTTTAAGAAAATTGCACTTTTTTTATAAAATTAAATCAATAAATAATATAAATAACTTACAGTACAAAATGTACAAGTTCGAAGTAGAGTGAAGTACTGATAACCAGAACATAGGACAAGTTACGTCTAATGGCAATCCTGGATTATCTAATCTGTTAATGGTATCAGTAGTTCAGCGTACTTCGTGAATAGCACTGGTAAACCGGGTAGCGTATGATATGAGTATTTACGTCGGTCTATGAGCTGAATAAGCTCTGCCACTGGTCCATTCCTTGGCGTAACCGCCGTGGTGACCGTGTGCGCTGTGACCATACCCGTAACCGGTTCCACCAAAGTCGTGCTCTTCCACGTGTGTTTGTGGGTAATGCGGTTGTTTACAAATCTTGAGCGTCTGCAGGTACGACGGAGCCACTAAGAACAGCACGACAAGTGCCTTTTTGATGAACAGCACGCCGAACAGAACTGCAGCCAACAGTACTTTCACTTTGAACAATTTGAAGAGAATAATGAGTGGAATCACTAATGCAGCCGTCTTCTTCTTCTTGCTTCGGGATGCAACTTTATTCTCAGCAGCTGAAACTAAAGAAAAAAACATTGGTTATTAAATTCATATTACCTCGTTCGCTCCAATATTGCAACTGATCAAAATGAAACATGACGATTATATGCATCATGCTCGTGAACTAAATGCTTAATAATTTATTTCAGCGTTACGTTAGCTTGTGCACAATTATGCTAACTGTCAAGACATTAGTGTGAACTCGTGATTGTGATATTATACCAGCGACGTAAACATGAACTCATTATGTCAAGTTGTACATTGTCTGTTATTCACGTAAAATATGTTGTTTTATTACACCACCATTCGGGCAATTTCGATGAGATGATGTTTAGGATTGCTCATTTAAGATCCGCATATACTAATATTACAATAATACAATAGTATACATTTACTGATCGCATTTGATACCGCATTGAAAAGAAATGAAATTAGTCTCTTTTTTATTATTATTTTCGTTACCTAATTCATGATTTGGTTCGTCTGGATCGACGATCTTAGCACTGGCTGGCAAAGAAATTGAGAGTGCTCGGCTACCCAAAAACACGTCGGTTTGTCTCTGAAGAAATTTAACGAATTTCCTAAACTCTGAATCACCGGACATCTGTCTCGCCGCTGGAAATAGATTAGCCGTAGTTTCCGGTTGTTCCAGCGTAATAAACTCCACTACGCCATCGATAACCTTGGTCGGATCCCCTGTGACTTTCTTCGAAATATACTTTGCAACTTCGTATTTTCCACACGAGTCAAAATCACTCCTAGCTCTGCATTTCTCGTGTACTTCTGTGATATATTCATCCACGGCGAACACTCCACTTAAACACAGCACAACCGCCACAAATGTAACTGCCGACGCAATCATTTCGTCTCTTGCTTTGACTCCTTTCAAGAATCAGTTACTCCGGTTTTTCATCAACTACGAATTCTCACATGACGTCGTCTAGTTTATATGCCTTCGAAGAATAAGGTCAAAACGTTAGGGTAGGAGTATCTTTTGGTTAAGTTCCATAAGCCCACTTCGACATTGGACACGCCTCGCGAATTCAAAACATCCTGTCCATCATATTCTTCCGTTAGAGAGACGCACACGTTGGCGGAGGGAGATCCACTAGCATTGCCACCAGCAACACTGGCAGCTTCGAATCAAAAAGAAAGGAAAACAAGAGCGGATACACGAGACATGTACTAGCACGTGGAGGGACTTTTGGTGGTCAAGTTCACGGTCTGCAAGCCTTCGATAACGCACACTAGATCATTCCTTCTTGTACCTTGGAACATACTGATAATTGACCTGCTACTATACCGACCCGCGGCTTATACATATTTATGTAATTAAACTTCACAAAACCCAATTTTTATCATTGTTTTAAGACTCTATTTTTAAATAAGACGAAAAATAACGGTTTAAGATATTTTGTGTGTTCTTAAATGCGCATGGGTCACTACACTCACGTCACTTACTTTGTTTAATGTAATTATTATTCCTGCACATGCACGAAATCATTAAGCGCATTAATCAATAACAATTATGTAGTGACAGGCACAATAATTATTTTTTTTATATCTATCCTTTTTATGATTTAAAGATCATGCAATTATCTATTATGCAATTCCAATTATCTTACTTTTTAAGATGTATTGCAATTTAAAAAGTTTTGTTAACAATTTATTCAATTAATCAGGCAAGTAAATGAGTTACGTGTATATTTCTGTATGTATAGTATTAATTTAACGTGATTTTAAATAGATTTTTATCAGAGAAATAAATCGAAAATCTAATTAACTGCAAAATTTAAATCAAAATACTTAAAATAAGTGCTAAAAATTTCCAAATTTTTATGTTAAGATTTTCAATGTCAATAAAATGGTTTAATAGCTGCTATTAATGAACATTTTGAAAATCGGTTTCCTTTTTAGTGCAAGATAATATCGCAGAATAAATTATAATATATTCATGATCAAAATAAACATGCATATTCTTAAATATGTATTTACATAAGATAATAACAAAATCAATTCGAATGACATATTTCTTGTTGAAAACAGATTAAAAATCTATACAATTTTACGACTGTCAAATTAGATACTTCATAAAAACACACAGGATTTCAAAAAACCAAATAACAAATTCGTATCGTAAAAAATATCTTCAAAATCAACGTGTGCATCGGGAGTGGACTCATTTTGATGAACAAAAAATAGTCACGGTACAATTTATTTACTAATTTCGTCTATGTGAACTATGTAAATTATTTTTTTATAATATCCGCTGTTCTTCTTAACATTTTTTTTGTTTAATTCATATTCTATAAAATTATTCAAATCGGTACAATTCAGTTCCTCCTCATTTATAAAAGTAACAACGTAGATAAACGAGTGGCACGAATTCGTTAATCTTTTAAGAACACCGGTAATTTCATCATTAAATTAGATACTAAATTTCTACTTCTGGACCAAATTAAAATGAGTCTATAATTCCGGTTCAAATTTCCATACTGGTAAAATTGTGATGATAGAAATGTAAACGTTCATCTCTGTAAGAACCAAGAAAAAAATCATTCTGTAGAAATATTGTTAAACAAGAAGAATTCTGGGCAAGTTTGTTAACATTTATATTCACCTTGCAATTTTATATTTCATAATAAAAAGAGATATGCAATGAATTGTTGTTATCTCACAGTATAGCAACCTACATACAAACAAATATTTTATTCAATAAACTGTGCCACCATGTATTAATAGACATTAATCAATGTGGGATTATATTTATTTGCTATGGTGTGCAAATCAATCGCATAAAACAAGACAACGAAGTGTTTGATAAACACACATTTGCAGTGAATATTTACATTAAACTACAAATAAATAAATCCTAATCCATTTCAGTGCGACAGCAATCGCGTAGTTAATTATAACGAAGTATTAGATTACTCTTTCATTAGTTCCAATCCAGCAGTATACAGAAAGTTGAAGAATCCTTATAAAGCTTATACTATAAGTATGTACTGGATTGATTTACTTCAAAAATCATGTCTTTGTACGAAAACTCTTTCTAAAATTTCCATTACAATATTTGTTTAAATTCTGTTATACTTTACGTGAAGAGACATTTGTATCAGTTTGCTTGCAAAAGGTAATTTAAATAAACACGGGTCACCTTGAATATTGGTATGCATTCACATGTTCAATTTACAAGTAGTTTATGGAAAATACACTCTTGATGCAAACAGGAAAATAAACAGGAACGTTCTTAGCATTGTCATTAGACTATCCCATATTTGATTTCCTACTAAGGTTGACACAATAAATTAATTTCCTAGCAATTCCTCCGTTTACATGTAATACAATACTAGATATTTTCAGCCCACAATTATCTCGTTTCTCATCATCAATAACTCATTCCTCTTACATATTTAATAGATTATAGTATAAAATGTAGCATCACAATACAATCCTAAAATTTTTGATACTAAACCTTAGTCTGAAGGTTTATTTTCGTATACATTTATTTTACACAGGCTCTTTTTAGTGTTATAAAATGTATCGAACAAATTTCACACTGAACACGAATATCTTTTGTGATCTGTTAAACATATTTAATTAAAAATTAAGCTTATACATTGACAGCAAGTGTAGTAAACTTTTAAAATCCTGCTTTTATATAAAGTACACACGGTTCCTGAAAATGGTTGGAACCGAATTTGTAATCACAAATTTGTGTACCGTTATCTTTCGACAATGCAAACTGCTAAAAATGATTTGTTCAGCAACTGCCTAAATAAAAATGTACTAGTATAATGTTTTAATCATAGGTTTTTGTTTCGTTCCAGCACCAAAAATGTGCAGCCATCCATTAACTTTGTTGAAGAACATAGTTCTAATTATTAACCTAAATTCGTTACATAAAACCTGAATCCGCTGGATATCAAAAATGCGTGCTGACCTTGAAACCAAACGCGTTCTAAAAACAAAAATAGTAATATGAACTAATGAACTAGATAAAAAAAAATCAGATAGATACACGATACGTGTTCGTGCGTATTTGTAACTAAAAATAAGATGGATATACTTATATTAGACAAATAATTAATCAGATTAGTTTAATAATGACTTTTAATAATGAAGTGTAAGGACTAAGGATCATTCTAAAAATGTACCAATACATTCATTTATTATCTTAATACCTAAATTAGAGGAATATACAGCGTGAAGCATAATGATTAATTCAATAATAAATAATAATTATTAATTCTGTGCCTTAATTTTCTAATACACTAGTTAAAAATGTAATCGAATAATTTCGAGTATAGTCAATAATATATAAGTGAATATCATTATTCAATTGAATCCTCAAACTGACCATTATCACTCGCTTTTTATACGATTTCAATCAATCAAACTAACCCAGATATTTTTTTTATCAAGCTTATGAAGTTTAAACAATATAATGTGTAATTAATTACTACAAATGTCAAAGTGCCTTGATTAAAAGGTTTTTTTTAATGTACAGTTAGATTTCTAATGTTAAATTTTATTTAATTATACCTTCAGTTTCGTGTTTTTGTAATTTCTGCATACCTCACACTTTTAAAAACTTTTATAAAATTGTATTATGACACGACGCGTCAATAATAATTTACATAGTCTAAAATTTCAATCGATAATGGTGACTTTGCATTTTATTTTAAATAATCGAAGAATGCACGTAAGCGGAACATTAATATGAAGACATTGTTTTGGAAGTATGCAGAATAACTAATCACATTATAGATAGTATCTACAATCAATAAATTAATTACAAATGCTACCTTCAACGAATAGTGATATTATCTCAACAATTTATTTACTATGCACTCCTATATATATATATATATATATATATATATATATATATATATATATATATACATATATATATATATATATATATATATATATATATATATATATAAACAATATACATTAAGAATAAAGCATTATCTTAATATAATACGATACGGAAAACAAGTAACTTTTAATCAACATATATTTTAATGCACACCTTTAATCAACCTTCCTCCTACAATGTATTATTACAAATCACCGTTACATTTCTATGCTGTCATTAAATAATTACTATACTGAGAGTGGCTTAATATCTCATTTTATCTTAATATATGCAATGTATTACGAAGATAAAAATAAAAGCTATAAAAAAAATCCACAAAGGCCTAAGTCAACTGGAAAAATGGGACAACTAAAAGAAAAAACTAAACAAATGTGAGACACTTGTGTAAAATAAATTCATAGTCTATTAATTTCCTAATAAAAAATACGAAAATTAATACACGTATTTATGTATAACCACAGATAAATTTAGTTTATCTAACTGAACGAATGAAATATAAAAATTTTGGAAACAACACCTAAAATGATTTTACAGTTGGATGCGAAAAACAACAGTCCGGCTACTAACTTCAGTTGACAATTTAAGAAGACCTAACCGGAACAACATTAAAACTCATTTATAACACGCAATCGTTACCAAAAATAAATGTTCCCACGAAGAATTCAGATCAAACCAATAATAAACTCAATCGAAATAAAATATATTTAGTAGGTTGATTATTTATTGGATATGGAACGAAAGTGCTCATAAGATAATTAATTAAAGAGAAAACTTATAACATAGGTACGTATAGATCATTAAAATGGATCAGTGTAACCAACATGATATATCCAAGTGGACCTAACAATTAGAGACCGATTCAATAAATTTTTTCCTTACAGTTCTTTGAAATATGATATTAAAATATATTACAATTGTCGGAATAATACAATAGAAACAATTGCATGTTTATGTAAATAATTGACATATTTTGTGTATTACGTACGTAATAAAAATGTATGATTTACTTATATTTTAATGTCATGTTCCTAACAGTAAGCTTGTTTATTCAAAATTTGTTTATGAAATACATTGCCTTCACTGCTAATCCTGTGTATTTTTTTTTATTAATAAAATAAATAAAAATCTATAGAAAAAAAACCAAAAGAACCCCTAACATACACATAATGAACGTGAAAGTACACACTGCTGAACAAAAATGAATAATAATTTATTCAAAACAGCCGAAGAGTAATAACTAATGCTTTATTGGTATTTAAAAAATTATTCCTTTTCAGCACTCAACTTTATGTGTTTTTAATAAGACTTTGCCAGAAGGCAGATAAAATATAATTATTTCATGAATGTCTGAGAATAATATATCCTTTAAGAAAATTTATATCAAGATATTTTATGTAAGAAAGTTTACTAAATACTTATTTATATATCATAATTCTTTTATTAATAGGTTGTTACTTTTTACGCTATTCCATATTTATTTTATGTGGATATACTCATCTGTATTTATTTTTGAAAACAAAATTTTAAATCTTTCATTTTTTTTTAAGAAGATAATATAAAGATATTTATTTCAGTATTTGAACACTTCAATAAATAGAAATTTAGTTGCCATGGTCGGATAATATCACCATAATCATTCTCCCATAAAGTATATTAATAATTGCATGAAATCATACAAAAAAAACCGTTATCGTTTGGCTATAAATAGTTTTCTAGTGTTCTATAAATTTTTAGGCGAACGTAAATCAGAACGTGTCGATCTGTTTTCATTAAAATTATAATTTAGTTGGTCCATTAAAGATCATTAATTATATGCATTAAAATTTCGTTAATAACAGCAATGTGTTCCATTTTTCGCTTCCTGATATAGTCAATATATGTATGGATGCTTTGTATGGATCCTGATGATAAAATTAAACATCATTCTCGAACCGCAATTAAGACAATGAAACGAAACGATACGTCTTCAATAATTCTTCAGGCCATAAAATCTGTATAGATATGATTGATACAGGCTCTGCTCGTCCATTAAAACTAAATAGGAACTCCATAGAGTCAATATTGCCGAAATAATAAAATACGATGGACCATCAAGCACTGGTAGATATCCACTCCAGTCTCCAGTCTATACATGTCACTCTAAGTGTAGTTCAGATTTCACCTACAATGATACTATAGCTGACATGTGTGAAACTAGATATATGTGCATGAATCCTATAAAATATTTCACCTACATAAATGATATCGTTCTCATTCTTTTAAATAGTTCATGTTCGTCAACGATTAAGTTACTAATTCGACGATCTTTCCAGAAGATAACGTACGCATATCATTAACGCGGCAGTGAAGCAAATGCAGAACATCGTTAATCAAAATATCTTGGATATTATTTTACCATATGTTGTGAAATACCAAGAAAAAATTAGTTTAATGCTCAGGTATTTTTGGTAACAACATATAGTCACATTAAAGTCTACTAAAACTATTAATATCAGTTATTTAAACTAGAGCAAACGGTTTTACATCACCATAAAATAAAATATAGTTTGAAATCAATCAAATAGGTACGTTTATCTTATAGATGACGCGCAATGTAGTAACAAGCATTATACAATTTCTTTGACCACAAATAGCAGAAATTGTGTTCATTAGTTTAGTTTCACACCGAAAATGGACAAGGATCAAATAATACGTGGATACGCAATCTCGTATCGTGTGGTATCTGGCTTTACATAATCAGAAAACATACATGAACTTGAATACTTTCCGCAGATCTTGAAATCATATCAATAAAGTCCATATACGGATACATAGCGTTAATGGATGAAAAATAATATAATTAATGAACAATTACAGTAAGTACCTACGCATGTTCTTTATTTTACTTCGATAGCATAAATATTCTACAATAGTTATGAAAACAGAATCATTCTTGCAAATTTACTATTTTTAAAATTAATAGAAATTTATCTGCATGTCATTCATGCATCTGGAATATAGTTTAATATTGTTTTGAAATTTATATCATTACAATAAATTAGCCGTCCAGCCATTGCGATGTATAAAAATATCCAAGGAATGTGCGATTATAAAAATTTTAAATTACAACACTGTAAATAAATAATACATATTTTTAGAATTAATTGCAAAAAGAGGATGCCTACCAGGCGAATGTATTATTTTATAGTACATGAAAAACAACCAAATTATCTTTGAATTATATGCTCAATTCACGTGTACCAATTTAAGTACCAAGGAGTTTGATACACGGAAAACAAAGTCAAAATCATACTTAATGTGTAAATATAATAAGCATGAAATGAAATGTAACTAAAATGTTAAAAAAAAAACAATGAATTCCATGCGCAAGACACGTATTAATGTATACGTAATTTAATTACAGTAATTTGAATTTTTTAGCTTTCCGTTTTTAGACACATAACTGAATGAAATGAGTCGATGTGTTGAATAGCAGCAAACTAGGAAATACTACGAACATAACCGGTTCTATATAAATGTCGTTAAGTAAAATCAAAGTGACATTTACTGCAACTAATGTATATCTAGTTTAAATTTTATTAGTTTATAATTTTACCTGAAATGAATGAAATTACTGAAATGTTTAAATGTATCCTACATTATTAAACAGAGTAAGATGCAAAAGATAAGTTTTAGGACACCTAATTTAGAAATTTTAGTATCTCGATCTACATAACGGCTTCCTAAATAAAAATAAATAAATTTTTACCGATACCAGTAATTGATCATTTCTAGTATTACAATAATTGAAGACGTAGTTTATTTAATGAAATATATTTATGTGAAATACTGGTTTAGAAAGCCTACATAGCTTTTTTTAATTTGTTTAATTAAACATATTTCGTCAAATTGAGTACATTGTATATTCTATCCATTCCTGTCATATAAGTACAGTATCTATCTGATAATGTTCTTATCTAAGTACAGAATAACAACGAAAATCATGTACATACTTATGTTTATAGAGTCTTATTTTTATTATTTATTTATAATTAAAATAATTTCATATTATTATTTGTCATTGTGATTAATGTTTATCATTTTATCTATCCGCGATAAGCGGGGCCTTACTCTATATACATTTTAGTTGTTTATTTCCTTAAGAAAGTGGACCTACGAATCGTAAAGTCGATAAATTTGTACACGTAACGTACCATTTGCTCTTAAAATTAGACCAAACCACAGATATACACATCAACAGTCAAACAAATGTCGCTCAACTGACTGAATATTTAAAGAAAGTATTAAACTTATATTTTTATGACCTACGTATAATACACCTAACGCATAGTTGAAATTTAGATGTATAAATAGTTCTTCTAGTAGTTAAATATTTCTATCTGTTGCGTAACTGTAATGCATAGTATAAATTCATGCATTTTTTGCAAATATATGTTGTATTCTGATGCAGAGCTGCATACGGAAACAATGCGGGTTTTGTATTAACAATTTTTAGTATTAAAATAGTAATTTTTTCGTTGCATGTTTATTGAAATTTTTAAACCAATTCGGTCACCTAAACGAATGTGCATGGTTAAGATTGGTTAAGATTGTCAAAATCACACTTAGTTATGTATGAATCATACTTTTTATATACTAATATAATCGAATTGGTTGTTAAAGTTTTGTCAGGCCAGCATTAAATATATGTACAGAAATAATGAAGAATAGTAATTATAAAAATACATATATTTGAATTATATATTATTTAAATCCCGCGCTAGTAAAAGTAACAAAAAGTTCCTATAGAGATCGCTACCTGCTATTGGCTGCGCTGAGAACACGAAGAAGATAGCAAGAAACAAGATCAGCGAACAGTATTTGACGTAAATGTAAAATGGTGAATTGTGTTTATTCAACTCACCTCAATAAATATTCAAATTTTAAAAAGAAAGTTTTGTTTTAAAATGAATAATATTCCACCTATGAGTAACGGACGATCGGCAGAGACAGAACAAATGGCAGGGCCGCCGCCTTGCCTAAAAGTGTTTGTGCAAAGAGATTATAGTGAAGGAACAATTGTCAAATTTCAAACACGATTTCCTACAGAACTGGAAGGCAGGGTAATAGTAAAAAATTAACGCAAAATACACCGATTGATGTACAGTTTGTGTGGATAAAGTATAACCTATAAAACATTTCAGGTCGATCGACAAACCTTTGAACATACTGTCAACCAACTAAACACATACTTTGCCGAAGCAGAAAAAGCTTCATGTTCTACATATTGTGAAGGATGTTTAGCCTGTCTCACTGCCTATCTTATTTATATTTGTAAGGAGACACATTATGAAAAGGTATGTAAATATTTCTCGATAATGGCTTGGTATACTCATAAATAATTGTTCTTCCCAGTGTCTTCGAAAGGTATCCAAATTCATTGCAGAACAAAATGAAAGAGTATATCAACCACGAGGATTAATAGTAACAGATCCGTGTGCAAGAGGACTAAGAGTATTAGAAATTAGTTGCCTGGATCGGCCACCGAACGCATGACTCGTACTATCGTACTCCGCACAGGAGTTTTTCATGTGATTTGACTTGAATAGTGTGTTCACTGTTCGACATTGCCCCGAAATGAGGTTTATAAATAAAACAGATATCAAATATCATTAATCTATATTTTCAACATGAATACGTTTGATCATAATTATTATATTGTACAGTAATAATTGTTTATTATTGATTATTAATATTGTATGACTAATTTATTAACTTTACAAATATACCGATTGTCCATTCTTAAAAGCATCTGAGCATGATTTATTATTTTTTATCTTAGTTTACTTCTACAAAATATTTATATAACGATTTATTCTTTATAAAAGGGGTTTGTCACAATACAGCACAGAGTTTATGTCTTCGTTTAAATTTGTGACGGTACTGTGGATGTTGTCGGGGACATACGGGCGCTGTATGTAGCGTAGTCACTGTAAGTTCGATGTCTTTCGTCTCGGAAGGATCTGCAAATGAACACAAATGTGTAAACAATCGTTGAACTACGTCATTTCATTAGCAATGTACCTGTGATCGCTTCAACTGGTTTATCAATTGTATCATGATCAATCCATGTCAGTCCCATTTCTACTTTCTCCGCCAAATCCTGCCAGTGCTGTCTGTTCTCCAGTGTACCAGCATACAATGGCCGTACCCATGGAAATGTTTCGGACATCACACGGTACAAAGGTAAACATATCACATCGATGAAACCGACTTGCATCTGAGGCAGTTCATCCTTCCGTTCTCGGTCCATCATTGCCTATACACAAACATAATAGTGTTGAGTTAATATTTACACTCTTAACTATTATTTAAAAAAAATACCACAGGTTCTTCTTTCAGTTGTAACCGTTCCAAATCGCCTTGATCGAAAAATTCATCTGCTACTAATTTTGCAACTCTGTGTTGAACGTCCCATGGCTTGGCTATGGCACTGACATCACAAGCCGTCATCATCATTCCACAGAGTACTAGAAATCATTACATTGTATTGTTAGGTGGTGTTCATTATTATTATTTCTCTTTGTGTCATACAAATGTACAGTAGCGACCCAAAGGACGGTCGTCTTTCATATCTCGTATATTTTACTGTATTAAATAATTGCTGTATACATTCCTTGAAAATCAGTGTTGATTTCATGGAGTAGCAGATTTATATCTGATCATTGATTCCTCCCCGACCGAAAGAGCAAGATTAAACGCGAAGCTGTATTGATTTTTCATTTGTCACAAGCTTACTTATGGATACACGAGCGGATCCCAATTTAAATTACTAATGAACGTCTGAATTACAATTATCAAATACAATTGATTACTAAATCGAATATGTTAACTTTTAACAGTAACGAAACTAATATGATTTGATTCGATTTTTAATACATTATTTGAATGAATAAATTGTGTCAATTACAAAATCTTTTTATCTATACTTACATTCTTTTTTGTCATCACTTTGCCAATCGAATTCGCCGTTATCAATCAGTTCGTTAAATCGATTTCGTTTCTTAAAATACATGGCTAAATCCGTGGAGAGTATTGCCGTTTCAACCGTTTTCATTACTTTTCTGTAATCGTCCGGTGAAAGCGCCTGAAAAAATACAACGTTTATCTTAGAAATCAGATATGCCGTCACAATGGGACAGTAAAAATATTTATTATATGTACTAAATATCAACTGGCTCAAGTAATAAATCTTTTTCCGGAACCATTCGTACACTATATACCTTATTTACTTTTGAGTTTCATATTTACTTTGTACCATCCACGACCCACCTACTTGGAATATGTTATTGTTGTCGCTGTTCAATATCATGACGCACTGATCGAAATGGTGATGTTCCATGGTGCTGGTAGTGTACAAAATCGCCAGTGGCGATTCTGTTTTCATCTGAAACGCATTGTTCGTTCCTCTGTGGTCCAGATCATGACAAAGACACGCAACAATCAGACCTAACACTTCCAAGTCCTTCATGAACCTGTCCATCTTGCCCGTCTTGAACATAGCAAACATTGTCTGTGCTACGTTCAGTGCATGTCTCCAATTATGATACTTGACAGGCCGGTAGTTTTTCTTCACGCTAAGGATCCATCTGCACAGTACCTGTAAAAGAAAATTCATGAAAAAATAAACCTCATTCTCATTAGAATGACTAATAAGATTGCAAAGTATCAGTAAAGACGTATGAGTGATGGATAAATCATCTGTGTTTATCAATAATTTTCGCGTTAAAATCTAATTGAGTTAATAGAATGTTCCCAAAACCATACGGACAAACTGTTTTTAAAATACTTTATTTTTAACTAAAACAAAAACAAAACAAACTGGCAATATTCCAGATTACAAATGTCGAAATAAAAAATTGCAAAAATATACTTTCACTTTCACAAAAAAACTTTACTGAGTAAACTCCAATAAATAAAATGTTAAGCAAACAAGATCAGTTTTTAGGTCATAAACAAAAAAGTAGTCGGTGTTGTATCAAAACAGTCTTTTATCCACAACAAAAAAATAAATCACAATTCTTGTGGAATTCTTCAGATCGTTTTGATGAATTCAGGTTCTTTATAGCCCAGAATAAATTGGTATAAAATATTTGGTGAATTTATCAATATAATTTAATCGTAAATCCAAATGTGAAAAAGTAATAAATCACCTGTGCAATCGATGAAAATGAACATCGTTTATAAATAATATTTGATGCGAAGAAACTTGTATAGAATAACAATGAATCTTAACTTTCTGACAGCGATGAAAACAAATTCAGTGACTTGGAAAATCAAAATATGTTGAACTTGAATCCACATATTTTTGTTCTGTTGATGCATTTCATATACAAAGGAATTCCCTGAACAATACGTGAATATGAGAAGATGGTTTCAGTAGGTACGTGGCTGGCATACAAAGCTGCAAATGCCCACGGAAACAAGAGAGGATAAAAGTGTGTTTATAAAACAGAGGATGCATTTCCTCCATTCAGCCCGGAGATGAGAATCAATACACGTAAAATACCTATGTTGTTTCACCCTATAAAGGTGTTTTATATATTCCATTCTTCTCGACACATATTCTAGAGTCGATTTGTGAAATAATGTTACAATTATTTGTAAAATGTAAAAAACTACGTAGTTAAAACACCGTAATTTAATGTCTTACTTTAATTTAATTTGTGTACAATTGGATCAAAGCGAATACGATAATTAAATTAGTTCTGTCAGGAAGGCACAAGCACGATTACTGTTCATCTGACCTTTAGTTTAATTGGGTAATATCGATCCTTTCATATTTATAAATTGTTATTGAATCATTATTCTCTTTCTGTATTAAATGAAACAATCGTTTCTTGTTCAATGTTTCATTAGAAATACTTTATTCATTCTCATAAACTGTTTATTATACCCCAATGATGCTCAAATTTAGAGCACGTGAATTCCAAATTCAACTCATCTCGCACAGTCTCGCAGGAGAATCATTGTCGTAGCGAAAATCATAAAAGTATGTATGAATCGTGCATAAAGGGCTCTTCGTTAAATGTCTCCCTTAACGAGAAAAAGATCAAAGAAGTCACGTTCTTTTTTCACTGAACATGGACCTATCTAGTAGGCACTAAACCTGTTATTGCGTTTTAAAATTTCTGTACGATTTTAGATAGCTTTGTATATTCACAGATGAAGAGATTATACTTTTACATAAACGATTTAACATACATGCATGTAAATTCCTTTTGTCTGTCATCAAAGACATTGATCACGTTTCGAGCAGGCGCATTTTTGGTCAGTGTTCCAGTTTTTATGTAGGTTAAATTAGTCACCATGTTGTGTGATAAATAGTCGACTTACAACATGATTGCTACATCGATAAATTCACTGCTATTTTGTTTCTTCGCCGTTCTACTTTGATTCAAACAGATAGTGATCACATAAGCTATAAAAGAATAAAACTAAAATCAATAAAAACATTCTTTTTGCTTCTCAGTGAAACGGCGAGACTAGATACTGTGAACTAATAATTCTTTTAAACAGTAAAATCCGACTTGAAAAATAAACATTAAACTGTACATTTCGTCCTGCTGTGTGAAACTGAAACACATAACCCATTACGGGACCCGAATGACAATGTAAGTGCTCGCAATCTGTTTGATTGACACAAGTATTCATTTTGTTGTCAGTTTGGTTTTTAATCTCGTTACGATGAAAAGCGTTTGCGTCAGCGGCTAAGAGTGACAACTAATTAAATTGTTTTTATGGGCAATAAAACAAATTAAGTATACTATATAAACACGTTAACAATAAGAGGCCTTGATTAAATTTAAATCAAGAGCCATTGAACAAACTGACCAAGGAGAATACTCGCTTGTATAGCACACCATGAAAATTTAATAAATCTTTTAATCGCCACGTTCAATCCACAAGGGAGTATCTACTAAAAGTCGCAAACGCTTGTAGAAAGAGATATAGCGAGAATTAAAGTGAAAGGCAGGAAGAGAATGAAGCAGTAAATCCATTTATTCATTGTAGGGTACATTTTGGTATAATGTTCCGCAGCTTTTTTCATTATTCATTAACCTCACTTTTATGCGGGCACACAAAATGCTACTTTGTCGATATCTCGTGCATTGCTCCTAAGCTCGCTCAGCCTGTCAAATCAGGCCTTCTCGCGTCGAGCGTGTTGTTGCGAATAGCCTCTTTCAATGATTAAACACCTTACAATTCACTACGGCTGATGTTTAGTCAAACTTTAAAGAAGAGCTACTGAATAATGCTCGACTATCAAAGGATGTGTCACCGCGAACAAGATCGTCTCATAAATTGTTAAAGAGACTTTCCTTCGGCGGCTAAAACTGTTGCAGCTTTCTGAAAGACATTCCCTGCTTTGAGACCTGAAAATACTCCACCTACCTCGTATGGTATGTGGAACTGTTGGACGAGATCGCATTCCAGGAACATCCGAATGGCCGCTTTACACGTGTCGTCATCGTTCAAGTCGAAATCGATGAATGTGAAGCTGTACAAGTTGTAGATCTCTGCGGATGGTATGTCTTCTTTCACCAGACGAGACGTCACATCGTTGCTGGCGGTTGCATGATATGACAAACACTCCAATGCTACTTTTTGTTTCGCCATAAGTTTGCAGGCGTTTTCGTACATTTGTGTGTTATGTATGCCAAGACCGCAGAAAATGGCGAACGCCTCAAACAACGAAACGTCACAGTCCGTAAATGGAGAACAGTTTGCTTTATTTATCAACTGCGCAACACCAATAAGAGTTTTTTTCCCGTTAATAATCGGCATACACAGTATTGTCCGAGAAGTCACCGCGTCCGTGTACGTGTTCTGTTCCTTCAGCCACGTTCTTACGTCACCGATGTTGAGGATCTGTCCAGTGCTTGCCGCATAGCCTGCTATTTGCGCCAACTTCGAGTTCTGTAGATCCGCTGGCGACGGTCGGGACACGTGCGTTTCTCCGCCGAGGGCTCTCAGTTCGAAAATCGTCGTGAACGGACACGGCCTATTAACGCCGCACACCCTCATATCTTCAGCTGTCACATTGCCCGATTCCCGACGGCTTAGGGGTTCATGTTGTGCTATTGCTTTACAGGGACGCTCGACGATGCGTTGCAGGTGACTCTGTAATCATAAATCATCCGGAGTAACACAAAAGATCCTTCGTTTATTCATTAAGGCGTAATCAAATATCGTCCAGTCTAAAAATAATTGTGTATGTTTGTATTGAAAATCAATAGAGTCCACGGACACGTACAATACAAACATCGGACATATGTGTAAATTTCTTAAATGAATTAGGCGGCTGCCATAAATGGGGTCACAGATTTAGAAGCAGACGGGGTTCAGCGGAATTTCAACAGATGTGACAGGTATTAGGAGGGGGTCTTTTAAAAATCAACCATCACGAATTTATCCATTAGGAAGCTCAGTGTGTTTTTTCTGCAGTTTTTAATAAAACAGTTTTTTTTTGTTCTCTGACGTGACGTACGACGAGAGCAGGGTAACTGGTAAGGTCTGACATAGGGGTTGATTGGGGTTAAAATTTTACGAAAAACCTGTGATATCCTTTATGAAAACTCCTTAAATATCAATAGATTATTTACAATTGCTTATATTTGTTTTCATTTGCATGTATTTCGAAAAATTATATTTCGATACATTGTATCTCCAATATTAGTTGGGTATAAAATATCAGTGTATGTGTACGAAACGTTTCGTATTAATAAATACAATATAGGAAAGTGCTGTTCTACCACTTATTTTCAAAAGAACAAGAAGAGAAAAAACTCATTTCAGTACGGCAAAGCCGTAATTGGCGAAACGTTACGTTTATTTTCCGCCTGAAACATCGTGCCCGCTAGCAGTTAATGGCAAGCACATCGGGCGCCCGCAGCGGACGTTTACCAGCAACAAATTATCAAATGCCAAGTATTTAGTGCGAGCTAACACGTACACCGCCATTTACCTTACATATTCCCTTTGTCACTGGCAGCTTCATCAATTATTCAACCTAATGGAAGTCCCTCAATTATATTTGCAGCTCCCCAGGTTAACCGTTTTAACTAATTATGATAAACTGTTGTTATACTAAACGAAATTATTACGGAGATTAGATTTTACACGGAGCCATGGCAGTTCTCCAAGAACGGAAATGAAATGAACAAATGTATTGAAAATTTTTCTTTACGAATAATTTATTACACGAAAAAACAAATGAATAAACTTCCTTGGAAAAAGAACAAGATTAGTTCATTTCAAAGAGATGTTAACGTAATCTTTTTAAAAAATAACAGGAATCATTATAGTAAGAAACCACAAAATTTTTTCAATACTATAAATTATATCTCTGGGAAAAAGTACCTACCATTTTCCTACATAATCAATTATTGCTTAAATAGATGTAGAATCTATTTCTTTTAGTAATGACGTTCTTGACAATAATAACCGATTTTTTAAAAAAGTAGTGAAACAAAATAAGTTTATTTTGATATTAACAAAGTTAATGAAGTACTTAATATTTAGATATTTGTTCGAAATGTATACACGTAGTGCTGGTTTGTACATAAATTATAATCGAAACAAGAAAGATAAGCCATCAGGTCGAATGGTTATATATTGCTCTGAAAATATCGCAGATGTCCCACTTTATGGATATCGCTTTAATTACGGATAAACAGAAAACAAGCATTTCACAATGATTGAATGCACGGCTGGCAGCCGCGAGTGTCAATGAGTGAAATGTAAACACAGCGACGCGTAATGGTATTAATTATTTTTCGGTGGTCGCGCACCAAATCAAAACCGGGTGCTATCAATTAATCCACATGCCAAATCCCTATTGGCATTTACGCAACAGATAACGCACTATTATCAATGAAATGTTCGCACATAAACCTTTTTTATTTAGAGATTTGTTCTGGCTTTATTCAACAATATATAAGATCTGATTTCAAAGTAAAACCAACCAAATACGTAATTGCGTAAAATTACAAATAATAATAGAATCATGAGATGAATATATTCATAGATTGTCATTGTTTTCAAAGAGGTAATTTATAATTCATTGTTCAACAATTAATAGATCCCGTACTTGTTCTTTGCGTAAATAAAATTGCATTATGCGGGTATGACAATTTTAGCAAATTAAATTACAAGTTTACAAATTAGTTCTAAACAGGTAAATGTTTTACTATATCAAACAAAAGATATAAATTTCATGTTAAATTTATATTTATAGTATAATACAAATGTATATTTATAAATAATTACACTAAAGTGCAAATGTCTGTATTATGTACAGCGTAATGCTATCTTCCAAATGCGTAATGTTTTTTCTACATACGTATATCTAGTATTCTTTATGTAGTTGTAATCATGTTTTGGCTTTATAACATTGCAGTAATCTTCTTAAAATCTGTAACACGCAAATAACGTTGAGTTCTTTTGAGACGTACATTTACGGTTTACGTCATTTCAGATTTAAATGGTTTTCCCATTCATTTCAACGGTGAATAATATTCGTATGCGCTAAATGTGAATCTAACGCTGACGGAATAATATTTACAGACCAATTTTGTGAACAAATGAATAGAAATCACATTTTGAAGATCGGTAATCATCAATCCAGGTTTCCTTTACGAATTTAGATACAAATAGAATTGGACAGATACCATACTTTTATCCGAAGCGTCTGCAAAACACCACTGATCGCTGTAGCAATCGGAAATAGCGATTTGGAATTAAATTGAATTTGAACGCTATCACCGGAAATCATTTTGTTTAACGATGTTTGTACAGGGAATATCACTGAAAAAGAAATTCAGCAAGCTCGTATTTTAGTAATAAGGAATGTAACTTTTCAAAAATAACAGTTCCATTATTTAAAAAGCTTCAATTATACGGAATCGATGGATTCTGCGTTAATGGATTATGTTTCAGCAATTATCTGCTGATTTCAGTGAGCACCAGCATCAGATAAATTACTCTCGCAGTCTCATACCAGGCTTTTAGTCTGCTGAATTGTCGTGAATAGAACTTAATGATCCCAGAAAGGGTATTGGGAGATATTGATATTTAGGTTTTAGTATTCAGTCACGTAATGTAATACTTAGAGATACAGAAAAGCTTTTTTACTCATAGCAATCTATTTATATACTCATGACGAATTACCAGCAGTAGTCATACTTTTATTAACAATAGATCATCCTAATAAATCTATGGATGGAATTATTCCCTTCCAAATTGAGATACATAATGACTTAATGGTTGCATTGCAGCAATAATGTTCAAAGTTTCAAGCTTTATTTGTATGGACAATATGTCATAACAATGAACGGATATATTTTATTGTATTTCCTGAACATTGAACATTGTTTATGATATCGCTGTTCTCTGATAATGGCCTGTGTTTGGCCAATTGAAAGTTTTGCAATAAAAGCAACTTTGAATTTATTAACTTACCGCTTCGCAACAGTCCAAATCCAAGAGGTAAACGGCACATCGTTCACACTTTAACAATTCCTGCGCTTCCGTCATTATTTTGGTAACAAGGCATTCCAGGTTGTTTTGCTCCTCGAATATGCTGCGTGCCAGATTCAAGAGAATCTACGGAATACAGTTCGCAAGCAATCAGAACTGGACGAACATTCACGACATACTTGGGATAGCTCACTTGGTTTCTCCTGTACTCCAACACGGACACTTCAAACAACTGTGCATTTTGGATTCCGATACCGCAGAAGGTAAGGTACCGCTGGAATATTTCAACATCATGCTGTGTGAATTCTTGCGAGTCGTTCGTTTTGTTAATGATCTGTGCAACCCCGATCACTTCTCCCTCATAATTACAAATTGGCATTGACAAAATCAGATTAGTTTTGTAACCCGTCCGCATGTCTATTTCGCTGTTGAATCTCGGATCCTTGAACAGAATTGCCAAAACAACATTTAACGGTTGTTAGAATGTTTAGTAAAGTGCGGTCCATCTCATGATGTGTTTATGAGTGTATATAAGCAGTTAATTGCGTAATTTAAATGTACGATCGTATGTTCGAAACGACATAAAATAGTGTAGGTGTTTATGGCCAACATGTGACGAACGAAAACGTAGTCCAGAAGCGAATATGCAATGGCAAATGTTTCCCATAAAGTGCAATCTACACAATGATTGCACATATAATACAGGTCACGGACTATCCTTCTGGTCATCTGTGGATATTTGTACAAGGATCGTCTCGTCGGCTACTTACCTGATAGGCATCCTTGAGGTTGATGAGCTGTTTGCTTTGTGCAACAGCTCCAGCTATACCCACACCGAAAGGTATACAAATATCTTCTGTCCGCGTCTGGTTGACGGCGTCTTCAAACTTCGTGTCTTGTCGCACGTCGAACAACTTGGCCACCAGATATTTGGCTTCCGGCGGTCCTCGAGCAAGGAACAATGAGCCCCGGTCCGCGTGTGTTAGTAGACTTACGTTTACCAGGATCTTGTGACACAGTACATCAATGTCCAGCTCGTTGGCTACGTCGCGGATGAGCTCCATGAAGAGCTCGGACTCATCCAACGTCTCCAAATCGCGCCGGGATGGTCGTACATTTTGCGATGATTCGCCACTGGGTTTGATCGGCGATGCGGACAACCACAGTTGGAAGAGATCCGATGTTATCGAGGTTCGCCGAGACGAGGATACCGTAGCCGATGAGTTTGTGGACGTTGCCTGTTGAATACGTTGTCGCAGTTCATGGCTAGCATTGTCTCGCAGCCAGCGCTCCACCAGGGCACTGTTGGCTTCGAGCCATGCCCCCGCCGCTGCCAAGTCATCCTCGGCCGTCGGCGGCGGCGTCATCCCATCGCATGACCCTCAGGTGTACCGGCCCGACTGACAATCTTCGACAGTCGGAGAGCCACACGCTGGTCGCATGATGTCACTGTGCCCGCACTCTATGACAACAAACAACGTAACACACGCACACACACTCAGTATGCGTACCGTCGGCAGTCCAGTCAGCGACAAGTCGTTCTCTCCGTTGACAAAGACCGATCACTTGTGCGCGGTGCTGCTCATTCTGTCACGAGACTCGCGCGCCGTGTATCGTTAGCTCGACACGCGGCCCGGCTGCTGGTACTTGTCCGCTCACTCACTCACTACCCCCAAATTGCGTACTCATATTGATCCAAGATGCGCCGTCGACACCAGGTTCACATGTTAGCTGAACAGCCGCACCGTTACTCACACATAATATTACACACAGGACGGGAAAAAATAATAAACACATACGTACTAAACATCACAATCGTTTATTTTCTGCAATTATTTATAATACAAGTAATAATACACAAAATACAGTAGCGGTTACAGAAACGATAGACGTACATTTACGAAACGCATCATGGCCGCTGTACAGAACAGTTTGTTATTTGACCGAATGTTTCGGTGTAATAAAACGTACATACAGCCGCATTGTTGTCAAAACTGATTTCCGGAACCTTAAACTCCGGGTTGACCGCCACCTTGAGCGTGTAAACTCCGGGTGCTAGATCGGAAATGTCCACCCATTGGCAGTCCACGCTGTGATGATAGATATCGGTGCAGTTCACGGAAATACCTTGATCTCCGTAATTGGCACACGCGAATTTCGGTTTCACACCCGGCAAACACTGGTTGTCCTCCAGACAGAACGATGCTTTGTGCCCTTCGGCAACACGTACACCAGTTTTATCGAAAATATCAAACGTAGCGAACACTTCCATACTGTGATAATGCCTTTTGTGAAACAAAGATACTTATTATTAGAACTTCCGACAATGATGTAAACAATTTGTAAATACTTACATGTGACACATATGCCATTCCCATAAATGTTTCGGAATTGAAGGTCTAAAATCCTCGGTACCTGCGTTTAGAATTCTCGCAGTAAATCGCAGCAAACGGCGAGTCTCCAAATGCCAATTCGGAGATTCTTTTTGAATTGTGTAAGCTTGTGACGCTAAACAGTTCTCTTCCATCGCGCATTGCAGGAAATACATTTGTTTGTCTTCTAAGAATGCGGTTCGCATTAGTTCGATGTGATCCATCACTAAATCTGCCATTGTGTTTACACAATATATAGCCGCCACGTCGTTTCCTGGACAAGTGCCCCGCCGTTCTCTATCATGCAAACATTCGTTCAAATTATTTTCATTTCCGGTGCAACGGACACCTCGGTAACTTTTACTGGTTAAATTTCCTCCGAAATAATCAGTTTGTGGAGCGTCATTTGCATAGCCCAGACCGAGGGCACGACACACGACATTTGCTTCGAGAAGGGACCAACCATCACCGCATATAACTTCCCATGAACCTCCGGTAGTTTTAACTTCTACACGTCCTTCCACATTGACTCGTCCACCACGGAGTCTCAAGTCCACAACGTCATTCATTCGTGCTCTAGGATGAGCAAAAGTGATGGTTTTAAATATAAAATCACTAAATATACACAAATCTACTCACAAAATTGGTTCGCTCTGCTTTTTCTCCTCATCTTTAATCGGTAGTTCTTCCGGTTCTTCTTGACATACAACACCCGCAGCTTCATTAGACTTACAGTCACTTTGACCCCAACCGTCAAATCTGCATCTCGTCAGATCGTCTTCTGAACCGTCACAATAAATATTATCCATCCAATAACGACCTGTATAGAGTTCAAAATTAGAGTGCCTTCCTAGTTCAAGTGCATGACCTACATACGCCTGGCTGGTCCGAAAGCGGAACTGTCGGTCGCCGTGCCTGCACTGTCTGCATAGCCGAGTTGTCGACAAACAACACGTGCTTCTGCATCGTCCCATTCGTCATCACACACGGCACCCCATTGACCATTGTGCAATACTTCGACATTACCTTGAAACACCAGCACACTTGTAGTATCTCGTTATGTGCTTTCTATCTCACCCGTAATTAGATACCTTCGAATTCTCCACGACCCCCAACTAGTTTAATTGCTCCATCCTGCTTCTTCAGCCGTTTCAAATGTTTCTTCACAAGGTGTGCCTTCTTCTCCTGATGTCCAGTGTCCTGATTGGCGATAGTCTCTAACTGTACGACGAAACAGCAGAGAATAACGGCTAGAGCTACGGAGGACGAGCTCGGGCTGATCTGCATCCTAAGTCTGATCTAATATCTGACTGATACAGATAAGTGTGTGTGCACGCTAGTTAGCTAACGCACAGACCATGTGTTTTTCTCATTCGGTGCTGTTTTTTCGACGCATTTGACACTAAAGCGTTCTAGGATAACCTTTGCTACATGACATACTAAACGCTGGCATGTGCTCCACGTAAACATTTCAGGAATGTGACAGTGAACGATGACATTTGGTAGAGTGATTAAATAAGAACACCAATAAAAACACAGTAAAACAATATAATGGTCTTTTTAATTAAATACATCAATTTCCTACGATATTCATATAGTAATAGTCACAATATTCAAAAAATTCACGACTGTGGAATGAAGAAATTTTGTTATGCCATCGGGGGTGTAACATCCACATTCAATATCTGCACACGCTGTGTACAAGCGTGCCCTACTAACGACTTGCGTGTGCATTGTTTACTTGCTAACCCGTAACTACCTTTGTGCATGCGAAATGTAATGAGTTATTTACAACTTGAGACAAACAGATGATGTGAGAGATATAAAAGTTTCTGATTCGTTTCTCCAGCTTGAGTCGCTCGTGTGATTGTGCGTGCAACGCCTGTCTGGTGCATGGTAGAGAACTGGGGAAGACATACAAAGCACTTGATACAAGTACTCGCGTACAAACAGATTGTACGTGACACACGTGTCTACACTGAATCATCAGCTTTCCGTGGCGGGAGGAAGCAGATTTGCAGCTATCGGGATGGGACAGGTGCGGGCTGGCTGCCTTTTCTACAAAAACAAACACAAATACGACGCTGTCATGAACACTATTACCTCTAGTTAGTTAGTTAATATATAGAGAAATACTTCCACACAACGGTGGTGCTTGTGTTAGCCGTGCCGGATGATAATTCATTCTGTAATGTATCTACCTTTCGTCGGAACGGGAAACATCGTGTCTTCTCTGGAGTCGGCGTAGCAGTTAAAACTAAATCCGGCGTCAATGTGTCGGCCGGTCCAAACGCATTTAACTGTCGAAAACAGTCCGTCTCAATCATCTCCTGTTGCCACGGTATAGACACACTGCCTGTGTTGAATTTACTGTAGAACGAGGCATCACTTGCGTCCAGATTCACACCTTTCACCGTCGAGAACTGTTCAATATCCAGCACATCCTTGGCATACACAGCATGTGGCTAAACATATGACAGAAAGGTAGTTACAATACTAGTTGTGATCAACATTAGTGCATAGTATTTGTGTTAACAATTACGTCAGGTATAAACGGTGCTTCAATCATGCCAGCTTCCAGTCGTCTCCATTTGATTGATTGAAAGAAGTCGTGTTGTTGAATGTGATACGCCCCACACCGACCTGCCTTGCCACCTAATCGTGCGGTTGGATTTTTCGCTAACAATTGCTGACACAACGATTTAGCTTCCTCACTGAATTTACTCGAATATTTCTCTGGCTCATTCTTCACACGCCGATCAACTTCTTCACGTTTTACTTTTTCTTTTCTGGCCCTGAACGGCGCTTGTCCTTCAATCATTTCGTACAGTAAACATCCAAAACTGAACCAGTCGGGCGAGAATGTGTACTTCTCATTGTCAATCACTTCGGGTGCTACAATATCCATATTATGCCGTTACACAAATGAACTGAGTGCACAGATAGTTTATAGATACTCTTACCCATGTAACCTACGGTACCCACACGACCACGTACACTCTCACCTTCGGGAATATCCACCGCTAACCCCAAATCTGATATACGCACGTGGCCTGCGTCATCAAGTAAAATATTTTCAGGCTTACAATCTCGATACACAATCCCCTGTACATACACAATTAAAGCACAAATATTAGTTTACAGAGATTGTTTTCAAGAATTATGCGTGTTCAACCTGCTGATGTAAATGATCCAAACCGCACACAACTTCAGCGGCATAAAATCGAGCACGACCTATTTCCAAACCGGGATCACCACCCATATTGTAAATATGGAATTTCAGATCACCGCCGTTCATGATGGTAAGAACAAGACATAGAGCATCTTTAGTTTCATAAGCATACGCCAAACTAACCACAAATCTTGAATTTATTTTTTGTAATATTTGCTTTTCGATCAAAACCATTGCTTCACCTTTACGTTTCTTGATTCGTTTCTTTTCTAACTTTTTGCATGCATACATTTTACCTGTAGCTCGCACCTGTCAATGAAATGTTAGGTTATAACATACATAGCCTATTATTGAATTTGAAGAGCACATACCTGACATGCACAGACTTCTCCGAAACCACCTTTTCCCAACACCCGATACATTCTGAATGTTTTGTAAGTGACCGGTAATGCCTCCAACCATTTCCACTGTAAGTACCGGTGAAAATACATGGTCACTGTAAAATCTCGGAATGGCTGACCTGCCAAACACGCTTTGACAGCTGCTACACATGGTGCAAACAAATCTTTATGTCCCTCGGCCAATTTATCATTTACTGAAAGTTCAACGCCGAGATCAGGTATTGTATATTTTTCCCCACTATCACTTGGCGACATGAACTGCTGCCGAATGGTTGCAGCAAATTCAATTCGCTGTTCATCAGTTTCAAGTTCATATTGTTCACATACATCCAGGAAGGTTAAGTATCGATGATACTCAGGTCGTTTACTTTCACACCACAATCGAAACAATAGTCGCCCTATAGGCTGTTGATCCACAACGTACTCATATCGAACATCTATAATACAAATTGTTTATCAGAATTATATTCCAAAGGATTAACATAAAAGATATATGAAACATTATCAACAGACACCAGTTATCTGATACAGAACACTAAAAAGATATGAGCACACACTTAAAAAAAAGTAATACCTATTTTATTGATGAAATCTATACAATGAGATATATGTGGAAACTGAAGTATTTTCCTCCACTTCTTACTTTTTCCTTTATTGCTATCGGAACCACCTTCAAATATAAAATATAGGTAATATAACCTCAATTATGGAACAATTTTCTATATTCAGCGTACTAACCCTCTCTCGCTTTTAAATAAACGGTATTTGCAACTATGTTTTCCAATTCCATGAGTTCCAGCTTGACCGTTTAATTCACCCGTTTGTTCGGGTCGTAAACGACCCGTTTCCATTAATTATAGATAATATAATGGAATAAATGTACGTATAAAATTGCAAACTAGTATTTATTCAACGTTATTAAGTAAAACAGTTCTTCTTCACCCCTTACAAACTATCACAAGCGATAAACACCGTTTAGATGGCCGTGCTGAGAGTAGAGATGCTGCGTTTTAAGATGAACACCACTCTGTAATTTTTGTATCACAACCAATTTCAACCTTGGTTTCGAGCACAATTACCTCCGGAACATCACACATGCACTGGAATGAGATTTTATAATTTTTAACTTAAATATTATCCTCACTTTGACACTTTTTACGCACGTATCTTTTCACGGCTGACAATCACGCAATGAATAGGCGTAAGGGCGGGACGAAGTGTACGGGCGCCACTAAAAGGAGAGAACGGCAGCAGTATATAAGCGATCTCGTTCACATGAGCACGTAGCTGCGTATAACGAGTTGTATTGTTCTCTGGCCTCTTTTCTTATAAATTGTATAAAAAAATAACTTTCTTTTTTCCATATCTTTATTTTCTATAGAAATAATACAAAATATATGTATAATAAGTAATATTATAAATGTAAAATGGCAACAAATAAACGATATAAAATTAACAATTAATCAGAAAATAAATTACATATATGTATACTATGTCCCTGTAACAACAACTGCTTTATGTACAAATCTCGAGTTGACCATCAAAGCTGGCCAAAGATAGGAACGTACAATGTCACAATTTCTGTCTGCCGAATGGTGACGTACGTGTCTTTCAGGTTGCAACTGAGCAGGCGTAGTGAAATCCGTGTCTAATTCGTAAACGAGTGATTGATTTACAAGCATCCAGCTGACCCGCGTTACATCTCTGATGTATCGGCATAATGCCGCGCAGTTCTCCAGACAGGTGTATTCTTTCAACGTGCCACACACCATATCGCGAACTTGCCGTTCAACTTCCTGTAACGGAAACGTTTCCGCCGTCGATCCTAAACATTTCACTACGTCACTGCGTAACGTTACGCCTGCGTGCGACCGGCTGTCTACGTGCAAACAGTTGCACATCTCTTGTACTTTAACTTCCCTAAGATTTCTGCATGATCTGAAAGCAAGCTGAAAGCAAACGTAGTTTTCATAGTTAATTTGAGGTTATGTACACGCACAGACATAATCGATGCTTACTACTACGACAGAAAACAGGATCTTTGCTTTCAGTTGTGTGGCATGCATCAATTCGGGCAGTGAATCGAGCGCTTCTAATACACGGGGCCGATTCTGCATGTACAGTGCTCCGTATCGACCAATAATATCCGCCCTAGAAATAGTAAAAATATATGTAGCACATGCGTATGCGATCCACAGGCAATCAAGTGCATCAAGTTTCAATATTTTCCATACTTGCGCTCCGTTTCCGGTTCTGTTTCCGAATGATAACCATCGCTACTGCAAGGACTGCTGTTATCTTCGTTCTGCATTAGTTGCAACAAAGAAGCACATCCTCTCGAGAATGACATTAGCAACGATGCGACGGGCTTATCATCAGATATCGGCTGCAATCTAATGAAAACCGTCGATAATAGATTCCTATAAAGTCAAAAGACACTCATCGAACCTTTTCAGTTGTGATACGCAGAACAGGGCCTCCTTGTCACTTTGTACTCTGGCTGCAAGAGTATCCACCAATGGCCGTAGTTGTTGCAATGCTGGTTTATCTATGAGCGTTAATAACGTTTTGTTATCGATTAACCGTTGTTGTACATCTGCATAATGCAATGACAAAAGGCGATGATGTGATGCATCCGTTGGATTCTTCGAATTACTTGTACTAAACTCATCCAGACGATGCAGAGCACTCTTGTAAGCGTCCACGTGCCGTTGGATTTCTGTTTTGAGTGCGACGTGAAGATGTGTGAGACCAGTTGCATCGGCTGTCAGTCCATGACATCCCAAACCTGCAAACACATATGCGAGTATACGCTAGCAAGGACAAGAAACAGGAAACAATACACATATTACAAGTATGTATGTTTCCAATTAAACTTGTGAAACGTTTCTTGTGCGACTGTAAGTATTTTTTAATGTGCCGCAAATGGTTTGAGTTCTGTCAAACTTTCTAAATATACAGTCTGACAAACTCCAATACAAGACGGGAGAAACTGGATTCAGAAACTTATTTATACAGAGAGAACAAATATCGTAACGGTTAATGATATTTCCGAGCAAAAGTTTGTCGTTCTTTACAAACATTCACAAAGAGTTTTGTAACGGTTATTCAGTTATTCCTACCCTGTACGGCTTGTTCGAATGCCTTCTTCTTTGACATTAGTTGACGTTGAAAGTCCGGCTGCCATTCTACCAGGCTTTTTGCTAGTCGTACAATCTTGGATTTCAGTGTGGGATCTTCGTAAGACGCCAGGAGTCGGACCAACTGCCAAACAACCGGATCCGCTGTGATAGATGGCCGCTGGCCTGAAGATACTAACCTAAACAGCGGAATAGTAACACACATATATGAATGGGTACGCTTCTCATCAATAGTGCGATTCGGTAAAAGCAGATCTCGTTTCGAGAACGAAACTACAATTCCAACAGCGGCCTACTTCAACTTGCCATTCCACTTTTTGTTTTAGTGTATAATTTTTAATAGCGTCTAAGTTTGGCACGTGTGTGTGTGTGTGGAAAGGAGCACAGATGTCCTAATTTAAAAAAACAAAATTATCGCTTGTACAATTTAAATAGTCTAGATAGTGAAACCAACTACAGGAACCATTTTCCTGTTTACATTTGATTATGGCCGGACAATATCAATGTAATCAGCAAATATTATTTTTAAAAATATACCTTGTGATATGAAATAGGAAAAGGAAATTATTGACAATAACAATAAGCGTTTACACTCTGACAATAAATCTGTAAAATTGTTTTACATAAATTTTTATCTTTTCTAGGAATTTATTGTGGGAAAACGTTATGTTATTTCATTCGATAAACTTGTCGACCGTTTCCGGTGGAATTTTGACCCAATACGGATTTTCCAAATGCTGATATTTAACGGACATTTATAATATGAAAAAATAAATAAATAATAAAAAAATACATACATATGGCTTGATATCTAACACGCTAGTCGTATATAAACCAATGATCTCTAATTTAATAATAAAAAGATTATTACAAAAATACCATTATAAATACCTGTAGATTATAATTAATATTTCATTTTAAAAAATCCACAATTATAATTTACAAATGTTTCAATGTGAATGTATCTCATTCCATTAGTGAACTGTTTGAAATATGAAATGATAAACACAAGCATACACTCACTTGGCAAAGAGCGTTTCCAGCAGTTGTGCAGAATGCGGTAACGATTCCACCAAGATGTCCAGTGGTAATTCAGAGGCAACAACGGCCAGTCCAGTTGGTCCAAGTCGGGCGAGGATCGTCGCTGCTTCTCGGAACTGTCGACCCTCAGCCAACACCAGCACCCGTCGAAGGGCAAGCCTAGGACTCAACGGCGTGGTACGATCCCTACGGATACGGTCGCCACACTCGCGCATATCTACGTAGGGTACACGTACGGCTCCACAATCTGTCATTGAGCGCAGTTTCGAAGACGATTGTTCTGCGGGTATCCTTCATTGGGCACCGAGTTGGAGAGACTGCAGGGAAACGCAGACATCGGCGGCTGTGACTGATGATCGAAGTGTGTCGTGCGTGCCACTGACATACTTCTTGCCTTCGAGATGCTCTCTCCTCGGTTGCACCCGTCTTTGGTCGCATCAAGTAGACCAGCACGTAGCCGCCGGCCAAGAAGTGCGTACCGCCCGATCAGTGTCGGCTTATTCAGACTGACCGGCGAGTACGACTTCCTAAATCAAAATAAACAACTCAAATTATACCAGCACATACAACAATACCCAAAATTAGGTGTTTTATACTGAAAGTAATATTTATTTAACGGGATTTATCTTATATATTAACAATTTTAATAGTTTTATTTTCATGTAGTACTAAATATTTATTTGAAACATCGCTGTAATAATATTCATTCGTAAAACATATTTCTTTAATGTTTTAATATAAACAATCAGTTAATATACAATATCATTGTAGTACATTATTAAAAATTAACGATTTTCATCGTTCACTAAATTAGAAACATATTAATTCATTAAACGCATTCTCGCGTTTCATTTGTGTATATCTGTTTGCCTGCATATAGATTTATGCTACATTCGAATTAGATAACCAATACAACGGAGCTGCAATGCAAGTTGCATAACGAAAGAATAATTTGTAAAATTTTATAAAAACATGTATTTTAAAGTACAGAATAATATAGTGTTATTAAAAACAGTGTGGATTCCATTATTTACAAATGTTTGAAATATCTCAAAAGTATTTTTTTACAAGCAATATTGTTACTCATAGTACTCTTGTAAACAATAATAGAAACAAACCTAAGAGATGCCAATAGAATAAATATTCTGTTATTGCCAGATAGGTATGCAATATATTCACAACTAACCGAACACCTTGCACGTTATATAACACAGCCATTCGAGTTCAACGAACATGTACGATCTTACCTTGCAGCACTGTAAGTTCAATATAAGACACTCTTGCAGATTATAAATAGTACAGTTTGTTGTAAAAATGTGTACTGTGCAATATGTATTGTTGTTCTTAACAATAGGATTCCACACAGGTAAATAATAATAAAATATTTTCATAATATTATATTAAATCAAAGATTCATTGACGTTGACGTAAGATTTAAACAAAAACGAACATTAATTCTGTCAAACCAACGCAGCACAATTCTAAAGTTAAACATTTCTTAAATAATGTATATGTTATGTTTATGTTGAAATTTGTTATTCTTTGCAAAAAAGAAACGATTCTCAATCGTTTATTTCTCTTGTTTACAAATTTATAAAACTTATTCAGTTAACTAGTACATAAGTATTTAGTTTAATGGAAAGTAAACAATTGTGTGATACTTAGTTTATAATTAATTTGCAAATTTTATTGGAAGGAATTCGTGCGGAAAATCCAATAAAGGAAGCTTTGTTTCTTGGCAACACTTCAATGAACACCAACACTCTCGATGATTGCATATGGAGAAGAGGAAACGACAAAGACTCATGTCCGGATCCGGAAGTGCGTGTTCTATTGTACACAGGAAATGGGTTGACACAGACGCGACAGGTGTTGGACATGACACATGCAGACTGGTTACGAAACAGCGCGTGGAATCCGAATAATGATAACATTATATTGATACATGGTTACGCCGGTGGAGACGATACCCTACCCATTGTTGTTCTCAAAGATGGTAATTTATTTAACTTTACTTCTGCTATTCTAGACAATCTTATAACTATATAATACTAACATTTAGTATAAAATGAAAACAGTGCTTTTATTCATATACATATACTGTACTTTACAAACTGCTTGTGTGAAAATAACTTTCCAGCATCAGTTTATTCGTTACTAATATAATTCAAACTGGTTTGAAGGCAAGCCAGCAAGCACGCTGCGCATTTATTTGCATTAACGGAAAGTCGTGCCGTAAAAAATCTTCAATATTCCATTTGCCAATTACGTTAAGGTACAGTGATGTGTTTTGTTTACAGCGTACGTTCGTAACGGTAGTTACAACGTGTTCTTCGTGGACTGGGGCACCCTGACTCAGCCGCCATGTTATCCGGCCGCTGTGCATAATATGCGTCCCGTGGCTCGATGCATTGCAGACGCCTTCACGTTTCTTCGGGCGAGTGGTATGCCCGTGGATCGAACAACATGCGTTGGACACAGTCTTGGCGCGCACGTGTGTGGAATCATGGCGAATTATCTGCTCTTCCGCATTCACCGAATCATTGGTACATACAAGCACTTTTCTTATCTTTTTTCTCACTCATTTTCGTCCTTTATATTTACTGTCACACAGAACATGTTCAAGTTAAATTAAAACTGCTTAATTGTCAAGAAACTTGCGCTAAATATTTGACAGTTGAATCATTTATCTGTTTTATAATAACATACATATCGACTTCGACGTAAAGATTCTAAATTTTAATTGCGGTTTTATTTCCTGTAAATAACATAAAGTTTTATGAAATAGGTGTTATTTTATATAGTTTTTTCTTGTTTGTGTTGAAGGTCTGGATCCTGCACGTCCTCTGATTCGTGTTGGCAACGTGAATCGATTGGATCCGGGAGATGCCGTTTCTGTCCAAGTGGTGCACACTAACGCAGGCCATTATGGCGAAATGGGCCGTGTGGGCCATGTGGACTTTTGTATAAATGGCGGAAAAATGCAACCATATTGTGAACGAACGCCAAGTAAATGCAACATTACATTCTTAGTACTTTTTAAAAAATATCCAAGATGTATAATCCGTTAATGTTAAAAGGAAATTCTTCCCTTTCATTTAAATAGTTACAACTTGTAGCGTGCAATAGTTTGGTTATGTGTGCTTTTCTAGATGAAGACCTCTGCAGTCATGTTTGGGTCGTATGTTATATGGCCGAGTCTATTGATGTAGGAATGGCGAAATCAGCAGAACCTTGCACTAGACGATGTCCAACAGGGCCCAGACCAGGTCATCGACTTGGAATACCAATCACAATGGGTCAACATACACCAATGTCGTACGCAATTTCTTAGTTTTATTGATATCTATACCGTTATATTAATTACAATCGTATGGGAATTATAATTACCGGGAAAAAGATAATTATAGTACCACAAAACTTGTCGATAAAATTTTCGCAATTATGTGACAAGCCTTTCTTTACTTCTAATGCTGCAACTAATCAATTAAATATCACATAAATTGTATGTAATAATACAAAACATAGACATTATTGAGAAATGACAAATATGTACTTATTAAAATTACTATTATCTGTCTACAGGGCTACTGGATCATACTGTTTCGCTGATAGCAAACCGCCATATTGTCCAGAAATTCAAGGAGCACCAGGAGATAAAAGATGTTGTCTAAAATTCGAAGATCCAATAAGCAAATCACACAAATATTTAACTATAAACTAGTGTACATCATTTATATTTTGTTAAGTTTTAAGCATCAATATTTATTTATTCATTTTGTACTTCTCATCTTTAATTAAAATATACAATAAAGTCAATTAAAACTTGTAATTGAATTCGTCATATCTTTGCACGTAATTTACAAAGTTATTTGATTAGTCTTTACTCCAATAAATATGTTATTGCTATTACTAATTTGCATTAACAAATTTCTTCTTTTCAAATAATGATAACATATATTATACTATTAATAATGTTAATGATATACTATCTACTGCACGTTTATTGCGAAACTCGATTCATTGAAAAACAATACCAAACCAATATTAGTTCGTGTATTAAATTAATTAGCTGTGTTTATTTCCGTCACCTAGCACTGTTGGTTGAATTATAATTACAATGAAAAACGTTTTCACTTGGCATTTTGTTCTCTATTAGACAACAGTTTATTTAAATAGGGTCCGTGATTGCATTACATGAATACGTACACATATAAATGATTATCAAATATGCAAAAAATCGCCTTAAACATAGGCAATAATGTTTACAGGTTATACAGAATGAAACGTAAATATATGATAAAATATTCTTATGTTTAAATATCTTCATGGTGGAGAATATAATGTTGACAGAAGTATGTGCCGATGCAGAAGCAAAGAGTCCGAAATGCGATGTTCTCGATTTTACACTACAGTATGTGCATCATTGCTGCGTCCACAGAATTGCACAAGAGTTGCTGACTTTTTGTTATTCTTTCGACGACTCCAACGTGTTGAAATACATACATATCGGCGGTCGCTGTCAGGGTAACGCCAATTCTTATATGATTAGGTAGATACCGGTCAGACAGTCTGACAGACAAGATGATCGACGGTATCAACTACGAATTTAGTGAACTATTTGTGATGTGACTAACAATGGTGCTGGCTGTTGTGACAAGTACGTTAGGTAAGGATACATGCAATACAGTCCATATATAACTCAATGACAGTTACAATTTGCTCCAAAATATGTTACACAAAGAAATATTGTCATTTTAGTTCATACCTCTGTAATTGTATTAGCTCCAGTATAATCTGGAAAGTAACTTGAGTTCGTTTTCGAAGGATTCGAAAATTGAATTATGTTTTAATACAAGAACAAAGTAACTTCTGTACTGATTTTAGAACAGGAGAAATTTTCAACGTCTCTGTCAATAATGTAATTTTAACTAAAATGGAATTATTAGTTACTACTTCAAAGTATAAAAAAGTATATTATTTCATTGCTGAAATATCAATAATATATTATTATATTAATTTTTCAGTCATTTTAACAGTATGTAAAGCATATCAGTTGACCATAGGCCAATGTCCTGTTCATATAGACGAGCCTTGTGATTCAGGCGTTATAAAATTCTATCTTCACCAAAACAGTTCGCACACTGATCTTCTAGATCCTTTCAAACCAAACTTACCGTCATATTTTAATAAAACTACATCTACTAAAATTATTATCCACGGATATTCTGGAAATATGGACTACGCTACTTCAGCGATTGTAAAAGGTAATACAGCCTTTTGTTAAAGGATCAAATAAGGTGTAAACATAGATAGATCAATGTTGACATGGTATCAAGGGACAAAATATGTATTAACTAAAAATATTAAATAATACTTATATTAAAAGACTAATACGAATTATACTAAAATTGTTAATATGTTTCAATGTATTTATTTTGTATACATTTTAGCTTATATAGATCATAAGAAAGTGAATGTTATCACTGTCGATTGGAATGTATTGGCCCAACTACCCTGCTACCCGACAGCAGTAGTCAACACGTGGCACGCGGGACAGTGTACTGCTGTAATGATGGTTAGTCTTGCATCGCTGGGAATCGATCCTCGTACAATGCACGTGCTAGGGTTTAGTCTCGGTGCACATGTAGCCAGTTATGCAGGCAACTGGATATTCAGTACCATGGGCATTAAAATTGGACGAATAACAGGTATTTCCCCACAACGAATGTAAACAAATACGAACCTTCACATTCAATCTATAAACCTACAGATTCTTTGTTTTTATCGACTGCTGAAACTGATGAGACCGGTTATTTATAAATCTTCTTTATTATAATCCAAATGTTGTGGTAATTGAATAGAAAATCTCATATATTCTCCGGCCGTATACCCTCAACAGATTCAACGTTCACGCATTTTATTGAACTGTTCCAGGTCTTGACCCTGCACTTCCTTTTTTTGCAACCATAAAAGCCGATTGGAAACTGGATTCATCGGACGCAGACTTCGTAGATATAATTCACACAAACAGCGGCATTTATGGGAAAGTGGAAGCAACGGGTCACATCGATTTTTATGTGAATGGAGGAACTTTTCAACCGGCCTGTGCAAATCACAAAAGTTAGTTTCGCTTCAATTCTCCTCGAGTTACGCAACCATTTTGTCGTAAATAATTATCTTTAGGTAAATTACCATTGATGGTTACGGTCATTTGCACATCAATTGCTAAATTACTGCATTCGTGAAAGTTAATTTTATAGTCAAAAGCAGCAAATTTTCTTTTTCGGATACTTTGTTGCATAACTAACAACATTGGTATGTTCGTGAAGAACTAATTTTCCTACGTCGCCAAGATGTTTTGGCAACTGGAATTTGTTGAATAGAAAATCTTTTTGCTATTAGTCATGATGTTTAGAACGTGGTTGTATTTTTTTGTTGACAGATCCACCGATATGTAGTCACATGTTAGCTCCGATCTACTTCGCCGAATCAATATCGTCACCTGGCGCGTTTCAGGGTGTGCGGTGTCCGGGATATTTGCAGTACATGGTGGGCTGGTGCTCGGGCAGCAATGCGACCGAGGACAACAGTGTCGACAACAACGGTTCCCATACTGCCAGTATGGGTGAAAACTGCAACAGACGGTTAGTATTCTTAACTGTTTTTATACATAACGGTCACTGTACAAATATTTTGCCGCTAATTCTGAATCAGAATCATTAAAGGGATGACGCAAGCCACTGTAGAATCTTGTACGCATGCGCAACGTAATGTTTTGACAGTTCCAGTACTATAGGTTAGTTCTATTCCCGTTGACATGTGCAAGATGATATAGAATAACATTTCCGTAAATATTTCCTTATCTGAATTATTACGCATTATTATTTTTATTTTAGAGCGAGAGGAGTGTACTTTGTGGAAACAGCACCGCCTGCTTCGTTGAACGACAACAGGAAACATTAATAATTTAAGGAAGATAAACACACTTTAAGGTTGCAATGTTACATAATAAAATATTTAGTATATTCCAAGTTTAATTTTCCTTGAAAATAATTAGTGAGAGACTGGATTAAAGTGTGCTAATATCATATGGATGTGGTTTTTGGTTTCGTGGTTAAATTAATTACCAAGGAGCGTGTGCATTGATTGTAAAATGTCTACGAATTTGAATTCGTTGCCGGGAACCGAGGCCGTCAGTGAAAACACGTCATATTTATGACAACCGTATTGCTCGCATTGCTGTACAATGTGTTGTGGTGTGTGTACGAAAATAATACTCAAGTGTCAAATGTTTATGGCTAAAGTACTCACCCTATTAGTAGTTGGTAAGTAACAATAAATAATTTGCTAAAATACAACAATAATTTAATACTATTATATGTAGCAAGAACAGTTGCATGTTGTTTTAAATATCTAGATCTTTCGCACAACATTTCTGTCAAATGTGTTTGAATATTTTTAATATCGTCTCGTCCTCATAATCATCATTCACGAAAAAATATTGTAAAAAGTACATATTAAATTTTGTTTTATTTTATAAATCACACATCATTTGATCAATAACAGAATCATATTCGCAACTATGCGTCATTTATTAAATATAATTGAGTATTGTTTTTGTATTATTCGATGCAATACTTATCAGTGCAGGTGTTTATTTGATGTTAACTACTCTGTGACTAATCTAATGAATACTTGTAAGACAATACAAGTTCAAATTGAATATGTTTACAATAAAATTATTTCTAATTTCTTCAGTTCATTTTGTTCAATTATTTTTCCTCTTACACAAAATATAAATATCAATATTTACAGATTATGATAACTTTAGATATATGTTTTTATTAATTTGAATATGTAATTTGAATCAACGAACATTTTTTAAATAAATGTCACTAAAATATAATAATTCTTACAATCAATAGTATACTCTTATAGTATCGTTTTAACATGTTAAAATGGAACAATGTCAATGTTAGTATGTATTTGTTAATTTATTATTGTATGTAATAACAAAGTTATATTTATCATGCATAGTTATTACAGTAATTGATATGAAATTATACTGACCCAAATATCACGCTTACTTTCAAAGAATTAACACGTAATTTTAGAAGGAAAGTCTTATTACAATGTTGCTGTCTAGATATTTGCAACATGATCACTGGAACAAAAACAATAAAATCTATAACGTATTAATAAAATGTTTATGGTATTTGTATATAAGGACGTATATTCAGACTATCTGGAAAACTAAAATTTAGACAATTTGGAGATGTTATCTACTCAAATTATGCTTTGAGGTCAAAATGAAAAAATCTTTTTAACCTTGGGGTTCCGTATTTGCTAAATCGGTCACTGATCTTGTTTATTAATCTTATCATAATTGATAATTGATACATATGCGTATAAAAAAAACATTGCAGGCATAAATACGACTATTCAGTCGTTGTTGTAGTGTGTATAACAATGTCTGTTTACTTTGTGCTTTTAGTAATATGCCTAACGGCACGAGCAACAGAGATCGTAGAGATGCGACAGCCTCGCCAAGGAACCTACGCAATAGGCACTTGTAAAATCGTCATTAACGAACCATGTCCGTATCCGGATATAAAGTTCTATCTGTACACACGAAAACAGCCCGATTTTCCGCAACCGTTGATGGTTGGAAACTCGACAAGCAATTCAAATATAACAAACACGGATTTTGATCATCGACTTCCCACCAAGATAATCATACATGGCTATAATTCCGACATGTTCCTGAGTGCCTTAGTTGAAATCAAAAGACGTAAGTTTAGTGGAATTTCACGCAAATATAGGTGTTCATTTGTATTCTTGCCGTGAATCGATTTTTTATTCTTATTGATTTAAGTCACGTTCGCAAGTAGCTGTTTTTCCAGTTGAATGGTACTCTAGTACTTGTTAATCATTCGTTATGCGTATTGTAGGGCATAAAAAAAGTGTTGTGTATCATTTAACATATTTTTTATACACCTACCGAATGTCTGACCGATTTGTTCAAATGTTTTATTTAATCTATCACTGAAATACATCTATTGTGAGCCACTTGTGTAAGCAGATTTCATTACTTCGATATAAAATCAAATAACCATGAATTAAGTACAAGGTTTTAAAGTTGAATGCAAACTAATACTAATTATAGACACTTTTGGATATCTAGATACAAGATTGCAATGATCTTGAACTAGATATGCATTGTATATAAAAAATAGTATCACGAAAACTTATAAATGTCATTATGGTGTAAGTTTGCGCTGTAAAAAATGCAGAAATATGAGAATACGTGTAGTAATATGAATTTTTGTTTGACAGAATACTTAAGCTACAATTCGTACAACATATTTGCGGTAGATTGGGCCGCTCTAGCACCGGGTCCGTGCTACCTGTCTGCCAAGTATAACACCCAGCAGGTAGGCAAATGCACAGCGCAACTGGTGGAACGGTTGCGGGACATTGGCTCGTCGGATATTCACGTTATCGGCTTCAGTCTGGGCGCTCACGTCACAAATTATGTAGCAAACAGCTTAAAACCATATAAATTACCCAGGATTACAGGTAAATCAATACGATTACTTCATATTTTATGAACCATGACATTCATTTTCTAGTCGATTTAACCTGTAACACTAAAACTGTTCTATAGAAAATATAAAACATTTATGATTGTAGTAATTTTGTTTATCACATGTATGTTTAATGTGCATTGTAATATTTCAAAACGAAGCAAAAATTATCGTATAAATAACGTGACTTTCGTGCATTGCAAAACAGAATACATAGTAATTACGCTGCAACATTTTACAAATGATTACATCATTGCATCGTGATTTGAACATCTTTTGTTTACATTTCAGGCTTGGATCCAGCCATGCCGGGTTTTACATTTGTTAGCAAAGATCATAAACTAGATGCAGGAGACGCACAATTCGTTGACGTGATTCATACAAACGCTTTTCTGCAAGGCACGATTCAGTCATCTGGTCATGTGGACTTTTACATGAATGGCGGCGTAATACAACCTGGATGTTGGGCAGAAAATCGTAAGATAATAAACGAGCACATCTCTCAGAGCAGATGATAAATCACACCTTAGATAACCACATGTTATTTGTTGATGTTTGATACTTTATCAGATCATCTAATATTAGAAATGGTTGAATTTGTGTCGACCTTTTGTCTATCCTTCAAATACAGGTTTTGTTTTGTTATTATTTTCTGTTCTGTTTAGGATTTTTCGCTTGTAATCACCATCGAGCACCTTTGTATTTCGCGGAATCTATAACAAGTGCCATGGGATTCTGGGGCTGGCCCTGTCGCAACTACTTCATGTACTTGATAGGAATGTGTCCTCCGGTTGAACCGCAAATATTGGCCGGCGAACACATTAAGAAATCTGCAGAAGGCATGCATTTGGTTATAACCGGATCCGTGGCACCGTTTGCCGTTGGCAAATTTACCGGACCGGCCATAGAGATCTTCAAGAACACCACAGAAGAACAGAGAAAAGAAATGTTTAGACAATACATAAATAAATATAAAGAAGAAGTACGGGAAGAATTCATTGATGATGAAGATTTAATAGATATGTTTACACAACAAAATCGTCTTGGTGATGACATTAAAGTAGAACAAGTTTGGTGAATATATTGCTCGCGTGTTTAATTTATCATTGTACATAATCAATATTTAAAACAGGGTATGCAATAATGTACTAGATTATTTTGTACATTTTATATTTATACATGCCTTATTTGAAAGTTATCATAGATGTACTTATTTACATATACAAAATTAATATTAATAAATATTTATGTAAATATAGACCCAGTAATGATTATTTTTTAATAAATAAATTCACGCATAATGTAAATGTATTTTGCTTTTGTCAGTTTTAAAACTAAATTAACTATATATATATATATATATATATATATATATATATATATATATATATATATATATATATATATTACAACGTATTTAGTATGCATTAATGAATATTTATGTGAATTTCATATCTTCTGTTTTACATGAAAGTAATCATTTTGACTTATTTGTTACAGTAATTAATTATGAAATGTAATCATAATGAAAGTCAACAGTAAAAACACAGAAGAATAAATTAATTTTATATTTAAAATCTTTTAACGTAAAATGGTCAGCTCAACCTGAAACCATGGCTACTAGATATATTAGGAAACAGTGCTATAAAATATGTGTAAAAGTAATGTTTAATAAAATAAATAAAAGAAATGTATTGCAGCTCTACTTTCTAGAAGATATTCGCTTGGCAGTAGATACTAATTATTATACAAATTATATCTAAAGCGATACATAATGACTAGCCTGAAAGGAAAATGCATATGATTACATAAATATACATGCCTACATATATGTTTACCACAGTAGTACTGTGTATTATTTCCCATGCTCCACAAAATGACATTAGTAGTGATAATAATTTCATGTGTGCTCTTACAAGGTAGATTATACATCATATTTATAAAAAAACTGTAATACAATGTCGTGAAACATATTTTTAGCTTTAAACGCTCAAATTCCATTTAACAATTATAACCCTAGAGAACTGATAGATACATTGCCTGGATATGGAAAAACGTGGATGTATTTTCCCGATGGCTCTGGAATACCTCGTGTTGCACGACTTCATGCATCTCCAGCTATGTATAAAAGCCAGTCAGACACAGAGAAATATGTCACATTTAACCTATATACAAGGTGAAATAATACTGTTAAAATGAATATTTCATGTTAATTCTATATTTGTACTCTAGGGAGAATAAAAATGAAAGTCAAAAACTGCAATTAGGAGACTTGGAAAATCTACATTCATCACACATCGATTTAACGAAAGAAACAAAGTTCATGGTACATGGTTGGATGTCCAGTGAAAAGGCAATTAGTAGTAAAATGATCAAAGATAACTTCCTAGAGGCGAGAGACTGTAATGTAATTCTTGTGGATTGGAAAACAATCGCTGGAAACGTAATTTATCCGATAGCAATGATGGAAACTAGAAATGTAGGTACACATATCGCGAAATTTGTGGATTATTTAGTAAACAATGGAGCTAGACTTGAAGACATTCATTTAATTGGACATAGCTTAGGAGCGCATGTTGTTGGAGTAGCAGGATCGGAAGTTCAAAGTGGCAAAATTAGTAGAATTACAGGTACTATCAAATTATTAATATCACAATTCTATAATTATAGTTTAATAACCTGTAATATAAGTATTTCAGCGAAGGATTGCTATATGTACAGGGCATATTGTAATCTTCAGATAAGCAAGCATTTGACGATAAGTTAAATTACTTTCTAGGATTAGACCCGGCGATGCCTGGATTTGAAATTATTGCAGGGCTGGAAAATAGATTGGACCCAGCTGATGCCCTGTTTGTCGATGTAATCCATACATGTGGGGGAGTTCTAGGCTATTTTTCTGCACTGGGGCACGTTGATTTTTATCCAAATGGTGGAACTCCAAGCCAACCGGGATGTTCTGGTCTTCCGCAAGTCATAGGTAACGTGATACGAATCTAGATTATTATATTCTTACATGTTAGTTATACGGATATTTTTGTTTTCTAATCATATTACAGAAGGATGCAGCCACGGCCGATCATGGAAATATTTCGCAGAATCCATATTGGATAATGATGCGTTTCTTGCAACGGAATGTAACAGCTGGAAGGAATTCTTTCACGGAGAATGTACCAATAATTCAATAATACCAATGGGTATCACAGCACCCAACACCGCTAGAGGAATCTATTATTTAAAGACGGATAGTAAACCACCATTCGCAATAAATATCTTCAATGATTTTGTTGATTTCAAAAGAAAACATCTTAAGATATTTGGTCTAGATTTATTCTAGCAATAAGTATAGATATGTGTATCAAAAATGAAACATAATAAATAAAATGAAGTCAACACTATGATCAAGGGTCAACATTAAGCCATTATTCCTTCTTTAATTACCTATACAAATTATTATTTCACAGAATGTACTTTAAACGTTACACTACACAAGTATTTTGATAAACACATATCTAATCTCATTTTAAAGTACGATTTATCGATTTCTAACAATGCATTTTAACCACCAAGTAAATTTGATCCGATATTATCTTTCGAATTAAAGAAAAATATTGTAAAGATAAGATTTGATGAAGTACATATAAAAACAAGTGACAAACACAAAGCACTAATTTCAAACGAGTGTACCAAATTTAAAAATGAAAGTGTTCGTTGCATTAGTGTGTTCACTTCAGTTAGTGACAAGTAAGGATATTGTATTTGTTTTATTACTGCATTACTTTTATAAACGAAACATTATTTTAGGTTTCTCACACTGTCCGAAAGTCTATAATGCCGAAACCAATCTAGATAAATACGTTTATGAAAAACTAGAAAACTATGAAACAAGAAGTGTTGCTAGAGAAGAAGTAACGTTCCGCTTGTGGACACGTGACCAGACAAATGTTTTCATACCGTTGTATTATGGACATCTTCGGGATGAAGAAGCCATACGACCTGACAAACCTGTCAAATTTATTATTCACGGTTGGTCCGATTGCGCAGACTCGGAATGGTATCCATATTTAAGGAACGAATATTTGAAAAAAGACGATATGAATGTAATAGAAATAGATTGGAGGAATCCTGCAGGCGCCTTGTATCCAGTATCAGCAGTGTACACTAAAGAAATTGGCAAATATCTTGGTGAATTTATCCTCGACTTGAATAATGCGTTGAATGTTCCATTTGAGAACATTCATTTAATTGGCCACTCTTTGGGTGCACACATCTCCGGATTTGCTGGCAATCATGTCGACAAGACCACGCGGAAAACTATTGGACGAATTACCGGTATCGACCCGGCCGGACCGATGTTCTTATTGACAGGACCTTCAGGTCGGCTCAGCAGTGGAGATGCTACATTTGTTGATGTCATCCACACGGATGGTGGTAAGTTCGGCCACACGGGTGTACTTGGTGACGTTGATTTCTATCCAAATGGAGGCTCAGCACCTCAACCTGGTTGCGTTCTAACGCGGGACATTGTTGATGCCGGTAAGAAATCATTTTTATAATGGCATTTGTCTAGTTATTTGTTCATTTATTTATTTCAATGTTTTGACGCTTTTTCTAGCATCTTGCAGTCATACACGTTCTTACTATCTATTTGGTGAAAGCATCAATTCTGAAGAATTCATAGCTAAGGAATGTTCAACTTATAAGAAATATAAAACAGGAGCATGTGAAAATTTCCCAACTGCAATTATGGGAGAGAACATTGATAAATCTGTTAAAGGAGTGTTTTATTTAACTACTAACGGAGATCTACCATTCGCCCGAAATGGAACCATATAATGGTTTTCACACACACACTTATTTAACGAGTATTGATATTAATTTATAAAATAGAAAAATATTTATTGCAGTTTCATGCAACTAAAACAAAATATAACAGCTGTATCTCAACTGGTGTGATTAATAAATGAGAGATATTGACAATAAGATTGTAAACGTGTATGTTGTAACCAGTATAAAATAAATAATCAAATATTATAATACAACTGCTATAATTAATAAACCTAATTATATTACAATTATGTTTATCCACAATTAGAGTACAATGAAATAGATACTAGACATACCTTAATTTAATATATTTCAATACATTATTTATTTATTTGTATTTTTCTTCAGTAAAACCCACAAATAATTTAATTAAATTAACAGTTATCACAATGTTGAAACTGATTGAAACTAAACATGTATTTTATTTACAATTGAACTTTCTATTTTACTAAGATTTAGTAGATAATCTTGTCATTTCAGATATTATTTTGAGATATAATTTGAAAATTAAAATCAAGTGGCCTGTGGGTATATAAGTATCAACGGTATCACACCATAAATCACAGACAAAGATACGCTAAAATGAAGATATACGCTTTGGCCTGTTTTGCTATACAACTAGCATATGGTAAGTGAAGAAAGATTTTACAACTCTTATGAAGTAACAATGTTTTTTTAAGAGCTACATATGATAAAATGATAATTTTAAATATCGCGGGAATCAAGTATAAAAAATATACATAGTATGCGTGAATCTGACTTCTAATTTATACACAATTTCTTTCAGTATTTGGCGCCGTTTTGCCAAAAGAAAATGAAATCATTGACGATAATACCCTCACTGGTGACACATTTGTTGGAGTTGATCCAAGTGACGTAACATTTAGACTTTACACTCGTCAAAATCCTACTAATTATACTCAACTACTTACTGGAAATCTGGACACGAATGTAGATCCAACTAAACCGTTCAAATTCATTATCCACGGGTACATGAACGATGCTGGTTTACCTTGGGTGTTAAAAATGAAAGACGCGTATTTTAACAAAGGCGATTATAATGTAATTGGTGTGGACTGGTCAAAACCATCTGAATCCTTGTATCCAACATCTGTTGTCTACACTAGGGATGTCGGTGAATTTCTTGGCGAGCTTCTTGTTGACCTAATCAGTACCTTATCGGTGCCCGCTGCCAACATACATTTGATTGGTCATTCACTGGGAGCCCAGATCGCTGGATTCGCCGGCCAAAATGTAATAAATAAACTTACTGGAAGCAAAATTGGCAGAATAACCGGACTAGATCCCGCAGGTCCTCTGTTTTGGACAAATACAAAAGACGAAAGACTGAGTCCTGATGATGCAGACTATGTCGATGTAATTCATACTGATGGAGGAAAGTTCGGGTATTTTTTCGAATGTGGCCATGCTGATTTTTTTCCTGAAGCTGGACTTGCTCCTCAACCTGGATGTGTTACCCGTCTCGATCTAGATTTTGGTAAGACCTGAACCTGAAGTATATAAATCAAAAATAGTTTTTCTTGCTTATGCTATGAGAAATAATGATTCTCCTTTTTATTAACTATGCTCTGAACACACAATTCTTAATAACACATACTATTTCAAATATTAGAATTGACCTTCATGATTATATAAACCAGTTTTTAAAATTGTTGATATGATTTTGATAATTATAATTGATTTATGTTATGTTATTTCTTTGCATTTGAATGTTTCAGCTTCATGTAGTCACGTTCGTTCGCATGCTCTGTTCACTGAAAGTATTAATTCGTTGGAATTCATTGCTAGCCAATGTGTGGACTATTTTGAATTCTTAGGAAGAAAATGCGACAATAATACACCAGCTGTTGTTATGGGAGAAAATATTCAACTGGCAACTGAAGGACGTTATTATTTGTCGACAAATAGTGCACCACCATATGCAACAAACGGTGTAATCAACTACCACTCATAAATTATGTTACTGATGTGAAGTCAGTCGGTATATATTATGCACTAAATGAATATAGTGCAAAACAATATTATAAAGTCGTCTTTTAGTAAATTTCAATGAATATGTTTATGTTTAACAGGGTACGAAATAATTATACTTATTTTTCCATTATGCATCCTTTTCGTGTATTCTTTTTTGGCCTGAAATGTTAGTAGCAGTATAAAAATACATAAATTATAATGACTTTAACACGTTTAACCTTGATAAATATCTTAAAATGTTTATACAAGGTTATAACACATTTATTACATATTATTTGAGATAAAATTTCTTATCTTAAGATATCACGTTCATAAATAACTGTTATTTTATTAACAAATCATTGAGAACAAACAAAAGTATTTGCATAATGTAATAGAAACAATGGATATCTAGACATTTAAAATACTAATTTACTAAATATAAACCCAGAATATAATAAAGCAATGTTATATATAAATCTTAAAGATGCTTTTATTTAGCAACAAATAGGCAATGGCCAGATCAAACAAACATAATAAATATTGGAATAATTAGATCATTGACTTACCTTAGGAAGGAACCTACCAGTAATCACACTTAATGTTGACAAGTAAATATTGTTCTAGTGCTGTCAAAACAAAGTATTGAAACTGATAAAAATAAAACAGTTGCTTTATTTCACTTTCTATTTTATTTATATTTCGCTTTAATATGAATATGGTAATTCGGTCATTTTCACATTAAGTCTTCGATAATGACGTATAGTGTGACGCACGGAATATCTTGGATTGTTACACTTCTCTAAATTATTGGCTTATCGCCATTACATCAAACCGTAGCCGTCCATAATATGTTGTTAGTAATGGGAGACCATGTTAGGTATTAAATATTCATTTACAAATTGACTACACTACTGGTAACAATAGCAGCCGAGCAAGATGAAGAACTGCATACTTTTCTCCTTCCTATACATTTGTGGTAAGTGCATTCAACATTTTATGTTTACACTATTAATGTCAAAATGAATTCCATGTAATAAATCATTGATATTATTATCTGACGTTGATAATTCTAAATAAATTTCATGTAATGTATTTACGAATACTTCGTAATACTTTCGCGCAGTTATAAGATAATATGCTGTACATTTAGTTCAACTTTGTTAAAGAATTTGAATATTTTATAAATAGTAAAAATTATACCATTTTAAATTAAAGTATATACAATGTACTTTTGAATTCATTCTTTGCATTAAAACGATTGAATAAAAATCACATGTATTTTTAAGGTGGGTTTGTATGTATTGTGTCTATATTTTCTTTAAGGCGTTATTATTTTATTAGGCCCGGCGTTTTGTGATGTGCCTATAACACAAGATATAAATTTCTGTCATTATACACGGGAAAATCCATACAAATGTAATGAACTTACAATAATCGACACATTAAGTGATAAGATTAATCGCCAAAATCCATGGAAATTTTTTATCCATGGCTGGGCTACAAGTCCTCAAATCTCTCCATGGTTCCATACAGGCTTAGAGGCCTATTTTAAAAGAGGCGATTATAATATTATCTTTGTCGATTGGTCGAAACCAGCGAATCAATCGTATCCAGTGTCTGTCGCTAGTGCGAAACCAGCTGGAAAATATTTAGCAAAATTTATAAATAATTTAATACGAAATAATGTCTCTCTGGACAACATACATCTTCTCGCTCACTCATTGGGATCACATATGGCAGGATTTGCCGGAAAACATATATTTAACATAACCGGTTCTAAAATTAGCAGAATAACTGCTCTAGATGCTGCTGGACCTTTGTTCGACGCAACTGAATTATTATCATTTGTACGTATACGAATAAATAGAATGAAATGTTTCTAAAGTACCTGTATGATTAGTTTAGCAATCCACTTTTACCTGAAGATGACAGACTCTCCAAGAATGATGCCAAGTTCGTTGATGTAATTCATACTGACGGTGGTCACTATGGAATGGTCTCCAGTATCGGACATGTGGATATATTTCCAAATAACGGAACTTCAGTTCAACCTGGTTGTGAAAACACTGGAGACGGTAATGAATTAATCGTAATTGTTTTTCGACAGGAAATCTATTTTGCAATAAAATGTTTGTTTACAAAATGTATTCATAATGAAATTATTTTTTTTTAGACAATTGTAGTCATGCACGATCAACGCATTTGTATGTAGATTCTATAAACTCAGACAAACTTATAGCTCGAAAATGCAACAACTACGAGAATTACATAGACGGAGTATGTAAAAATAACGCACAGGCAATAGTTGGTGAAGATATTAATCAGAATGTTAGGGGAGATTTTTATTTAACAACTAATGCTGAACCTCCATATGGGAAAGGAGATAATTGATTATTGAACGAAATGTGATTCAACAATTCGTTCAATTAATTAACGGAATACCGTTACAAATATACACATTGTACTTGGAACATACCTTTACTGTAATAATGTTTGAAATAAATACGAAAAATTCCTGTGAATTCATTTTGTAACATTCAAGGTCTTAACCAGTTACTCATTTAAATTTGTAACAAGTTTTTAATTTTAATAACGAAATAATTTGACGAGTAATATAAAAGGGAAAATCACGGCATATAATGTACAAAGAAAAATAATTATAATACTAATAAACGTTATATTATTTTGTTCCTTACTGAAAATCAAAATCTCATAAAATAATTGCTATATCATTAGTATTAATTATAAATTTCTATGACACTGAGCATAGCGCATGATGTAAGAAGTAAACAGTGAATGAGAATAAAATATGTTTGTATGTTTTTCCTATTTGTGCTATGCAACGATGACTTAACCCTGTTCGGACACGTAGACTTAAGTGGATTCTCGTGCATCAAGGAAAACTCAGCATGCGTGCAAATAATATTACACTCTTGGCCGTTTCCTCTATGGCTAATGAATTGTGTAAAATTGTCGTATGCAATTATTTAAACGATTTGACTACAACATAACAAATCATAGGAATAGTGCCGGTAGTGAAAGGTCACAATGGCATATAAAACACGAATTGTCGCGGCCTAACTAGTTCAATAGCAAAGAGCAGTGATACGAAATGTATAAATATATACTGTGTGTGTTTGTAAGCATGGTCGCAGGTAATATAACCGAATATAATCAACACAGCTCCTTAGGTACGTAAATATTTACGTGTATGTGCTTTCAGTGAACGTGTCTTCGCAGTTTATCAACTTGGAACTGCCCGAGTTCTTAAATAACATAACGGTCACTGACTTATCAAACATACTACGTCAAATACCAATTCCGAACCCCCTAACTTTCGATGGATTACCACTTTCACGAACCGATGTCACCTATTTCGTGTACACAAGAGATAATCCCGAGATCCCGGTACTGTTGCGATCATATTCTACCAATTTATCGCCTATAGATCCACGGAATGAGGTAAAATTTATCATACACGGTTGGATGGAAAGCGCAAATCGTACCTATATGAGAGCCCTAGAGAATGCATATATTCAAAGGGGAAACTACAATATCATCGGGGTTGACTGGCAAAAGCCGGCCCTAAACGAGTATAGTATATCAGCGAGAAACACGAAGACAGTTGGACGAGAACTTGCAAATTTCATAATGAAACTAAACCGAGAAGCTGGCATTCCGCTGAGTCAAATTCACATAGTAGGCCATTCGTTAGGAGCACATGTTGCAGGATTCGCTGGAAAGGATATTATACGGAGGACTGGACGAAAAGTTTCAAGAATAACCGCATTGGATGCTGCAGGACCCCTTTACGAAAGTCCTATTCCAGTTGATGAAAATAACCGTTTAGATAAGAACGATGCCGAGTTTGTGGATTGTATCCACACGGATGGTGGTATCTTTGGTATGATTCAATCAATTGGTCATTGCGATTTTTATCCAAACGGTGGACTTCCTAGACAACCCGGTTGTGCAATAATCAATATCAGACAATTAAGTTCTAGGGTCATCATCGATGACAGTAAGTAAATACTTGTAGTTTCTTAAGATTATAACTGAATTATTTTAATTGTATGTGTTTAGTGTTTTGCAGTCATACACGCAGCCATGAACTTTTCACTGAATCAATAAATTCAGATCAATTAGTGGGTACGCAGTGCGAATCATATGCCAATTTCAGAGCGGGTCTCTGTACGGGAAGACCTTTGACCCAAATGGGCGAGGGTACAGACAGACAAACCAGAGGCACATACTATTTGGACACAAACGCCCAAACGCCATACGCCCGACCATAATGATTATTATCGCTGCAAATTCTGAATTGAAAATACGAAATTAATTTTAATTAGTCAGGAAATGTTCCTAGAGTGTTTTAATTAGAAAGTAGTGATATTTCAAAGTTATTTACGGTCGTGATTAAAATATGTTTAGCATTGGTACTACATATTTCGAGGTTACTTGCGGTTGCAATAATAATATGCAACATGCTGTACCGATTGCATTGTGTTATTTAACAGAATCAATAGACATATGCACGTATGTATGTACTATATGCAATGCAAATGAGTTACGTAAATGCAACGGCAGGTGCTACACCCAACAGTATGACCTTCAGATATCATTATCGTTCAATATTACACTCCATAATTCACATCTTATTTATGTGCGGAATTTATCTGTTGTACATTTCTATTTTTATTATTTTCTGCATCGTCATGTAATAAACATACTCGTTCAATGCAATTCAATTCTTATCACCGTATGAAATAATCATTCTGGGCCTTTTTTAAATAAAATATATTTACGATTCTAACAGTTTCTACATTTACACTCAGTCTATAATAACTAACAGATATTTAAGAATATGAAAAGTATAAAAATTATCAATAATTTCTTGATATTCTAGAAACTTTATACTTTTCACATTTGCATAGTAACTTTGACGGTAGATTCAAATCGAATGCCATCTAAATATTATATAAACTACAACATTATACATTATATAAAAACGATTAACATTAGAATATTATATTTATTACTTATCGTAGTTATCAGTAACACACATATTAAATATTTCTTGTAATTAAATTGTAAAAATATATTTTATATAGTAATTAAGTTGAATCATTGAAAAACTAGTAAAAAACATTTTCTATAGTCGGCAGCAAAATAAATAAATAATAAGAATGAGTATGAGATTCTACAAGTTGAAAATTAATTCACATATAAAAGGATGTAAGTATGTACGTAATTGAAATAATCGCATGTAATTCACGACACAGCAATATAGAAATTTATGTTAATCAATTACTTTGTCAATTATTTAACATTCATATAATTTTACAAAAATCACAGTGAGTTCATTAATTTACTCACGTTCCTTGGGGTACATTGTTACCTGGTGCTGTACTGGTACCATCATCCTGCGCATCATCGTCCTCGCCGCTTCCACTGTCCCTCACTTCTTCTGTTTCGCCCATTAGTGCTCGGTATTTTTTCGAAATTACTTCCCAATCGGCCACGTGTTCTATTCGTGTAGTGTTGGCAAAACTGAGCTGAGACCCCAGTGGACTCAGATGAACCACAGACAAGCCTTGTGAGTCCTTCGGCGCCACCTGACTTCCTTTCTTCACCTTCGACAACCATTTCATTCCTGCTTTCGTCCTGGCACTCATTTGCCGTTGTATACCCATCATATGAGCCAGACTAGGCCGTTTTCTTGCACGAACTTTACACGAACGAAACGAAATTTGTAAGATTTTATTTAATTATTCCTGTTCTTCTACTTTGGTGTTTTAAATAGAATTTGGGAAACTATCAATTCACACCTGCTATTATTTTAGATCTGATGGCTTCATTCAAATAAATATCAAATTTCAATTAAGATTTGTTACATTCGATCACCAAAATAGAAACGCAGAAACAGTAGTTTGCATAGTAGAGGAAATTAATGACTTAAGGTTTCTACAGAGGACTACGCTTTTCCAAAATTCATTGTGCCACTTACAGTATTAGAAATGTGAACAGAGAAGGAGAATAATGAAGATGACAGCGTGCTACGCATAGATATATAAAGCAGGACTACTAGGAAATAGAAAGAAAAGACTGAAAATACAAGATAACGTAAACAATTGCGCAAGCCCAACATACCTACTGTGGCCCCTGTGCAGCAAAAAATGAATATGATATTTACGTATTACATAACGGAAAACTCCACCTATGCAGAATACAGAAATTATTCAACCAATATTACTTGTCACTGTAATAACTACACTCACTGAAATTTCAACAAACTGAACCGCTTCTTTTACTTTTACTGAACAAAACAAAACTCTGGTTGACTGTAGATGCACTGAAAGTTCTCAAATAATAACGTACCTACGTCCAAAACAAACCATTTAGATATCATGATTTTCTTCGTATTACGCCATTGTAAAATAAATTATACTGTGTTTCATTGTGAATGAATGGACTCATACTACACATCAAAACTAACAATACCTGGTGTAAATATATTTCGTGTTCTATTAGAAATACTTGGTGTACTTGTACCATGATTTATACCTAATTATGTGTGTGTATTATTCGTGTAAATATATTTGGATACAGTAAATTACGAGTGAACACCGAAACACAACAATAAGTAAATTTACTGAACATACCTTTCGCCTTGCATGTCCGCACAAGATAAAATAGCCACGTTGTGATCAAGTTGATCGGAGACGGAGCAGTTGTGGTCCGGTGCATGTTACGAATCAGCTTTGATAAGCCGAACTTCCATTCAATGTCAGATTGAGCCTAAACAGCAGCATAAAGAGCATTAAAAAGTGACCAGCTAAGGTTTAAAAAATACAACTACAGTATAACGCACATATAATGAAGAAAAAATTACTATTGCTGTGATCTTTTTATTAATATTTTAGTTTTAATGTTAAAAATATATATACTTATTTAACCTGCTCCAGTATTTATTTAAAAATATTTATTTATGCAAAAATTATTTACAAAAAAACTCATACCAAAGAGGATTCTGTTTTTATAAAAATGTTTAAATGTGAATATAAAAAAGTGTTGTTGTGTTTCTATGATTGTTTGTTTAAAAGTATGTTACTTAGATCTTTATTTAATAATTGTTATTACTTATCATACATATACATTATTAAAATATTTTTAAAATCTGTACTTTAAAAAAACAAAATTGTAGTTATACTTACTAGGAAAAAATTCATTATATATACATTTTGAAACGAAATCGACTATTTACCTCGTTCAATAAAATTATAAACACAAAATACTAAATTGTTACACAAAAAGCAAAATACAAAAATGTAATTTTAAAAACACTAACAAATATGTAAACATGTATGTTTAAACAGTCATCAAAAGCTCGCTAAAAACAATCATCACACATCAAAAATGCTAAATGGCAACATTCCAAACAAAAATATGTTGAAAACGAAAGATCGGATGCAAAACATCAAACATCGAATAACTGCCGATATCTACGGATGCTCACCTAAGTGAATGAGGTCACTATTAGGTTAGGTTGTACATACATGGTAGGTAATGGGTTGATATATGTAGGTATATATGTGTATATAGGTAGATATATAAAATCTCCGTGTAATCATACGCTATTGTCATTCTGGCTTGTCAAATGAAAGTGTTTAGTGGAGGATTTATGGTGGCCCGTGTGTATCAATCAATCAATCAATCAGGGTTCTGTTTCTAACAACACGTCTATATAAGAGCCCTTGCCGTCAGTCATGCTTGGAGACCAGCCATGCACGATGCATCACGAGTCTTTAGTGCGTCCGATATATAATATGTCTTGTTGTGGTGTGGTGGTGATCAGACAGTTTACCTGAATCCTCTGGTATGTGTCAGTCATCATAGCAATGAGCAGGTTTATAAGTACTACGACAGAAACCAACATATAACAGCCAAACAGGAATTTGAATAAAACTTCGGTCCACAGGGGTTGGTTATTATTGCCCTTTATCTTGTATTCCTGAATTTTGAGCTGATCTGTTGACGTTTGTCCAAATACCGCGAAAAACAGCAACTCGAAAGCACGTATTGGGTTCTTTGCGACTGTAAACACAAGAAGCACAAGAAGATAATTACCTGAATTCTCTGATAAGTGTCAGACATCATAGCAATCAGTAGGTTTATTAACACGACCACCGACACCAGCATGTAAATGCCGAAGACGATTTTGAACAAATTCTCCGTCCACGCCGGACGATATGCCGGCAGGTTGCCCAACGGTCGAATCATCATCTCTTCGTACGTCGTCTGACCGAACACGGCGAAAAATAAAAGTTCGAAAGCCAGCAACGGGTTCATAACCACTGAGAACAAGCAAAGTCAAAATCGAAATCAATCTACGTCGTCTTCCGAACCGTCTGTGGAACAAATAGAAGTTGTTTGGTTGGTAGCTCGGTCGTTCTACAAACGACACACAAATACACACTGGCTGCAATGAACATAACAGGCAGGGAAAATAAAGCATGCAACTGTAAAAACACTGTTTTACATATATAATCACACTTGAATTTCTACATGTAGAACATAACCAAAGAACATTGTACGATTATAACAAACACACACACACACACACACACAAAGAGAGAGAAACACACGCACACACATGGGAATACAAAACACTGCAACAGAGAAACAACGTAATCAAATACGCTGCTTGGTGGAGCACCAAATATAACCTATAAATCAACACACACTTATTGACGCGTCACAAGAATGTTAGCTTGAAGCTGTAACAACTAACGGCACACACTGTTCGGATCACAGATTGCAATCCGTTACACACAGGATGCAAGAGGACAATAACAACAACATGGAAAACAATCAACAAATATAGCACGTGGAGCGTCCAGGTCCGGCAAACATAGACCAACACAGTCACCAGGTAAACGTCCAACTTACTGCCCCTGGGCGGATGCTGCTTTCGACGAAGAGACGCATGCGAACGCAGAGTCGATTGATATGCAGGTGTGACTATCCACTCAGTGTCACCCTCAGTTACAGTATCTAATAAATCATTTGTTGACCATATATACAAAATCATGAATATCCATATTAGAAAGATACAAATATGTACATATGAATACAATGTACAAGTTAGTCACCAAAATAGATGTATTTCTACTATATAATATGCTTACAGTAGTATAAGAAATTAATATATTACTTACCATCTGCAAAGTAGGATGACGAAGCAACAGCCTTCGGTAAGTCCCGTAGTTCTTTGGGTGATAAATTATGAAATGGTTGATTTAAGGCAACAAAATGCATAGAGAAACCAAAAACAAATATAGCCAACACAGCCAAAAACCTGGCTAGATCCTTCATTAAATTACCGATAATAATAGCCCAAGGGCCGAATAAGTGATGAAACGAGAGAAAATCTAAAATTTGAACACAGGCGAACAGAAATGACAGCGCAAATAACTGATTTCGACAATACATTAACGTTGGCCAATACGTTCTTTCTATAGCTATCCAGCCCAAGACATGGGCCGCAACACCGAATATACCGAACAAAAGTACAGTTACTTTAATCCAACCCAAACCGGATTTATCACTCGGATTCGTTAATTCAAATAACAGTAAACCACTTAACCAAATCAACAGAATCCACTCGTACCAATATGGTAACATACTAGGTCTGACAGCCGGGTATATCGGTGTGATACCAACTACTAACAAAAACAACAAAAGGTAAACGTGGGATGTCAGGTATGACATGAATTTAATGATAGGAATTTTATTGTATTTATGTCCCAGGGGAAGAGTAAACCATAACCACACAGGAGGACAAACAATGAAACCACAAAATAAAAGCATTATCCTCCAGGCCGTCCAATTCAACGATCCACGCCAGAGTTCCTGGGGGAAAGAATACACTTATATTAATATCAACAAAAGTACGGACGGTTTTTCAAAGTTCTACATAGAGAAGCAGTTCAATCGGTTACATTAACTAGTACAATTTACCTATTTCTTTACCTGGAGATATCGTTGCACTACCGTGTGGGCAATCACTTCTTTCTGTTCGTTCTCGATAAGCACATCAAGGAATTCAACATTTCTTCTGTCAGTTGCGGTTAAAATTCGTCCTGCTGAATCAGCACCAGCGGCAAGCGCTAATAATTCAGTAGCCATAGCTTCGCATTGTTTACCAGCCGCTATCAAATCTTTTGCTCGCTCCTTTTCCTTTGTGGATAAAGTTACAAAAATATTTGATAGTTTGGCAGCGGTATCGACAGGTGCCGGCGACACAAGTACAAATTCTTCAATTGGTTTATTGTTGTGATTCTTTGAACAAACCATCAGGTTGTACACAAATCTTCGATCTTCCATTAAGTTGTAAGTGTCGTGTTCTTTAGTCATTAAGTACTCAAGCACATCATGATGGCCTTCTGAAGCTGCAAACCAAATAGGAGCTGCACCCAAATTTGTTTCAGCTATTGGCGAGGCTCCAGATTCTGTTAATAACTTGACAACATCAAAACAACCCGCTCTGGATGCACAATGTAACGGGGTCCAGCCATTTTTATCCGTTGCATTGATATCTGCTCCTTGGCCTAAAATTACATAATATGGTTAGAAATAAACACGCGAACTTGTCATTAAATATAATGTACAAAATACACTTACCAAGTAACACTTCTACCATTTGGTAATGACCGTGGGTAGCGGCAATGTGTAACCCGGTTTTGCCATGCTTATCCACGCTTTGAAGTAATTCTGCGGAACGACTGAGTAATAAACCAACTACAGACATGTGACCCCCGAAGCAAGCTAAATGTAACGGATTGTAGCCCTGTAATCATTAGACATTAGAAAACAAAATCCTAACAAGCGGTCATTTACGTACATTTTCAGTAGTGGCAGCATCGACTTGTACTCCAGCAGAATTTAACAATAATCGTACAACATTCTCATTGCCAGAATAGGCTGCTAAATGGAGCGGCGTCATGCCAGACTCGTTTCCAAGGGCCGGTACTAATGGGGCTCCGTTAGGCGGGTCAGATTTAACAGTTCCAGGCACGTGGGAAAGCAATTCGCGTACTGTATCCGCCTGGCCGAAGTAAGCAGCAACATGTAGAGCCGTTACACCCAATTTCTTACTGACAACCCTAAGACTATTGGAAGACCGCATCACTTCAAGTACATGACCATGTCCATACTGTGCCGCCAGATGAACCGCAGTGAAACCAGCCCTGTTTTCATCCGTGCACGACGCACCCGCTCGAACTAAAGCCTTCACCACCTCGGCATGTCCACCGGCAGCTGCTATTTGTAGTGGTGTAGCATCGTTCAACTTATTTCTCGCAGTTATAACACCTTGCCTGTCAAATTTCATGAGTTCCTCAATTACTGTCACTGAACCCTGCGCGGCCGCGATATGCGCGCATGTATTGCCATCCTTTGATGTAGCCATTACGAGACTCGGATGTTGTTCCAGAAATAATTGGACTACTTCCGAATAGTTATTCCGTGCGGCCGCATGGATTGGTTTCTGTCCTTGTTCATCTGTTGCATCGATATTGGCACCCAACTCAAGCAGCAGTTTGCATACTTCTATTTGACCGGCAGCCGCTGCCAAATGTAACGGTGTTTGTTTCTTCAACGTCAATATGTCAATGACTGCGTTATGATCTTTGATGAGAAACTTGACCAAGTGAGCGTATCCGTTCATGGCAGCAAGATGCAACGCTGTCCTACCCACTCGTGATTTCGAATTAATAAACGCCTTGTGTGTGAGAAGTGCATCGCATACTTGCTGGTAACCCCGTTCGGCGGCCAAATGCAATGCGGATCGTCCTTCGATGTCAAACACGTCCACCCTACCATGATTCGCCAATATTGTATTCACCAATTCCATATGACCCTTGTGCGAGGCTATCAACAATGGAGTCCAGCCGATTGCCGACTGTTTATTCAAGGCTTTCTGTATTTCCGTGGCCGTCATATGCGATATCATCTCCATTAGTACGTCATTGTTGCCCGCAATCGCCACATAATGAAAGGCTGTTTCGTGCGCGTGTCTCGTTTGTATTTTTACATCCGCCCCATTTTCTAACAATAACCGCACAACTTCCCTATCCGACAACGGTACTTCGACTTCTTCTTTCGTCACATTACAGGCATCGTGTAATGCCGTACAGCCTTCGTCATTGACGAGGTTAACATAAACTGCCGCTTTTTCATTTCCCAAATGTTCTTTCGCGTAACTAATTAGATGTTTCACAATATCAGGCCTACAAGCACGGCACGCTAAATGCAAAGGCGTTTCCGATGACTATAAAAAAAAATCAATGAATTAATTGTTGATTAGCGGCGGACAGTGATGTAAGCACACCTTGTTTTTACACTGGGGATCACCGCCATCTTCTAGCAAGAGCAAAAGTGTGGCTAAATTTCCATTTTTCGCTGCTACATGAACCGGTGTTTCGCCATCGTCCGTCGTGAGATTTGGGCCTGCTCCACTTTTCAGTAACATAAGGGCGCATCTCTCACCATCCGGAACACGTGCTGCTATATGTAACGGCGTTTCCTTCAACTTCCCGCCTTCAAGTTATACCAGACGATTAATAAACAAGAAAACCTTCTGAAATTACCGTATATCATACCCCGTATGTGTACATCGGCACCGTAACCGAGTAAAGTTTCGACGACCGCTGGTTTGCAGGATTCTACAGCTATATGCAAAGCTGTATAATTTTCCTGGAAAAAGTATACCGATTACGCGAGACTAAACACGATAAAAAAGAATATTTCTTTCTTACGTTCGTGGTCACGTCAACCTTTTCACCTTTCTGTAGCAGAGTATTTATTATACCGACGTGTCCGTAACGAGCGGCCGTGTGGATACTTCGAGCACCGTCCTATAATTTATACACATTTATTTAAACTCAAGTTCGAATTTACTTTTCATCAATTTACTGCAAAATACAACAGTGTAATCAGCTGTGCACAGGGGAAGAAAAAATAGGTATATTTCTAAATCAATCTGACGAGGAATCATGAAGTTTCCTTGAACTTCAGTCAGTGATTCATATTTGATATGAGATATATTACCAGTTACGAAGTAATTTGCGTGACTGAGACTCTAATGCCATAATTATGATACGCAAAAACACCTAGCACGCAATTGACGCAAAACAATATCGCACAACAGTAATTCTGTTTGATTGTGGTTAAAAACAAGTGTTTATATTAACGTCATAAATTTGCAAGTATCATGAAAACAAAGATAATTTAAATTGCCATACCTTGTTAGGCATGTGCAGATAGACGCCTTTCTTGAAAAGCATCATAGCACAATCAGCATGGCCGTTTAACGATGCAATGTGCATCAGAGTACTTCCGTCTTTGGTTCTTTCCAAAATACTGGCTTTAAATTTGTCCGCTAAAAGTTCTATTATCGCGGCATGTCCATTTTCCGCTGCAAGATGCATTGGAGTCCGATCTATGACATTGTGGTACGTATTATTTTTCCACCAATTTTACTTATATTCAACAACAAACTTGTTCTTCTTCCAGTGACATACCTTGATGATCAGTTATGCTAGCAGAAGCTCGAACTCCGTAGAAATATTTAACGAGAACTTCATCACCTTCCGCCGATGCAATGTGCAGGGCTGTTTGACCTTCTCCATTCTGCACGTCGACATTGGCTCCATAGTCCACCAGGATACGCACCATGTCAATGTCTCTCCGTCGTGCAGCAAGATGGAGAGCTGTATCCCCATTGGCAGCCGTTGCTTTTAGTTGATCTGCTGTCTGTGCGCCCAGCAATTCTCGGCACATAGACTGGTTGCCAGCTTCCACAGCAAGGAGCAGAGGAATTTTACCTCGCTATTAATTAAAATACGTGATACATCAAAATGCAATACAATTAGCGACACAATAAATATTGCAGCGAAAATCTGCTGACGTGTGCAATACCATAAAATGATTCTTTCATGAAATTAAGGAGTGACTAATACAACATTGCGTGCCTGTACCAGTCACCAAATGACTCCGTAGACGTTTGGCGAGCTGCAATAACTCAAAATAGGAGTTCAATATGTTTAACCAACGGTTGGGACTAAACAAATTTGTTCAATTAATTACAATTTCCAGACATGTGGACATACATGGACATTCTATTCACGGTGCATATATACATAAGAAGCTTTTTGTAAAATTACAAATTCTCAACCATATTATGAGAAAGAACAGAATTTATGAACCTTACTTTTCAATTAGAAGAAAATGTTTGATACATTTTATATTACTTGATCAAACGTATAATAAACGAATGGATCATTGGATAACCGATGATTGTATCAGTATATTTTATATTCTGTATTGGAGAGTAGTCAACATATGGTCTAACATATTATCATAAAAGCAATTAGATTTGCAAAGACATCCTGAAGCAAACGGTACAGTATAAGTTGCAGCAGTCCAGCAGAATGTATGAGAAGCAATATGCTTGCGAGCTACTGCCATTTGCATTCATGAATACTGATTGGATGTCAATGCCCTGAAAATAGCACAGGAAACCATGGAAGCTGAACTAGCGAAAGTGGAAGGGGGATAAATTAATTTTTATTGTTTCAGTAACCGACAACCAATCAATACTTCATGTCGTTCAAATAAAACTACTAATTTTTTTTACAAAAGTCATCATTTATCTGTCAGCAATCTCCAATAAAAAACACAAAATACGCAAGTTATTATATTCATATATACTAACGCGACATTTTTCAATTTCGACGAAATGTTGCAATAATAAAGTACAATTTATATATATTTTAATTGTGAAAAATAAACCACAATTACGAATGTAAGTAGAAAAAGAAAAATGCAGCCGTACCATGCACGAGGTGTATCCAACTACTGCCGAAATAATGCCACTAAATCCACACGCGAATTTACAACAAATTCAAAATTAAAAAGTCCTAAAACACATAGGGTTCAGATAAAGAAGTCATATAAAATTTAATGTTCAACATATTCAATATAAATATGTTGATATATTAATTAGTATCTGTACAATGAATATTCATTAACGGTGTACAGTACAAAAGACTGAAAATAACTCTGGCACAGACTGATTTATCTATCACTGACACTTGCAATGTTAAAACTTAATTATTCCACCCTGTAAATAATTATTCTGTAATACCTAGAACGTATGTGTTCATAACTTAACTATTTTGAATTTTAATTAAAAACAAAAAATCTAATAACATACCATTCATTAACGTTATCGCATATAAATGGTCTTACTAAAAAAGAATAGTCGTCTTGAGTTCATGCTTACTAAAATGAAATTGTTTTACATGTAACATTAAAATTCATATGTATCATATCTGCAAGCATATGCACATATGATAAGTCAGGGATAATTTAATAAAACGAGGTGCATTAACCTGTTTGAATTCGAAAGCAAGTAGTCAAATGTTGCCAAGCGACCACCGAAACTAAATATTTAATTAAAAAACTTTCTATATAAGAAAACTTACCCCGTCAGGTTTCAAACGGATGTCTTTCCCGGCCGCTGCCAACAGTGCCCTTAAGATGGAAGTGGCTACGCCAGTTTGTCTCGAGGCAACAATATGCACAGCTGTTTGTTGTCGAGACTACACAGAAATGTGAAGATTATATTAATATTTGCGTAGAAAGAATGGTTTAAAACAATTCGTTTTTTTATAACACGCACCTATCGAAACAAAATCTGGTAACACAGTTGTCAGTAATCAATTAGTTAGTCAAGTGAAGTTTGAAAATTGTTTTAGCGCTAAATCTAGAAACGTGTGTTACGCGTGCTTGGAGAAAAAACACAAAAACCTATGTAAATATTTCGAATGCGACGAACAAGTTTCTTATTGCGAACCAACAGATTTCCATGGCAACGGGGCAATTGTAGATTTCAATAAAATAAACAACGGGAGTTCTCGATATAGACGCGCCCCTCGTCCTTTCCTCCAGGGCCTGGAACTTTTCCGTTCCGTTCAGATCGTTTGAAAAGAACGACATATTGCACGCAAATACCTACGACGTTTCGGAGCAATGTCACCCGAAATCCAAGCGACAAATTACATATATAAAAAAATGTATTTCGCATAGGAATCGTGCGGATTGAAATTATCTTCAAACAATAGCCAGACATGATTTAAAAAAGAGTTTTATTGTAAGTATTTATGACAGTGGACTTACACCTCCTGTAGAATACGGATCAACCCCTCGCTTTGACAGCAGAAGTTTGACAATCTCCTCGCGAGAATGCATTGCAGATATGTGAAGAACATTGTAGTTGTCCTAGAATATAAAACATTATTATTTATTTGATTCTATACCGCATTGAGATGTAACAAGAAATAAAGATATTTGTTAAATATCTCAGTGTTGTGATTTACACAATGTAATATTGTAAAAATATCTAAATTAGTGAAACTTGTTTGAGAACTTGGGGTTTATTCGATCGACAAGTTATTAATACATATTTGGTATGTATGTGTGTGTATATATCTAGAATAAACGAGTACCAAAATATCAAATAGAGAAAGCATATCTACTGTGGCAACATCCACGCAAAGTTATTCCATTTGCTCTATGAACATTTTCAAATAACGTCCCAGACTTATAAAACAGAATGCACAAGAAATTTGATTCAAACATTTGATTTGCATTGTAAAATAGGATTTACATTCCTTCTTTTGTCAAGATATCTGGTGCGATATTGTGTAAACTTGAAATAAAAATTACCATAACGGTGTAAATTTGAAACAAGGTTTTGTTGAAAATTAATGTTGATACACTTCTCATTTCTGTAGACTACAGTGAATGTTAGTGCTAGGTGATATTTCACTATACTCAACAAACATACTCCATGCATAGATTTCCATATTAATCATATATAAATACGACGCAATATAACCAACAAACACAAAGGTTTTTCAATGAAATCTCAAGAGAATCTTGATCTGGAAGCCACAAAATTTACACTTATTTAATTTACTACAACGCAGTTTTTTTCTTCCTTAATATAAGATCATGTATACTGCAATCAGCAGTTTTATATAAAAGTATTCTAATGATTTCTCCTGTTCGCAATATTATTTTTCAACATACCAGATTAAATTGGCTTTTTATAATAGCATAGTATTTTCCAGTAGTTTTATTGACAAATTTTATAAGTGAAATATTATTGGCAGTTTGCAGAATTATTCGTACAAACTGCAGTTCCTTGATTCTACTAATCGAATCATTACAAGACATTTAACACGAAGGGCCAAGCATTTAAGTGGGGCATACTTGGTCACGCAGAGGCCTAAACATGACCAACCACCCATTGACACGTACATTGCTAAATGTAGTAAATAATTTTGGAAAATTCCAAATAATAGCTGCAAAAATATATCAGCCACAATAATTTCTTGAAACAAAGCAAAATTAGTAATAGTAACTATCAGACGTATTTACGCAGCATAATTCATTGTTTAACAAACGTATGGTTATTTATATTTAAATAGCCAAGGTAAACATAAAATCGAAGAAAGAGGTCAGATGTATCCATTTGATAACCTTCACATGAGTGCAAATTTACTACACAAATTACTTACGGACAGTATCTCTAATCACCTCATGGCTAAGAAAAAGGTTACTTATATCAACATTACTACATACCCTGCATTCATAAAAATTACAATAAAAACACCCTCCAGTTATTAACGTAATAATTTCAAACACTCCGTAGAACAATTCTAATGTAATTTGGAATATTTGTAAATTATTATACGATTAAAAGACAATTAAGATCAAGATAATTTCCATTTTTCATGAAACGCAAAGTTCCAAATTACTAAAATGTATTTCTTTTGCTAAAAGTATATTTCTCCGAAGTAATAAGCATAATAGCTAATTATTATTTAGAAGATGCTAGATATTGATATATGAATACATATCTGCATATCATATTGTTTTCAAGGTTCAATTCAATCGCATGATTAGACTATTATCATATTGAAACCCATCCCTGTTGTACATTATTTGCCAATCTGCTGATGGAACATTTTTCCTGCAATTAATAATCTTGTTTCGAACCCGAAGGTGTGGCATATTAATGCTGCTATAGGTTAAGGAAACATTAAGGATATTTGACCGGTATATGGAATAGGCGCATCAAGGCTATATTTAGATTCGCTCTGTTTGATAATCGGATATTAAATCATGATAAAGGGCGTGTAAGGAAATTCGATATTGATCACATGACACATAAGATGTTTTACATTCATTGTCGGATTCACCATAATCCTTTTTGCAGATTATTTGTGAAACATTTACCGTGTAAAACATGCAATTGCGGATTTAAACATCATTATCACCGTTATTAATTGGATAATGCTAATACAGCACACCATATTATCTGTTGTAACCTACCAGGTGTATTTCTCATTATTAGTCGTTTCACATACAAATTGGATAATTTATAACAAATATACCAAGTTATAAACTAGTAACTGTTCCACCATTCTCGCGAATCATCCACCAATGCGTCCATATAATCAAGTAACCTAACATTTCTATTTCACATTTGACATGGCATATCACAAGTCATGAAAGTGTTTTGACTGATTTATAGTTCTCATTTTGTGGAATATGCGTGACGATAATGACTATTCGATATAAATATAGGATGCGTGTTAAAAGATTCTGTCAGTAATAATCTTAATAATACCTATATTATTAATTACACCCCATAATAGTAACCTTATATATGTACTATAAACACATACAACTTATCGCGCAAGGTGTTTTATGTCTCATGGACTTTTGACGCTCTGAATATTATCATTTTTATTTCACCTTACGAATATGAAATGATAAAAACATATTAATAGCTACGGGCAAGTGAAACATTTAAATATACTCGTAACAATAATCACTTCAAAACATCTCTAGATGAATAAAAAATACGAAACATTTTACAATCAGAACTTTTAACAGCATACAATTTGTCAAGTGCCTGCTTAAAATGCGAAAATTAAAAATCAAGATACAGGCCCTACCTTGTCCTTGAGTAGGGCACTTTATCTTGCCGAATTTTACGGTAACGCCCTTGACCCAGGCATGCAAAGATATAATAATAAAAAAATGTTTAATGAAAACGAATGTATTATATAATGTTTTAAATGAAATCGTGATTAACAATTTTACAATACATGTTTAATTTTCACCGGAATTTAATTTTAAAATTAAATGTTTCACTATCGAGCTGCAGATATCTATATGAAAATAGATAACTCAGATGTCAAGAATATTGATAAATTACAGCAATGTGCTATCAATGCATTGTTACAGAAATTTGAATTGTTTTAATTTAATTAACCTCAAATTTTAAACCATCTATTAAACGTTATGACACTGGTAATGCCCAGAACTTCTCTCAAGAAATTATGACTAAGCTGCTTTAGTCATAATTTATATTAGTCATATTTATATTAAGAGAAATAATCTTCCATTTATTCTAAATAATCTGGGTTCTGACACACTATAATTACTCCAGTCACGGTTTTTAGGGCTCTTTTCAATGCAATTAATGTCATACTGTCGTTGCCTTTTAAGAATGACACTTTTAAATTACGAAATAATTTATGATACTTTACAAAACACTTCAGAAATGTAATTTGCTATAAATTCACGTTCATGTCAACTGTATTTGATCAGTTAATGAAAACGGTGGTTCCTGCGGTTTTAGTTTTAAAAGTAATCATATTTTTAATTTTATTAACCGACATTTTCAATCCGTATTTACCGACACAATTCTATTAATAATTGTGGAAAATAATTAATCTGTGTTTGTTTGTTTAATCCTGCATACCTAGTTAATAAAAGTACATATTTTTGAACTTTACTTACATTATTTCGGGCTCCGACATCTGATCCCAGTTCTATCATTCGGTCAACAAAAGAGGATCTGTTGTCTTTGACAACGTACATAAGCGGTGTCATTCCAGTAGCCTGCAACAAATAATCCAGTTGAAAAAGATATATATTCTATGTTCAGAAAATGGCATTTCATGTAGGAATCTTTGACCGACGACTGGATACAAGGCAAGTCAATACATCCTATAGAACCCCATCGACATGCAAATTCAGTTCACGTGAAAACGAGGGAATATAAAGTTTATTTATTGCAACTGCGAGCGAATCAAATCGAAATTCGCCGCATTGACAGAACCTTCCCCACGAGCGGAACAAACTTCCTGACATGGAATATTAAATCACAAATTAATGTTCTGATAAATTTCATCTGAATGGTAATTTATTGAAAGAAAACGATTAACAGATAAATTGTCTTCTTCATCAGTTGATCATAGTCTGTCTCACGAAAAATCTGGACTACTATAGATTTTGTAAGATCTGGGTCGTGGGCTAGACCGCGTGACTAAATACGATATAATTAGTGTGCGAGAAAATAGTTGAACGGAACAAAAAATTGGTCACTTGGCTAATAAAAGATTAAGATATTGATTGTAGGTGAACCATTTAATTCTTTTAATGGTGTATATACGTATAAAGTCTTTCGTAACTGTTGAAATGTTTAATAGACATTTAAAGTAACTGCATATTTATGATATTTGTGTAAAATTCTTACCGGATCAGATACTCCCGCCAGTGGAATTTGGTTGCCATCTTCTCCAGCGGCAGCTATGCCCTTCTCCAGAGATTTGAGCACCTGCTCCACCGGGGACCATTCTCCTTTCTGGCACAGGACGAGGAGTCTTTGTGCAGCATCCCGTACTGAGGCTCCGGCACTCTGTGGCTTCGGTGGACTTCCTGGTTCATCTTTGTCTTTATCGCCATTGGACCCAGTCTCATCTTTATCCTTCGACGGTGTTTTATCAGTCTTAGCGTCTTTGGATTCGTCTTTCTCCTTCTCAACAGTTTTCGGGCCTTTCGCTGGGCCTTTCTTTCCTCCAGGTACTGACATATTCACTGAACTTTAACCAAAATTAAAGCACTTACTGCCAAAATAAGACATAGTTCTAGGAGTTTATAGTTTCTTGTAAGATTATTTAAGTAGGCAACAATAATTGCAGGCACATCGTTGCGAAAGTTTCGGTGTACAAATGTTTATCAAGTTCACTTTATTAACATGTTTCACTGGCGATATTAACTGAGAGCACGATTCATTATTTGGTATAGCCCGGGGTGATAAAAACATGACGCGTTACCAACGTCTTGGTACAGACTGGCATAGGCTCCTTCAAACGCTCGCGTGGTTGGCACTGGGCGATATCACATGGTTCAAACGGGGTGGACCACCCCTTACAAAGATTGTTCCACCACTGATAAACTCTCCCCACTACTCGACTCGCAGGTCTATTGCTATGCGAAACTGTATGCTCCAAATATTCCTTACTACCCCTCTAAAATTTTAATACTCCGATAATTATAAAATCGTTCTGCGAGAATACTGTTACGAAATACCAAAATGACAAAAACAATTAACGTTAGATTTGCGTGATACACTTGTGTTTAAATAAGAACGATATTTTGTTTACATTGTTCTAAGCATAAATTAAACAGATCAAGTGTATTAAAGAAACAACATTGCTGAGTAATATTTAGAGAAAAATAAATAACCATTTGTATTCACTAGAACAGCCAAGTTCTATTGACACATATTCGTAAGGGGCAACTCTTAAGAAACGTTGATACCATCTTACGGTGAAATGGTCACTATTGGAAAAGGTTTGAATCTGCATGTTTCGTCATAGAGTACCTATCCAATCACGACGTTGCTTTCTGGTAGTGCGTGACGCCGGCAGACACGCGACATCCGGCGCAGAATTCAGATTACGTTCCTTCGTAGAGCTTACCGTGCGATATTCTTTAGACTTAAAGTACCTAGTCCTTAAGGTATAAATTGCCGGAACAAATTGCAGCAAATATCGTGTAGGCCCGATAGATACACATCGTGATTCAACCGACTTGCAAGGTCTGTAGGTATTCCACGTTACAAATATATATTTTTTTGTAATCTTGCATCCTTATCAAGTAAAGAAAGAACTTCTATCTTTAATTATATACCACGGTTGTTAAGAAATAATAACATCACAAACAACATATACCATAATGACAAAATCAATGTAAATAAAACTATTTTTTAAAGATATTATTACTATAACTGTATTTTGTTACTAATATTGATGTTTAATTTTATACTAGTAAATTACTTTCGCTATGAATTTGAACACAATACGAAATTATATGAAAATATGTAGGACAAACTATGGAATTGTGAAATGAACGAAACAATAGATTCATTTGATCAATAATATTTTATTTTAAAATAAGATTGCATTTTTTTACAAAACAAAAAACACTTCAGCTGCCCTTTAGCATAGATACAATAAATATACATAGGTTGCAAAACTATTGGTCCAAACACCCTCTTTATACAATCAACGCACTCGATTTCACTAAACCAAACAATCAACTATAGAACATTGTGACACAGAATAAAAAAGGTACCTTAAAAATCCATTAGAAATGTACATGTTCATGTAAAAATTGCTATATTAAAATTCTACACAAACAATAGAACTGTTTGGTCTACGAAACGAGTAATACAATTAACAATTTGACCATTCCAAAATATATGACATACTGTCGCAATCATAACAACTTTAATTTACATTAATAGTTAACTGTAATACTGATAGAACTATTTTTAATCGTCCACAAACAGATCACAACCCTACACAAATGAAATAGTGTCTATTATTTTATATATGTATGTATGTATGTATGTGGTGTAGGTAATACGTGTATACTTCCTACAAACAAAACTGGACGTATACACGTACCACTAGCAACATCAACATCATCATTATCAACCATTGTAGTAGTATGTAATAATATAAATATATGTATATAATAATCATATTAATATAATTAATTATTATGTATGTAACATGAAAGCTTTGTACACGCGGATAAAAATAGTAAAGTATTCTGTCCGTGACTATGTGACCACCCGATATACACATGAATGCATGAATTAAGGAGTCGTATGATAAAACTTAGCAAGAATATAAATGAATGTGATGAAATTCTGAACTCAATCAACAAATTACTGATTTGTAGAACTGATAAAACCAACATAAACATAAACATTAACATGCACTGCAATTATACTACTTATCTATCTCCATACTAACAACAAAAAATAAATAAAATTCAACGACGCACTAACAGAACAGAATGGAACAGTTAAGAGAGTAGATGTGATTAGGGGCTGGGGTGATCGGAGGATACACGGATCTAGGATCACTTACACATCCAACTCCTCCGACCAGCTACAGTCCATCAGCTCGGAGTTGGTGGTGGATTCGGTCATGAGGAACAGGTCGTACTGCATCTTGGAGTGTTTCTCCAAGCACTTGTCGCCGGTCGCCCGTTCCTCGGACGTTTCCGTGTCACTTACGCTGGGCGAGCGCTCGCTTGTACTGCTAGAACATTCATCCTCAGAGTTTGACTCGGATATCATAGCCTCGCCCGCTGAATTCTTAGGGAATGAAGATTGCAGAAGCAACAAATCTCCGGCGGACGGCAGGGATGGAAGGCTATCAGGCTTATTAGTGGTCGTGTCTTTTTTTCTAAGAATTTCGGACGGCAACGCCGGCAAACTGATGGCCACATCAGAATCATGTTCTAAATCCGGATTGTTCTCTAATTTGATTCCGCTCCTGATAGGTTCCAGGCCTGACTTAGTAGGCGTGCTAGTGCGCAAGCTATAATGCCAACTGTTCGACAGATATTCGCCCGGGTGACAGTTCTCCGGGGACTGAGAGTCCCGCAGTGAAACGGACTTGGATCCGTACCGATTGTCGGTTTGTGCATCGGGACTAGTGACTATTGCACCGGCCGACGCCGATAGACTTAGATTGTTCACTTTGGTTCGAGGACGTTTCGAAGCGGGTGATTTGGTCGGTGTCGACTTGGGCGGTGTGACATTACGGAAGCTGCCAGCCCTACGTACCATCCTAGAAGCCATTACCTCGGGACTCTCATCCATATCAAGCACCCAACTCACAGAATCACTTTTCTCAACTACACCCTTTACTTTCGGCGAACTCGGCGGTGAATCGTCCAATTCAAAATAATCGGATTTACTACTAGACCGATCGTTCGAACTTTCCGATTTCCTAGTGTGACTGTCTTTGAGAAAGTGACTCGTCGTTCTCTCTCTAAATGAAAGCGTACGCTCAAGGATGTGTGGTGTGCCATGGTGTTTCTCATTAAAGCTAGAGGTGTGAAGCGATCGACTTAGGTAACCTGCGCTTGGCGTTTTGCATGACATGTCATCGCATAGAGACTGATTTGAACCATGCAGAGATTTACGGTTTGGTGTTTGACCTTGCAATATTGCATTTACTACCTCTGAGTTCTGCTTCAACTTCCACTGCAACTCTTCGTTGTGCAGCGACAGTCGTTTCTTCTGCTTCGACTCTTGATTGTAAGATTCCTGTAGTCTCTTGTTTTCTTTGGTTATTTGACTACAAATGCAAAACAAATAACAATCATAATTAGTACTGCACATGCACATAACACCAATACCGTTCTACAATATTCCAAATACGTACATTTCAACATCTGTTTTACGTTCCAGCTGCATCTCCAGATCTTCTACTCGCGCCTGAAGTGACTGGACTCGGAGCACCGCAGCGGGCAATTCATCTGCCGCCTGAGTTAATTCACCATGGGCACGTCGTAACTCCGACAGCTCGGCAAGCTTCAAGTCCAAGACCGTCCTGAGTGATTCCACTTCGTCCTGGAGTTGAGTACAGCGTCCCAGTGCAGCCTGAGGTAGCATACAACACTTGTCTGTGCCGCCATTCTGACATAACACGTGCCACACGAAATAATAAATAAATAAACACAAATAACAAGCAAAACCACAACAGAAATAATGTAATAAATACTATAACATTTACGAATCGAAAGAAATAAATATTTGCCGTGCCAAGTTTAAAAACAATCATATATTCTTACCTGTAATTTATTATCTTTGGTATCGGATTTAAATGTTTCTAAAATCTTCCTATTTTCTTCCTTCAAAACGGCTATTTCATCTTCACATGCAACGAGTTTTTCTTCCAGGCATTTTTCTTTCTCACCAAATTCCCTCTTCAATTTCTCGTTGCGGAACCGCAATTCTTTGAGATCTTCAATTAAGAATGTCTTCTCGTCTAACTGTTCTCTGATCGAGTCGTTTTCCTCTCTTAGAATTTCTACAGTTGTCTGATGTTCTCTTCGCAATCTGTCGTTTTGTTGTTCGAGTTCTTCAAGTCTGTACCGATGTTCGGTGACATACGCTTCAATGCGAAGAGAAATTTCATCTTCTCTATTTACAATTTCTGCGTCTAACTGGGCTTTTAGTTCTGCATTTTCATCCTGCAATCTTTGTTCGAGTTCAAATTGTTCTTCTTTATGCTTTTCCGTCACTGTAAAACAACGAATTCATATTAAATACATGAGGATAGTGTGATCGAACAATGGTCCTTACATTCGGCGATATCCCTCCGTTGTTTCTCAAAGAGTTCCGCAATCTCTGCACGATATTTCACACGTTCCTCCTCCAAGGTCTGTGTCGCAAGACTTTTCTGTTCCAATACAGCGTCCTCAAGGCGCCGATATCCCATACGGGTTTCCTCCAATTCAAGTTTATCCTTCAGCCATTGCGATTTGATATTTTCCAATTCTCGCTTCAAGCTTGGGGTTCGGAATGCGTCCAACTGTAAACACAACAAATGAGTTGTCGATATACACGTATGTATGGGAGATAAAGAATGACTTTCACTAACAAATGCTACTTCAGTTTAGTTGCTGTAGTTAATCACATGGTAAATGTATTTATCGAAACTTTTAAACACTGAACCACCCTGTTTACTTAGTCGATAATACTTTAAATAATGTGACGCCAGAGATAATGTATAGTACAAAAACAAGCAATCGCTCAGCGATAAATAACAACATACCACGAAATTTAAAGATTTTTCTAATTTATAGAGAAAGATACCTTTGGAAATAGCGATTCAGTTTTTAATTTAGAGCAATAATTGAAATTCAATTGAAAGTTATTTCTCTGTAAATTAGATTATAAAAAAAAAACAAAAGACTACTCAACACACATATATACATGCATATGCTTTCAGAAAACACTAACAATTACCTGAATAAATAGCGTATAAAGGTACGTCATGTTAAACGCCGAAGTCATGTACGTAAAATTAAGACAAATTGTAAATAGAAATGTGAATTTACGTACCGCACCGCCCAAGCAAGACAAACATCTCGCCGTATTCTTAATGCGTCTGAATTTCATATTCACAAGTCAAATCGGAATACAACACAACACAAAATACAAAAATACAATTTGTAATTTCACAAAGACAATACACGATGTGTCGTGTACAACGTTCAAACGAAAACTGATACTAACAAGACATAACTTCGCATATTTATAATGCAACCCCCCAGTTCATACTTGTTATCACAGACAAACAAATTAGGATAAAGGGTCAGGGGAGAGGGTCTGGTGTAAACAAGTCTGAACCTGATAGGGTCAGGTAAGGTATTTTGTAAGTGCAGTAATAGGATTAAATGTTTCACACAAAAGTATCGTTCATAATTCAAACATGATACTGTTTGCTGCTATAGTATGATATACTTGTCATAAGAGATTTCAATTCAATACATATTCAAATAAATAAACATTTCATCAAATGTATACATGTAATTCGAAAATAATCATTACGTTTCTTTGAAATCACCATTATTCGGAAATATGACTATAATAATAAACAAAATTTGCAAAGTACCGTGATACAAGTTACCTAACCGAAGGATTTAGTTTCATATAAGAAAAGAAAGAAGCAAGTATAAATAAAATAGGGACAAGCACAAACCTATATAACATATTATTTGCAGAAAGATGTGCATTTTGTGATTGTATGGCAACAGAATGTGTTGTAGAATTGACTTACGTTAAATACAAGATACTGCACTAGGACGCCCAGCGCCTCGACACCTTTTGCAGCGTGCTTGACGCGGGGCAGAAGAACGGCCTGCGTTCTCTCCTGCAGTACCTGGTTTCGTACAGGTGAGCCCCCTTTGTGGGGCGAAGCGCCAGTTACACGGCTCTGATCTGCAACAACAAATAATACCTAAAAATAATTTCACAATAGCACGCGCGGGTTAAAATATATTTATCCACAATATAATGTACCGATTAAAATATGTATATGCAAAAGAAATAATTTAAGTATGTACTATATTTATAAATAGTTTTCTCTTCTGAACAATTTTTCTACCCGAACTATTATTTAATAACTCAATCAGTTTCGTATATTACTCTCATATCAATTGTACATGGTACATAGAACTGTTTTCCTGATTCTTTATGAGCAGGTGTAAACAGGTGCGAATTAGGCTTAGTAATATCCTCACATGGGGTGTCTCTTATAGGCATTATACGGCTTAACGATTTCCAGGCCGGATTTTCCAAGAAACAGTAAACCAACAACAAGTTGAAACCAAATAACAAGTACAAACTTGCAAAATGCCAGTGTGCATTTTGTGTGATGTTTAAGAAAATATACACGCGATAGAATTGTGTAATGTGATCTTCAACTTGCCGCATGTCTATTTTTTATTCAGATAACAACCCACATACCCCCATAAATATCGAACTTCCTGCATTTTATGAAACATGATGGTACTGGTAATGACCGTACGTTAAAACTTGACTTCCGTACTGTATTTACTGTAAATTCTTGATCTAAGTTAATACCCGATGATTAAATATCAATTGTAAATGAATTAATAAAAACTTTCTCTTTGTGACAATGAAATTTCACATTGAAAATTTTTTCAGGTTATTTTTTCACTACTTATATTTCTTTCAGGTTGGTAGTACCACTAAAAAGCAGGCATCCTATTTCATAACAAATATTAGAAAATTAGTTTACTTTTTAATGAGGTTGTTACTAATTCGTGTACTGATATTTATTTATTTGAAAAGAAGCAAAAATTTGTGTGATATATAAACATAAATTACAGAAATATGTTTCACACACTGACAAATGCGTAACACATAATATCTCTTATATACTCATGTTTCTGTCGTCATTCTATATATGACATTATATGTATTGTTTTTCTTATGAACATCATCTGTTAACAATTTATCTTCTGTCAGTTCTGTGTACAAGTTTTTCAGAGCATAGCAATTAAAGAAGTCACTGTAACATTACAACTAAGCAACATAATAAACAGTTTACTGTGCACATATATTTTTTGTAATATATTTTACAATATAATAATTTGTAATGGTTAACCACAATATATAAACATATATTAAATTATGTGAATGATATTTATTCCTCCCATTTCTATCAACTTAAACTTCCGGCATATTACGATTAAAAAAGCTTGTGGTTTGCGTCTTTCAGTAGACGTTAAATATGAATGAACACTTTAAAGGTCATTTGCCATTCTGTAATATACCATTTTGACGTTTACAGCTTTTACCGTAGAAATTGCTCATTGTATAAGAAAAGCGAATGTATTTTTGTCATTATATATCTTGACATTTCAAGTAACAATATACAAATTGCCTGTACTGATACCGTTAACAAATACTGTTTATTTTCCTAATCACTCAGCTAATGTTGAAAGCTGATGACTTCATTCATATTTCGTATTATATACAGATGAATCATTCATTTTAAAAGATGTAATTTTATCAAATATACAACTTCCTTCTAAAAATATTTGTACTGAAAACTACGCCTACTGAATTCTTCATTCTCATAAAATGCAACGAGTAATTTTAGAGACTGGCCAGTCATATAAATCAATTTATTATTACAATACAGAGGGCTTGTTTCTATAATGAAACCGCACGCATTTCAATCAAGGTGCAAACTACTGTCGTTGATTGATTATTACCGGCGCGTGTTTTCTTTGATGCGAAACCATTAGCAAACAAGCACGTACACGCGCTTGTACGCAGAGGAATCCAATGGTTCTAATCTTTTACAATTCCGACCCGACATATTCATCTTGACATTACATTAACTAGCTGCTTAACGACAAATCCTCCATTGTTTAAGCAGCTCTTGTGTATTCTGAATCCGACACCCGCGATGCCCAGCAATGACATATATTTGCATCCTCCAGCGACATAACCTTATTAAGAATTTCGCACGAGTTGCATACAAATGGCCGCGTTAACAATCGTTTCATGTCTGTAGCACATGACAGAAGAAGAACTTGACATTTCATTTAACCACACATACTTCCACCATGTACGTTTTACGCATTTCAAAATCATGTTTAATAATCTAATCTGCGACATCAATCTGTAATACCGGAACATGCAAGAATTGTTTATAGTAGAAATTATAATTTCAAAAGCGTTATTCAACAAAATGTATAGCAAATACCAGAATGAGCTTCTGCTGCAGAAAGACGCAAGCACAAAATTAATTACAGCAGATTCTAGCGTGGCAACAAACTATACGAGAATCAGATAAATGTAATCAACGGATGAATTAAGCCAAGTTAGATGGCTTGAAAGATCCTAAGCTGCGCTCCGTGGAGCCGCACGATTTCCGTTTAAACAATGACGTCTTGCAAAACTCTATTGATTTAAATCATCGCGATTGCAAAAATCCACAGAGAAATATCAGGCAATGAAACATTTTAACGAGAACGAAGATTTCACAATCATCTCTTTGTGGCTAAGAACAATATGATATGATACTGCATATTTTGAAAAGTCTCACAACACACTTCGCGCTCAAAATGAAATACCAGCCGATTATAATTATTTTTAGAATGGCATATTGCTTTAGGGTTAAATCTTGAAACATTGTAATCATTATTTAATTATAGAATAACAAAAAAAAACGTACACTAAAAATAAATTTCAATTTTAAAATCAATTCTTTTGAGAAAGTATGAATTCAATTTTAATTATACTGTACTGCTCATCAACAATTTAAACTGATTACTTTATTATTAGACCAAAGAGATCAGTGAGTTAATAGAATTATTGCAGGTCACTAATTAAAATAGAAAGCACTGAGCCAAAATAAGAGAAATCAGTTTAAATACTCTAATTAACACATACTGTCTCCACAAATTGCATATTATTAATTTTACTTTCACGATAATACCAACACATTATTGAAACTGTTACAAAATCGACCAACAGAAACCATAATATCGGTGATCAATTTATTACTCTAAATTGAAATTTAATGAGCATTTTGATCAATTGACATTAATTAGTCCTGACAGATAATATCAAATATCAATCAAATACATTACTGTTTATATTATTCCAATTACATATGCTCATTTACCAATAATATATTATTTATACTTTGTTTTTAAATATAAAAACAAAATCAGTAAAATTCGTTGCTTAGTACTGCAGAACACAGAAAAAAAATATCACTTAATTTGAACAATAACTGTTAAATTTGCTACATCTAGCCAGCGTCATCTCTAGCGGAACTAAACAAATCAGACGATTTAAATGGTTCGCGTATCTGTTTCGGCAGCGGAAATAGTGCTGGTTACTTAATGTGCTGCTCACCATAATTCTATTTAAATGAAGAACGATGACGCGTGAAATTGCATGAAGGCACAGTAGATTCATACATGTGCACACCTGTAAAGAATTTCTGGAAAATTCCAACATAACGTGAAAACTATATTCGCTGTTCCAGTTCGGCTTATCAGAAATGACAGACCATAACTACGATTTTACCGTTTGGAAAATTACACGAACATTTACGCTGTGTATTTATTTACATATGCAAATAATACAGAAAATGTGGAAAACATCATGTTCATTTTTAGTAAACGTTAACTGTAAAAACAACTTAAAAAAAACATTTATAATTTTATATGTATTAAATATAAATTTAAGACTCATGTTGATCAGCAAACGAACTAAAAAGTTGAAATTCTCGTGCACAGAGGAATTAGTTTTAATCTAGAGAATTATAAAAATCCAAACTGGTATAGTCTGTTCAATTATCATATTCCTGACTTCTTGACTTGTAATAATTAGTTTATACGGGGTGCTGTAATGTAACATACATAGTTTTAATAACATAGTTTAGATAAAATAATACAAAAGCATTATCCATTCAACAGCCAGTGCGATTTCCTTGTCAAGTCGTCAAGGAAAACCTTTATTTGTGAGAATTTTCTAGTATTGAGCTACAAAACACAATTAGAAACGGGCTGTCAGTACATAAGCCCCTTTACAAAACGTATTGTTGCAACAGACGGCATACATGCATTCGTACACACACACACACAGCACAGGAAGTTGGTTAAATTACTTAGTTCTGGCATTGTAATTTTTCAGTTACGCTTACTTGATCGCGTTGTTTGCAAGTCCTCACATTTCACGTAAAAAATAACTAAAACAAACGACGTACGTTTCTTTCCCGTGTTCATTCACGGTATCACACAGTGTGTGTGGTTTCGTATTTATTATTTTAATGATCAACAATTAACAGTTAATACATTCTTACAGCTATTAGAAACTTTGCATAATCTGCGAGGCTCGACTTTCAAATGGCAACCAGCAACGGCGACGCCAAAGTTTTACCAACGAGACAACTGTTCTTATTCATATGTTGAATGATAATAATTTAAATTGATATCAGTACGTGATCCTACAGCAGACTTGACAGCTTCTGTTGTTTATTCCAAGAATATTAAGGCAATGAAACAATAATTAACAGTGGTGTTAATTAAGTTTATTTGCGAAACGAGTGGAAATGTTCAGACAAAATGTAAACTGAGTAATGACGAAAGTGTTATATTTAAACAAATTAATACGTTACTTTAAAATATTGGTATTAATAAAGTATATACATAGTATGTTCCATACCGTCATTATGCGTAATTTACTCCTACTATCAATGTAGCAGTATGTAACAGTTAGTATATTTACTAACATATGTAAACATCTGAACAATACAAAAAAACTATGTACAATTATCAACATTAATTGCAAGATTTTCTCTAATTTCCCTCATTAAACATGCAAAAACAAATACATCACATAATATCTTATACATCATTTAACAATATCTACATTTCAGACAATAAATACTTATAATAACGGCGTATTAATGATACCAGCTTTCCAGTAGTAATTCTACTCGGGTAAATGTAGCAATTGATTAAAATGTTTAGAAAATACGTACAAAGAATAATAAAATATTTTCATCAATATACCATGCGGAAATTGCTGAAGATGTATCTATAGTGTATCCATAGATATAAGAACTTGACTAAACGCAGCATGCTATTAACAGAGGATTATCCCAAATTATACGACACAGTAAATGAATAAAAAGCAGAGCTGTATTCAGAAATTTATAAATACATTTTGAAAAATAACAACAAAAATATGATATACATCTTAACAATAATAATACAAATTAACATAAATAAATGTAATATTCAATAAATTATTATTACGTCTTAATTATAGACAAAATGTCTCTTGTCTTTCCCGCTAAGAGCATTACAAATGTACCTGAATACCGCCACTACTAGTAGTTTATGGCCTCTCCTGCTGTGAAGGGTACCACCCTACCTATTAAGGAATCATGTCAAGTTCTTATATCTATGGATAGACTATATGTAACAAGAAAGTATGGCCAATAAAACAATCTTAACGGGCGTATTAAGCGATAAAACACTCCTAGCATTTACATGTTAATTGCTAACGTCCTAGAACCTTTGATAGATCCTGCACAAGTTTTTACTCGGCAATTAAAGTTCTCATTTCGCAAGAGGCGAAGCCTATCTGTTAGCAGAACTTGCAAAAACTACATACAATGATAATATGATAAATAATATCACAGTAAAACTAACAGTTCCAACCAGCTCAAGAAACTACATTCGTATTATGAAAACAGTAGCAACATATACGTAAATAAATATAATATATAAGTGACAAGCGAGTAATAGGAACGTGAACTACAACAATAGCAGTGTGCCGTGAAACAATGCCATTGTTTAATTTGCTGACATGTATTTTTTTCCAGACGGGGAGGGGAGAATCTAAAGATTTCTCTCATGGTTTCCGTGTTTAATTGTTGTTTATTAATAACTTTTAACAGATCTACGTGTCTTTGTTGTTTGCTTATAGAAAGATCTAGTTTCCTTCCGCAGTCACAAATATCTACATTCTCGAACGTCCCAAAATGTAAATGTCGAGAAAGTGAATTAATTTTGGACTTACAAAGGCAATCTAGTTCATCAATTCAACTAACGAAATACAGGTTCTAAAACAAGCTGAAGTATTGTGCCGTCTGTTCCTGTACAGTATACTGCCGAGAGATTTCTGTAAACTTCATAAATCGCATCATGTTATTGCCACAATTATTTTCCAATGAACATTTAGCGAAATAGCAAACGGGAATATATTTACGATTTTGTTCTTCAAAGTGAATCTAAACCGTTAATATTTATGTAGTTATTCATATTGAAAATAGACAAATAATTTACGGTATACAGTACGCTGTAAATGATTTATATTATTGTGGAAAATTTCTGTGTTTTTCGGCTAATATTAGAGCAAGTATACACGGTTAAAATTAGAATCGAATATTTTCTTGTAAACCTTGAATTCATAAGAGACCAATTAAAATCTTTTTATTTCTTATAACAATTGTTCAGTTTACCAACAGTTAACAGAATTGAAATTTAATGAAAAATGTCATCAAATCAATTGAACTCGGGTACAATAATAGCATCAACAAACACACACACAAACAATTTTGAACTTGGCTAGGATTTGGCTAAATATACTGCGTCATTTTTTTGGTCGTGTGCCATATGATTACATCATACGTGGTCGAAAACTTCTCCAAGATTTATCTGGAGAAGGTGACGTCAGGCAGATCTAAAAATGATTTCATAAAAATAAACAATACGATCATTTTTACTCTCTCAAACTGCAAAGTTACGCGGCAACGTTATTATTATTAAACATTTGTTTACTTACATGAAATAATTATAAAATAATGATGAAAACATAAAATCTAAAAGCGTGGACGAATAATAACAAACACCAATTTAATTACTCAATATTTTTATCGCACAACATGTTTTTTTACTTATTTATCAACAAACCATGTTTTATAGTTCCCAAATGGAAAATTCTTGTTGCGCCTCTGATTATAATAATTATATATTTGTTTTGCTTTTGTGTATTACACTCCTAATGTGTTTGTATATATCTATAGTTTTTGTTCCGATGTTACATAATTCTTTGTATAAACTAAACCATCTGTAACATCTTAATGGCTGTTCCCACGGCTGAATATCCGACAGATTTTCATGCAGATAATGTAATTCGATGAAATTAATTAAAATTGTGTTTATAATTTGACAGGCGACTCATTTGAATTACAAAATAAAACATACATTTACAATCAACTTGAAACACAACACAACATAATGTTTCTATTATTTTTAAATATCACCTGATTTTGAAAAGTCAGTCTCAGATAATTACCGATGTCGATGTTTCATTTCAAATTAAAACATCATGTACCATGCAGAATATTAACGTGATGATGCCACGTTACGTCAAGTATTAAATGAAATCAGATCATTACACCAAATTTTACGAATGTATTTTAAGAAATATCCTTACTGTAATGCATATATTAACCTAATGACCTACATGGCAACTATCCATATTGAAATGCGTATAAACACACATTACATACAAATATACAGGTTACTCGTAATGCAGTATGTAGATATATCTACAAAAGATATAATTTTTTTATCATATCTACAGAAAAATCTAATATTTTAATATTGATCAAAATTTTATTCTTATTTAAATGCAGTTTATAATGCAATATAGATATTTCCGCACAGTCTAAATACTTCAAGTGTTTTCTTATCGAAATATTGAATAACGGCACTATTCTGATGATCAATTCAGAGCTTTGTAATCGGATATATTATAACACTCGTTATCTATACCTGCCCAACAATAACACCGGACATTAGTATTCTATTTCAATACAAGTATCTAGTTTAAATCGCATATAAGCTTTCCTTCGATTTCCGATAATCGGCAGCAATAATCGGAAATTATTTTCTGACCTGGTTACTTTCCATCCTCTACCGTTTAGTTCATTATGTTACTTTTACTATTATTACTGTAATTTGAAAATACGTTTATAATTTTCAACCATTCGTTAAATTGAATATACATCATGGAACAACACTATAAATATGCAACAGATACGTGAAAGTATAAACTATTCGGATTAATAAATCATTTGAAAGGCACATTAAAAATTATCGATATCTAACGCTGTAAATTGATTAATAATTTGCTAAATTCGTGTATACCCGTAACACGCACAACAATACACTTCCTTTGTAGATTATATTATTGACAAAACAATACAATATTTTCGTCGGTATATCCCCAAATCGCTAACAGAATCAAGGTCAGTACAATGTACAACTATGTATAACTAACATTTCTTCCAAGTTCATATATAATTTGATACTTATAATACATATAAATGATTTAATTGCACATCCGATATACAATTACAGTTGCCTAAAGTTTTAATATTAATTAGCGGCGAATGTCAATGTAAATTAGTAACACCAAGCTCTAAATTAGAAACTTAAATGCCCAGTCCACTATTAATTTAATCACTTAATTAAATTTTATCAATTGTTCCCATAAATTGCTTGGATCTGCTGTCATAATGCAACATGAACAGACATGTTTGATACGCTGAGGAAGAGGTTGCATCAATTTGTTGTTATTATCGAATAAATATGCACCGAACTCACCTGGATTATCAATAAACATCACACATGCAAAAACACATCCCAAAAAACAATCAGCTTTGCAGTAACATCAGTTGACACGGCTGTTTTAAATTTGCAAAAACAACTTTTATGATCCACATTCAATTTTAAAACACACACACTCTTTGAAATAATACAAGCACAACACATAGTTCTACATTGTCACAATCACTTGGACAGAAAATAATAACTAATACTTGTACTTTGTCTGAAGTTCGCGGGTAGGTATTTGTTGATTAGAGCTTAAAAGCAGAGCTTTTTGCGCGGCAACGTGCCACGGTGTTAGCGTGCATTGCGACCGACATGTCGACCGCCACTGAATTAGCTAACCGAGCAGCAGAAACGGTACGTCAGTGTAGAGTAGTGCTTGCTAATTCTTCTATTCGCTGCGAGGACCGTACATACACGCGCCAAAGCGAGAAATTCACATGCTCAGACCCGTAATAAGTACAGTTCCATCAACGGAAGAGCTGTGTAATAATTGTCATCCGATATAAACACGAGAAATATACACGAAGAACACACAAAATTAATAGAAGATTCTTAGGCATCTGAAAGTGCTCCAAGGATATCAGTTATAAAATTTGTATCAGATAAATAAAAACAATTTCTACCCGCTCAGATCCCAATGAATTACAAAATTAACCGATATTTTTGGCATTCGGACAGACCAATTTTCAAATATATTTGTAATACCAAACTCAACATTAATAAATTGCAAATCAACAATATATTCTACAATGCATAACTTTTTGCAGGAAACATATTGTACATAACACAGTAATCAGATGTTGAATGTTATTGATTTTGTACAGGGTTTCAAAATTTCTTAGATTCCTGACTTAACCGGCTTGGTGCATGTTTCAAGAAAATAAACTTGAAAATAATATTGCACCATCAATACTGTAATACAAGATTCGCATTTAGCGGCCAGAAATAGTTGCGTAACTTATGGAATATTGTTTCATGCATTCACTGGCGTCCTCCATTACGATTGATTATTGGGAGTCATAAAACAAAAAATAGAAAAACTTTTTACAACGCATATGCGTCGCACGAATTTAAACGGAACGAAAATAAATATACAACAGCAATTAAAACGTACAAGTATCGACTTGGTGTATTTGGACGATATGATAAACGCACAACGGATATTACCAGAGTGAACTTGATTTCAAGGGAGCAGTATTTTAAAGTAGTTTTGCAGACTTGTATATTGTTTCATGGTATGACGACATGTGGCGCACTTAAAAACGTAAATTAACACATGGATAAGTAAACTGTTTGCGATGTGTACAGCAAAAGACGAAGATTGGTAATTATCTCTCAAGTTTTCCACGAACCGTTCGAGGAAGTATAAGTATATAAAAGTCAAAATAAACTCGCTTGTAACACGTATACACTTTTGATAAATCACAACAAAACACTTCACACATATATTACTAAATTTAATATAAAAATTGTTCAACCTATGTATGAAACTTCTCATGAATTTCGTTGTTTATCACATAAATTGAATTGTTGATTAAAATAACTACACTACAAAAATATTTTGAAAATGAGTTGTAACTGTTGAAAGATTTGACAGTTTTCTATATTTTCATTTTTTTTAGATTGCATTTTATTTTTATATAGGTAATCATCTAAACACAGCATATAATGCAATGTCAACAACACAGCCTTAGAAACATTATTTTCTCTTTGATAAAAAGAAGTTGTGTAGATGATCGTGTCTGGTTTGGTGCTCATTAGCGGCTAACATTGGCTACGGTCTCATCAACTGTGACGTTTTCTGCATCGCTACACAATTAACCGCTGGTAAATCTTTCACATCAAAATCAAGCGAGCAGGTAAATACCGGTTGCGTTACACAATATAACGAAACCACACAGTTAGGAAGCTGTTCCCATGGAAATGCGTTTTGTTTACGCCATTTCCTAGCCGCTTCTTAATCTTTACTCACGTCTGTTGGAAGTATGTATGTGCATAACATACATACACACACACTCGTACACAATGGAATGTAACGTTCTATTAAGCCCACGGACGTAATGAAGTAATGAATTAAAATAGAAGTATCCGCCACAATGGCAGACTTCATCAGATAGCATCTTTATTATGAATGTGACCTTAAGGGTACCTTCACGGGTACATGATAAGTACATCGTAGTACTACGTAGTACTCGCGTTATCTGTACTTGTGGAACTGTGTCTGTAATTATGCTTACCTATTATCAATTCGCGTGTTTACAAACATCATGTCAAACCGAAGAAAACTGTGTACATGAAGTTTGTTGCAGATAATACCTTTAATGATTGCGACATTGCATTCATCCTTTGTCGTTTTCTTTTACACATAATAACCTACTCTAATGAATCAAGATTTCTAGAGAAAATATGTCATAAATGCAGTACGATCACCTCATATCTAATTGACAAATAATTATATACTAAATATCATTTAAAACGAAAAGCATGAGAACATTAACGATGTAATATGTATAACTTGGTAATGGCAAAATTTTATAAACGATTATGAACAAATTATACCATTTTAGAACTATCTCATTAGGTCTAAGCACACAACATGTACTTGCGATTTCATCAATAATTCGAAATTACCAATTTAAAAACAGAAAATATAAATAAACTTTCATTTCGTTGCCCTATAATTAAAGATTGCATTGAAATTTGTACATCGAATGCGTATAATGGCCTAATAAATTATGATTACAGATATAATTCATGCATAACAGTAATTAATTTTACATTTTTAATTATAATAAAATATATTTACTATGAAATTTTGCTTTAGGTGAAACGCGAGTCTTATAAATTGTATGTTACATAAAACTAATAAAATTCTGTCGTTTTGTAATTGAAGAATTGTGCTGCTGTCAATCTAAATCAAAAACGTCTATTAAGAAACTCATCATTAAATAAATCCAAATGATAATGCTTTCAAGAAGTAAACAAACGCAATATACCAAGTATGTAATTAATTTGCTTAGACTTAATCAAAGTTGCAGTATTATTTAACAGTTGATTAACGTGTGAATTAATTATTAATATAAATTGGCCCCAATCCCACGCGAATTCGATTAGGCAATTTGATAAACAACATATATTAAATAATATAGAACAAAATTCTAAATGAAGTCTAGTTGCATGTAATTGTTTTTGCAGCAGCACCAAGAACGGTAACGGTTATGGTAAAATAACGGTAAAAACGTCTTACTTTCGGAATCTTGTTTCGTGCATTCAGAAGTCCATATCAAACATTTCAGAAAACAAATAACACCTTTAAGACTAAAGATTTGAATGCATAAATACATTTAATTATTGCAACGAATGTACGACTGATCAATATCGAAATAATCAAATCACTCACTCAAATATCCGATGTACCGGATGTACTATCACAGACACAGACAGAACAGAGCCGGATTGCGACAATTTTATAAATTATATAATACATCCGCTAAATTTCCAATCGTATTTTTATTTATGCCAAATATTCTTTCATCGAAGCTGTATATTTGTAACGCATTTTGCAGAAATTATAACGAACATCTGAGCAGAAAAAAAGATTAATTAATTTTCTCTTTTGACCAGAGAAAATCTTATAATGAGTTTTAATTAATTTTAATTTATTTGCCAAAGAAATTAACAAAATCATTGGCAAGATTTCATTAATCGTCAAATAAATAAATTAAGTATATTGATTACTTCAACAGCGATTAATTCTTCGGTTTTCTATAAATAAAAGTAATCAAATGGTTATTTCAATATAATGTACTATTGATTTCGGATACCTGTATCCTATATGCCGCTAGCTAATTCATTGACAATTCATCTCGGACGTAAATGACGGTACCACGTGCTTACCTTTACTTTTACGAGTCAGGCGCATAGAAGTCCATATATGAGTCTTGGTTTTAACTTTTTCGCTTTCCCGAACGAATATATTGAGATCACTGCTGAAGTTCTGTTTCTTTTTGTCACTGAGTGCATTGCCGTTATTGTTTAAATCCAGTGCACTATTGTTGAAGAGCGATGTAATGCGATGTAACGGGCCCATCTCGCAGGCCGCACAACCACCGGTAACGTTTTACGATCGGTCGTTCGCTTGTAATACTCGCGGTGAACCGCTAACCACTACTGAATTCGAGAATCGCGAAATCTAGACACCTTTTTTTTCGTTACGGTAAAACTTTCTTCCCAGAATGCACGCGGCTTCAGATGACGTATACACACGGCATGTACACTTTCTAACATGATACGTAAACGATCGTTCTTTTACGTTCCCTTCACCGGCTTAGCCTATTATAATGCCCGAAAAGTAAGATTTTTCTATTTACCGCTCAGGGTCAAGACATATAGACGATATGAGCGTATGCACAAACGCGCATATTATATTTGTTCCTGATTTAATCACACATTATCCCCAACGTCCACCGACAACATATGTTAATGACCAACATATGCTACTGGAAATCTGACATCTTTTCATTAAAGACTTATTTTATATTTTGTGTTGCATTATTATCGTCCCGTGCCACATGTGAAATGAAAATATCGTTTAAAATTGTTCACATTACGAGGTCAACACGAGCTCTTTGTAAGTTTCACAAAAATTGTTTGTTATTTTCAACTTATCATTTCCAATGTGGCATTATTTAAGCAAAATATCTAAACCATTTACCATATGATAGAAGGAAATAATAAGATAAATTTATTACAAATTCACTAACATGTATGGCCGACTAACCTTGTTTGCTGTGAATAACAAACCCCATATAAGTAAAAAGTAAATAGACGAAATGTATTCGTCAGTGTTTTGGAGAAATCTCCTCGCCTACGTCTATGAGTTTAACACATCGGATACAGAAGTATGAGTAGGAGAACGAACGATGAATGATACGTCCATTTTGCACCGTAATCAGAGCAGCAATGAAACATTTTCACTCCAATCAGACTGATTGTATGATCGGTATTCGTGTAGGATACAATAAAGAAGAGTGGGTATAAGTAACGCATGAATGACAGATCACATCTTACGTCAGCTATGCAAATACAGATCAGGAGATCAGTGAGATGTTCTGCATCATTTGTTTCAACGGCACACACCATTGATAATGTTATTCAAGTATCTACAACGAATAGTTAATTCTTGATTGGCTATCGTATAATAAAACACATGGCCTAGAAAATATTCATCACGTCTCTCATCAAGTTTCCAACATAAATCATATTCAGCGTTAATTTCCTTTTCCTTTTATTTCCAAGTAGTTGCATATAAATGAATAACAAAATGTATACATGACTCTCACATCTTTTACATGAACCATCATTAATATGTAAATACTAGCGTTCATTTTTCACACTCCGATCTGCAATTAAAATAGATCGAACGTTTGAAAAGCTCCGACACGTATGATAACTGCTGCATGCAACAGTATAATCTATTTAAAAAAAAAAGTTTGCTTTCATAGTATAAGATTAATTTGAACAAAAACTGTTCGCGATAAATGTAATATCAAGAGACAACACTATACTACTAGTCTGAGTGATAATTAATCACATATAGACAGAAAAAGTATTAATTAATGTAATTATAAATCCAGCATACTTCATATCTTTTCCCAAATCATTTGAACAGTTATCCAAATTATAGAAACTTACCGTAAAAAGTAAACATTTCGTTTTTTAATACATATACGAGTATTTCAATTTCATTTCTAAAAAAAGAGACAAAATCGTATGTATTTGATACAAAAGATGTTTGATTGTTAGACCAAAACATATATTATCATTTTCTCGCTATACAATTGAAAATTTTCACCAATATGACGCTGGTTAATATGGACCATTATTGCAATAATATATTCTAGAGATAATAATGTGGCATGGCTCCTATATTTTGCGGTATATCCTTCCTTGTAATTAGTACAGTCCAAGTAAAAATAAATAAAACGTCACAGTGTGTCAGCTGGCATCAGCTGTCGGCAAGGATACACACAATTAATACAGAGCTCCAGTCACATTAAAGGTTCTCGTGCATCATGTACAAAATTAGGTTACCAATTGTCGTTCTAATTCAATAATATTTAACATACCACAAGCCGCAACGCTTATAAATACTCCAGCTACACTACTTCAGACTATCAATACAACATATATTTGCATTACACAATTACAAACAACGACTTTCTTGTGAAATGAACAATAAATATTGTATAAAAAATATAATTTCTAAACTGAAGGCTAAAAGTGCGTGTTACGAGTGTAAATAATAATGCGTTTTTCTTCAAAAGAAATTCGAACTCATGACGAAGCATGAAAGAAAGCAGTTAATCGTAAATATGAGAAAGAGAAAAATATCGCCAATAATGAATTTAAAATCAGTTACGCTCACAATTTTCTGCAATTGGAAGATGTAGGTTGGTTGGCTTTCGAAAGAAATTATGGAAGTATGTTTGTATTAATTAGCTACAAATATAGCACGCGAATATGACACGTAGAAACATACTTGGATTAGTATTAATCACAACTGGAATAAAAAATATTCATTGGATTGTAACAGAATACACTACATCGAAGTGCTCAAATCCACTTAATCCACTTGCTAGACAACCTCTAGCTGTTAGGGAAAAATGTTGGCACAAAAATGAACCAGACAGCTGGTCTGTGCCAAAAACTACTCAGGCTGACTTTGATTTCTCAATGAATTCTTTCGCGATTGCATCAAGTTAAACAAATGAAAGACAAGGATTAGTACACACAATTAATTATTAAAAAATAGAACACGATTCCATTAGATGTTTATATTAATAGATTTTCAAATTAAAATATATAACTACAGATATTACGCGGCATGCATAATTATGCAAACAATTAATGTAATAATCAATAACTTTGAAGCTAATACTGAAGAGACACGCACGGTTCAAATAAGGAGTAGAAAATGTCTCCCTGGCAGAGGTCATTCTCGGGTCATTCACTTGGAAGCGCTTATAAGCCTACACGTAATTATTTCACGTTCAAGGAGAAAATGACCGTTACGGAATCGGATATAAATAAAAAAAAAACTGCTCATTGGGTAACTAATATCCATTTACAAGACCAGACAACACTTTCAACATGGTTGATGTGTGGTTGCATAGCTGTCAGGCGTTACAACAGATAACAAAATGTACTATAAAATTTATAATTTCCAATGAAATAAACCATTTTAATACGTCTTCAATCAGTGCTACCATAAAATATACGACATTTTCACATAGCTTTCCATTAAGAAATATTTCAATTCAAAGAGATTCTTGCTGAAAAGAATATAAAGAAATACATTTATAGCGATTTTACGCACTTTATACTGAAAACAATGGTTCCAGTAAAAGTGGAAGTTACGATTACAAACATTCATTGTTCTCTGTGACAGTTCGTGAATGTATGAATATTGTATGTACATTGGTAGGTGGTAGAGTCTAATGTCATTACTCAACGATTCTCACGATTTCAAACACGGCTGCTTATAAACAACACATATTGCTGTCCATAGACATGTCTTAATTAAATTATCAACAACTATTTGTATACTAATAGCATTCTAAACGAATATCTAAATTAGGAAATGATTATAAGTTTTTATGTACGTGTTACATTTTTAGTTATAAATGCTTGAATTCAACTATGTATTGCTAATTAAATTAATTATTGTCAACGAAAATTTGAAAGATTATTCTGCATTACTGAATAAAATATTTGTTTTCATACTGACATGTCAAGCAAACTTAGCAGACAAATAGTATTTGTGTTCAGGAAAGTTGAAATGTAACCGAAAGCGTCAATAACACGTAACGAATGATTGTGAGTTTGCGAATAGGATGTACTTACCCTTAGTTACAGACGGTTTGTGGGCGGGTGCGACGCCAAGAGGACGTCGCGACGGCGTCCGTCTGCCTGGTGGAGCTTTCCCATCAGTTGCTGTCGTTGTCGCCGACAAAATTGGGCTCTTTTTTACTAGAAAAACGGAAAACAAACATTAAATATTGTCTACTGGGAACTTACTTCGAGATTCCGCACACTCTAAACTACACAGATGCCACAGACAATCAGTGATAATATACGTACATTTTCTATACGTTTTGATCTTAGGTCCTTCTAGCAGATACTAGTGGCAATACTATCTATGTGCAGTTGAGTTTGTAATAGCCAAAAGCTAAATAAAATGGTAATATTTTATTACAATTAATATTTACTTGAATATTATATTTTCAGTTCCGAAGTTCATCGTCAATATTATTAAAAAGAAGAAGTAATATGTCCGTATTATGAACTCGTCAATTTTAGTTAAGATCTTAACTAAAATTGACGGTGTTCATAATACGGGCATATTCGTTCTTTTTAATAAAATTTACTTATTGAAATCTGAACATTTCACAAAATATTAAATATATATATATATATTCTCTCCAAAGTCCAGCTCGATGTGTAAGCAGTAATTTTTAAACTGTAGCAACAGAAACTTGTAATGACAACCTAATATTCCAATCTGCTTTTAAATAATTTACAAAGTAAAATGCTTGACTTATGCAACAATTTGCAATTTGATTTTGTAATGTAATAATGATAATCAGGTTAGGCTACATTAACCACTGTAAATGACAGTTCTACTAGTCGGTAACATAGCATACGCATATCCCCACATATCTGTTCAAATGCCGTATGTGTCTAGCGGGCAAATGAACAACGGTTCTCAAACAGGACTGTCCAACACACTACCTTTTGTTTTTAAAACAAATTCTCCACTCCGACTAAAAGAACAAATTAACTTCTTCATCCTGAGTGAGAACGCTAAATACGTACTGATTTTATTATAAATTTACTAATGTTACAAAACATAAATTTACCGGACGTAACACAATGATCATACTGTCTTCGTTACTAGTTAATCTGATGGTAAATTTCGAATAAAATAAGTGTATTTATTGGACAATCCTGTTCCGTGGAAGCAGAAATTGTACCAGCTGTTTTGAGTGGGGAGACACAGGTAGGTAAAGTCTCACCTGTTGATAACATCTGCCCTAGCGGCGAACCATGATACCACTAGAGCGGCAAATTACAACCTACATCTGTTACATTATTCATTCGCGCTCAAATTACATAGTGCACATACACACATCCACCGGGGTATCATACTGGGAAATCTAGGCACTTGCCTATTTACTTACAATCTCGCGACGTTCGATGTGTTGTGCTAACGGGCGCTCTAGGTGACGTCACCGGCGTCGGTTTGTGACCTCCAGGGGTTAACACTTCGGTGACGACGGGCGTCGTGCACCGCCCCACGGTAGCATCACGCTTTTTCGATGTTCCTACAAAAAAATAATAATAAAAAGTACTGCATTATATTAGTATTTTGCGAAACATCACCAGTAAAATGATAAAATAGGTTTTAATTGAAACTGTGTAGCATTTCGTCGTCTTTTTATTTAGCTCTTACAAAAAATAGCATTAAAAAGTACTATATTATATTAGTATTTTGCGAAACATCACCAGTAAAATGATAAAATAGGTTTTAATTCAAACTGTGTAGCATTTCGTCGTCTTTTTATTTAGCTACATAGATATTTCTCGTTTGAAAAAATACTTTCAGTGTCACTCGTTTCGAAATATGCAAATTGGAGCGACCACTCAGTTAATTTAACCAAGAAGCCGTTTATATTATTCCAGTCCATTTACTACCAGTTATTTAACCTGCTCGGGAATTTCGAATTAACTTACGTTCGTAAATGTTTAACAATTGGCATGGATCCGAAGCACAGAAGGCATTGGACTTAACTAGAACAATTACCTCTTTTACCGAAACTCCCGAATCGTTCTCGATCAGGAATTCGAACGGACGAGGCCCGATGTAATTTCTCCTTGGAGCCGTGTGCCCCCATTTTCCATTTAATTTTCACATGTCTCCATCATATCATCTCGATATTTCGTGCACAACGTTTGCAGCGGTCGACATTGCCGTACTATATGTAATCTGAATGTGTGATTCGTGCTACACGATCATTGCCGAATGATTCGATCTGAACATGTTGTCGATGTTCCAAAACCAGGGCACGATCATCTTCAGTGAGCGGCGCTTCTCTTGCCGACCGTACTACACCGATAGTTTAGAGAAACCACACGCAAACTTGTGAACAGAAATAGATGAAGTTCATTGCACTAGTACGCAGAAAGGTTAAGATGGCACTTGTTCGAACCTACACCACGCGAAGATCGGATTTCTTCCCACAAGACGGATGCTGAAGACGACGGAATTTCAAATTAGATATCGTATTATGCGTGTTGCGTTATATGTATCGATATATTAGGCGTCAGTGTTTCAATATCAATTGTACCGTTCGAAAACAGCGATCAGCTGTTTTACTTTCTGTTACTTACAAGTAGCGAAAGCACATTGCGCTATCTATTAGCAATTTGCAATACTCTACATACGTATAACGGTAATTTTCAAACTAAAGCAATACGTAAATATCCACAGCCAATAAACCTACAGTTTATACATTAAAATAGCTCGTAACTCACAGTCAAACCTTTAAAAAACAACTGTACACTGAAACAAGCAAAGATGTTTCATTCATTTAAAACAGTAGAGTATTTTCATACGTGCAAAAAACAAAAGAATTCACATCTTCAGTTCAAAAGATCACTTCAACACCAATGCTTTTAATTCGGATTTACTAAATCCGATTTAGAAGTATTCGTTTCATTAATTTGTATATATTGTCATTGATCCGGTACATATTTAAAAGTATGACAGACATTTTGCATCATTGTCACGATATTGTCATCGACAATAATAAAAATACTCATATCTAAATATAAAATGACTTCAAGCGTAAAAGCCTCTACACAATAGAATTGCGGTCGTGATTGAATACAGTATTCAAATTACAAATTAAACATTTCTTACATCTATATCAGCCTCTCCCACTTAGCAGTTTCGTTTTGCATTGCGTTAAAGAAAAGTAGAAAGTATTCAAGTGAAAATATATTCTAATTACCACCCGAAATGGAATAAACCAATCAAAATGCAATCAAGTAAATATAATTTTAGTGTTATGAGACTGGTTATAGCTTTTGAAAAAACCGTAGGAGTAGCCATTGAATGGTGTTTTGAAAAAACCGTTACCTTTCACAGATATTAAATGGAAATGTTCATCTGAAATGAAATTTGTTTACCATTTAAATTCTCTACAGTCTAGGCATTTGAAAAGTAAACAAATTTATATTTAAAACTGTTATCAGGTCACATACTTATATTGAATACAAATATTTTCAAATAAAAAAAATCAATGTTTATCATGAATTATTAATAAATTGTTTATTTTTGTGTTTAAGCTTGTCTGGGAAAATATTTATATTGAAATTTAAGCATAAATATTACTTTAGAGCAATGACCCTCAATTCGCGGCCCTTTTTCAATTTTTTGAGGCCCGCTTCGGCATTTTTTCGCAATAAAATGAGCTTTAAAAAAAAATAAAAAACCAAAAACGAAAAAAACAGGGTACAAAAATCGTTTGCAACTCCCGAGACAAAAGCGAATTTTTATGGGAGCCCCAACTCAAAAACGACGTCATAAGCGGTCCTTTGTGCATAAAAGGTTGTGCACCACTGCGTTAGAGTATGTAATACACACGTATAAACATTTTGACGTAACAACAATATGTACTAATTTGTTGCACGCTACTTTTCACCTACATAGTTACTGTTATGGCCGCTAGGTGTACACCTGTGCACTACAAGTCAGATGTTAGAGGCATAGAATATAATACATATCCACATACACGCTCATTTGTAACATCAGTAAACGTTATACATTTCATATTTACATTTACGGCTTATTCTTTTACATTGACAACTTGACTGTAAATGATACAGCGTCACCGAGAGCCCCAGAACGAGTACAATGTGTGTGCACACAATTATAAAGCAAGCAGGTAACATTAAACTACTTTAAAAACAAAAGTGTTACATTACATCAACTAAACCGGTTTAAATATGTATTCCAAGTATTTTCCCCCCCGTTCACAAGCACAGAACGTAAAAGAAACCTTCACGACCGACGGCTAAAAATATAATTTTAATCTGCGCTTTAAACGCCGTGAAAGGTAATTCATTTTCTCGTCGATTGAATACCAATCCCGTTAGTAGGGATCGTAGCTACCCTTGACTTTTAATTACGATTTAAGAAGTTTTATTTTTGAAACACACGTTGCGTTCAAATACGAGTGAGTTGTTCTTGAGCATTGGTGGCCCACTAATTCAGAAGCGGTAATACGTGAGTCTGTTTCTATTTTGAACTTGGGCCTACATTTCGTTAGTACGGTTGGTTGGATGGTGAAAATAAATACGGGATGCCGTAGAAGCAATAGTAGCAGTACTAACACAAAACATGTATGGATAGGTTAATAAAATTGTATCCATTTTGTCAACACGGATACTGTTATTTGTAAATAAACTATTAACGCAGTCAGATGTTTTAACACTGGTCAGAAGGACCTAATTTCATCGATAAACATCCGTCGCTTACGTTCAAACTTTACACAATCCCACAAATTGTCTAATTCTTCTGCAAAACATATTTATATATGACTTAATATTTTTAAACACTGAAATTTTACTGCAAATGTCTAGGAATGACACAGCAATATAACTAATGAGTGAAAGTACGAATTGCATGTTTTTATAGGTGCTTAACATTTACTTTAAGCACAGGAATATTTATGTATTGAACACTTCGGTTAATAAATTATAAATATTATTTCCATTCATGTCAAATTCCTTGACATTTTCTGACCATATACGGGATATGCTGAAAGTATAAACGTCGACCTTGCAATGCAATTGTGTATTTGCATTTAAGGCACACGTTACAAACATACGTTGGCGTATTGTACAAGTGTACAAGTACAATTGATTGTAACAGATTGACTGCTGCGCAAATTGATGCTATTTATATATATATATATATATATATATATATATATATATATATATATATATATATACGTATATATATATACGTATATATATATATATACGTATATATATATATATATATATATATATATATATATATATATATATATATATATATATATATACGTATATATATATATATATATTACAAGTGCAATTTGACGCATTTATTTACCATGACAGAAGATATTCTCGTATTTTCGACAATTCTACCCAGGAATACCACAACTAAAAATAGCACGTCTGCATGTAATTATGCATGATAACGACAAATACTCAGAATCTCTCATAAAAAAAACTATCACTGTGACGAAATAATAATCAATATTCAATAGAGAAGTAAGCAATGCATGCTGCGTGCCGGAAATCACGTTGAAATATTCTAATAACTTCCAATATCGATAAACAGAGCGTCCATCATGAAACTATGAAAACAAATAGACCCCCCGCCCCCTGAATTGAATTAAAAAGCCGCGAATCTGGGCCATTTGGCACGAGAACCACGAATGTTTATGAATCATTATATCCCCGTTGCGTCAAGTGATAGAATCGGTGATTTGTTTGCTCCGATTTGAACTGTTTTTATGTTTTAAAAATACTTGTCCCCATTAATCGAAACACGTACGAAATACAAATGTGAGTGAAAATGTCGATGCTGAAAATAGTCAAGCGTGAACATGCAGTCATTCGTATTTTTAGTTAATGGAAATTTATGTACGATTCACATTGTACATCCTTCATATATCTGGGTAGCTACGAGTGACATAATAACAGATGTTCACTCACACGGAATCGTATTTATAGTTCAATAAAAAACATTTGTGGACCAATAACGGTGTCGATACCAAACTTGGAATATGTAGAATCATTATAAATGGCCTAGGTGAATGAACCAAATTATCACATTAAAGTTATAATATTTAAAAATACATACATTTTTTTTCTGCAATCCTGCTTATATTTATTACCCGCCGACAATGTGCCAAAAACAGTTACGATGTCAAACAAATCTGCAAAAATGTCAACAAGGAAACAGTATTTTTGTACGGAAATGAAATTATTTATAGCGTAGCTAAATTTTTCATAAAACAGACAGCATTTTTATGTGTATTTATTATTATCACGTATATAAATAGACATATAACTTTGCAACATAAAATATCGCAGTTAGGAAACATTTCGATAAATATGTCCTTACGTAATCAACTGGAATAGAAGGGTATTGAATAAGAATTTTTCTCATAGAAATTCACACCTACAGATCACGTTCACATGAGTGACAAATACATTAATTTACCGATATAACTTGGTATCAAATTTGAAAAGTCAAACATCTTTCGCATTTTATCGACAAACATTCTTTCTTGAGGATTAAATCATAATCGGTGTCTCAATTAAAGTTTAGACAATTACGTAAACTAGTTAAATCTGAATATATGTGACATTAGGTGCATGGGAACTATGAAACGGTCTGTTGCACGGTTTTATCATCTCGTATGAATTACAGGAAATGCCGCTTTTTTGCATAACATCAAGTATACGAAGATCCACCGCGTACTTTAGTAGCCTGCAGTGGCCTTGGTGAGAAGAGACATTGACAACGGTTCCCAACCGGACCAAACGGATTTAATTTAATTTTTCCTGTGTCTCGCACCAAGGGGACGACAATGTCGAACCTGTCTAGCCATATTAATACGATTAACTATTGATTAGCACTAGGAATAACAGTCACGATTAATTAAAAATAAATACAATTAGCATTCCTCTCCGCAGTAACGCTATAATCAAACTCCCATTATCAGAGGTAGCAATATGCGGCGGAAATAATTGACGATTAACGTTTTTTTTATATACAAATATTGTACATTTTTATTTAATGAGGCATTCAGTCAAACTGGTATGTAGATTCACAGAGTAATGAAAGAATATTAAGCACGGTATGGTCAAATAGAATATTGAAATGTAAATTGAAGAAAGAAAAATATCTAAAACTGTAATTAAACGCAATGTGATTGGTCAAAGTATCATAAATTAACATTTAACATTCATTATTCCATGAATAATTTTCCGCATTATTCCGATGAATATCACATTTAAAAACTAGTCTCACCTACAGACGAAAATATGTCCGATTTAACCTTGGCCATATATTAAATCTGTACGACATTGAATATTACAATTACGTGAACAAACAACGAATAATATTACATACGTAATTTACCATAATTCAGCGAAAGAATATAAATATGTACTTATTTTCGAAATGAACACTAAAATTTAATAATTTTTTTTATGAATCTGACATTTTATTCGAAATTACAAACCTTGAAATGTTTACATCCATTTAAAACACGCGAAAACATTTATACAAATGGGATATAACAAATAACAGAACAACGTATAAAAATATCGTAAATACAGGCACATAAAGAAGAGAATGTTCGTAAGAGACAAGTAATGAAGGGAAGAGGCTCTCAGAAAGATTACAGAAACCATTTATATACATACGGGATGTTTACAAAGTCACGGCTCATAGAAAAACAACTCCACGCCCGCACAATAACAAACGGAAAAGTACGAAAACATTGCACGAAAAAAGAGCGAACAATTTTATTTATTTTTTATGTTACCTACTACACACGATATAATAAATAATTCTGCATATGTTTACTATAGACTTGATGGGTGAATGTACTTTATTTTTGGCGTAACGTAAGATGTGCGCGGTAGATATATGATGAAAATAAAAAAAAAAGGGTTTGCCGTATGACTCACTACCCTTGCACACTGCAGAAAATCAATGATCTCAACCTGCCCCAAAGGAAAATTCAGTTGCAAGTAAATGCTGTCTAGTTTCATTCCACTCGTAACAATTATTAACAATAGCGTTTATTGAAACGCAATATGCAACATTTTCTTATTGTCTCTAGATCACGATACTCGTGGTATAATTCGCATATCATTTCCTTGTAATAATTAAGTGGCGTAAATTATCATATATGAATAATAAATTCAACATTTATTGAATATCCGTGAAGTTTTTTTTATGCTTTGTTTATTTTTAGAGAACAGGGGAAATCTTGAGAAAATCTAGTGTTATTTCTTGTCATATTAACGTTAATTATACCGCAAATAATAGTAGCAATCGTTGTCTTGTCCAGCACCAAATGCGTAAAATATAAATAAAGACTAATAAACATGAATATTTCGTTTAATGAAACACTGACACCTGAATATATCTACGTATAAATTCACACGAACACAATGACAATATCTAACGTAGAATTTTACCATAATTAATGAAACATCACCACAATAATCTCTTCTCATCGACGCACATAACCACAAAACATAACCGAAAAACACAACAATAGTTTAACCAGAATAGAGTCGTCTTTACATGATCACTTGGAGACCACGACTGTGCATTACGCATGTGTGAGAAACGTCCGCAAACACCATATTCCGGACACTGGAGCATGTGGCACCGCACGGCATCTCGCCACCGTAACAAACGACAAATGAAACAGTTCGGCCACGTTCGACAAGGTTCGTGGCCGGATAGAATCAGGTAATACGAGTTTCAACGGCCACACTACCGTTAATAAACGCACTTATACACCGTCCATAAAGCATATGTTCGCATCGTGATGCAACGAGGAAATGGACAATAATTATGTACTTTCAAAGAGAAGATTCCGAATTCCAGTCAATTTTACAGGCTCACGTTTCCTGCATTTTTCAAAAATAACTAACCAGAGATATTTGTACTAGCATAGCGGACAAATAAATATCAAACTACTATCAATCTTGGCAGTTGTACTTCCTGAATTTGCATGGACACAAATCCAACATGAAACCGAATAATAAAATGTTTTTAAACAGACTTTGCCCAGAAAAATTAGAAATTACACGGAGTAATATTTAATTTGTTAATTGCATGCTTTACTAATGTATTGAAAACACGCAATTTAATTAATTAATTTTGTATTATGTTATTTTCATTTTAAATATGCACGTACTAGAAAACTAAACTGATATTTAATTTCCAGTTGAAATACACATTCCTACCAATGCATATCCATTTCCGTTTACAATTCGTCAGTGCGTGCGTCGATTTGTTAAGTAACATCACCACGAAAAGACACGTTTAGTATTCTGCAGTTGAGTTACGCTGGAAAGGTTAAAATAACGCTACTTGAAAACTTTCAATTTTGAATGTCAGTCGAAACTGCAAAACTCGGCTTGCGAATTTGTATTAATGACCAAATATGTACTTATGTAATATGTATGTAACTGATTTACACTTTAGCATTTCATAATACAAATAGTCCATGATAGTAATCATGGTTTGTCATATTATTATGACAATAATTCGAGCAAATATCGAGCATTGTGGATAATGTTTATGTAACAGAACTGTATCACATGCTGAGCGTAAAGAATATGTTAGAATTTACATGAAATAGCACACGTATACTTACTGCTGGCGGCCGTATGTGCAGAAACCTGCTTCGGAGGTGAAATGCCCACGCTGAGATCGCTCAGTGAACTGTGTATGCTACTGGCTGTCCTACTGTTAGGTTTCGTTCCCGCCAAAGTCTCGCCTCGCGTTCGCACACGTCGTCTGCATACAAACATATATTTCCACATCACACTCCACACAAATAACACTACTGCATCAGTATACACCATCTCGATGATGATGAAGACAATATTATGTAATATACATTGAATAAATAGATAAGAGAAATCATCTCGTTAACTTACACTTTTGATTTGGTTGCTGAGGAATCTTCCAATGTCGATTTTCTAGTCTCACATCGTTTCAATGCAGTATTTGGTGCACCTGGTCTACCAGTAGCTACTTTAGACTTGACCTCTTTAATTCTCAATTTTGTTTTTGTATCCTCTTCGCCTTTCGATATCTTATTCATAACGGCATCCCATCTACTGACGGTTTTTCTAGTCGATTTACGATTCTCCTGCTGGTCCAGTTCGTTTTGTTTCGTGTCCATCATGGTTTTGACTTTGGAAGTCACATTTCGCTTGGGCATCTTGAATTTTTTATTCGGACTTTCCTCCTTGGGCAATGGAGTTCTGGTTCTGGGACTTTTTCTACTGCTGGGATTGGAAGCGATGGACTGGGTGGGTGATTTCGGTTTATCCATAGTTACATTTTCGATTATTTCAGTCATCGGTGTACCAGTCTGGGATTCATTCACCAATGTACTATCGAGATCTTCCGTTTCCTTGATCTCTTGACTATTTTCCGTAACGGACTTTGTGGACAAATCTGACGGTGATTTATCACCGTTTGCAGCGATTATTACGTTTCGTTCGCCGTCTGAAAAATCATCGTTCCTGGGGTTCAGTTCGAGATCCGTAAATATACCGCTCGAGTCCATTTCCTCCTGATTGCCGATGAAGATATCCTGGGCTGCCGCATCCGCTTGTGCATTCACCCCATACAGCGTGCCATCGATGACCTGGGCACGGCGATCGCCTCTCGGTGCATTTTCCTCGTGAATATCGGCGTCACTTTCCGTAAAGAAATCCGAATCTGTCATGGGATCTTGTCGCCGTGCAATCGCCCGTTGCCAATGTAAATTGACGAGAGCCGGATTATTAGGTTTGTGCGCAATTGGAGAATGATCCGCCCCGCGACTTGCTGGTCGCGACATCTCCCCGTCACCCTGGTACCCCGTGTCTAAACTGGTGATACTGGTAACACTCGTTATAAAGCTATTTGTTTTGGTTGTAGCCGACGATTTCGAAACATCCGTTTTGGTATCACTATCGGTGGAAGGAATCGATAAATTCGGATCCAACAGGTCCATTTCAACAGACTTTATTGGATCTATCGGATCCAAAGGAAGATCTTCGGGAGACGGAGTCTGATCGGACCGGGACATGGATTTAAAGTCTTCATTTTTCCCATCGCCATTATCAGAGTCCAACGGTAGTTCCAAGTTTGTGGTTGTATCTATTATACTGGAAAATGGATTACCACATGCCAACATATCTTCATCGATCAGACCCAGACTGAATTCAACGACACTATTTTCTACCGCATTTGGACTGGTCATGTCAGCATTTATGCTGTTCGATAATGTCACCTGTCGGCTAATCATTTCAGAGGAATGCTTCAAGTCGATCGTATTTGGTCGAATCACCTGACCCAATTGTTCACTTTTGTGCTCCAAACTTATTGTCGTATTCAGGGGCAGTTTGAATCCGTCATGAGGTAGTGAGCCGAGATTCTCGGAGGACGGAGTTCGTGAATTCGAAATGGTTTTATCACTGCGTTTCGACGAAAGTAACGATTTTAAGTCATCGGACGATGGCGTTTTGGAACTCTCGACAAATGTTGAAAATTCCACCATTTGGTCAGGCGTTAAAATGCCTAAGGATTCGTCAAATTCGAACGAATTTTGTTTCGGGAGACCGGGTGTATCAACTATGGGACTGTGACCTGGTGTGACAATAGTTTTACTCGATGCGACACACTTTACAACAGCAACATCAGCAGCTGCCAAGGGTGATATTGACGCATCAATAGCAGTCTTCTTTATCCGTGAATCTGCAATGGGAGTGGACGAGCTGGCGGAATGCCGAAAACTGATCTCCCCGGGTGGAGTAATCACAGACGACGAAAGACGCTCGCCAAGATGTGCTGGTTTGTGCATCACATCGTAACTAAAATTGCTCGCAACTATCAGAGATATTCGTTTATCATAAACGGGCGAAACAGAGTCAGAATTTATACTATCCAATAAATCCTGTTCTGATCGGACTCTTATCGTTTCGTTCACATCGGTATTAGCAGTTTCGGACGAGGTATCGTTGAATGTCACATTAATTCCGACCTGACATGGCGCCTCGATCTCCATAAGACTGTAGGGACCGGAATCGTCATGATTCCGAGTATCGGATATCACCTTAATAGTAGTATCACAAACTTTATTGTCATATCGTAGCGTCACTTTCGAAGCTGGCGCCATTATGCCGCAACCCGCGCGGCACGAGAAGTAACGCACACCTTTCACACAGCCGTCATGTTTGCCAACCGGCTCGTCTAGTTCCACGCCGCACCACAAGCCGGCGTTGCAGCGCATTTCGCCCAGGTACTTCAAGACACCGGTTTGCACGTTACCGACGCACACGCTCTTACCGACATCGTTGACGGTTAGATCTGTCACAACTTGCACTGTTTGATTCGTATGATCGGTGGTGTTTTGTACGAAGGTAACTTCTGCTGTATTTGCGTCCAGTGTTACTGTACAATTACTAACGGCGACATTATCTGCATCGTGCTTGGTGTCCGTCAGTGTTATCGTTTTGTTCGACAGATCCTTCTGGACAGAAACAACCGCTACCAATGTGTCTGGTTGCGTAATTCTTGGTGGTAAAATACAGGTTGAATTAAGCGGTACATTGACGGTTGGAAAGTCAGGTTTCGGTCGAGATTTGATGCCGCCAACATTGTTGTTGTTTTCGAGTTGCAGTGTCGTGCATGGTGGACGAATTTCCGATTGTGGATTTTTCAGTGCAATATTTGGTAGAAATCGTAGTTTTCCTGTTATTGGAATTCTTGAACCAAAAATAGGGATGCGTGAGTCACCGGGTGCCTGCGATAAAAAATAATATATTAGATAATTGTCCAAAGCAATCAAAATAAAACATACGTAAATACATTCTGGTAAATAAAACATTTATATTTTGTGTAATATCCGTGTTTGACACAAATATTCAAATAACTAACATGACACTGAAATAAACAATTGAACAGTTATAAACACCTTACAGTAGCATTATTTTCAAAAATAAAACTCAATAAAATAATTGTGTAATTGTATTTAGTTTACGTGTGACCTTAATTAACGAAAATACTACAAACTCTAGTATTTGTATTTCTTAAATCAATTCTATACACAAGTATGCATAGTGTATTGTAAGTGACAGTTGTGTCTAATCAACTAAGTAGCGAATATAATGTCGAAATACAATACAAGCTCGAACAACCCTTATTTCCTTTGTCCTTGATCAGGTGATACAAAGTATTCATTCGGCTACAAGTACATAATAAACCAGGTACCAGGTCAAACTGGTACCACTGTACCGAGATCGTATAACGAGCGGCCTCTACGGAACACTAAAGTTACCAACATTGCAATCGTATTTTAATTTTCGCAAATAAAGAAATCAGTTTGAAAATAGAATCCCACAGCATATTAAGTTACATTAAGATGTTTAATTTTAACTAAAAACTAACTAGGTGAAGTGAATATATTTATGTAGGAAACAAAGATTGCGAAAAACAGAAAATAATTATCAAAAATTATCAACGCGAAAGAAACTATTTATTACAGATAAAAGCTGTATGTCACACTGGCGAAACTGGCAAGAAAAGTTACACTAATGGCGTTTCTCTTGTACATGTTTTAGTTCCTTTCATGTTTTTATTGTGCAATAAAAAGCCCTTCAAACTATGTTTGACCTCAAAATACCTGAATACACAACAGTGAATCTGTAATCTGTGTGTCAAGGTAACAAACAGACAGACACTGTAATAACAAATTCACAGCGATCGTGTTAACTGATGTAACTTTGACAAAACATCATGACAATGCAACTATTGTTCTGGATTCAATCATTAGCCTAATGATAATTACCATGCGTAACATCTAATTCGATAATTGTCTAGGAGTAAAATATATGTGTAGCATACATTAGATAACATTGCTTATCTTTAAAATTAAGATAACACCTCGCACAATAATAAGCTGGTATATATGTATTAGAATTTATGTGATCTAAATTATTACTGAAGCAAAGCCAAAAGCAAAAGCAATAACAATGTAGCCTTCAGAACAATACATCACCTGCAATAAATATTAATTCAAAATATGAATACTTCTTGCTGTGTTAATAAGAGCAACAATGTTGTTTAATACATGAGCCTGTTATTGCAAAATAATAATTAGTTTAGTCAGCTAGTTTATAAATATTTATTTATTTATATATATTTTACTTCGTAATGCGCGAATGTTGCCATGGAGACAAAGTTTATACACGTACTACAATTGATTTTACCGAATACAAAAACAAAGAAGTCTATTTCAGTTCTCCAAGAAATTCCTTTCAACCCCTTGCGTTACGACTATTTTATTTTTAACTTTGTAACCAAAGGATTTTTCAAGGAAACGTTTAAATGGAACTGAAGTACAAACTGGAATCTACAAAGGATTCTACAGAAAGAGAAAAAAACGACCCTTAGGTAGCGGACAATTAACAGTGACACACATTTCAAAGGTGTCATCTGACAAGTTGTCGAGGATTACTACCATATGTTCCAGACACCTAGAATTAGCTACTGACTGAATGCAAGCCGTAGCAAATTAAGCCACAATGACGTTTTGTTTATCTTTGCACCATGAGCTGCTAGTTTAAACAACCAGTAATAACATCAATAATAAGAAAGCATTTCGTAAATTTAGAAATTTCTACCGAAATTCTAGAAACTCTGATTGTATATTCTTCACATCTAAATCACGTAACAATATTGTATCAAATTGACCGTCATTCAGTATGCACAAAAGCGTATTGAGATCAATAATTACTGCCGTCAAAACAAAACAGTTATACAAAACTAGACGTAGTGTTAACCGCACTGCACCAATGTGATGCGCATGTGTAACGTAACAATAGCCTACTAGATCAAATTACAGTACTCTCTTCTCGTTTGTCGTCTATGGATGTGGAATAAATCAAATTAAATCCACCTTCCAAATGTATCGGCAATGCAGTGTTTTATATCCAGAAAATATAGGAATATTCTCACAAATCCCAACTCATCAGATTGACTCAGTTCGGGATAATTATGATAAAATCATCTATTATATTAACACACTTCCAGTTCACCAACTTTGCCTGAAACTTTACCAACATATAATACCGGAAGGACTAATTGACTTGACGGAAGGGCATTATCACGCTATGGTAGGGTACGTACGCAAAGTATTGAACCAAAATTCAGCCAAAAATCCGTACGTGACTGTTCATATTAATGGCCAGCGAGTAGATATTAAATGTCGGGAATTTATATTTCAAGACATGGCCTACGATTTGGGTCAGTCTACATTCAGTGTAAGGGTATATTGCAGCCTAGCCTAGACGTCGCTAGAAATGTGGTCTGCCAGGCGCCTATGAACTTATAATATTGCATAACTGATAGCAGTCTACTTGAAATTTAATTTTAAATATATATCGCAACAAATACCGTAAACCTAATCTATAACACTAGTTTACACGAAAAATGAACCAAGAAAAAAAAGTGTTTTTTAGACTAATTTGGGGTCAGGGAAAACGAAAATGACAGTCATTTATTTTTCCAAAGAATCGTTTTCGAGATATTTGCAAAAAACCTGTTTTTTTGCTCTTTCTTCATATACTGGCATAAAACTTGATAACGGTTGATCAAATTAATATAAAATGTATATCGTTCGGAAGGTATGTTCTTCCGCTGTCCGACGGTATCTTATTTTTGTAAATCGGATTAAAATTCTTTGGGTTACAGGCGATGAAAGTCGGAAAAACATGGATTTTTCGACATTTTTTTAAAATCACTCATTTTCAGTTGTTCCATTGAGATAGAAAAAAAATTATTTTACATACTTTTAAGATTTCATATGAAAGATAATTTTATAGCAAAAAAACGAAGCCTGAGTTTGCTCAAATCGGACAAAAAATACAGAAGTTATGACAGATTAAGTGATGTCAAACAACATTAGTTTTTCAGAAACAGGTTCATACTTTTGGTCGAAAATATGTTTTTTCATTTAAACTCCTTCGTTTATGTTGCATTGAATCGTCACGAAGTTGCATCCAGCAGTAGTCACTCATCATTCCTTCATCCCAAAAGCCTGTTTCGCCTGGTTCATCGCTCTCAGCTCCCAAATTCGGAGGAAAAGAGTACAAATGTCTGTGCAGGAATTGTATTTTACTTCATACACTTCATACTCACCAATGGCATGAAAATTTTTCATCATTTTTTGGAAAAATTTTGTCAGAGCATGTCCCAAAACTGTCAACGGGAAAAATTGAAGCGGGCATACTTCTTTTGTCCGCAGATCAAGAAATTATTCAATGACACCGAGTTCACAAAATGCTTGAACAGTACCGAGACGAAAGCTTGAAATGCTTTTCAGGACGTAGTTCTGGATTTTCTGGGAAACAACAGAAACCAGAACATCCGTCAATTAATCCAAAAAATGATGAAAAACTTTCATGCCATTGGTGAGTATGAAATGTATGAAATAAAATATAATTCCTGCACAGACATTTGGACTTTTCCTCTGAATTTGGGAGCTGAGAGCAATGAACAAAGCGAAACAGGCTTTTGGGATGAAGGAATGATGAGTGACTACTGCTGGATGCAACTTCGTGACGATTCAATGCAACATAAACGGAGAAGTTTAAATGAAAAAACATATTTTCGACCAAAAGTATGAACCTGTTTCTGAAAAACGAATATTGTTTGACATCACTTAATCTGTCATAACTTGTGTATTTTTTGTCCGATTTGAGCAAACTCAGGCTTTGTTTTTTTGCTATAAAATTATCTTTCATATGAAATCTTAAAAGTATGTAAAATAATTTTTTTTCTATCTCAATGAAACAACTGAAAATGAGTGATTTTAAAAAAATGTCGAAAAATCCATGTTTTTCCGACTTTCATCGCCTGTAACCCAAAGAATTTTAATCCGATTTACAAAAATAAGATACCGTCGGAAAGCGGAAGAACATACCTTTCGAACGATATACAGTTTATATTAATTTGATCAACCGTTATCAAGTTTTATGCCAGTATATGAAGAAAGAGCAAAAAAACAGGTTTTTTGCAAATATCTCGAAAACGATTCTTTGGAAAAATAAATGACTGTCATTTTCGTTTTCCCTGACCCCAAATTAGTCTAAAAAACACTTCTTCTTTTAGGTACTCGCCGGAAACCAAAAATTTGTAAACTAGTGTAATTACATACTTCAGCACAAGAAATTTAATCAAACGCAGTCATTTACAAGAGCACTTCTTTGGCTGCACGGTAAAATGTTGAAACAAAGGTTCTAAAAAAACGTGCCTTAATCTAAAATTTATTCCAGTACTTCGTCTTTTTCATGTCTCCTAAGAAAAGTTTTATTTTTGTCGTGAAAAACTTCTTTCTCGTCCAGACATGGAAATGTTTAGTTCAAGGATTTACCGCAAAGACAACGAATCAAAGATCCCTTTGGAAACACGTTGTTTATGTTGAAAACTTTTAGATTAATTGGCTTTATATTCAGGGGAACGAAACCAAAAAAAGAAATGACCCCGCCTTGGGTGCAGTTCGTTTATACGACGCCTCTGGTATGGGATTCGTGACGTAATTGCGTCTGGGGACACACGGCTACGGATCGAATGTAATCAATAATTCAAGTAAGCGGTCGTACACGATCCCTGGACAGGAACTGCGAACATGAACGGTATCGGCCGCACGCGAGTTGATTCGTAAACCATCAACAAGGACTGATTGACTGACTGACCCCGCAAACCAGATTCACGACTTGGCCCGATAAAAAAAACTCTCCATTCTAAATATTATGTGGTAACACTCTAATTGGTAGCTTGTACGTAATGATACTTTCAACTAATAAAAAACAAACTTCATTCCAACAAGCCTCATCTAAACGAAAGAAACCGAAATTATCATTTTCATTTCAAAGCGCATGATGAAATTTATCGACATTTATGTAATGATTTTTATAATTTTAACTCATCACAAACATTTATCATCTATAATTCACATGGAAAGTTTTAACGTCATGTTATATTTTATGTATTTTGAATGTCCCCAGAAGGCAGAATAGAAGAATATGTCCATTTTCCACATTTCAACTTTTCGAAACATGCTTTTGTGTTTTTCGTACATGTCAAACATTTTCATTTTATTTCTAAAGTGTAGTGAAAATAAATTTCGATTTTTTTTTGTAAATGATCCCTGTGGATATAGAATAGACTCTCTTAAAGAGAAATTCTTCGAATGACACAAAACAAACGTTTTCACTCAAATGGAAATTTGAACAATACAAGGCGAAAGTAAACAGCATGCTAAGCAGAATAAATATTAAAAACTAAAAACCAAAACATTGAAAATGTATGCATTTTATGGTTCAGACATATAATGTTGTGCATATCATATACATTTTAATGAATTTTTTTTTATATGCTCTAACAATTTCGTCTTCAAAATACCTGTTCCACAGTCTGATTACTACAAAGGTCAGTTATATTTTCAAGGCTGACTTGTCTATGAAAATTCATACTATAAAGTGTGTATTTGGAAATGAATTTTGAGTTTTGTATTGTAGTTTGCAGTCAATCAGACTAAACCAATCCTAGTCCGGGACGGCATTCAATTTCACGAATCAAACATTCATTAGTTACTTGAAATAAGCCCGCTAATTCATCAATCGATTTGCTTATTCCAACCATGTAAAGTCACTTTATAATTACCGATTTACCTGTATATTTATAGCCTGGATCTTCATTCATTATTTAACAATGTGTCTGGTACTGAATCATATTTAAAATGTATAACAATTCTATCATTTATTAAAAGCGGCTAAAAATGAGCTAAATTGTGTTTGATTTATAATTAAATTCAAGAGCATAGAATATTTATTTTGCTTTCAGCATATGTAAGGCTGTTACCATTAATGCTATAAATTCCGTACTTGTATTTTAGCGGATTCAAATTTGAATTTGTATTCATAACAAAGAGTTAAATATCAGTTTGCAGGTTGTAAACATGTGATTGGCATTTCAACGAAATTTGACACACATAATATTACATTCAGTTGATTCCTTCCAAAAACACAGTACCAATTAATAACTATATTTATTATTTTTATTCACGGAACTGAAACGCCAAAGCTGTTATTCCGAAGTTTTGTACGAAATAATTGTGTTTCTATGTGCTGGTTGAAACCATAGCAACGACCTACTACTATACAATGATGTTGTACATTGTGCCATACAATAATGACTATTATCATTAAATACAATACACATTTTCTAGTTGTTCAACGAAGAATTCTAGAAAAAAAAATTATAAGATAGAAAAACTAGAGCATAGAATTATTGGCTTCAAAATATTTCAACACAAATATGTTTTTTATCAGCTGTAAATAACGATTAAGAAAATTGTACGTATTATTTATATTGCGTTGCTCAATAAGAGAATTTTGTTATCAATATTACTGCATGTAAAAAAACATATAAAAAAAAAACACATTAAATACCGTTTTCACTTCTTATACAACACAAATATAAAACAAACCAATTTCCCTTTTTACAGCACATTTCATAATCAAATTTAATTTTGTTTATTCAAAGGCTTTTGATTAAACTTGCCGGTTAAATTTTGAAACCGATTAAATATATTAATTGCCGGAACTATAATAAATGTCTCAAGGATGTGCCATTAAGTAAAAAATTATTTCACGGATCATTAAATGTGAACAATCTTTTAGCTTGAAACGAAAAATCTTTCCCCAAAAACATAACTTTTTACGAATTTAACATTATAAAAAATAGCTATAAATTCACAAAAGATATTCACGCAAATGTTTATTTAAAAATGAAGGATTTCGTTAATGATATGAAGAAAAAACATCTGGAATAAAAAATTCTGAATAAATAAATATCTATAAACTCACAAACTTATATCACATTTCGTTTTGAAGCAAATTGTATATAATGTATACGTCATATATTCATTATATTTCATACAAAAGTATTTAATCTATAATTCCAATAACTGGAATGAAAAAAAAACGGCAATTCTGATAAGAAAACAATTATTTTTATCAACATTCGTAAACAACGAGATTTATAAAATAGAATGAACATAAAATAAGCACAAAATTAAAATTGCATTGTGATTCAAATGCACTGTAACTTAGATGTATAATACGTACAATAATTAAAATATATTTGAGAATATAATAAGATTTATAGACAAGAAAAATGTTAGGGGCAATGCAAATAAATAATTATTATTTACATTATCGGAAATTCGAAGGTTAAATCAGGAACAATTATCTAAAGTTCTGGGAAACATTTATAAAAGTTCATAATGAATTTACAGCTAACCTTAGCTTTTCTTTAATTTTTATTATTGTACCAAAGAATTCGTTCATTAATTGAGCGGGTGAGATCATCATATACACCTTTCCTATAACCTTGAATCGTGTAGAATATGTTTAATTATAGATATTCCATCATCAAATAATATATTATAATTATGGTCCGTTCAACTTACTTATCTTAAGTACCTAAATATGACGCAACGTAAAATGATATACTGTTATGTAAAAATATTACATTTTCATATGAAAATATCAATGAACAGCTACATCGGGAAAAATGTATGATAACATCGCTGATAAACAGAATCATCATAAAGAAAATTAAACCTATTCAGATTCTGCATGAGACACAGTTTATTTTAATACAAAAAATAAGCCTAATTAACCACTAGATACAGAATGGTGTAAATTTGGATTTTAGTCTGTGACTCAGAGGGTTTTTTATGCGAAAATAGTCTCTACTATACTAGCGCAAGTAACTTATGAAGACATACCCCCAACATGCAACCAGAATATCAGATTACGTACGAAATATACACAGTTTACTTGATTATTTTGCAAGACGAAACCCTAACAACATTTTTACTTTCTTATAATGTTGCAAATGAAGTAATAGAGGAAATGCACTCACGCATAATCAACAATTATATTTACGTTAATAACCACTCATATTCACATTGTTAGTTTTGCAGAAATGTATTTTGTTTCGCTAGATTAAATATTTAATAGTTTATTTGTTTCTAACTAGTCGTGAGGTTAGCATGACACGACTTTTATTAAAATTTAATGTAAATATATGTTCATTCATTTGCTCAATATTGTATTTACTTTCTGTGGTGAAAAACACCATCTTACAATATGTGAATACTGACAGAATGTTGTAGTACATATCTAATCGATGTATAAACAGGTATATTTAGATAAGACAAATATTCGATAATTGTATTCACTTAGAAAACAGCAAAACAAATAAGATAAGACTGGCTGTACTACATATAATGATTGAGAATTAAGTAAACACATTAAATTAACACTTGACAATAGATATTTTATTATAAATCCGTTTTTTGTACAAAAATGTGACGCGACAGAAAAAAAAAATGGGTCTTTAGTTCCGGTCAAAGTTCCGGTTACATATAAAATTCGAAATATCTATTGCACATACACTCGTGAACCTTGTGGTCAAAACGGAATAATGTTTTTCAAATTGGTTGTGAAAATTTTTTACCTACTAAAAAAGTACATAAATTTAAAATAAAAATATATTATGCTGGAGCAGTCAGGATATTCATGTTTGAGACAAGCTTTTAAAAAAATGTACCCGCCCTGATAAGAATCTACCTGCATTACGTAATATAAAATATTCTCAAACATTTTTTATTTCCGAGACATTTTAGTGGAATTGAAACTTGGATTTGAATATTTATACATTTAGCTCACACATTTGATATTTAACATAACTATTTCGCGATATTCTTGTTATAAATACCACTAGAATAAAATTAACAACTATTTAACTTACATAAAACCGGCACGTTTGGACGAGAGTATAATTAATCGATTATAATTAGTAATAATCGAATAAAGAAGATAACCTACAAATGTCAATAACACCGCTCGACCTGGGAGACAACAGCGATAAATAAATAAATCGAGTTTGACAGACACAAACACGACTATGGTGCATTGCGCAAAGTGAAGAAAACAAAACTAGAATTAAAGTAATTTAATAGATGTTAGTGCCCTTGAACCCAGCGGATGTGTATTAACACACAAAACGGCATAACGGTTCGGTGAGCACCACATACGAGGTGTCCGATTCATGGTTAGAGTCAGTTTAGGGTTCGTTCCTTGCAGTGGATAAATTATTTCACAGTTTTTGCTAACAACTGAATTCACATTGAGAACAAAATACTGTATTGCAAAAGACGCATATAATTCTGTGTGATAGCCACAACCTTCTCGATTAAAAGATATATACTTTAAGTCCTGGTACTAGCTATTGATAATTCCTAAACCGAAATCGGTGAATATTCAAACCCTTACACAAACCAGTCAGGTAATTTGCTGCTTTTATCAGTGTGGAATATTACAATGTAAGTATAATCAGTACTATTACGGGGTACAAATGTTGTTCGTATAACTATTATTATAATTCTGCATTATAATAACACGCAATGGTTTAATAGCCCGCCAAACACGCATGTCAATAGTGTCAATAAACTCAATCCTAAATATCTTTGTTCTGTCCACACGATTTCTACATGTAAGCTAAGAATTTATTTATTGCTTCTAAAAAACGTTATTTTGCGCAAAAAAAATATAAATTTCTTATTAAAACATACATTTCTTTCAATTACATTAAACTGTGTTCAAAGAATTATGTTTAGTGGTATGCTTATTTAGAGAACAATGAAATACTTTCCCATAATTTTAATATTTCCGGGAAAAATACAACATCCAATCTATCAGAGATACCTACCAGTAAAAGTACTTTCATTCAAATTGTCCAATTAAAATATTAACATAATACAAAATGAAAATTATATAAGATACATAATTATTTACTAATACGTAATAAACAGAACAGTGAATACTTTACATGTTAATACATACATTGGAGGACTATGTCACACAATTAATTGCAAACATTCGCGATCATCAAGAACAGACATCAAGACTTGTCACACTCCAGAATCCCATGTATCATCTTCAAAGGAGTGATAAAAAGGAAATGGGATATCCTGGATTACTTCAAGTACAAAGAAAAATTGCGGAAATGTAAGAGACACGATTTTTTTTTGGCGTGGAAAAAATTACGAAAATAGCGGAGCCCGCGTGTACATATAGCCTAGGATTGACCCGTTTTCAACTTATAAATAACACCGGTAGCCACGCACACTGCAAACCTGTATGAATTGATAACACAATGCCAGCCGGATGCATTGAGCAATCAATATGAAAGACTGCATTACAGTATCACTAATTAAAGTACATTTTATTTGAAACCAGTAGCTAATGACACGATTTGTCAGTGCTCGGTTCTGTTATTTATTTATAGAAAGCGTACACATCGGAAGAAACATTAATTTACAGGTGTTATTGCTTTTTAATCTTGTGTGGAATTCAATCATCTACAAGTAGAAATTTTCTTTGTAACTTTAGGATTTGTACACGTAGTCAGCTGCGTTGTCAACATCTGCCATATTCTGCAGCAGCAAAGTGGGATCAATATATATATATTATGTGGAAAACAGAATTGTCGCACACAAAAGTTCAAGCAACTATTTCTTTCGAATATAAAAATAACACGATTCATTCAACGAGGCTGAAATAATTGTTATTTTATAATTACTATTACTACTTATTCTGTATCTATTTGCACATTAAGTTTATAAACATTAGAGTGTTCAATTAATCACCGATATTCACTGCTCATTCTGTAGATCTGTATTTGAACAATAATACGCGAAACTGTTATATAACACATCCACATACAGACTATATAAATATCTTGGCCTATATTAGCACCTGTTCCCACAATCATATTATCCATGACACCAGACAAAGATTCAAATCAGGTTCCGTCATGGTATGTTTACGCATAAATTAACAATTTCAACAGGAAATAATCATTAATATGCAAATATAATGACATAAAGTTCCACCTACTACGCATTGAAATGATAAATATCGTTAAACATCTCAAAATTACGTATTTACTTCATATGTGTAGACAAAAATGATGTGTAATACTTTTATTATGATGCATTAAAGGCCATATATTTGCATATTTTGTAAGCAATAAATCGTATATTTAATTTAAAACGTTACAAAATTAATGCATTGTAATATCTGCATTACACATATCCTACAATATTTAGAAAATATAATCTAAATCCTATGTTATGCTTATTAATTTTACTGATACGAAATTTATTACTGGCATTTTTCTCTTCAAAACAAAACCTACATTATAAAATAATCTACATGTATGACTATTCCAAATTCATTTACTCAAATAACCTTCCAAAGGAGCACTAAACAATCATTAAATTGCACAGAAAATAGCAAGTCATACATACAGGCTATAACATGAACAAAAATGTTCCAATATTGTATAAAAAAGAATTGGATATATATTTTTTAAATAAAAATGTATAAGTTAATAATCTACTACTTTATATTATTAATTTTGCAGCACATAGATTAATAAATTTCACTAAATATTATAATAAAAAAAAATGTTTACCTTTGCCATTGTTCAAAACTATGGACATCACAATTTTGTCACAAGAAAACTACTTTCTTTTTCATCTAGTTACTTTTTATATTTCCAAAATCAAATTAGTTAATTGAAAGAAAATTGTTACAGCGTTTCAAATACGATGTATATATTCTGATTACTTATAACAGACTAATTCGAAAATTTGTGTTACAAGAAACAGTAACGAAGAACACATGCATATTAGAGAAACGTCAGAGCACTGCAAAAATGAACTATTCGTGCAAAAACATGCGATAACACGAAAACATTAAAAGTTTAATCATTCATTGTTTAATTGAATAACCAACAAACCTTATTCAAACATTGTGTATGCATATTATGTGTAACAAACACCAGCTATTTGCATGAACTAATACGTAATACAAGTTGTGAATTTTTCAAAGAATACAAAATTATATTATTGATATGGATTATTAACTTAAAAGAAACACTTTAGGGCAACAGCACAGCGTGTGTTTCACCAGAAAATATGTAACAGCAAATACATTACAATCATGCGGCGAAAAATACAGGTTACTGTGAAAAACATATTATTACCTTTGCCATTGTTGCGAATGATACTTTTACTCCTGACGATCGAAATTTCTCTACAAACTTCACAAAACACTCTCTATCTCCACATTTTTCGTTTACTATGAACGATAAATACGATAGGATGAAGTAACCATAACATTACATTGTCATATTCAAACCACACTTCAACCAAACGAACGTTCTCTGTCGGGTTTGGATCAATACTGACAACATGAGCCGACAGCGGGAAAACGCAGATTTCACTGTACGCATGCGCAACAAAATAAGTACGCATAAAACACTGCTGAACAATACTGCATTACAAACAATTAAAAATCAAATAATCATGTGAAAACACCCAAATGCAGTGAACAAAATGATTAGTATATTTGTTTTTCAAAAAAGCAATAGTTTTTATCTGTTATTCGTAAGCGAAAATGCATAAATGATAAGCTTTTGATTTGTATGACCTATTTTACTGCGTTCTATTTTCAATGTAAATATCAATAAAAATAAATATGAGACGGTACACAATTCGAGCACATTTAAATATGTTCTGTTCAAATTTTACTTGTAAAAAACGTTGACCTTGAAATAATATGTATACCAATATCTTTGGAACATTCCAAGTTTGGAAAATATACACCTACAAGCCCACACAGATGAATTGTTTACTATGTAGGAAAAGGAAATGCACATAAAATACATTGCTCTTAAAAAGGAAAGATAAATATGGTTACACTTTGTATAAAGCGGTTGACACAAAAATATAAATATTTATATTTTATTTTACTTATATTTTGTGTCTTGTAGGTCATGTAATTGTTCTTAATTCTTCGTCAGATGATTTAGTAATGTCACAGGAATAGCTCAAGCATTTGAAATATCTCGAATTTGTGCTTCAATATGTTGTGAAACAATACAAAATAATTTTGTTTTCTTTCAGGTGAAATAATTATGTGCCGCTCTATTCGTATTAAATGTCTCAACTTATGTAATGTTGATCGTTTGTAAGAATGAAATATATCCTACTTTAGGATTAATCTATTAATACACCAAGCCTGGTATTAACCTGAATAAAATGACAATGATATAATAATATCCTAACTTATACCTGAAATATACAAAACGATTTTTGGATAATATGTGTACTACGAACATAAATTCTCCACAATATGATGATATAAAACACCAATTTGATTTACATATTTTTAAAAAAGATTGTGATTAAGCATTTTTTATAAAAATTAACACCACAAGAAGGTAATGTTCTAAATTTCAAGAAGCCAACAGCTTCTAAAACATTTTATAACTTACCAAACCATTTGTCTAATTTGAAGTACTTGCACAGCAGCAATGAATGATTCATACTGTACAGAAATAACATTATACAGTATAAAATGCTCAATAATTTGTTAAAATAATCTTTATTTTATTAAGTTTCTGCATTTATAAAAAAAGAATACAATAAATGATATAAGAATTATTTACTAAAATTTCGTTCGGACAATATTGCAGCCGATACATACACGTACCGACGAACAGAACACATTCACGAAACGGAACTAATGGCGTTATGTGGTGAGCCCATTTGTGTTAACACTTTATCCAACCACTGTAACGGGCCGTGCAAATGAATCTCTATCCAACATGGCGTGCTGGTGACATCTTGCCGATGATACTCGGCTCCCCAACCTTTCACGAAACTCATACGAATTGTACACATTTTTGTCAACTCATACACCGCCTCGAATCCATGGTTCACAGACTGCGATAACAGCTGAGCAAATTCCTGGTTGTTGAAGATCTTCAGCGAACAGCTGGAGGGAATCTTGCACACCGTGGATAAATGAAAGCCGTGATGGTGGTTACAGTTCCGTGATTGAACAAATATCGCAGAATCCGACAAGCATTCCGCGTACAATTCTCCACCAACATAGTACAAATGCACGCCCTTCCCAATGTGTTTCCGAGTGTTCTCTATGGTCGAGTTACGATTCACATTACTCAACTGGCCAAGACAGAATCGTTCAGAATTTTTACTGGGATTTGTGAACCCATCGACAATGATGGAATGTTTATTACAATGAAACACTTCACCCACTCGACTGTTTAACTCGTAGTAGCCTATACTCGCCCAGAATGCGGGTTCCTGGTAGCTGACAGGGGCCACCTCACCCCCCATATTGGTTTCCATGTTTGCCGGGTCGATTGGATTATTGTTTATCTGGGATATGTCCTCCGAAGAACTGTATGCAGGCGGCGAAGTGTCCGCCAATAAACAAGAATACGGACTCTGCGGATTGGAACTGACAGATCCGGGACTGGGAACAGAAGACATGGGCGAGTTCGGACTTAGGTGACCCGAGTTGAATCCCGTTGATGAGTGGCTAACGTTTTGTGGTATGTTTGGTTCGGCAATTTGTTGGAACGGTAGCAAGGAATGACCTGGCGCGAATTCTGAATGCCGTGGTACTAACACTGGCGGTAGAACTGGACTCTCAACGCGTTTATAATGATACGGATTGATACATACGTCTTTATGCTTCGCTGAAAATGGATACTGACAGTTTTCTATCGGCTTAAGTTCGTGGTGACTCTGCAAGTCTGGCCAACGCCACACGCGACAGTAGATCACATGCGGCAATCCTTTACGATGGGATACTTGCAGTCGACCATCTAAAGACCGCGGTATTGTTACACATTTACTTGGAGTACCTGGACACGATAATACTCGTTCCAGTTCTTCAATAGCACCTTTTCGCTTCTTCAATTTCTTCACAAGGCTATCAACAGCTTTTTCAGCCCATTTTTCTTCCTCGTCGCCTTGTTTCCATCCTAGAAGTTTTTTAACAGCTGGACTTGTAAATGAAAATAAACTATTCAGTGAGGACATAGGTCCGCTACTGGATTTCTTTGCATCTGTGTCCATGTTGTATCTGTAACAATAAACACTCAGTTACAAACTCAGAGCAAAGTACATATAACCTACAACACATACACAATGTTATGAGTATGACATGTTCTATCACATTTGAATCACATCTGAATATCCTGCAAAGTGTGTGTTGTATGTACATAATATAAAATAAAAAAGATTACCTTTTCCAACAAATTTTATAGATTAACCTTTACAAAACTATGTTTAGATTAATATACTCTGCTACACTCGTGTTAGTTCTGTACCGTTTAAAGATTGATACACAACTGAAATAAATTATTCCTTTTCTTTAAAAGTAAGCTTAATCCGACTTAAATACACCAAATTCATGGAATTCATTTCAAACAACTGTCAAGAAATCAGTTGCTGATCACCAAGGAAGATCTTCCTTACTGGTCACGTGCTGTCATCTCATAGCCAGTGACATCTGTATTTCTAATGCCTGTATTACATATAAAATAAATAGCATTTCAATGTTTCTCCTTGATTTCAATTGTAATACTAGTATACATATGATTACCTGACTTATTTCGTTTCATTTTCCTCTTACTTTATTTATTATGAAATACTAACACTTCTTTTTTTATTTCATATATCTTGGAGATTTCATAAATGTTAAACTTCTATAATTTACTTTCATTGTATATTCGTTGTTAAATTTGTGTTAGATTCTTATCATAATAGCCACAAATCCATTAATATTTATGTAACGTTTCTGTAGAACCTGTGAACATAATTAAAGAAATCTACAGAATCGCAAAAAATATCTATCGACTGGTATTTAAAATTACATATTTGATACATGCGACACTAATATTCTATATTCTTAAATTGTATTACTAATAATACAGTGATTTCATGATTCACGTACAAGAACAGAGCAATTTTAATCGCTTGCATAACTGGTACTTTGTAATGAAAGCATCGCGTGTACACGCAACAACAACAAAAAATCATAAAGAAGAAAGTTATTCAATTTCAAGAGGCTAAGAGCTTTTAAAACATATTTCAGTCACTTACCATGCTCTTAATGTGGATTGTAGAACCAGAAGTGAAGTATGTAGTAGATAATTCGTAGCATATATTAAAGAAGAAACATTACGAAATGTAAAATTCACTATAATTGTGTTTCACGTGCATAGACGGTGGCATATACACTATACACAAATTTCTTTAAACTAATATTTTTTATTAAAAACATTCTTGATTTATAAAAAAGAAAACAATAAATGATATGATAATTATATACTAAAATTGCATTCAAACAATATTGCAGCCGACACATTAACTAATACAGAAGCAAGAAACGGCATCCAGTTCATTCAGCGACTGCATCACAGTTGTAACATTAACATGGAACAAAGTTGACAATTATTAACAATGTGTGTGGTTGTGTATAGAATTCTTCTACCGGCAATGATTACGCTTTTGTAAATATGTTTAACAATGAACAGTTTCACCGGACATTTTGGGTTTATATCACATAAATATAAAAGGCTATTTTCGGTCTCCGTAAGAAGAGAAAGTCTTTACAATATTGTGTGTGTGTGTATTGTTGTAATGTTACATATTTTGTATGGTATTTGCTTCCATGTTAATAGTAACAATGTGTATAAATAATGTAGGTATATGCAGTCGCCCATTGTGAACCCAGCGAGGCCATTTTCTATGAAATACCAAACATACTTCACTTGACAGTATCACTTCACGTACAGTTAACAGTAATCACTTATATCAAACCTCTCTGATAACAGTTAATAATAGTAAACTGTGTGTATATATAATATACTTCTCTATATATACTTAATATGTATTACACGTTACGTACAATTACACCTAGTCTTTCAGTTATGCCAAAGTCACAATTGTTGTCGAGATCAATATAGATTTTTTCCATAATTATGGCACAACACACAAGTAAATTACTCTCATTTATATAAACCGTTTAAAATATTCTTTTGTTATTTACAATTTCTCGTATTGTGCTTAAAATAGAATCATATATATAAAAATAGATATATAACAAAAAAAAATATTCTTATTACAAACGTGATTTAAGAAATTTTAAAATCTATCATTTAAATTAATATCAAACAACAAAATATGAAATTATAAATGTATCTACAGAATGTCAAACATAACAAAATGAATATTTAAATAAATGAATTCACCAAATACAAATTTACAATATTAATGGCATGTCATGTACGTGTATTTTAACGTAAATCTAAAAATTACTTTCTTCTGGCGTACTGCTTTTAAATGATTATCAAATGTTTGTTAATATTAATAAAAAATAGTAAGATATTAAAATTTCTTTGTAACACTTATTCTCAACACATTTTTACTGACGAACTAGAAATAGTACAAAACTCACTTAGAATGACCACACACACACACTACATTCACGAAACCGAACTAATGGCGTTATGTGGTGAGCCCATTTGCGTTAACACTTTATCCAACCACTGTAACGGGCCGTGCAAATGAATCTCTATCCAACATGGCGTGCTGGTGACATCTTGCCGATGATACTCGGCTCCCCAACCTTTCACGAAACTCATACGAATTGTACACATTTTCGTCAACTCATACACCGCCTCGAATCCATGATTCACAGACTGCGACAAGAGCTGTGCAAATTCCTGGTTGTTGAAGATCTTCAGTGAACAGCCGGAGGGAATCTTGCACACCGTGGATGGATGAAACCCGTGATGGTGGTTGCAGTTCCGTGATTGAACAAATATCGCAGAATCCGACAAACATTCCGCGTACACTTCTCCACCAACATAGTACAAATGCACGCCCTTCCCTATGTGTCTGCGAGTGTTCTCTATGGTCGAGTTACGGTTCACATTACTCAACTGGCCGAGACAGAATCGGTCAGAATTGTTACTGGGATTTGTGAACCCATCGACGATAACGGAATGCGTATTACAATGAAACACTTCACCCACTCGACAATTCAGTTCGTAGTAGGCTATGCTCGCCCAATATGGCGGCTCCTGATAGCTGACCGGGGCCACTTCACCCATATTGGTTTCCATGTTTGCCGGGTCGGTTGGGTTGTTGTTCGTCTGGGATGTGTCCTCGGGCGGACTGTATGCAGGCGGCGGAGTCTCCGCCAGTGCGGAAGAATACGGACTCTGCGGGTTGGAACTGACAGATCCGGGACTGGGAACAGAAGACATGGGCGAGTTCGGACTTAGGTGGCCCGAATTGAATCCCGTTGATGAGTAGCTAACGTTATGAGGCATGTTTGGTTCGGCAATTTGTTGGAACGGTAGCAAGGAATGACCTGGCGCGAATTCTGAATGCCGTGGTACTAACACTGGCGGTAGAACTGGACTCTCTACACGTTTATAATGATACGGATTGATACATACTTCTTTTTGCTTCGCAGAAAATGGATACTGACAGTGTTCTAACGGTTTAAGTTCGTGGTGACTCTGTAGGTCCGGCCAACGCCACACTCGACAATAGATCACATGCGGCAATCCTTTACGATGGGATACTTGCAGTCGACCATCTAAAGATCTCGGTATTGTTACACACTTACTTGGTGTACCCGGACATGACAGAGCCCGTTCCAATTCTTCAATAGCGCCTTTTCGCTTCTTCAATTTCTTCACAAGGCTATCAACAGCTTTTTCAGCCCACTTTTCCTCCTCATCTCCTTGCTTCCAACCGAGTAGTTTTTTTACAGCTGGACTTGTAAATGAAAATAAACTATTTAGTGAGGACATAGGTCCACTACTGGACGATTCAGCTTCATCGGTGTCCATATTATATCTGTAATAAACAGTCAATGTTATTGACACACAGGAAAATACATATAACCTACACACAACACAACATATACACACTGAGCCAGCACTGAACTATGAATGGTTGTATCAAACATGAATCACATATGAATATCATAGCAAGTAAATTACTTACGACAGTATGAGTCACTACAGTATTGATAAAATGATATTATTTATCAGAAGTAATCGTGCATAATAGTACATACCAAAAATTTAAACATTGAAGGTTAGAAAATAATACTGAGTATAACAATGCTATATACAATTGGTTGAATGCAAGTAACAAAAGATGTATTTAATAATAATTGAAATAAATATAAATAAACTTGTAGTTAAACTATGAATTATAATCTATAAATAATTAATGAAACTCACCTCGGTGATAAAACTAAAGGGTTAACAAAATTTTATTTTAACAGTTGTTTAAATTTTTGGCATGAAATATGAAAATAAATGATAAGCAAGATTAACGGCTTCTCTTTGCGAACCACCCGACTTTACGTCGCCATAAGTTATTAAATGTAACCACATGAGCGCTGGAATCGCCTGAGCGGAAATTTTGAAAACCTTTATATCTCTCATGATGATAACCGTTAAAAAGGAAGAAATCAAATGAAGAATATATGTTTATTTATTACTTCAGTGTTAATCATCATTATATATATAATTCACTTTTATAGTGTATTCACTAGGATGAAATACGCTACTTGAATGAATGAATAAACTGAATTTTCTTTTTTTATTTCATCAATATTAAATGATATTTGTCAATGGTATTAAAACAAATGTAGATAAGGTTATATACATTTTGCAGTTACATTAGAATTCAAGCTAGCATGTAAGTACAAAGACAGTAAATAATGAAAACATTTATTACAAAGCTGAATGCAGTAGCAAACATACAGTACCTTTCATTCTGATAAACTAAACATACAGAGGATTCATTGACATTACGTGGGCCATTATTTCATTAGAGCGTTCTATTAAAAGTGGAATATTCTATTTGCTAAAATACAAGTACTTATTTATAACTATGAAACAAAAAAGTTGAAGAAACATAATTGTAAAGTAGAAAAACATTGGTGCAAATCAGATAAATTGATTAGTGTATTGCGATGAGTCCCGATTCCAACAGTTTCTGTATTTTGGCAGCAATATCTGGATTCTTTAAGTGACTGGAACAAATAAAACAAACAATAAGTAATCAATGGTTACGCAACGTTCGGTTATGCTTCTTACTCTTGTAAAGCTTTCGGATCGTTCTGCATCTGCTCTAGAATAAGTCGCATTGCAGGATCTCTGAGAATCGCTTGTACTTCAGGATCACCCATGGCTCGGGCACGTACTTGGGCTGGATCACTATTGCTCTGAATTGTGCAATTACGGAAACCAGTAAGCGCTTCGCTGTTATTGGGATCCAATTCCAGCGCCCGCTGAAAGGCTGCAGATGCTTTGGAACTCTGTTGCATTCCCTGTGGAAACATTACAATGATTTACATCACATAATCAATCATTTACAACACAACAAGAACTTTTAGTTTACCTGTAAAATATGACCCTTCCTGATCCAACCTTTAATGAATTTCGGTTCCAGTTCCACACACTTCTCACAGTCTTTAAGGCCAAGATCAAAGGCTGCCAACTTGGTATAACAGGCAGCCCTGTTACTGTAATATTTCGCTTCTTCCGGATTCCGTTTTATAGCTTCCGTATAATGTTTCACTGCATTTGCATAGTCTCCTTTCTTAAACAATTCATTGCCAAGTTCCTTCTCTTCTTCCGCTTTCTCTGGATCTATATAGGATTTTTTCTGCTCCTCTACAATCTTCTTCTCAATGTCTGACAACAAAGTCTTGATTTCGGGAGTTCTATGTTCTGACATGGATTTTTCATAGTACGTTTTTGCGGAGAACCAATCACCCAGTTTCTTGTACGAATTGCCTATTCTTGAAAACGCTTTTGCAATTAGTTTAAAATCGGCACGATTCTCGCGTCCTATTTCGATGGCCTTTTCGCACTGTTCTATACACTTTTTAAATTCTTTTTGTTCGAAATACACAGCCGCGATGTTATTGTAAAATGTTATATCGGTTGGATCATGTGTCACCGCGTTGTTATAATGTTCAAGTGCCACCGGGAAATCTTTCTTCTTGTACGCTTCATTACCTAATTCCTTTTCATGTTTAGCCTCTTTCTTATTGTCAGGTAAATCTTCGTCTACGAACTTCGGTTTTTCTGGTTCTTTTGGTCCGGGTTTCTTTGGCGGTGGTGTATAAACTGGTTCCGTTTCCATTGGTTCATCGAAACTAGAAGAATCTAAACCCAGCAAAACACTTAGTGCAGTCATCACTTTAGGATCGGTTAACTTTGTTGTCAGCGAATTGGGATTTGATTGTAATTCTTGCATTGTTTTTAAAAACTCTGGATCATCTAAGTAATTTTTAGTTCGTGAATCGTTCCGAAGTTTTACGAAAGCCTCGACCGAAGCAAACGGATTGGGAAATCCTCTAGACTTAGCAGCACTTGCACGTACTTCAGCTAACCCATCTTTTAGTAGAGTGTTATTAGGTTCTAATCTTAAACCTTCTTCATAAGCAGCAACTGCTTCATCTTTACGACCCAAATATGAAAAAGCAGCACCTTTTCTAGAATAACCTTTAGCCCAATCGGGTTTTATTTGTACAGTTTTCTCGGCATCTTCTAGAGCAGACTCATATTTTCCTGCTTTCGCGTAAGCTGCAGATCTATTTGAATAGAGCACATGATTTGAACCATCTATTTCAATTGCTTCTGTATAAAATTTAATGGCTTCATCAAATTTCTGCTCAGCTAATGCCGCATTTCCTTTATCTTTTAGAACAGTAACCTATGCCATGACAAAAAAATTTTCTTCAAATATTTTTCTCACAGTGGAATGTAAATTTAGTAATATAATACAATAACGTTAATAACAAAACGATGATAAAATGTAATTAAAACACCTACCTGGTCCATTGTTACTATTTTTCAAAATAATTTTACACAAGTAGAATCTTCTGGAACACCGGCACACTTTTTAACGATCAACAATGCGCACCAAGCATGAGTTGAAATGTGAAATGCAGTGTAATGTCTTCTAAAACGTGTGGAGTCGTTCCAGTCGTTTCTAGAAATTTGATTGGTCCAACATGTTTCTTTATTTACACAAGTTGTGCATAGATGGCAATGTACGTAAAAATAAATTTATTATTATGTATCAAAAACAAACATATATATTTGTAAAAAAATATTTATACATGTACAATGTTATGGACAAAACGAAACAGATTTTTATTTATTATTCTTTGTACGAACAAACAAGTAAATAAAAATGATCATAATGACTACGTTTGCTGACATTTTTTATAATTCGTGCTGTATCTCTAAATATTATATTCAAAGTATTCTGTTGTTTTACTATTGTTATAAGCGCATCCTCAATTGTTTCCTTTGTTGAAATATACATTGTTTGGCCTCCAACAATCTCTAAATTCTCAGGATTGCCTAAATACATTATTAAATCTAATTCATTTTCCTTTTCCCAATCGTATTCCGAGAGAAGCTAAAACAATCCAAATACATTCACAATTATTACATATTATTCTACTGCGCCAGGCATTCACTAACCGAGTAACTTCCTGGTTTCCATCTTTGTAACTCAAGTCGTACCGTTGGTGCTATATTTTTCTTAGCGTCGACATTAAAATCAAGATCCGTGTAATCTTCTAATAAGGAAAACATATCCTTGGATTGAAATAACAGTAACATTTCTTTTACAATGTTTGGCATAGCTTTATCTGACATAACCTCATAATTTCTCCTATTTGGGGGACCTACCTTGTCCCAGATTATATCTGAAATGATGTACAACTGATCAACATATAAAGTGATACATTTATTTCTATAATTTTTACCGTTATTTTCCAACGTGTCACACAAATCTTGATATTTTTCCTTCTTGAAGAATTCGTTCAAACTTATTTCGGATTCTGTTTCAATATGTGTTTGAATTTGTTTCTTTACATTTTTCCGTAAATAGTGTGGCGAAATCCAGCTGGTAAGACACGCGTCAATCTTCAGCGGGGGCAATCTGTCCGAACTGAACAAACCTCTTGTTGGTACATCAAATGATGGTGTTTTATAAAGTTCCGGTGTTGGTGTATGAAACCAACCGTTTATACTCATACGACAATGATCCATATTTAAGACTTCTGTGACCTGACAGTACAAATATAAATAGAATTGACGAAGAACAAATTTGTATTTATTACATTTACCTTATGATAGGAATCATTTGTTACTTTGAAAAATACGAAACGATTATTTTTTGGTAAAATTTGTTTCACCGGCTCGCCTGGATGGCCCTTTTCGTCTGTATTGAATAATTCCAGAGCTCCGCCCATTTCATTGTTCCACAACTGTTTTGCTGAACCAGGCACTGGATCAGTTAAATATAAAATAAACGCGACCGAGCGATCTTCCTGTAAATCATCATGTACATGCAAATAATCAGTATCTGTGTAAATAGAACACGTGGCCGATGTTTTATTCAGTTCTATTCCTGTAATCTGCTGCATCTGAAAACAAAATGAATATATAAATTCAACACTACAAATTAAAACAGTATTATATTTAGTATTTACACACCCACTTCATTACATCATTTCGTAAAAACTCGTACATATTGTTCAAAAACTTATTTTCCAAATTTATTAAGTCTTTTGATTGGAAAAATTCGTATAGATCCATATTTCGCTTGTTCCAATTCAATTCATACATTTCGTTACGAATTCTATCGAGAATGTCCGTATATTCAATGAAATCGTCAACAATGCAGACCTTAAACGGGTCTGTGATAAATTCGACTGACTGCATAGTTATATTTGTGTTGGCCTGCCAGTTTTGCTTCAAAGTGGATACAAATTGTTCTTCCGTTAATTTATCATTTAACGATGGATTCTCGGACAATTTGAAATGTTTTACTCCGCTGGCAGCTTCTTCAGTAGGACATGTTGGCATCAAGTGGTCTGTGATATAAAGAATTAATTATAAATTTACCAATTTCGCATGTGCCGCTGTAAACAAAAACATTGTCGCTTTAATTATCCTTACATCCATATACTGCATTTTTTCTTCGTTGTTGTGATATTGTAACACAGTCGTTGTCCCAAATATTACATTCTAATTCCGGTTCGCTTTCAGACGATTCTTCAATCCATTCTATATCATTTTCAGGATCAGAATATTGTTCATCATCAGAAATATTTCTTCCTGCCCATTTTCTTTTCCCACTGCCGCCTAAAACGTGCATTTCAAATTCATTTAGCCATGCATAACATAACCTATAATCACAAACGCAAAATACCTGCTTCTTCACACATATTATTTTGATCAGAGCCCGCATTTTCATCAGAATCAGAATCGAAAATTTCTATTACATTATTATCTTCTTTATTATCCATTTTCGGCACAAAAAACAATATCTATCAATCGTACTTGTCACCAGCTAAGGTTTAAATGACCAACATTAGGAAACCTATAGATAAACATTCTGTCACGTGTTCCGTTATATATATATATATATATATATATATATATATATATATATATATATATATATTTATTTATAAAAACTACATTTATATCAGAAATGTTAATAATAAATTGTAATAAATTACTATGATAATTGATGATAACCATATTTTTTTAAAATGAATATTGCAAGTATCTTATCTTATTTGAATATTTATTAACAGATATAAAAATATATAACGAACAAAATAATTATGTATTTAAATATATTTAAAAAAGTCGATTAATTACATATAATGTATAATATACATTCTATATAGAGTTCAAATAATTTACAAATGAATGTTTTCAAAGGTTACTGAAAGCAATTGTAATAAAAGTGAAACAATACACTTATAAAGTACATACAATACTTAAATTCTAACTTATAATCAACGTTATTTTAATGTACTATTAACTGGTGGCCTGTACATAAATCTGACAGTTATACATGACAATGGATACTTTATGTTAGTAGACTTCAGTTATGATAAATAATTAGTTTACTATGATACTGAAGAACATTAGCACTATTTAGATTCTGTCTCTGGTTCAGAATGTGAAGGTGAATGTTCCTCACTATCACTACTAGCTCTTGAATCACTTTCCTCGCTGTCACTGCTATCACTACTTTCTGAACAGGACTGCGTATTATTCTTTTCTGCGAGATACTTTTTAAATTGCCGTACAGTTATCTTTTTAGGAATAATTTCCGTTAGAAAATCAAAACGTTCCGATGTATTGACAACTTCTGCTACATGTTTGTACTCTATTTCTTTGCCACCTGCTGCTTTCTCAGAGCTTATTGCTAAATGTTTAATAAACATTTCCTAGAAAAACAATTAAATAAAAATGTTAACCCAACTTTTTAATCTTTATAGTAACGTGCAGGATTTTTCTGATTCTTACCGTCGCCAGCGATACAAGAAGTAGAGATTCTTTACTTATTGTTTCTACGTCTGCAGAACTTTTCATTATTGTTTTAACACGTGTCATGGGCAGATGATTACTCATTTTAATAAATTTAACTTTAAAAATATAAATAAAGAATTTGTTTACAAATACACGGTTTTGTACTCCGAACAGTGTGCAGAAGCGTGTGAATTATTTTAAATTAATGTCGAAAACAGCGCCGCCAAACTGAAGCTAAAACAGTGTAGTACAATCGTTAGTTAAAAGCGAAGAACTGTAATTTATATTGAACTTGAGAGAGGAGATATCGAGATGCTCATTTTATAGAGTATTATAATGTCAGGTTATTTGGATCTAGATTATTACACAAGAAGATCAAAAGCTATAGAAAAATAAAAATCCATGTGTATTTTTTAATGTTTTATTTCATATTATCAGAGCAACAAACACATTACATAATAATTATGGAAGAAAGTAAAACTGTAAAATAAAAAAAAACATATGTTAATGACACTCTATTATCACATCATAATTGTTAACTTACTTCGGGATTCGAGAAATACATGCATTTCGCCAGTTGATAGCCCGCTTCGCAATGTTCCGAACTTTGTACTAAAAATATTTGTACAAAATTTATTTCAACAAAATTCCATATCGTATTTTAATTCATTACCTGACTCTTTGCAATTGTCAAGTGTTGCCTTTGTCGGCGCTTGATACCTTGGAGCAAGAGTACTAACTGCTGACAACGCAAATTCGTAATCCAATTTTCCATTCTTCATCTACATATTTAAGTACATATTTTATACATTTATATTTATATTACTCACTAATTTAAGCTATTTGTAATTGATATAACCAATTGAAAGGTGTCGTTATACATTTTATGAGAAGCATCTCAAAAAGTTATCATTTAAATTGTATTATATCGAAATTATTGTATATTATTATATTTACCGCTTTCATCATTTGAAGAACACAAAGCATGTAGCACTGGAAGAAAAACATTGAATTAAAGAAGTTTCAGGTTAATTTTTTATTTACTTACCTGAGCTTTCGCATCTTCGTCAAATATTCCTTCATGCATATTATCAATTTGTGCTGTAAGGATACAAATATGTACATTAATGTCATTTAAAGAAAAACAATTTACATTACTTACCATTTGTTACCTTAGTTTTTGGCTGACAAACATTTCTCATAAGCTTCGCTGTTGATTTCATTTGTGCTTCACTCATCTAAACGAAATAGATTGAATATTAAAATATTTCATAATATTAGTACAATATAATACCATTTCAATACTTCTAAAGCAAAGAAGCAAAACGCAAAGAAATGAAATCAAAGGCTTCATTTTGGTACACAGGTTCTGTTGAGAATATTCGTTATGCGTTGTGTTCACAGTCTTAAGTCTTTTATAATGCGTGTTGAAAAAAAATTCTTCTAATAAATGGTGGTAGATTACATATCACTAAAGTAATTTGTACCAATTGTATTTGCATAAACAATTAAAAGAAATTATTGTTTGTTTTTCGTACCACATATATGATTATGAAATAATTATCTTCCAACATATATGCGAATAAATTAATATTTCTGTACTAATTAGGTAGTTGGAAATGACGATATTTAACTTGTTAATTACCTATTATTTGATTATATTTGGAATGAATCATAAAAACTATATTCTATCTTCCTAATAATACGTAATTATTTGTTAGGTAAGTTGATCAATTTCTTTGTTAGAAGCAGTATCTGCTTATGAAAATGCATTCGTTGAATGTTACATAAAAATAATTCAATTATATTTTGAAATATCTAGTAATATTTATTAAAGTATAAATTATTTATTTATTGTTCAACAGCAGCCTACAATCGGAAATAGTTTTTTTGGTATAAAAGTTTTTAGATTTACAAGTTTTGTTAATAATGAAATAAATGTTCATACAAATGAAATACGTAAATATATTTGAAACGATAAATGTAGATTTAGCCAGATTTAGCCATTTCTATTTTGTATTTCCTTCGTGTTATTTTATCTGGAAGTATAATAATATTTTAATTTTATGAGTGGCAGCTCTGAGTGACAGTTGGTGACAGTTGACAATAGTTGACAATTTAAATTACATTTTTGTCACTTTTGTCGTTGTATAGTTAAAATGTCATTCGAACTAGATCCCAAAGAAGTACTGCAATATTTAAATCATCTGGGTTACTATAATATTACTGCAGAACAACTGAAAGAATTTATTAAAGGTAATCATTTTCTATATGTTATACAATAACCTACAATATATAATTTACTTTTTATTAGATTTAAAAAAGCTAATAAAACATGATCAGAAGAAGTCTGTTCTCAAACAAAATCAAGAAAATATAGCGCCTACTCAAATAGCTAGCCGTCAATCTGAACCAGAGAAAACGAACTTGGGATATTATGAATTTAATCATGATAGAAATTCAAAACAGTTAAATATAAATACTGTTGGGGATTCTACAGATTCCTTTAATATTTTACATTCAGCGTCGACAATCAGTTCAAGGGCGAAAGAAATTCCGAAGAAACAAAATATTATATCTGTGGAAATAATAAAACCATCAACAAAACTTTTATCATCTTCATGTGCTTCTGTTTCTGGAACCAAAACAAGAGCATCTTCTGCACCTTCATCTTGTACAAATCGTGATGAAAGTGTTACTAGGACTAGTGTTTCAAATGAACGGTGTAAAAGCAAAGTGCAATCTGCAGATAATATTCACAGGAGTAATAGTTTAAAACCAAAAGTTTCATGTAAGAGTGTGAAATCAAACGAAAAGAAAATTGTATGTTTAAAACGTTTTATAATTACAGTCATACGACCACGTAGACCAGTTAAAACTTGTAAAAGTGATCCAGTAACTTTGTATCAGCAGTACCAAGTCGAATGGAGCAAACAAAAATTACCTGGTGAAGACAAACACTTTGATTTAAGATGGGCAATAAGAGAAAGGATGCTCGGCGAACCGGATATTCGAGTAAGATGATCCAAGTAATTGTTAATATATTACATTAATACTCGTTAATAATTATTTAGCCTACAACTTCAATGGAGAAGGTTCATAAAAAACACAACAGGATTTAAAAAGATAACCATGATTTGACGATTATTTTTAAATAGGAAATATAGGATAAGATAATGAAATTAAATGATAATTATTTATATTATATTATGTACAATACAAGGCTAATTAAGATGCGATACTTTAAATTTTTATTCTGTTTTACATCTGGTTTAATTTGAATCGTTCCAATTTACTTTGTATATCGTTTTTATGCAAATGATACAGTATCTTATTTTCTAATTCATCGACAGCAGACTTTGTCAGAATAAGAGTGTCATGCTTCAGTATGGAATAAACGTTCAGACCATATACGGGCATCATATTCACGTGTTTAATTCCATCTGTAGCCAAAGTTATATTCCTAGGCATGATATCAGAGCTAAAAACCAATTAATTCTGCTGTATTTATAACAATTAGATGTTCGAATATTTACCTGTCAACAATCAACACAGATGGTCCCCAGTTTCTACTTTTGATCATTTCTTCAATGAATTTCGGATCGTCCGTCGGTATTTCGATATCAAATACTACATGTAAATCATCTTGTGCCAGTTTTATTGATAATGTTGAAGTTAAACCCAATACTCTTGTGTAGAACGGTAACATGTAGAAATGCGGCGTGGGTGATCGTGGTCCATGGATAACTCCACCACCGCGCCATAAAGGACTCCTGATTGAACCATGTCTTGCTCTTCCCATGCCCTTCTGTGGCCATGGTTTTCTTCCGCCACCTCTCACTTCTGAACGAACTTTTGTGTGTGCATAACTAACAAATCTATACAATCTTTGCCACCGAACATTTTGGTGTATAATATCAATACGTGGATTTGTGGCAAAAATATCAGGGTGTAACTGTATTATTCCTAGCTTCCTGTCATCTATGGTATCAAAGTTTTCAACCCATACTTGACGAGGTTTTTGATACGCTGGTGGAAATTGTAGATCTCTGGATGGAATTTGTACTTCTTTGTTATTTGGAACTGATACAGCACTAGTACAGAAAACCCTTGTTGCGCAAGATGGCTTTAGTTTCAATAATATGCTTATCAACATTGTTCTTTTCCGATTTTATATAGTTTTAAATATAAATTAACCTATATTATTTGACAGTTAATCCATTACAAACTCGTGCATAATTCAATGTTGGTATTTCCAGTTAGAATGTCTAGAAGTTGGTACGAGGTAATAAAGCGCGCGGTTTTGTATTGACAGCTGTGTTTGACACATATCTATTTATCTCATATTGTAATTATATTTACCATGCTTGCTGAAAAAGCACTTTCTTTGGTGAAAGAAGTTCATCAGGGCATTGATACATTACTTCCATATAACGTAAGTTACATTTTTATTACGTCTGTAAAGGTTATACATTTTGTTATTTTGTAGACAGAGCTCGTGCAGGAAATTTCCAGAGAAATAATGCATTTAACCCAGGACAATCAAAGATTGGTGTACGTTTTTAACAAGGATTCGTTCATTGAGAAATAATAGATTATTTTTTGCAGACAAGTTAATGATCAGGACACCATGTCTTATCTTCCAACTGTAAGAATGCAACACGCTGCTATTCAGAGAAGCATGAGATGTCTCACAGCTTATCACTACAATCGATTACGAAGGATTCGTAATATGCGCTGGGAGTTTGGTAGTATTTTACCTCTTGACATTAAAAATTCTTTAAGCACAGACGAATTTACGTGGTTTAAAGATTATAACAGAGCCCTCGCAAACTATATGCGAACTATCGGTGATTCTGGTGGAGTTAATTTATGTGTTGATATAAAACCGCCAAAATCACTTTATATTGAAGTGAAATGTTTATCTGATTATGGAAAATATGAATTAAGTGATGGATCTTTGATTAATTTAAAATGTAATACTAGATATTTTCTGCCGCAACGAGATTGCGAGGAATTTATTAGACAAGGGATATTTCAACATATTCTTGGTTAATGTGTTTAGTTTATAAGTTGATATTTGTAAGCTAGGAAATAATAATTATTATATGATGTATTTTGCTATCAGTTTTCTAATAAAACGATTAAATTCTAATTAGTAATTACTGGATAATAAAATTAAATTAGGTATATATTCTATATAAATGTAGTACCAATGTTATACACGGTAAGTATCAAGCTTGTGGTTCGTATTTCACAACAAAACTTCGTATAAATTGTCACTTTTGATAACTGGCATTGTCTGTGATAGTACGTTATATTGTGACGAGAAAATTTATCAGCTTAAAGGTAATCCACACGTTTATTTTTATATTATATTTGCTCTCTGTCAGGTAAATTTTCTATTAATTAATGTTTTTATTAATTTCATTTTAATTATAACCGATTTTTATATGATCCTTAATCCGACCGTATAAGGATAATAAGTTCAATTAAAAATAATACCGAATAAATGACGTTATGTTTAAGATAAGAGATCCAATTCATATTAATTTGTTTATGCATGTTACAAATTATCTAAATACCTACACAAATATAAATTTGTACCAGGTACGTGAATGTCATATAAAATACAGTATTTTCCTCTTGCATTCATATTATTTACAGTACATGCACGTGTAACCAGAATTTAAACTTCATAATTAATTTTTTTAATATTGTGTGTTTTGATTGTAAGAAAGTCAATAATCGAGGTTAGCAAAACCACAAAAATGTATGCAACGTGTGGAATATACGTGCAATAAAGAATAGAACTGGTCGTCGGTGTTACTTGAAGTGTCATTGGCTAATCCGTTGCTTCATATGAAATTTATGGTCAGTAATTTTGTTGTTGTCATAGCAAGTATAAAATTCATACTTGACATGACCGAATATCTCGGGATTTGAACATGTTCTGTATCCTGGTCTGATTTCTATGAACTCTTGAGTTAATTTACTATTAATGGTGGATACAATTGAGACGTATATTCGTGTACTAATTTGTAGGAACAGTTTACTTGTTTTTGTGGGAAGTTTATCGGTTCCACGTTTTTATCATCATAACCACATGATTACTAATTATCAGTATTCCGTTTGAGCAAAATATTTTTAAAATTACAAACACGTGCATTTGACAATTATACGAAATATTTGTTTTGGTTATGTACTTTCTTCAACAGTATTGTGTCTATAACATATTTACACTGGTGTAAATATTTAAAAACTGATAAAATCTTTTATGATTTTCATGCATTATGTGAAAGTATATTAACCCATGATAAAAATTCTAAGGTACGTCTATGTGTAGCAGCTGGTTATAAACCTTCAGGGAACTCCAAGATGAAACCGCAACTTGACTTTGATGATGAATTTATTTATTGCGCTCTTAAAATGTTTTGTTTGGGCATTTCCTCTGTCACTTAATAACCGAATATGAACACGAGGTAGAAATTTCCCGTCTGTTGCACAGATTCCGACAAATCATATAAACAATTATATGTTTCTACAATAGCTACCTGATAGCTGTCAAATACTCAAATGTAGCCCGACTCACGTTGGGTTTCCCTATCCGAATTCTATTCCAAACACGGATCTAATAGGAAACTGTTATTTCTTTGAATTAGTGAAAAATGTACACCTTGGAAATTTTATAGTGGAATAGAAATTAGTGTGCAAAGTTCCACAACCATAATATGGTTGTCTTGGGCGTTATTTTCAGCAATCAAATCTGAACAACTATGTGGTATGTGTCCTTATGCAACCATTGCGGTTACAATGAAGTCTCTCATCTATAGAAATAGTTTCTTAATAATGTATTTATTGTGTATTTTCAAATTCGTCATTATTACATCTGTTGGAACGTAGATAAAAATTGTGGTGGATTTATTTGAATAAATACATATTTTACACGAAAGATTGTTGAGAAAAAATTCATTATTTTTGTTTGGTAGATTTGAATTACAAGTGAAATTAACATACATCGCGCACATAGTCAAAAATGAAATGTTTACTTTCTTTTTTAAAAGGAAAGTATGGATTGAGTTCAGTCGTGTTTTTTCCGGTTGCACCATTGCAACCATTTGGTACATCATACAATTATCCCGACCAGTTGTGGGAATTCCCCTACACATTGCTTCTAAAACTGTTCAACACCAGATCATTTAGTTTATAATAATATAATAAAAATAAAATCAAGTCCGCTCCTGTATGGTAGAAGTGCCTTGTTAATAATTATATCATTTACGTAATACGTGCAAAAAAAGAGTTTGATTTATTTTGTTTTTATTCGCTCGGCTATCTATAATTATGATTATCTAGTATTTTTTTAGTGAACGAACTTTTGAAAAGAACCTAAAACATTTTCGTTTACAATTAACGGTAACCGTATCTACCTACCTACACCGACTACCTACGTATTTTTTTTTTATGTAAAAAGTAATTCCCGTTTAGGTATTATTTATTGGTAAAATTTTTCATTTTGGAAATTTTGTTAATAGGTAATATCATGGTAAATTTATTAACATTAATATTTTCAGAGAACTTTTCGAAATATACTTTAATTATATTATAATTGAACGGGAAGTTTGTTGCTATTGATAACATGTCAATATTTTAATATTCCATAATTTTCAGTGGTAATCGGTAATTTGTATTCCTGCGAAGTAGTAATTTAAATTTCGTCAATATGTTGTTATTTATGTAATTATGTGTTTGCACAATGAATGTAAATGACACGAGAATTAGTTCAATTTCGTGACTTAGAATGTTCCCTGATTTACATCATTACATGAAAAACAATGAATTTTGTTTGTAAAATGATTAACACACCTTTCAATATCTCTGATGCAAATCATAATTGTCCAATGTAATGCGATTAATAACATTATTCTGGATCGGGACACAATTAACGTAAAGAAAATATATTTGACGTTTTATTCCCTGAAAATTGCAGATTCCATAATTACGTATACAGTATTTCTGGAATAGTATGATTGTGATAATAATAATTTTCAATTAACAAATGTATTTAACTCGTAAACAACCACTAACCCAATTAAACACTAATGATAGGAAATTTTATAAGGTAAATGGGACAAACAAAAAATCAAATTGAACAATGCACATACAATAATAATTTTATCAGATGATTTGGGTTAAATAACTGTAGTCTGGCTGTCAATAGATAGAAAAACATACACTTTGACAAATTTATCAAAGTTCCTTGTTAGAATATTACGACATTTTGTACTTGTATCGGAGAGTAAATACTTGTGTTGCAAAAAGATCGTATCTGTGTCAGGTTAATGAACATATTGTTTGAAATTGGGTTAAATATTAAATAAAAAGAAGGCTGTTTTCTGGTTTTTCCAAAGGCACAGATGTCACGCAGGAAATACCCCGAGGGCGTGCGACAAAAATGTAATTATTTGTTAAAAAAATGTGTACTTGAAACTACTTTTTCAAATACGTCGATAATATGAAAGGATTGTTTGTTTATACAAATATCAATAACATATTTGTGTAAAATATTATTGTCTTTGTTACACCACATGTCGAAAAATAATAAAATTATTTTCAAAGAAATATTTAACCGTTTATTTTTCTATGAAGTAATATCCGGTGATAGTATGTATTATACTAGTACGTAGTTTAAATTTTGCGAAATTTATTTCTTCCAATTATAAATATTTTTGTGACATATACATAATTATTTCTAACCTAATCAAATGATGCAATTTGTTTTAAGTCATGGCGACCTGGTAACTATGCCATACAATTTGTTGGATTCCCCACATTTTGAACTTTGTTCAAGAATTTTGTAATTTTTTGTGTCTTTCAATGTTAGTCTGGCGTAATTGATAGTGTTAGATTAGATAATTATCTATGTGGAAGGTAAATACCGAAAGAAATTGTAGGAAACACATAAAATTGTACCTAATTATCGATAATATTTGCATAGGTGTAAATTTTCCACAAGAAGATTACTTATCCATGAAATTCCGAACACATGTTCGAAATAGCAGGCCTGTATTAAACAACATTATGTACTTACACTTTTGGACATTGTATTTGAATTTATATATTTCCGTAATACACAATCCCTGAATTAATAAAAATACAATACTTTTTTAAATGTCCTCGAATATGTTTATTATTTTTACTTGTATATATCGCTATTATAAATCAAGCATTTTAGCAGGATACGATTTTGAAATGGGATAGTTCATGTTGGAATCCCATAATTGGAGAAATTAAAAGCAGTGACCTCATGTCAGTCAGGGCCTGCTTCTTGTATATGGAGTTTGTTGACATTCGGATGTTTGCTTGGTGTAGCTTTTGTTCTCAAACAGACCGGCGACTTCGGAGTTCTGAACGTCTGGTTCGGGGGAAAATCCCGGTATATCTTATGAAGTATGAATGTAAAACTCGCCCGCTTCCCCCCGCCGACGATCGCTTGGAGCAAATTGGAACCTTACTCCCTTCCACTTTTCCAGCGAGTAACGTTTCGATACTCCGGAGTGCAGACTTCAATTCACTACATAGTTTGATTCGGTTCGCTTATGGATAAAGTTTACGAACTGATACTAAATTAAACGGTGTTGTTTTCGTTTTTAAATATGTACATTTTATAAACGAATACGTACTTTCGATTGTGAAATACTTGTGGCCATGTGATGATTGTTAATTGCAAGTTATCCTCAGTGAATTATACCGATTAGTTTCCATTTATTTTCTTTTATTAACATTAACCAAATGTCTTCTACCACGAGTTACCTGAGAAAAGCTTTGCGACAATATTTTAAAGGTAAGATTCTGTTTAATTGTATAATTCAACAATTCAGTGCTTTTTTTCATTGTTTCTTACTGCAATACGCTGGAAATTAAAATCCAATTACGTAGGTTTCGAATCAGAATCCATTTATTGAAATTCTTTATGAAAACTGTTTATTAATTTTGAATAATTGATTATTAATCGTGCGTTGATGTTTTCGTATCCCATATCTGGGTAATATTTTATGAAATGTACATATATATGTATGGATTTAAAAGCTACGTAGGTATGAATAGGTTTGAATAAACAGTGTGACGACACGTGCAACTCGGGAAATCCATAATAAAAGATGCGTGTATGTATTGTTGGTCTCGCATGTGAGCTGGTTCGTGCACGGTGTGCACAGTGAAAGTACGGCAATGTAGGTTTTTCCACAAATTATCAAAATCATATTGACATACCTTTAAGTGTTTGATTAAATCTCATATCTAGACCATATCTCTAAACACAGTTCACTTATCACTATGTGAATGTCATTGTATGATGTATATACAATGCAATGTTGAATTTCCCTTTAATTGTATTGTCGTCTAAAATGGGCTTTGAATCATGTGGCCAACTGACATTCCAATTACGTCACATGTCATACGGAATCATGAGATTTGCACCATGAGACATATTACCACGAATCAAGTTTGCGGTAAATGTGGAGATAATTCTGGTGCCCGCTGGGTTTTATAGGGATTGACATTTTCGGGTAATTAATACAAATGGGTTTTTCGTAATTCGGAGGTCTTTGTTTATAATGTGAAGTTTATTTAGAAAAGAACTAACAACCCGGGAAATTTCGTGTTGGTCGTTGTATGTGCGCATGCGCTGGGGAATACCCAGTGTACGCAGCTGCACAGTCGAGCGTTCATAAATGCTCAGTTGAAATATCGAGCTGAAGTAGGACGGATTGTTGTTATTAGTGATTTGTTTGTTTTGTTAATTTAACCTCATAAAAGTGGAACACATTGTCAGAGTTTAGTTGTAACAATATGCGAAAGTATCTAATTGGAAATATCAATTGTGAATGTGTTTTTAAAGTAGAAATTACACGTTGTGTACAGTGAACAGACTGTTAGTCGAGCCATCTTGAATTATTAGTAGAGTGTTATTTTCGTGAAGTCTACCGCAAAGCCAAACAAAATGTGGAATCCAGGTGAAAAGGATAAAAATATGGTTACAGATGCCGGAAAATCGTCAGGCTTGATGGAGGATGATAAATGTGGCTTGTACGAATCATCTAGAACCGATTCTGGGTTCTTGTCAAGTGCCAACCTGACTTCGGACCAACTGTTATCTGAAGAGATTAAGAGTACAACCGATTCTGGGCTCATCGAAGAAGACGACGGTGGTAAAGTAGATTCAGGCTACATGCGTCTCGACAGTGGCGTAGATGTGGGTCTCTCGGAAACATTCTCCGGATTGAGTCTGAAGAGTCCGTCCTTGAATAACCTCAACTCGACGAAACGAACGAACGATGATGATCCTCACACTCAGACGAACATCAAAAGCGAGCAGGAGAGACTTCCATGGGAGCTTTACTATCGACAAGACGAAGAAGGTGACACGTAAGTTTACACATAACGCATAACTAATTAATATTCCCTTCTCCCATGAATATATGTGGGTTTACTGTGGTTATTTTAGAATAAACACTTTTGACCCTGCGGTTACTTTATCGCGCTATATTTTGTTTGAGGTTAAATACGTAAATTACACACGTCAGTCGCGAAATGTCAATAAATGTATGTTTTCTCTTCCGGATTCATAACATATACAGTGTACATACTCTCGTAGCTATAAAATTGTCAAGGCCCTTCCGGCTAACCCCTGGCGTGTTTTAATACAATTTTGAAAACGTAATTCGTGCGACCTTCATCATTTGCAAATCTGAAGAAAAAAACCCAGCGACCTAATGGACTCGATAACTTATCGGTTAGAACGGCCGGCGAAGAATTTTGGCATAATTTACATCGCGCGACTAATCAAGCTCCGTAAGGTGAAAGGTGTTATCAGTTCTTGGTAATTCAAGTAGATTTCTAAGAGCTCGATGCTATTTTCTCCACAACATATTATCGTTTAGATAATACGTTAATAACATTGACCATTTGATCTGCATTTATGCAACTCGGAATATTTTCGTACATTATCGGAAGATAAATCCTATCTCGCGGTACTTCCCCTGTTTAAGTGGGAATATTTGTATTTTGCTAGTATATAATTGTTCAGTTCTATGATGCATTTTTCACCCAAGGTTAAATATACAATATTTTATGACTAGTTGAACTTTGAGCTACTTTATTTTGCTGGTCATAGCAGTTTTAAGGAAATCGCCATTGAAATTGTCACATCACAGTGATAACGAATGATTTACATTCACAAAACGGACAATATTGACTGATTAGTTGTACATATTCTGGAAAATATGGAATGTTACGTCATTATCTGCATGTGCACAAATTATATGCATGCGTGTCCGTCCCTGTAAAGTGTCTATTCGTCATTACACCTACGTAATTTGCAGACAGTTATTTAAATTTTCAAAACTGGATTCACAGTTCTCTTTGTATTTGGCCCGCGGTATTCTTATTTAGTTTCCTTTACTAGAATTTGTTAGATTAAATCACCCGATATGCTAATCATTTTATTAGATCACTTTAAATGCGTAGTATTGATCTTGGCCTTCGGTTTTAATCAAAAATTTGATTACAATGTTTTATTATCATTATCTATCGGTAAAACTCTCAAGCGCGTTTATTTCAGTAGTTTTATATTCTTATTTGTTTAATACAAATATAATGTGGGGATTTTTACAACATTAAATGTGCTGAATTCCAAGAACTGTGCCGGATGCTTCTGGAATAACAAAGTGAGCTTGAACTATCCGCTGACGTTTGGTGGTATGTTTTCTAGGCAACTTCACATCGCCATCATCCACGGTTTTATCGAGGTGGTGTATTCATTGATCCGGCTAGCCCCGCATCCGTGTCTGTTGGACATTGTTAACGATTACGCCCAAACACCACTGCATCTGGCGGTGTTGAGCCGACAATCACGGATAGCACGACGTCTGGTAGCCGCGGGCGCCTCAGCTCGGTGCCGGGATCTCCGGGGTAACACTCCGTTGCATCTTGCTTGCGAGGCCGGCGACCTGGAGACCGTCAAAGAACTGACCGCTCCCATTTCCATACAGGAAGTCGAAAGTTTGGCCCTCGCGTACGGTACTTCGGTGGCCAGAAGAGAAATCGATATGGAACAGCGCAATTATGATGGTAAGTGACATTTCTCATATTTGTTTTACACGAAAATCTTTATATATTTATTTTTGAAATCTTTTTGCTTGATCTCCAAAAACAGTTTTATCTCAAATAGACGTATGTTTTTATACGATAAGGAACTCCAAAAATGATACAAATCCTTTTTTTTTTCAAGGATTATTATTATCAATGTTTGTTGAATTACGCTTGTATTAGTTGTTAACATTAGCCTTAATTTTGAATGTGGAAATAAATCGTTCGAATTGTTGTACATATTGCTGTAATCACAGGTGGCCGTTTAATAACCTTGTGTTATCGTGGCAGGCCTCGACTGCTGTGGAACAAATCGATATACGTTCTTATTTTTTTGTGAATTTGCAACATATTTGCCTCGGTGAGACCCTGCTTGCCGGCCGCCATGGCGATGGGTAAAACCCGACGTAATGATATACACCTTCAGTCCAGCAAACGACGCGGATTCCATCAGCGTTATAAATTACACAGTTTATTTCGCGTCTGCTCGACAGCAGGGCTGTCTGCAGGGGGGCGAACAATACCTCCACTACCATATAAAACACTTGAATTATTCGCGTTTCATTAGTTAAAACAGCACACAAAACTATTGAACCTCAGTAATTATATTAATGTGCAGTGATAATTCATATTATGTATTATGTGTGATAGGCCGTGGTCTAAAAAAACAATGATATGCAAAACTGCAATTAGAACTTGGCAATTAGACACAATGGTCTTTGCACTTTTGCGATTCACTGAAAGTCGATAATTTTGATCGCACATTAATTTGTAACAAGTGTCAATAAGATTAATTGGTGAGTGACGAATGGGATTTTGAAATAAGTTTCTTTTCCTTGACGGAATGTGTACCATAAATAATATCAGTAACGAAATATTTTTGAACTGCGAATTATAATATAAATGATTATTATTTGAAGCGGCATTTTTCGTGATGATATATTTCACTGACGTCTTGTTTTTTTTTTTTTCTAATGACAAGTGTGAATGTAAATACCGATTCTACTGACGTGATCTTTAAAAATTCCGTAGCGATTCACGTAGTATTTTTTGCAATTAACCTTTGCTCGATAGCAATTATCGATGTGCGAAACTGTTAATCGAAATATTCGTCATTCGAGGTTACGGATTTCAGGATTACGTTTATGATGATTCGAATACATTCCTGTATCAATTGTATTTCACTGAATTACTGTCTCCTACATATACAAACTTTACATTGTCCAATGATTGAGTAGAACTTATTTTCGAAAAACATTTGTTCTACGTTGATTCACAACATGATTGTATACGTGTATTATCTCTTTTTACATCACTGGAAATTCCAAATGTTGGCAAACGGATACACTAAACTCTTGACTTTTTAAAACGTCTAAAATTATATATTAACTTTGTGGCAGACTTCGGAAATTTAATTATTTTTTTTTTGTGTGCATGTTATTTTCTTAGTCATTTTTCGTGAATTTTTTTTGTGGTCATTTTTATAAAAACCGCGTGTGTCTTGTGCCCGTCTAAATTCCTATGACGTTTGTGCCGCTGGAATTTCAAGTTTACCAGCCCAATTTAATGAGAGGCCTGTCATAGTGTCCGTACTGTATAATGTGTTCTATCGCAAGCGATTTTATCGACTGACATATGGAAAATCCCACAGTTTGGGATATAAAAAACCGTATGTATGTGTAGTACAGTACTGTAAATAAATTTTATGCGTTAGCAAATTGCAAATGCACCTTTTTACTAGCAGAGTTGTTGGAATGGAATCAACCGAACTGCTGCTTTTCTCGTAAAACTGTTTTTACGTTTCCTTTGCGACAAATCTTTAGAAGAGAAACTATATAATATATCTAAGTACTCCACGTTCTGTTGTGGTCAGGTTTGTTTTTGAAAATTCCGTGTTTCGTAACAAATGTCGACCTTAACAATTTGCATTAATCGGTGGGGAATCCCGGATTACTATCATGCTCACACAGCAAACGCATTCTGAAACAATGCGGGCGTTTGAGAAAAAATCTAAATGGGATGTGGTCGGTGAATTATATTATCTAAAAATGGCGTCATTTTGTTTTTATTATGCATCACATCCTTTTCAAAACAAATTACAAAATCTGTTTGTAGTCTTTACGATACTCTTATGCCTGTATGGACGTAGAATTGATAAAGAACTTTTGTTTTTGTTGCCTTGTGCTTGAAATTCGTATTAATATCGTTTTATTTTTCCGCGATGGCTCACAGTCAGCTGTTCGTTGTTCTGTTTCATTCGGAATTAAATTTAGAAAGTCGCGTGCCCGCAGTGGGCGTTGGACTATTGCACACCACCCGTCCTGTTTTTTAAACATTATCGTTGTTTTTGTTTATCCAAACTGCATTTTGTCGTTTATTTCTGAGCTTATATAAATTACGCACTCAACACATCTTAGTTTGTTGATGTTATTAGCATGCAATGTTAATTTAGTTAAATACTTTTCATATGACTTCAATACACGTTTAGCATTTTGACGCAATAATATTTTTATCTTGTGTATGTTTACTATTTTCAATTCTCTTGATGTGTTTTCCATAAATATTAGAATGCTTAATCCCTATTGGTACTTGAATAGATATTTCTGAAACAGTATTTGCAACTGGGAAACATTCTGTGAGAAAATACATCTAACAATGCTTAATATCGTGTTTATTTTGTAAGATAAGGTGCATTAGTGACGGGAATCATTGACGAACGATAGACTGTTTCAGCGTCTTGATCAAAGTGGGCGTTCGTTGGTGCACTCGGTTCTACGTGCATCACGCAAATAGCTCGCGCAACGTCGCGACGTTACTCACAGGCTGTTGCCAAAAAAGGGCACAAACGGTACAAAAAAAACACCGACCGCGCGCGCTGTTAATATTAGCGAGTCTGGCCGACCGGTTCAGCATTCCTGCGGAGCGGTTGCTGTGTTCGTCTACTGATGGTGGACGGGACTAGTGTTATTTTGGGCCAAGAGAAAACATGCGGAATTCAGAGACGCCAGACCGGTCTGGTTTTCCCGAACTCAAACGAACATTTCCACAGGCATTCCATTGCTATGAAGCGAGCAGCAGTTCCCGCTAAATTTAGTGCAGACGCCGTCGTCAATTTGCCGAACATTTCTCAGTTTTGTTGACGTTCCACATTTCCATGTTGTTGCAGTGCAAATGAACGACGAAAACATCTCGGTATCAATGATCAACGCAAGTTGTCGTATAAATGCATTGAACACTCGTTTCGTTTGTGAGGATTATCAATCTAGATCTGTTCGGTTGTACGTACGTTGAACTGCGACTACGCTGCAATCATCTGTACCACGTGTCAAGGATACATGTATGAATGAATCCTGAGCTGCATTGTAACGACAATTCCACTGATAATTATTACAGAATCATGCACAGATATTTACAGTTATGCTGCGAAGGATATTTCATTAAATCGATCCGTCATTAAATGTTTATCTACGTATAGTATAGTAGATTTTCAAAAGATTATTTGTAGTTTTTCGGATCATAAAGGTATCATTGTCGGGATGGATTATTTCTTTACAATGGAGATTAATTTTTGCTGCCCTTTTGAAGACATCTGTCTTAAGAAAACCTGCTAAGACAGGTGCTATTTTGTGCCGTTACTTGAACAAAGACTTGTACCTGTTCACATGCAATTACGTTGGAAATATTATAAACGCAACTTTTGCGTTTGCTTGTATAATTATGTTATATACCTTTGGAACATGCAAATTTGTTTGTTGTTTTGTTGGCTTGACGACATACATTACCAGCTGGTGGCTATTTTAACCTCCCATAAGGCCCAATATGATACGATCATCTTATTTTTAACTTGTTCTCTTTTAATTAGACTCGATGATTAATCACCAGCGGATTTATTAACTGTACTACATAATTTAGTAGCGAATTATAGTAATTTATACAACATTGATTAAAGGCTTGAAATGTACATGACGAACAAGTCTATCGATTCAGTTACGGCTATTTATGTAAATACATTTGCATACAAAAAATATATATTCAAAACTAGAGCAAGTGTCGTTTCCCATGCCAATTTTAATTCCATTAATTTTGCCGATCTTTGAAGCAGGGATCAATGTATCCTCTTCCGAATAAATTCACAAGAAATGACGTCAAACCAGCCGTTATGAATGTGCGATTGCAAAGTGTAAAAATATCATCAGGTTGTACTACACATGTATTCATAATATATATTTTAGGTTGCGAGTATTTTTAGATAATGTTTGGTAGTGACTATTCCAGCGTTGGTTTCATCAAAATGTAACTTATGTGTATTATAAAAATACAACAGTGAAATATTTCGGTCAAGCGAGCAGGAATTATAAATAAACTGAGTTTGCTGTGATCAACAAGTAACAAAACGGCAGCCTGCTTCCTTAACTAAGGCTGGTTTTTCTACACACTCTTTTTATTGGAATTTCGCGTGTGGATATACTTACCCTGTTGGGAATATCCATGACTACAACCTTACGACGGTTGCGTGGTGTCTTTGTGTACTACCAAATATGAATTCATTTCAAATACCACACATCGATTTAACCTGTGGTTTTACCGACAATTTGGCGCTTAATGATGGAAATTTTGGATTGTTTAATTGTTGGGAATTTGTTGATTGTTCGATATTAGTTAAGTTATTCTACATATATATTGGTAAAAGCCACGGAAATTCTCGGTATAACATAATTTTTGTTTCAGTAATGAATGCGACCTTGAACAGACCATCTACTGTTATTTGTATCTTATTATTAATACCAGTTACATTTTCTTCTGTAAAAATTTGGATATTCTGAATTTATTACACATAAAAAAAAAAACATTATCATCCGGTCTTCTTTTGCGTCATTGATGGGAAAAAATTCCATAATCAATTCATTTTTTTTGAAAATAATAGTTATAATATGATTTGACTAGCATTGTAAATCATTAAATAAATATTTTGACAACCTTATTTGACGTCATATTTATTAAACTGCTGGGTTTTTCCGAATAATAATCTGTTGAGAATTGTAGCAACGTTGCTGATATTATCCAAGGTTTAGGCAAGGTTTCATGCAGGTTTTCCATCACTTTTTGTGAAAATTATCGTATTTTTAACGTGTTACTGTACAGATTGTATGCTTTGTATCGTAATTCGGGCAACTGATACCATAACGGAAACGCTCGTTTCACCGAAAAGAAATGTATTGTTGTCAGTTTTGGGATTCCCCAGCGATTACCATAGCTAGGTAGCCCAGTGGCGCCGAAATAAGTATTTCAAAGGGTTTAAGTAGCAAATGACTTTTCAAAGCAGCCAGGTATACAGGCAAATCTTTAAGTACTTTTTTATCCTCATGATAATCATCTTAATATAATCGATTTTGCGAAGCGGTTACATGAATAACAATTGGCTAATCGTAGATGGCGTTCGTGCGAGATTCCGTCATCCTAACATTTGGCGTGATGGTATTTATATTTGAGCATTGCGTAGCACAAAAGTAACATTTAAATTTTACCAAATGTGTGTTACTCATGCATATATTTTCGCGCGCGTATCATAGATTGTTGGTTATGTGATAAGTACTTTCGCCAGACTAGTTTCATGTTAACAATAAAAGATAACTATGTATTTGCCAGTGGATAGTGTTGGGTTTTTTACATGCGTACGAAGATTGTGTACGCGTTTCTCAAGTCACGTACACATGTATTTATGGTGTTTATTTTTGCATTTGCAGGTCAAATGTGCGTTCATCTAGCAGCTCTTGGAGGCCACGTCGACGTGCTGAGACATCTCGTATGGCTGGGCGCAAACATCAATGCCAGGGTAGGTTAATACTTGAATTATTCCAGCAACATTTCAGCTCATGCAAACATGTTTTGACCTTTTGTTGCACAAACTGTTACACAGTTATGAAAAAAAAAAACATATATTTCATTTATCTTGAGGCTATATATAAACTGGAAAACCCTTCTTTCATCAGCAACAAATACACGTGATACGCTTACAGTAACCCATATCAAACAATGCGTTTGATTCGCGTTTGTTCAGATGTAATCGGGAAATTATAACATGCAAATGTGTGGTCATTTTGTAAAATGAATAATCTCTTTTTATAGGAGGCCAAATCTGGTTACACACCACTTCATCAGGCGATTGAAAACGGCGATCAAGCAACGACGCATTTCCTTTTAACGGAGTGCGCTGGCCAACTACAGATAGAGACACCCACGTACGCGGGACAAACACCCATGCAGCTGGCGCGAAGTTCTACCTTTGTACAGGCCCTCGTCTCCAGAGGGGCCTTGATACCTGGTGACGCGGACACAGATGACGAGTATGATTCAGACAGCAGCGAAGATGTAAGTATCTGATGTAATAACCTGAAAACATACAACAGTGTAACGTACTATGACATCGTCATGCAGAATTATCATATTTGTGTAGAAGATTTTTCTGTTTACAATTGTTAAAAACTCAAAATGTAACGTCACTAGCTATAATTCACTGCTCGTGCACGTGGATCCCCGCATCGATTGCGAATATTTCGCACGTTTCAATAATGACGTATGCGCGTATTCTAAAACGGATGTAGATACTCACAATAGCGGCGTATTCTTCGCAGAAGTATTCGCGGTTTCGTGATCTACGTTCCAAGTCATTTGTGGTGATCATTATGTATGGGATTCTGGTTGTAATTAGTGATTAAATTATGATAGATTTCCAAGTAATTTTCATGTACTCATAAACCTCTGGAAACTGGAGATTTTTTTTTTAATTCGTCATACAAGAAAAAAAGAACTATTTGTGTTTTTATTAAATAAATAATTCGACTACGAAATGAGGATAAATTAGTAAATAGTAGATTGCAGTAACTTCATTGGTTATGCAATAGATCCGGGTATGAATCTCGTCACTATTGACGCTATTGATTTTTTTATGACAGTCTGATTTTACATGATTGTACAATATTATTGACCCTATCAGTTATATTGTTTATTTACTTTAAACATTTGTGCGAATTACCAGAAGTTCAACAAACAATATTTAAATGTAATATTCGTTACTTTGTAAGCGAATGAGTTGAATGATAATGCTCAAGGACTTTTTTTTGTTACACAACGTAGTAGTTTGGTTATCATTTTGGGTGGTAATGTTTCCAGTTTACGTTGAATGTTTGCAGTAGTTGCTGTAGTTAAAATATTTCTGTTTTGTTTGCAGATGTCTTACGAGCCGAGTAATGTCTTCAAGCCAGCGTTAGCCATCAATGCAAGCGCCTAGACTAAGCAGCGCTTAGACTGTAACCGAATAGAAACAAGAATCGTCATATTTAGAGATCACACAACTTATATAGTGCCTTCAATATGAAAAGACCCCTGGATAAATAATGGCAGCGAAGGAAGAATACTGCTCATCGCGAGGCATGTTCACGTGAAACTGAATGTTTGATATAGAAAATGATTTATGTTGTTGCCACGGCATCTGTGTCATCTATGTTATAACATAGGTAGAACATTAACCTTTAATTATGTAATGAATCAAGCTTGGCTTTGATTCAGATTAAAATATGGGAATTTTCGATGAAATGTCTTATTATTTTACTCTCGATCAAAGGATGTGTCACTAGGCGGTGATATTTGCAGAGCGCTGTTCTGTTATTCTATTATATACATACATATATATTGTTATAAAATGTCTCTCCTCCATCCGTGATGTGTGATGTAACACCAATAACAGCTCTCTGTGCCTGCTGAAGAATGAAGAATGTACTGATGAAGAGGGAAGATTAGTTGAACGTGCGTATGATGCAAAGGTACTGAATGAAATGAGAGTTTTGTTTTAGAAACTCGCGAACCCGTGAATCTGTACTATTAAGTAGGTATCATGTAAACGTAAATGTAATACTGAAGCATGTTCAATTGCTTCGCTCGATCATGAATACAATTACATGTGGAACGGCCGTGTTTGCTGTATGGATTATAACTAATTAATCAAAAGTCAAAATGTGTTCCCGATCCATACAACTGACGAGTTGCTTCGGTGTTTTTGTATAAGAATAATTATTGAAAAATGTGTCTGTTATATTTATTGTTATTAATATATTAATTATTAGAATTGTAAGGAATTAACTGAATGTCCCTCTGTAGTTTGTTTGCATACTGGACTATGCCGACTGTTGTTCATGTTCAGATGATCATTTCATCTACACATACTACAAGGAGTAGTAGTTGTTCGATATGTACATATTCCCCCCAATATCTCACTGTCATCCCCTCCCATCCGTCCCCAATCGCTGCTCCCCATCCCGTATTATATATTATTATATTCTAGTTAACTGTAATTATATATGTTTATTTTAGTAAAAAATAAATGTCTCTTCAAGTAATCGTATTACGAAACAAATGTTTTTATTTAAAATTCATTTTCATTGATTACTAAAGTATTACGGACAATGACATGCAGTAATAATATTACGTATTGATTTGTGTATCCTCTGCAATCTCTAGTTCAAATGCGTTATACAATTGACTCATCGGTGATAAGATAAATGTTAGAATTACCCAGAAATACACAGAAATCGGTATCTTAAAGTCACTTCAATTTTTAAGCCAATATTCGAAAAAAACGTTATAAGTATGTTGGTATAGAAGACAGGTATTTAGATATCATCTAAATCAGATATGTACAAATTATTCTACAGATTATTAATTCAATACTTGCTTTTTATAATATGACAAACTGATACATTACTTTTAATAACAATAACATTACGTATCTAATACCAATCAACTTACTTGTCAATGTTATAATAGGTTACCGAACCTAAGATTACCTAATTTATGAAACGGATAGCTACAGATTATTGTGAAGGAGTTAGACTAGTATGAACTCGGCTCTTCACATTCCGTTGCTAAGTGAATACGAAAACAGGTAATAAAATCAAGAAATACCTAGATTTTATCGGAACAATACAATACTACTACTACTTACATGCTTTTTAATATCGTTATCAATAAATTATTTCGATAATTTAATTTCGAGGAACTCGTAAAGATAACAAACGATTATGTTTCTGGTATTTTGCTAATAAACAGTTTTTTCCAAATTATTAATTTCGCGTTCAAATGTGCTATAATTGATGGTGAAATATTTTACAACATATTGTTTATTGTGAAGTGTTGTTTTGACAATGGATTACAAGGATAACGAGTGATTGGAGTTGGAGTTTTAGCCAGGTAAACAAATATTATTACAATTGTTCATTTAAATATCCAACACCTCGGGAGAGATCAGCAATTTTCCCTGTGGAAAAATAAGGCGTTTTTCTCCCTTGGTGTATAATATACTAATTTACATCTTAATAAATAATCACGTCGTGATCATACAAGCCCCCGCCTACAAATTGCCTATAAAATAAAACTACATTTATTTAAAACTAATCATTCTTAAAAAAAAAATACAGCGTATGAATTTACATTTCTATAATTTGCGATATCGTCTTGTCTTCAGAAGACTACGAAGCAATTTTTCGATTTTAATTTCCGCACAGAAAGATAGACAGTAGAATAAAAAGGATTAAATTACATTTTTTAAAACTTATTTCATACAATGATACTTTCTATTTAATTCGAATATATCTGACATAACTTCAAATCTGAGCTCTTCCCTTATAAATAAATGATTCTGTGGTATTTTTGATACATTTAATTTTAGTTGAATTTTTGATTCAAAACAATTAAATTAAACTTAAATAATACTATTATTATATACCTATTTAGTTTCACTGTTTGCATACACGAGTAGTTTGTTCGAAAAAAGAATTGTCTGTATCTTGTTCTTGTACATTTGTGCTAGTGATTGTAGACATTGCACACATTCCATACTGCTGTTGCGTTCTCCAATTTCATGTGCAATCCAATTCGGTATTTGGAAATTCGGTTAGGAATGTATTGCATTTGCTCTAGAATTCGTAAACAGTAAATAAAACAGCATGCTGCAAAAATTCATAAAAACAGTTGAACTCTTGAATAAATGTATTTTTTTCGAATTCACTTTTAATGCTTCATCTGTCGCAGGCATATTATTGATCACATTCGCTTATTTTGTGACAGGAGCGTATTTAATTTATATTTTTTTGGCATATTAAAGAACGATTTATAATTTACGTTTTTAATTAATAAATGCAGTGGTTTTAATTAAAATTTTATGCGTGTCACATCGTATTAGTTGACAGTATACAACCACGCGTACATATATGTATAACCGTGCTGTCGTTATATTACCTTTTTCAGTATTTTTGTTTATAAAAGTATCTATAAACATAAACTAATTAAAATCGATTAAAATTTATACCATCATTTATTTAAATGAAGAAGGTTAATAAAACTTCAGAGGAATGCGTGCCTGTATTATAGAAAATGAAATTTCAGTCGGTGCGTTTTGCTTGCATACGTTGGTGGTCATGTATATTTATGAGGTTATGGTATTCGAACTACGTCTTTGCATCTGTTACTATGTGTTACCTTGAAAATACAAAGTTTCGTATAACATATCTAGTTCAAGCATTCATTGGACATTTGAATACGTTATATTAGAGAGAACTATTTAAGTACTAGTAATTGGTTGAATCGTTGCTCGCACAGCCTCTGGCTTTCAAGTGTTTACATATACTGTTGTTGAAATTCAGGAAATTAAATTCTGATTGCTCATATAGTAACCGCTACAAGCAGCTTCAATGTGTAAGCAAATACATTTCACATTTAGTTTACACGAAACGGTACATGTTTTAGCGATTTGTGTGTGTATGTATATTATACATATTTTACATTTTTAACTTCTATATATTGATACAACGACGTTACGGAACGGAAACAATATTAGCCGATTCGCGCTTCACTGCGGATGGAAATAAAATCAAAAGCTTCTACTGGGTAATAAACGAACGTGACCTGTTTTAGACTGCCGTCGTTCTTTTGAGCTTTAAGAAGTTATCGTTTCAAACCAACGTTTACGATTCTTGATTTTGTAGATTTCAGCAATTATGCTTTTATGAGATTTGACATACGTACATGCATACCTACTTACCTCGAGTTTTAAGAATAAAATTCAATTTACTTTTTTACCTACTGCGATTATATTTTTTTTTGTGTGGTGTAATTATCTGAAGACCACTTTAGCAATTCAAGTCAGAAATTAAATTAAATCCAATGTTACAATGGAGGCATTTGTTTGCGACAATGAGACGGTTTATATACAGATATAATGACGAAAGTTGTCGAAATAAAATTTATGTTGCCTCTGGCAATTGCTAATATTAACATAATTGTCACTGGAAAATAAGTTAGAGGTTATGAACAATAATGTTTGTAATTCTATACGTTTGTTTCAGGAATATACTTGTGTGATTGATTTTCTATGTTGCCTTACACGCTAACCACGTATAATTGTTCATTATTCGCAATTAAATATAATTTAAAAAACTATTTTTAAACAAAAAAAAAAATTGAGAAACCCTGGTATAGAGTTTAGAATACAATTATTTCTGTTGATATCCGATAATGGGAATATAATTTAAAGGACAGGTAACACAGTTGTGCATGTAACTTCAGCAGGCATAAAGCTACTTCAATGACGTTTACAATTGTAAATAATTAATTAATGGGTTAAACATTTCCTGGATCTATAATTACAGATCTCTTGCGTACAAAATACATGTTTTGTCTAATTGACTGGACTAGTACCGAACGGGTATAATTATTCTACGTATACACACATACTTTTGACAGAAAAGTCAAATATTATAAATTATTTTTGACAGAAAAGTCAAATATTATAAATGCATTTATCATTTGTTTCGTTGTTAAATATAAACAAACGGATTATAAACTATTAAAACGTTTCTAATTTGTTTTGATCGATTAAGAAACAGTGCTCAATTATTTTCAAATTACAGTATTGTTTCTATCAAACTTGTGGAGCATTAATAGATGCTTAGTTAAAATGAAATTTAATATTTTTCCCAATGCACACTGCATTCATGTTTGTCAAATACATACCCTGTTACAATTGGCCTAATTTAAATTAATTTGCTTCTGTAATAGAAAATTATCATTGACTTATTCATTTTTATTTAATACTAGATTGTTACTGTTCTCAGAAGACAGAAATCTTCGACTGTGAAAGGTTGTATTGTGCTATTTTGTTGTCTTAAACTGTCAATTTGTATACATAACCTGCACTAAAGTTAAATATTGTTGCCCGGAATCATGACGTATGACCAATAACATTTATATTCACTAACAATGTATAGTTCTGAGCTTTATCTACAACTGTATTTTCATACTTACGGCTTCTCTTCATTACTGTGCGTCTTCTAAATTGCCAACTTGCTTTATAAAGAGTTTCTAGGTTATGATGTGGTGGAAAATTCCGACCAAAGAGAATAATACTATTGTGAGAAGGTTATATGAGGCTATAATAGTGGTTGTTCGGTTTGGCTCAAGGGGGTTTTGCAGAGCAACAACTAAGCCACGGTTTATTTGTGGATGCCTTCGCTTGTAGTGTGCTCGATGCAAACGTTGTGGGTCACCAACTTACGCTAAATTAACCCTATAAAGGGATTGCCCAACGTGTATTCAGCTATTCATAATTAAAAGTATTGATTTCGTGTCTTCGTCCTTGTGTACACCAGTAAATACTGTTGTACGGTGGATATAGCTCATCTGAAAGAAGAAAAAACTACACAAATTATGGTGTAAATATTCGAGTATATTTCAGTGGTAGTAACGGGTAATTACTGTCAAACATATAAACAACTACAGGCACCATATGTGACTATACATACTATAACGTTGTTTCGGTACATCGTCTATTTAGATCAACTTATCTAGTTAGTGTGTTTGCGAGTTAAATCGTTTGTTTTATTGTTCAAAATCTGTCATCCGTGTACATATTCCAGAGCTCTCATTCACCACCGTTATTGCAAGCATATTGTATGGTTACGGGATGAATATATTCCGAGTTGCTTGTTTTAATTGACAATACAAGGTTAGAGATATTCACATTTACTTGTAACTACTGTACTGTGAATAGTAATTCATTTAGGGATATGTGTATACAGTAAGGTTTCGCCTAACACTCATTCATTATAATGCGGTTTTTCCGTAAACTCCCCCCCAGAACGCTAAATATACGATGATTCGTTATAACGCGGTTCGTGAAGTCATAATTGTGGATCAATTTATCGAAAATGACCCTACAATACGGCGCTAAGCGCTAAATACAAGATATTTGTACAACTCAGATTTTTAAATCTTATTTAATTGATTTATATTGATTGGTATCTATGATAGAAACGTGAGGTCATATCGTACTAATTCTCTTTGAACTTTATGACGGAACGGAAATATATATTTTTTTTTATATGAAACAGCAGCTTCTTTGATTTTGTTAACACAAATCAAACAGACTGACAATTTAATAGTTATTGGATTGCGTCATCATCGACTATCTGTCGATATTCTGTAGTATTTGGCAGGATATTTGTAGTATATTTAGGGTAAAAATAAAATCTAGAGAAATTCCTGACAGGCCTACTGAAAACTGCCATATTTGTATGAACTCGTACGTCTGTCGTGCTCTTCAGCTTCTTGTGTTTTGTAGCGATTTCGCTAAAAAAAATTTTACTTTTTACCAATATTTAATAAAAATATTTTTTTAGAATTGTTTTTGTGATAATATACTGTTGTATTCAGTCTACTTCAGTGCGTATTTTTGTGTTATGATGAAACGGTAATACTTTATCATTTATGATCCCGTTAAAATTTATAACATTTATACTGTTTTTTTTTCTTCGTTGTTTTAATAAATAAAATCCGTGTAACAGATATAATAAAAACTTGTGGAGATATCTGACACATATTTTTCTCTTACATTGTTTGTAGCAAAAATTACAATTTTATTTGAAATTTATCCTCCTGGGGGAGTCGTACATATTTTACAACCATTTCCAAGTACAGCATGACGAATAGTCAGTGAGATAAAGTTTTTTATATCTAAACACCGTGTACATAATTTATAAATCACCTGTACTTGTATAATTTGACACATTCGAAATGCTGAATGATACATTTCAATCAATTTTATTGCTGTATTAAACAATTGACTTTTTCAAATACCTTCAGCAAATACTCTGAAATATATTTTACGTATATAATATAAAAATCAATGAAATAGTACATTGGTTATGATGAGATTTATCATCAATTTTCTTTGATTTGCAGTTCTATTTAAGAGTCTTGGTTTAACGGCATTGCTGCTTAATTAAATGCGCCCGTAAAAATGAAAAAAAAAAACCTGTTAATTAAACTAAGTTAATTTACTTTTATTTTCTACAGTGTAGCTATGCATTTTGCCTCATGGTTAAATTTGTATCAAGAGAATTACAAGAGATTACACGTGTACAATCAATATTAATAGTGATTGAATTCTGACGTAAGATTTTATCTAAGTTAGTGCATTATGTTGTTTTTATATGCTGGTATAATGTATGGATTCACAAGGGAACAGTGATATGTAATGCATAAGCGGGATTGTGTCCAGAGATTTAGCAATTAGTAGAGATGTACACAACACAGCCTGAGTATAATCAATTTAACCGCGCATTATGGTGAATAAAATATCAGGTGCTCCTACACATAAGCTTCGAAGTGCATTGATTGCATAGTAAAAAGTATCTCAGCTACTCGCTTTATTTATTACGCGATTCCTAATAAAATGAATCCTATTTAAACAATAGCTATATTAAAGAAATGCAAGGAAGTATAATACAATAACTTCTAATTTATTAACTTGGTTTATTATCTATAACTATGGTTTTTGTCATTGTTCTGGAACTATAAAATATCGATCAATTTTCCGATCTAGTCATGCTTTAACCTTTAACGATCTGATTAGTGAAAAGTCAGTAGAAAATGTAACAAGCAAAGTTTTACACAAAGTTTTCAAACGTAACAATTATTATAACTTCTTTGAAAACTACTTAGGTTAGGTTATTCAAGTTCTAGTTTCTAAGGTTATTTTCCATATATTTTTATTGCTATTTGAAATGGCTAACTAAAATTATAAATATAATTTTAAAAATAATAGAATTTTTTGTAGATAATTCACTATGATGAGAGCAGTACGTGCTTATGATGTAAGAAAGTTTTGCTTTCAATTCGTATTCAGATCAAGTAAATAACTGTTTTTATAGCATTGAATTTTTACCGTTTGTCATAAAATTGTATTAAAATATTCAGTAGCTTTTCTATCACCTTAAAATATTTAAAAATTGGGACACAAAAATATATTGGCTGTAACATTTTTGATATCAACTTTGTACGTAATATTTTACGTACAGTTTATTTTAAATCTATTCCAAAAAGAAATCCCACATGAAACTGATAGGGATCAATGATACTTTATTATCGGATCGTGAAAATACCACAATTTACCATAAAATATCAGTTTTACACTTATTGCTTGCCCCCCAAGTCTGAAGAGTCTATATTCTTTCTTTTTCTGTTGCGTGTACATGGATATAATATAACTTTTCGACCACGGACCTACATTGTTCAATTTGAAAAGTAAAACATTGCTTCGTTTATGTACGAGTAACTGCTGTAATGGCAATACTTTATTGAGTAAGTATTATTTAATGTTTTGTTTATTGCTGACGTAATGACAGAAGACATTGTTTTCGCACATTTCCACACTTTTATTGATAATTAAGGCTAGATAAATAGGTAGACCAGCTGCTGTAATCTTGGATTGTTCTGCAAGAAACATAAAGGGAACAAATACAAAGTTTCTCGATGTTACATTGTGCCTTAGTTTTTATTATAACGGTGCAGGAACAACTTCTAGAAAATTTAATATTAAAACTTGTGAAAAAAGTGATTAACTTTTATTGCCTGAAACCAGAATCAGAAGTATATTTTTAAATGTTTTTTTTTGTCCAATACTATTCACTATGTGTGCCCCAAAAATAACAAAAAACATTTCTTGGCATGGTTTTGTTTCTTCAATGTAATATAAATTTTTGTATGAACTGAAATACAAATGTTCATACATATTTTATTTTGTGTTTTTTCTTGAATTTTTTGCTGGTAACATCTGTGTAATATTAGAATTTTTTGACATACATTTTGAGGAATACAATGTATACGAAAATACCTGTTTCACGGAACGATTAGACGGTATAAAATTTATAATTATATATCAAATTAAAAAGTTCGGAAAACCATCAGTTAATTTTGAGGCAAAGAAATTTAAAATGAAAGTATGTCAAACGATTTCAAAGACGAGATGTCATTACGTCAAAAATGAGAACTTAAGATTAAAAAATATAAATTAATTACAGAGTAAAACGATGAAAACCACCAATTTATTTTTATTAATGAGTGTCATATTTTATTTTATATTATATATTAATATTTATAATGTGAAATACTAATACATTAAACCATATAACTGCGTTGTATTGACTTTCAAACAATATTCAGGCAATTTTCAATGACATATTGGTGAATTGGTTAAGGGAAGATTTATTTTGAGGGTCTTTTTGAATTATTTACTTGCCGTTTGCTGATCGTAGACCTCTTTTCAGTACCGAACCCGAGATTGCTTTGCGAGTATTGATTTAGCATATCAAGATCACCTGATAAAACTTGTATACAGGTGCTTGAAGCTTTGACGTATGTCAACCTGTCATTGGTCTTTGTATCTTAACCTAACTTAATGAATTTACACTATGTGCTTCTCTACACATTGCAGACTTTGCTTGCTGTTATTTTGTACACATTCACGAAACATTTTAAACATTATTCAAATCTGTGAAATATATAAAAAAAAATTATATTCGAATCTACTTTTTTTTTTATAAATGTTATTTTGATGTAAATTGAAAATGACTTCTGATAAGTGATTGATGGTAAAATGTTGTGTATTTTCGGGGTTAAGAAAATACGAACGATGCTTTGGATAAAACTTTAAAAGGTAAGAGAAATATCTGAGGCAATTTTATTCATGCTGGTCTTAATGATGTGTGAAATTGCTAAAATGTATTCTGACATATATAAAAGTAGTCTTTTAAAGAAGTTTGTGCTGAAATGAAACTTGAAGCGTATTGAAAATTCATGAACATGCATCGGTGTCGTTTTTCAGACACATAAGTATTATAAATTTCGATTTTTATTGAAAGATCGGTACTGTTACATGCAGAATGATATTGCGATCATTGCAGCGCATTTAGTGGTGACCATAATATTCGTGGCAGTTCATTTCGCACATGAGTTATTGTGGTAAATTCACATGTGTGTTTGATGACATCTGCAGTATATTGATCAAATATGCGAGGTCAATTGACTGACAGCAGAATAATTAGAATGTATGAAGTTAGTATCATTGCAACGTGCAGTGACGCAAATACAAACGTATCTCATTGACGTTACTAATATCAACAACGGCATTGCATCTAGAAATAAAGATATACTTCATTTCACAATTGGTTTTTTTTTTTTTTACTTTTCCAACTATAATTTAGTTAGCCAGTAAATTCTTTATAGAAATGAATTTAAACTGGGAAATTCCCGATATATATCATCTGTAATAATACCAATTAAATGGTTAGGGCATGGCAAATTGAGGCGAAAAAATATCGCGTGCTGGTATGTTCAAATTCCGGTATGGAATGGTAACGAATCGAGGAATTAAATATAAAATGACTGTACTGTAATTTACGATGTGTAATAATAGTTGTTTACGTTGTAGATTTCATGTGTGAAAATGTTACTGTCACAGAACAAAATGTTTTCAAATGCCAAATAACAATTTGGTTTTATCACGGCCTGATTCGAAACTCCATTAACGTAATTTAATTAGTTTAACACAATAGTCTATACCATATAGTAATCTGCATATATACACGGTATATCAATATATACAAAGGCTTCTAAATTATTTCTGTTGTATTTATAATTTATCTATGCATGATGGATTATATTATTTGAATGAGCCAACTGAACTGATACACTATTATTTTGCTCTGAATATAAATACAAAAATAATGTTTAATTGCGAAAATATCATTAATAATTGGATTAGATTTTCGTATTCATTAAATTAGCAAATATGGTTCGATATAAATTAATGTACATATTTTTTATCACAAATATAAAAAAAATTACAGAATTTAATGTACATACATAAAACTAGTACAACATAAAATCGGCAAGTTCCTTGTCATTAAAGTTATATTTATGTATACTTTATTCTATTTTATTATCTAATAAAAACCTCATTATTATTTGACTTAAAAAATGTTCTCTTGTAGCATGAAGTTTAAATGATTTTCTGTAGTTTATGTGAATTATTAAAATGGATTTATTTTATCTCTAATTAAAAATGGTTTCTTAAAACGCGTTTAATTAGAGTTGTCACTCCTTGGTAATGTTTTAAATTATATTTTTGATTATTTTAATATGTTTATATCTAAGGCTTTGTTTACTGTGTGGTCAAATCTTTGGATGTTATAGCAAAATGACCTCAATTTCGTATTGATATGTAAGTCGTGTTTTGTTTTCTGCAACCAGTTACACGATTATGCTAATTGTTAATAAATATGTAAACAATATTTATCAAAATAAGAAAATTATTCAATAATTTCTGTGATTGTAGTATTCTTCTTTTTAATTTTAATGCAATACAAACATCATTTATGATGTTTGTAAACTATCTGATTACTACATATAGAATTTCGCAAAAGATTTTGTTTTCCATTACTTATTTAGAAGTTTCTTTCACACAAATAAACTTTTCATAACTTTTTTTTATGGTAAGCTTCTAATATTTGACGTTGAAACTTTTCAATGTGGGTACATGTTTTTGTGTGAGAAAAGTTCTGTAAAGCCGACTTTGTTTAAAGAATTGCGATAGCTTTATTCATTTTTGTCTACTTAATTAAAAATTGAAAAATCTAGTGATTGTTGACATTTTATATTTTTCATTTTAAGAAAAATTAATTAATTAATTTTATTGCTGAACTTAAAAATAAAATAATATTTACACAGCAATGTAAATTTTGGACAATATGTCGTTATCGTTGAGATTATCGTTTCCGTAATGGCATATGAATTCGCTTTTATTTAATTTTAGTACAATATACTTTTAAGATGCACACGATAATTGAAAAAGTTTTGAAGCTTGTAAAGTAAATGTTTACAATGTGTCTGTGTAGTTTTAAAGTAAATATGTACAAAGTATATTCAACTAAAAACTTTGATCAAATGAAGAATCGTAATAATAAAGGCGTCTGAAAATATATTTATATAAATAACACAATTGCACTTTAATTAAAAACATATTTTCTTAATGAGCCGGTACTGAAGTAAATTGGCTATTCGTTTTAACCTTATTTGTGGTATTTTGTAGAAAATTACGGTTGTTGTGTAACTTGTAGATACTATGAATTATTAATTTTGCTTTGGTATATCTTGCATATTGCAAACAACTATGGAAACTCCAACTATACTGGTATCCGGATGTTGTGTGGTTGTTTGTACAATCCCACGTGACGGGCATCACAATGTATTGTATATTATATATTATTGACAACAGTCAGGGACCCACCATAAACTTGTGTTGCTTATATGTCAAAATCGTTGACACTTGACAAATTAAAATTAACTTTTTATCTATTTCACGCAGAAGTTTAAAATTGTGGATCCAGCCCTTTTTTGCGGTGCAAATTAATAATTTAACCGTAAGCTCTCCATTCGAGTTACAGTTGTGCACACAATGGCAATTTTTGGGTAAAAAATGTCACCGCCAATAAGAGAGGTTAGTCCTAACTCACTTTTGACAGCAACTTTGCAGAGAGAAAATGTCGGATATATTCTATATAAAAAAACTTTTGTCACTGTTTAACAAATATTATACACATGGACATTTTTTACGAATTATCATTGAAAGTACATAATATTAAATGCTATTATATTGTTGATATATATTTATAAAGAATGATACAAACGGCACAAATTCAATTACAATTATGTATATATTGATATATTTTATTATTCCTAGAGAATATGACTAAATATGGCTCAATTCATTGGCATCCAGATTATCACGGAAGCTATAATGGTTGCATAAAATACGTGTAACGGTACCATTTCATTCCAATTGTGTAAAACAAAAAAAAAAAAAAATATCGCTCAAAGTGAGCTTTGCTATTCATGGTATGAACGTTTCTCACATGTAATTTTAATATGTGTTTAGTGCGATCCTTTTGATGTTTTGAAAAACCTTTCAATGCATTTTCCAATAACGAAACTACTTTCCTAATTCACTATTGCGTTTTCATAGGTTTATTCGAAGTAATTTATTTCTATTTTAAAAATTGTATTGATACTTTAATTACGTTTGAAGATTAATTATTATTATTTACTACTTATAAAAGTGTAATGAATTTTAAACTTATTGTTTATGGTATACATTAACTGTAAAATGAAGCCAAGTAAATAATTAATATTGACAGGTTTCCAGTATTGTCTCTGTGTGTCTCTTTGCATTGTGTTCGGATCCGTGGATTGAGATTCGAACAATGCCTATCCTAGTTTAATTCTAATCAGTAACGGCAAAGCAATGTGAAACGAGCAAATCATCTTCCTCTGTGGAATGGATTTATTTAAATTGAAATTCTCTACAGATTCCTTATTGGATTATGTCTAATACCTAGTTACTTTCTATTACATTAGCTTCACCAGATTGATGTGGAAGATATGTAGCAAAAAAAGCTTTTCCGATTATTGTAAATGGTGTGTAGAATATAATTCTACTTTGTTGTTATAGCGAAGTATTGTTGGAAGTTGTAGTAGATTCTGGAACAACTGTTACGACGCTCGATCTGGTTTAATCGCTTCGCCTGAACGTGTACAGAATTAACAACATAAATTAACAACAGGATACACTGCAAGGATGTTGTTTTGTAGCAGTATTCTCGCTGAACTTCCGTAACAACGTAGATCCACACTATTAAGTTAGCTGAGTTTATTTTGTTGGTTTGAATTTAATATACGATTTGCAAGGAAAACAAATATTCTTTGTTCTTTTCGCATAACAAATTTTCTTCAGGCTATGCTACAAGTAGAATATTTTATTAACATTTAATACGTACATGCTATGATATGAAACAAAGATATTTTGTTTGTTTGACTTCATTAACTTCAACGAAATATGTGAATAAATATTCATATAAAAACACGGCACATTATTTAACATATTTTCGGTACATTATACCATAAAATATTATCGAATTAAATGAATGATGGATTTCTTTTTGTTGTAAAAGTTCTTAATCGATGTTCGCTATTATGTGAAACGATATGTCATCACGTATTCTAACCATTAGTTTCTAATATGATTGAAGGAAAGTTTCCAGAGATGTGCTTGTGTAACAAAGTTTTCAACCGATTCCTGACCGAATTACACTGTCTCTTGTGTCAGTTGATATCTAGCTGTCAGTTATTACGAACAATATGGGCATTTGAGATAGAATTCTGTAATGGAATCTGTCACCAAAACAGTATATAGAAATGAAGAGCATAATATACATTTTGGATATTTGATTTTCGTATAAAATCAACAACATTGTCAACAAAATGGCTACTTAACTTAACACATGAGACTGATTTGACAGCAACTAAAATGAACCTATCTTGTCTGCTGTGAAATATACTTTTATGTTCAGTAATGACACAGTTGAATATTGAGAAACCTGTTGACATAAATGGATTTCAATTCCATAAATTTGTTTACAATACAACGAAGAATAGTTGTTTGTATACACACATAGAGTGTGTATTTTATTAGCTGGTTGTGTGTAGAGAGAATATGAACAGGATATAATTGTGTGGTCTTCTCTGTTTAAAGGTGCCGGGAGATTACTGCGGAAAGAAATGCTTTTGTTGCGCGAGTTCGACGGTAAATCGATAGATCCATTCTCTTGTGGCTTTTGTCCCGCTGCTAATAGATTTTCCTGAGTTTTCTCACTCCACTTTGTCTTGAATTGACGGCACAAGATAAAGCATGACACATTGCTCCTATTGCCTTTTTTTTACTTGCCTTTTCATAAGTAAAAGTGTTTACAACTCATCAATCAAATTTCTGCGCAGATTTTATCTTTAAATATGTATCTCATTCTCAGTCAGTTTAGGTAGCGTCCAATAAGTGCTAGAAATGTTTTGAAGGTCATTGGAAAATATCTTTGAGTAAAGAAATATATAGTTTGTGTACCTGATGGTTTATAATTAGTGAATTAATTCGCTAAGTGAATAGAAGATGTTATTTCTTATATTCTTGATATAATCCATTACTGAGACTTTCTTATTTCATATCCAAGTTTTCTTTGCGCGACGTAAATGGATCATGATAAATTCATGAGTGGTTATAGATCTCTGAGCTACGACACGTCAGTGTCAGCCGGTGAATTACGATTATTGCTTTCACGTACATATGCCCGTGAAACGTGTGCTACGCGTGTCACTTATGCTGATGCATATTTAATCTTTCCATACAATTGTGCAACTTCTAGCCGCTGTAGGCGCTAGTCTCTCCCAACTCGTCGGGATACTCACAAAAAATGAATTGTGTCGTAAACATTTTGTTCTTGCCCGTTTATCCGTTGTAATATTGTAAAAGTATTTTGTTTGCATTTTTTCTCTAGCGTAAATAATATTTAAGGAACAAATAAGGACTCAAGTGATGCAATTTTTTTTACCTATTTTTAAAATTATTGCCATTGTAACGCATTTTGCAAGCTTATTATATTGTTTTCAAAAAATTGATAATAATGAACAATTTTTGAAAGCGTGCTTACGTTTCGATCTCACCTAAAAAGATATTCGTCTTTATAACAATTTTACAATATACGATTATTTTATTAAAATACTAACGGAACTCGGGTATGCTACGATGATCTAAGAATTTCTACAGCAATTTTGAAGATTGCCGAATGTTATTAAATAAAGTGAGTCTTGTAGCAAGTAATACTTTGTATGCACTGGTACATGAAAGCATTGTACAATATCGTATATATCTTCTTGACATTTGTGTACTGTAGGGTAAAATTCAGTGGAAAAGTTTCCACATGTGATGAATGTAACATTGACATATTTTGCTGTTCAATCATGTAGATGTTAGTTTATATTCAATAACATGTATCAATAAAAATTTAGTTTTTCATTGATGAAATATTTTTGCCAATATATTCTCTATATTCCATTTTAATGAGTTTTATAATTGGTTTATTAATTGTTACTTGATATACTGCTGTTCATATTTTCAATATAAATTATGTAAAAATACTGCAAATTTTAATGTGACCCGTTAATAAATAGAGAACCCCTGTAGCAATTGTTTTTGTCAACAGTACAAAAAACTTTAACAAAATGTTCAAAAATAGTTTTTATCGGAAAATATTAATGGCACAAATGTTGAGATAATTTTTGTGATTGTTTTTGTATAAAATATTTCTTATTGGAAATGTTATGTGGTATATGGTTGGTGATAGCTTATAAGCCGCACTCAATTAAGTCGATGGGTATTCGCTTACTCATTAATAATTAATTTACGTGACCTGAGTTAGATATTAGTATTGGGATTAAAAGTATATATCCCTGAAACGAATTAGATAAAATGTTTATTCATGGACTAAGGGTAAGGATAATATGTAGTAAAGACATTTACGATGAATATGTACATCGCACCTACTACGTCTAAACGACCAGTGTTCATATCTCAGCACATGTTGTAAATATAAGGTTATGTATCTACAAACATTTTACAGTTAACATCTGTAGATACAAGTCCGGAAGGGAATTTCTGTTTTACATATTCCAATGATTTCAGAATACAATTTACATGTGAATAGTGCACATGTTTTGATGTCGATTTTTGAATTTTTAATTATTTGCATAGTGAGTGCAGGTTTTATATAAATGCATACAATATTTACATTTTACTTACTGAACAGTCAAGACTTGTGAAAGATAAACTTGAGAACTGGCTAGAAACTTCAATAATTTTCCGTCTGTCGATTTTCTGAGATACTACATTCAATTTAGAGAAATCTAATTATTTATAACGGAAATGAATATTGTAAAAACATTTTCGAAGGTCAATGTGACCTTTTCCATTGTTTTGTTGCGGCTAAAGTTGATCTGGAGATACACGTAAATAACGAATGGAATTGAGTTACGATTTTATATTTCACGTTACAGTATTCTAGTTTTTCCGGAGTAAAAGTAGCGATAAAATATTTATTTGACATTCTAAGTTTAGACGAGAATGATGTGGCCGGGAAGTAAAAAGTATTCTGTTCCATATTTAATCGAGTTTACATAGCATATGAATGGCCGAGTCGCACTATAAAACGGAGGAGTTTCATATTTAACTCTGTATTTCTTCAAGAAGTAGCCGTTTCTTATTAAAGTTTTACAATTCTTGAGAAAATAAAAGGCATCTAAATGGCCAGTAAATGTCTCCCGTTTTCTAACTGTTGATTCCTAACGGTTCGTCGGCCGCAGACGGGTCGCCGATCCCTATTACTTTTTATGGATCGTCTCAACATCAACTACCCTTATGGAGTGCTCACTCGGATTTCGGCTGAAAATCCGAATGAGGCAAGCCTCATCAACACAGTTGCTCCCTAGATGTACCCGCAAATAATCTGGTGTAATTTTACACAATATTTACATAAATTATTATTCCCCAAACGAAAACAGAAATACACACGTCAGCAAAGCTAACAACCAATTTGCGTTCTCGTGCAGAAAGTACTCTGAATTAATCTAAATCATTTTGTTTTCACATTTATCTGTTTGGTTACAATAAGTATTTCTTTCAGACAGTATTTCTTGGGATTTATTTATTACGATATTTTCAGTTGAACAAAGAACAATATTATCAATTTTCGTCTAGAAGTAAATGAACATAATATAGAAAATCGCCTTTCCAATAACCAAAGGTCGTGTTTCGATCGAGAGTTTTTTGTTCGTACTTTTAATGGTTTTATTAGAGAAAACTGTCATTATTTTCTATACATGTCAACCCATAATTTTCAACATAAATAAGAACAGCGAGTGAAAGGTAAAATATTTAGTTTTTTTTTTGCTTAATTCATGGTTTTGTTCGGCCTATAAAATACTGAATTTATTTATTTAATTATATTTATACCATTGTAGCTTTTAGTTAATTGTATACCTTCCCATAGCCATTTATATTCTCTCTGATATTCAAATGAGAATTTTAAACTTTTTGTCATGTTTTGAAATAGAACGCCGTTGGTTCATTAGTAGGGCGACTTTGTTTTCAGTTCGCGCAAAACTCGTAAACTATGCTATAAAATATATTTCCCGTGCTAATTCATATCTACCATCTAAATGGCATAGTGCATTTATTACGACAGTTACAACAAGTAAAATATTTTATCAGAACCGTTAAAATACAAGATGGAGACAAAGTGGATTGCAAGTACATATTTGAATATTTGATATAATAATAATAATACAGTAGACAGTGCTTAAAAGCTATATAGTAATTAGTAATAATATGAGAGAATCTTTTAGTTTTGCAGACATATTTTTAACTAAAATTTTTTTCAACCAGCTTATATTTTGATACGTAGCCATTAGTCTTATTAAACGAAAAATGTCAACCTAGACTGAGGGCAGAGCAACGAAGAGGAATTAGAATGATGTAAAAAATTCAATTACAATGTATCGTACAGAGCAGGTCAAAGAAACAATTCTAAACTGTTGATATAACATCTGCTATGTTAACAACAAACAGCGCGCATGTCACATATCGATCCCTGATGAAAATGGGATTATTACGGTGCTAGTGTAAAGATTTGTTACACGAGATAGATCTTCAGGTTAGGTTACATCGTGTGTTACATATGGCTGGGATATTGTGGGATTATCTTACACTCGGCGTTGGTAAGGAATAACCTCATATTTGACGTTAGTTCAAATTGGAAAATTGCCTGCAACATTTCCTCTGAAATATGTCCCTTCTGTAAAACTTATTTGCGAAATGGAATGCAATGAGCTGGTTAAAGTTTCGAACGAAACGTTCTTTGCGTGAAGATCTTGTATTCAAATGGGCAGACAGAAAATCGAACTGCAGTCCGTCATGATCCAGAAATAATTTTAAGAGTTCTCTTTGATTCATTTAAATGTCGTTAATTCAGTATTATTTTATGCTTATTATAGTTATTTTCGTAGAACAGAGTGCGATGAAAATCGAAACGTCATTTTGTCTGAAAGGGGAATGGACTTGACTAGATGAAAATGAAACAAGTCGGTTAGTTTTTTCCGTATTTTTTGTAAATAATCGATAGTTGTGCGAGTGCAATAGCCCGACATAATATGCAAATCACTTCACTGCCCTCGTGCACGTTTTGTTGATAATAACCTGGAACACTGGCCTATTGAGTTTTTACTTGCTTTAGGAAAAAAACATTCTAACGAGAAAATGGGGGTTTGCAAAGGTAATTGTGAATTCGGATATAGAATTTCATGTAACCCTACACTTATGAAAGAAATACTTTGAATGCAGCCACAACGTCAGTCCCGAGCAGAAATATCTCAAGAATTTTTATATTAAAATAGTAGTTTTATTGAATGTCGCGTGTACTGAAATAAGAATAATGATGAATATTATTAAAATAATGTGATGTTACTTAACAAAAAATGCAATACAAATGCGAAATTTTATTATTGCTGGATACAATTTGGAACAACGTAATAGGACGATGTTTCTCGAGCTCTGGTTTAGTAATCCATTCGTCTTCGATTCCTCTTATAACTCTATTTGTAAATACATATATAGATATGTTGAATTCATGATACCTGAAACCACAAAAATGTATATATATATATATATATATATATATATATATATATATATATATATATATATATATATATATATATATTCATCTGAAATTTCGGGGGCTCGTTGTTGTGACAAGAGATTTAAATTGGGAACATAAAACCTATGAAAAATGTGACAAGCGAAATATGCTTTTATTTAAAACATGCTAACATTGTGATATATAGGTATCACTGAATTGTCGGGAAAATGTATTTAAAGAAGAGAGTCATATTCTGATATTATTCTTCCATTTAAATTTTAAATAAAAGTTCCATATTCATGTGTACAGTTCTGATGATTTGAAAATTATATCTTACAATCACTTCAGTTTGTCATGGATGTCATAACGTTAATTAAGAGAGATATTACAGAATGCTGAGTTAATGAAATCTTTACAAACTTGGTGACTGACACTTCTAATAAAAGTATGGACGGATCATTGACAAGGGTAGTACGCGCATTTGACATTGTCTCTGAACTTACGAACCTGTGTCCGTCATTGACGTTTTATTTATAAATAATGATCGTTTCTTATGAATATTCATCGGCAGATTGTCACTGAAAACAACATGTTGATTACTTTCTGATGTCTGAAATATAAATACCACAAGTTATAACTGAGAAGGTGATGTACATAATTTATAAATACAAATAAAACCTTAAAGTTTTATTAAACTATCATTATCTTTAGATGTTATGATTAGTACACATATTCAAGTATTTCAAGCTAATGATCATGGTCTCAAGAATACAACAACCATTTACTGCATCACCATCATTAATGACTGAGAACAAATTGAAATACTGTTTGTTTGACCGCGGTATTTCATTATCCGCATCCCCTTAATGCGTATTGGTTCAATTAAATCTGGTGCAGTCAGTTACATTGTGTTTTGCTGTTTGACATTGCTTGTACATCACAAATGTGATGCAATTAGAATGTAGAACAATACTAGTAGCTTACCACAGCCGCATCGAGCGGGTAATGCATTTTGATTAGTTCACAATAAACATAAATACATGGCTAATCGAACTAAAACGTTATTATTCTCTGCTAAATCCGGATTCACATTTACATAACAAAACAACGTGATTGTTTCGGTATAGATAATGAATTCGTCTATCACATTTTGTACTGAAATGAACACAAATCAAAAACATAATAACTTCAAGCAGAGATAACCATGCCTGTATTAAAAAAAAAGTTTAATAACATAAATTTTAATATCAGACATCATATGTGGTCGTTCTGTTTTAATATGCATGAAATACATTTCAAACAAGTTTCATATTTCTGTCATGAAAGAAATCAGCTTATATTAAGTCCGCTCCACATGCACGGACTTGTGGATTATGCGTTTTGAATGTAATGGCCGTACAGGACTTGTGCTTTAAAAGCTCGTATGCTGAACATACAGTATATTATGTGCATCAACGTAATGTATGATATTAGTTTCTGTTTATGCAGTGTATTAGAGATTTTCTCATGCAGTATAAGTAATAGATAATGATATACGTAGCTGGAGGCTACTACTCTATATTGTACTTGAGATATTTTGCAAAAAGCTTTGCACATATTAGTTTCAATACGCTGTGTGATATATTCAGTAATTGAGAGTACATATGAGAACATTGTATACATATTATATTATACACAAACTTGTGATTATTCGTAATGATAGCTAATCTTTCCACGTTTAACATTGCAATCAAACAGATAATACTCATTTCGCAAATAATGCTCCGTAATAAACCGTATGAATTCCCATTTAGCAGAAATCCTTGTTGGATAATGAAATGCCAAGTATTCATGTATACTTCTTTCATGTTTTCGTCATGTTTTTGCTTCAGTAACGTGTTGCATCGAAAATATGTTCTGTTTTTTGAAATCCTGTGATTCCATTAAAATCGATTTACGTTTAAACGCTGTGTACTTTTATAGGATTTAGCGTTAGAGGTAAAAATAAGTAACGTTAAGTCCACACTATATCAACGGTAAATTGTTGGCGTGATAAATTCTTGTTCATTACAAACTTTATTCTCGAAATAATCGCATTAGGCCAATAGCCTTTTGCCATGCTCAAATGATAAGCACTTTACACAAGTTAAACAGCCAACCAGATAACCTCGGCAAATTGTTATAAAGTGCCCTAAAGCTATAACTTCATTGGTGCTTTGAACAAATCATATTTCCGATCGCTTTGTACGTCTTCCCTTTTTTTGCTATAATTTAATTAAAATATATTTTTATGGTACAGACGCTACAATAATCCGGATATTAAATATAATTAAAACATTCAAATTGAAATTAATTTCCAAATACATAGATGCAAATATATTAATATTAATTTTAGTGTTTATGAAAGAGGATATCGTTGTGGTTATTTTAATAAAAACAAGTTTACAAAAGCGTTATGTTATATTTGCAGTTCATGAAATGTTTTGCTAAACTGTTATTTATTGCATAATACAGTTGTAATACCGAATGGAGGGGAAATTATGGAAGGGTAGGAAATCGATGGTTGATGGACTGAGTGTAAAATGTTTCGCAGTGGTTTGCATCGATCCGAGTTATTTTCGCTTGAGATATTTTAAATATATGCAGGAAGCAATAGGCCAGTGTTGTGCTGTTGCGTCGAAGGGTTCTATATAAGAAACGCAAGCTTAACAATATTACCTCCTCATGGAACCCCGTCGGCCAAATCTTTGACTATAAAAGAACCTCTCTGCCAAATGCGAGTACTGCAGGTGGTGGTATATTTCCAGCAATGACATTGAAATTCGCAGAACCTGTGCGATATTCTATTAATAGTCGGCAAGTTAAATTTAGAATTATTAATGGTGCAGATAGCAGTCGTTTGTAACAGAAACAGCAGTGATTTACAGTGATCTGCGGGACGTCGAATACCTATGTATAAACTTGTAATATATTTATATTTTACGAAGTTAATAATACATAAAAGTACATTTAGTAATTTTACAGTTTCTGACGGTGTACATTATTAATATTCAGAAAATTTATGAGCAACTCTTAGCTGACAATGGAGACAACGTGAGCGAAATGTTTTCATTGGTTACGAACATGTTTAACCTAAATGTTTCAAATTAATAATTTGCGAATTTTGCCAGTGCAATGCGTAAAATATTAATGCAAAGGACTAGAAATTTTACAATGTGTAAAATATTAATGAAAACACAGGTTTGAAATTATTATTAACATGCTAACCTAAAGAACGGATGTAGAATTACTCCCTGAAGATACTAGAATTAAAATACTGCCTTAGGCTTACGATAATTATCAAGAATAGTCATGTTTCGTAATACAATTGGTGGGATTTATTAAATGATAATGAGCCGAGGTTCAATTTGTGAGTATCTGGAATTGTACTTTTAATTAAAAAATAATATCAATGCCCACAGTCATTTATATGAGAGTCGTAGAAAATTATTACAGACAAATCTTTTTGTTGTTGAAACAAAATTGTGCAACTACTTTGTTCCAGTAAGCTATTATATGTTGAATGTTTTGCTTCAAAGAAATAAATGCATTTTTTGTGGTACATTCGTATGATAATGGATAAATACCAGACAAAGTTCTCTTTCATGTGTACTCATATACTTTCAGATATTGTTCACAAAATGTTTTGCAAAATTCATTGCGCACGAACGAGGACAAGTCTCATGCAGACACACACTTTGTTATGCTCAAACGTTATAAAACCAGTACACATGTCACAAAATGTTTTTAATATACTTTTTAAAAGAAATGTGTAATCTGACATTTAAAATAACATTTTACAAATGCGTTGGATACAAAAAAGATAGAATCCCCATACTTATTACAATGATAAAAATGTGCAATATACCTCGAAAAATAAATGAAAATTGTTGTTAATAAAATCCAGAAATTATATTTATAGTAGATAATTTAACTGAGCTGTTTTCATTTAGTCTTATTTAAATAAACATTTATTAATGGATATTTTATCAGTAAGTGAAAAATAATGAGAGTAAAGCAGTCCTTTTAGAAAGATTGGTTGAAAACCAAATGAAACGATGTTTGAACAAATTTAATCAAAAGATCACAAAATACGAAGAAAAAATTAGTTTAATTTTTTTTTTGCTGTCACGATACATCAATATATTCTCAAAGCCTATCAAATATATGGGTATTATAGCAGGCAGTAATTTAAATTTTCCATTAAAAATACGTATAACAAAATTTTAATCTCGATGAAATGATTGAAGTTGTGGTTATTCTGTAATATGTTAATGTACTTTATTATATTTTTTTTTTGAAAATTCAATCACATTTCAATTACGTACGGTTTCGCTGCGACTTGCAGCTGAGAGTTTTCCGATTTTCCGCAAAGTTTGAAGTGTTTTCCACTTCGATCGTGTGAACAAATGCACCTAGGCGATAAATCGACTTATCGGAGTATAAATAAACGATTTGGCACAGGAAGAATCATTATGTTTGTGCATTACATAGAAATATATGGTCCCTTGCCGTATACGATTGGTATAAAATAGAATATTACTGGGTTTATCTCGAAACAAAGAATGAAATAACAACGGCAAATGCACTTACAAATATGTTCAATGTGGTTTTCCGGGGGATACGGATTTAGTTATACGTGTGTGCTATAACACTCATGGATTTTCATACGTACCCCGAAGGCCTACGGGGGTTCGGAAAAACTTTACTCCCATGAGACTGGACCTAAAAGAAGAGAAAAAATTGCAGTCTGGGAATTTGTGTATAGAAAAGAGATTCTTCTTCGTGCACACATTGCGGTTGTTTTCATTGAAAAAAAATGGGGGGATCTAGAGATATCTTTGACAGATAAAAAGGTGGATCACAGAAAAAGAAATTGAGTTTCGCATTGATTTTAACATTATTGTTGTATTCTAAAATAACACTGGCATTGTAGCTTAGCACATGTTATTATTTTGAACTTTCATATTTTTCTACTTGGATTATTGAAGAATTGAATTTTTTTTTCAGTTCAGTGTAGATGTTCTGAAGCCGGGTCGTCGAAGGTGTAAGCATGTCACACGCTCGCTTTAGCGTATAAGGTTACTCAGCCGTATGAACAGCATCTGTACCATATAGACCCCCGAGGGGTACCCGCACTTGATATCCGTGAGACGACGACAAATATGAATGATTGAGTGTTAAATCTAGCCAGCTGTGTTGTGCACAATTATTCACTATTTTACATCAAACATTCAAATCAATTCACTTATACATATTTAATCAAACAGCGTACCACAATTGAACTCAGTATTGTCTTATTCTCGTCCGTTCCAGATATATCTTGACACTAAGCTCGTGTATTATTCACAATTCAAACACAAATCGTTCGTTCTCCTGCAACTTTATCACCTTAATCCGCAGATTTTTCTGTTTCTACGTGTCACATTTGATACCGAGTCTATTCGATTTAGTAATTCTTTATTTACATTGAAATTCCATACTTTGTTTTACTAAATAACAATATTTTTCCTTACATACAAATATGAGCATTATGAAGTATAGAAATAAAAAAATAACTCCATTCTTATATCTCTGCGGAAATATGATTATTTTTGTGGTATAAAAATTGAATTTTGCTGTTCTATCAACCTGAAAATTCTTCACTCCGTCGAAGAAGATCGGTGCGATTGTATTATGTAACTGATGGGGCATTACGTCTAAAACGAACCCAGGGACCGGAAGGTCCGTAGCACTGAACCGGAACTCCTGATATTTACCGCTAATATTCATTTTCAAGAGCTTTTTCTCTGACGTTGTTTAATTTTAAAAACAAAAATCACTCACCCTTCATCGTGATTAAATGATTGTTGGTTTGAATAAAAAATTTGTTAACTTAAATGTAAAAAATAAATTTAGTCAAAGAGAAAAAAATTATGCCGAGCATGTAGATAAAGCTGAAACCTTTTACTTCATAAGTTGACAGTTTTACTTGCTACATTTAATATTTCACCTGAACATTTACATTTAATGAATTCCAGAGCACTCAATAAAAATAAAATGTTGTGAATTTACATGTAAATGATTTGTTTACATTGTCGTACCAACAGAATTCCGAATGTAAGTAAGATTGCAGACGACATAACCCAACTTTACTAAATTAATTTAGTTTCGAAGTTCGAAGCACTCAACTAAAATAAATTATTTAAATTAGAATTTGTGTCCTGCACAAATTATTAACTGGCAGTTTTTCACAATATAATCACGTATTTTAGAGGCTTTATATTTGAAAGCAAAGTAGAATCGATTTTATTTTTTAATAAAAATAACATTTTTCATTTGGAGACGCGTAGAGGAGAAAATACGAAGAAGTTGTTTTACTTTTTATGTAACAATGACATATCCGTTGAGTAGCGCATAAACAGAATCTATTATTTTAAGTCGTGCATTTGAAATATGTCAGCTGTGCTTTTGGCAGGTTTTATCAAGTCATAAACAAAACTCCAGAAGAAAAAGACAAACGGCAACACATTTACATTCAGTTACAAGGATGAAATAAAGATTTATCTGTCAAGAGAAAACACGAAATGGTATAATGTAGATTTTTCCAAGTGGCGTCCTGATTCTGCTTTAAAATGACGTAAATGAAAATGTTTTTTTTTTTCGTTTAACAATGCAATGAAATTGCAGCGTTGTGATGAAATTACTCTTATATAATAAAATTACACAAATAACATAGATTTCCACAATGTTCCATGTTCTTCCATGTTCTGTATACGAATTATTAAATCGAGAATGCTACAAATGATATATAAATTGTATTGCAACCAATATGGAAGCTGTCATTTGATAGCTTTTGCGAAGCAAATGGTTTGTTCATAATTGATCTATCTCATTAGTAGACGATCGTCAATTAACTTAGTTTGTCTGTCGAAAATGCTTGCCGAATTTCAAATTGCCAATTAATAAGTAAAGTTTCATGTGACTTGTGCTATAACGGCTGCTCGTGAAGCCACGAAACTGAGACATGCACAGGCATATGGCATGGCTCTTGTAGGTACTACAAGTAGACTTTATCATGAATATTAACAAGTTTCACACTTACTTCATTTCATCTCACTTCTAAATCGTTTCAATTATCTGCACTATGCATTTTATTTTCTCCTCTAACAAATTTATATTAACTATTTAATTAGGTAATTTCAATAATAACACTTATTTTCTTCAATGTTTGATTATTTCAGATTTAAACATTTGTATATAATATCTTCAATTAATTAATTAAAATAACTGTTAGTTCAGCAGTCTACTGAAATTCCAATACAAATATTTCAAGTATAAATGTATTAATAAGCGTATATAACATTGGATCAGTTAGAAATAATAAAATTAATGTACCTTGTTCGTGTAATATTTCTTTACATTGATAAATAGGTACTTTTTTCTGTTAGTTTAGTCCATTTACTTAATTATAGGTACATAAATATATATATTTTAAAATATGTTTATACAAATATGTTCAGCTTTGATCATATGCTCGCAAACATTTCTTAACGTGTTGTGAATGCATAAGGTATGCTTAATTATTTCATGTAATGTGTACATACATATATGGTAGTCGTTTAACACAATCTTCACCTAATTTAAATTAAAGGGTATTTATTTTTAACAACGAAAAAGGTTGTAATATGGTTCATGTTATTTGTAGACCTACTCGTATTATAATTTAATACTATATTAACCTTTATTAAACAAATTTTACTAGGTTATATATGTATAAATCTTTATAAGTTAAAATAGTATTACATTTTTTTGGAGATTCAATAATAAGTTACATGTTAGTTTATTTTCTAGTAATCCTTAAGTTATCTTGAAATATGTACACGTACCTAATTTTGTTAGGTTGCGTAGTTGTTCGCACTGCGTGACTTTCACAAAACAGTAATAAATCTACATCAATCAAGCATTGTATCATATTCAGTAAAACTCTTCCGCTAATGACTTGTGCGTGTGGATAGTCTGAAATTAATTAAATCTGTAATTAATTACAAGAACAATGGAGCGAAAACTTATCAGAAAGTCCAGGTAGAACAATATAGAAATAAATCGTACATGTTTGGGAAGATCATATTAATATTCCAGAACGTGATAATAGTAAATTCGGTTACCAAGAGGCCACGAACAATATAAAAAAAGCGTACACATTCTCTTGTTTGCATATTGAATATGTAATAAAGCATTTTTATGTCTGAAATTTCTAGTAACAGATAACACTGTATATCGTATTACTTTTGATACACATATTCTCATGTGCTATCGCTGAAAAATTCATTATTTTTGACATGCTTTGTTCACGGTGATGTTTCATTTTTATCTAACGCTGTATACCGTTTATGTTCCGCAATTGATTGGCAGATCTCTTGTGGAATTCTAACATTGCACTGGTCGAGATAAAAGTCAGCAACTATGAGTTTGAGAAAATGTGCACGCTGACAGTATTCACACAATGAAGAGCTGACATGTAATATTTTTAAAACTACTTCGTCTTTTCTATCAAACAAGTGCATTGGTATTGTTCACCGATAGTGGTCTTGCAACAATTGTTTTCGAACTGTTTTTACGTCATGGCCAGCGAAAACCATCGTGCAAAATGTCAGTAAACAATAAGTGTACATCGGAACGTGAACAATGCACTAGGAAAACATAAATGTACTTAAATGCACCATTGACAGTTACATGCAAACATACATATTACAATATAACTGCTCGGTGTCCGAATATTTAACCGCTGTTGGACATGTGTGCCAACATATTCTTGAACAAACATTACATCAGGAAACAGAACTAATATGCACCGGCTGGACCAGTAATAATTGAATTGAAAACAAAACAGTTGGCACGAACGTAGGATGATTGGTAAACTAGAATTCTACTTTTCCGTTTGCAAAACTAGTAATATCAGTTCTGACGTTTAATTAAATTTACGAGTTTTAACGTTTAAAGTGTGCCATCAAGCAGAACGATACTATATTTACACTTGAAAAGCTTCGATCTACTGATAAAACTTGTTCAATTTTCAAGAGATTATAAGTAGGTTGTGTGAAATTCCCAAGCTGAAAACTTATAACCAAGAATTACAAAGAGAGCAGTCTTGAACATTTTTTTCTATAATGAAATATGTTCTCATATCAATATCAGATTATTCCAATGTGTTTCCGATATTAAAACATTCATTTTACCGTAATTTTTAGTAGTGTCCGATACTGTAAGGCCATTTATTTTTCAAATATATGAAAATAGTTTACCATTTTCAAATGATTGTTGTGTCATATGATACTTTAATGCGTGAAATATAAGAAGCTTGTTGTCGAATTAGTTGAAACCAAAATTAATTTATGTTGTACATATGTGTGAAACCACACGTCATGTGCGATCTGTTCGCCAGGGAATTAAATTGTTTAGGTTTGTATCCCTGTAATCCCTAACTGTTGCTGTAGTTAAGCTCTATGCAGATTTCACTCAATTTTAATGCTGTTCAAATAAAAACCAATAAATGGTTTTGTTTTATGGAAAAATTCAATTATGTGTTACGAAAAAATGTAGGAAAATATATATATATACCTTCCATGAACACGCTGTAACATTTTAATAATAAATTTACGCCTGTAATTTTTCAGAACGATATTCGTACGGTAATTGCATTTTGTGGACAAACGTTTTTATTGGATCTGATACATATTTCCATTAACAAGCCTGTGAAAATACGTTGATGTCGAATATAATATGATTTTCTGTTCGTTTTGTTTCCGCGGAGTTAATAAAAAATTCAACCTGCTGCCCGCTGTAATTGACCTATGACACGTTGAACAGGAAATAATTTGAACTGTGGTAATTATGAGGTCCATGCTATAAATTGATTATTTGTACAATGGAAAGTTAAATGCTGATGTATATGGAGTAATGAACATGAACAGCTAAATGGCTTTTATTTAAAGTTTAATTAAATTCCTTTGACCTTCAAACTTCAAAAGATTTACGAAACCGCGGCTGGTTTAATTGGAAAAGTATGTGACTTGGCCAATATACTTAATTTTGTTATTTCCAACAGCTAAAAGCTGTAGTAATTTAGTTAATTCATCGATTAACATAGTTTCAAATTATTCTAATCGCGCTGAACAGCATTAAGTCAATTATAAAGTAGAAAAAATAACCCTTGTTTATAAACGATGTTTAAATTGAATGCACACACATTAGCATTTTTACCTATAAAATAAATTTTCTTGAACTTTCACATATTTTTGAAATATTGCGACATATGTACGATAATTAATTCAACGAATCGTAATTAAAAGCTACTATTGCTGCTGCGGAAATTTGCTCATAAATCTCAGTAAGAATAATAAAAATTTGAATTTATGACTCTAATGTATTGCAACATGGCATGTTGTCCCAGTTTAATATTTATTTTCGGTTTGCTTACTTCTGTACATTATTATTTTTTAATCAAACGTATTAATGATTACCGTTGTGATAAATATGCAGGCTGTAAAAATGTTAAACAGTTTGTTTTTACATATGAAATGCTTCATTCATCTTCGTCAGATCTATACGTATACGTTTTGGAAACGAACATTCGTTAAATGTGTCGCGTTTATCCTTTCTGTTTTACATCAACATCTCCGGAGTAAAATCAACGAATGTTTTACTCGCAATGCGGTTGCCCGTGTGTGTTTTGTCAGTCGTACACGGATGCCAGATTCACACGTTCTGTGCTGGTGGGATTCGACTCGCGAATGATTGATTACGGCTTTAAACTAATGGATGTGATCGAACGGGAAACGACACAGATTTCATTGTTAGCGTCCACATGTCATGCACGTTGCATCGCGTGCAAATTCGACATTAATTGGTGCTTTCTTTCTCATACTCACCGTTATTTTTGTTCAATAAACGAAAAGATTCGGCCATTTTATAAAGCTACGCTTTATGTTTGGATAAATATCTGAGAAAACAAAAGTTGAACGTAATAAATTCAGTACATAGCCCCCTACATTTCTCGCGTACCGGAAATGAAAGTAATCGTATCACGTACATAAACATCTGAGTTTATGTTCCGTTGCTGGGGGTGCTGCTTCTATTTACACTTTATATTTGGTGACAGCTGCGAAGTTCACGATGATAAAGTTTGGAAATTTAGATTGAATGTGTCGGCGGCTGTTCCGAATATTGCAACGGTGGCTAGACATCAACCGACTGTATCGAACGAGCTGTGGTCACTCGCCTTGCTCGTCATTACACATATGCATGGTCTGATACAGACGCATTCGCAAAAATACATACGCGCTGAAATATTTACACATGTAAGCTATTGATTTCCAGAATAGAATGCGGTTATTTAATCATTTTTTACTACTTCATCGTCACGATTGTACGGTGTATTTCTCTCGCAAATAATTTGTAATGTTGTAAATGAGTTTAAACTGATTAGTTGCGTACAATTTTGCGCTATAAACAGACTAATTCATGAACATCAAATTGTATATGCGATAATAATTCATGCTTGCAAACACGCGCGAACAGCAAATTCTGTTTGTGTACTGGAAAAGCGGATCAGATAAATAAGTAGTTTACACACATATACTTAAAACGTTAATTTAGAGACTAAAATCACTACATTATTCTACTAACTAAAGTAACGCGTAACAGAAATTAGTATTACTGATAAAATACCGATAATAAGTGGAGATTTAAGAGGAATGATGTACTTCAGAAAGAGCAACAAAATAGAGAATACATTTAACTTTTCCTTTTCAGAAGGAAAATGGACTGGCCATATGAAAACAAAGTTATATTATATTAATCATTACGTATAGTTACAATATTCGACTACTTTTAATGCTGTTTTGAACGGATGAAGTCAGATAATTAATCTTTAAACAATATTGTTTATTATTATTTATGCGGAAATCAGTTACACGTATCACTGGATATTGTGAATGAATTTTTGGGCATGGATTTTGAAAGACGAGCGCTTTCAGACGTGTGCTTAAATTAGTTACACAATAAAAAAAAGAACATTAGTTTCATGACAGTGAACACTTTGAAGGAACATTGATTGGGTAACCCAGGTGACGAAAATGACAAACTGATACACAGCCCCGTCGCATCGATATATCCATTATCATCATTACAAACCATGTATAATCTAAAACTCATATTTATTAGTAATCAATAAATAGCCCATTTCTGCACATAACTGTGAGAAAAATACGATATTTTCAGTCCGGGTAAATCCATAATGTCGAGCTTCTTAAAATAGTTTAACTTTCGCAGGACATACCTTCATACATTTATTGTAAAGGGACGTCTATTCATCTTTAGAAATAGTTTCTTTTATTCGTTCACATACTTACATTTATTCCTTTTCACATCATCCAACATCGTGACATCTATATTCTCGAGTCATAAAAAATATTCATATGTAACTAATCAAAGCGATGTTGAAGTAAATATGAGCTTTGCAACAACAACAAAAACTTTCAAATCAATATGGACTTAATCCAACAGTAGGCGTATTTGTTGCCTTTTATTTCTTTATATTTTCACCTCTCTTCCTTTTCATTATCGTAATAACTTATATTTTCATTTTCAGATACGCCCACAATGTGTTTAAATTACCGAATATTCGAATAAACGTAATTCCTGTCTGTGTACTACCATTTCCCAAATAACGTTAGGTGGAAGATTAAACGACAAAGACTCGTTGGAAATGTATTGCATTAAATATTCAGGTGATGATTGAAAATGTACCCTTCAAATGCAGTATTGTTCAGTACTCATATTGTTTGATCGCCAGTATAAAATGTCAAATACTTTCGTTAAATTTAGAAATAGTTCGAGTGCCAAGTTTCGCATTGCGTAGAACGTCTCCAGTTCAAAATACATTAAAAATTAAATTCTATCCGTGCGAATTTCTACAGTGCAATTCCCGCATGTGCTGAATTATTTACGATAAATTATTGCGCTGTGGTTTCGTCTCTACTTGCGCGATCATCATAAATAAATATTTTCGTCTGATAATGCGTTGCTTGTGATGTAGACATTCGCGATGGCGAATCCTCCATCAACTGGAGATTATTGCATTTGCACCAGTGCAAATTATTCGTCACTGGAATCGTACATTTAATGACAGTAGCGCTTCACTGACGCGATGTCGAATTAACAGGGATATTGCGAATTTCAATATTTGTTTTCGGCTGCACTAGCACCTATTTGTTACCTATAAATATTATGAAGTATTCTTTTGTAGGCAATGCTTCTCACAGAATCATTAAATATAATATAATAATAATTCCGTTATATAAACAATGGCAAATATATAAAACAAACGTATTTTTGCATATATAAAATACACTTAGGGGATTGTTTGCCGAAAAAATTCGTATATACAAGTATATATTGTGACTGTGTAAATGGACAGAACACGAATTAGGTTAAATGTAGATATTTGTTTGAAACAAGATCTTGTGTTATCTTGTTTATTCAATTTGTATGTCGATGTTTTATGAAATGGCGTTTTGAATATGAACAGAGGAACAGGCAAAAGAATCTCTATGAACTTGGGATAACGTAGTTTAAATTGAATTTTGACAAAAGTTCACAAAGATAATACTGATAATAAATACGAATGGTTAACGAAAGAATTTAATTATAAATACTCTTTGATGTCGAAAACACTGATTTCTGAAAGAGATTTATCTCTAATAGTGTCTTCATATCAATAGTTAGGGGGAAATGAAAAATCTGTATTTTTCAAAAATAACGGTAACGATATGAGTATGAATACAAATTTAAAATAAAATATTTTTTAAAGTGTTTGCTTTTATAATTATAAATGTCTCTTTAATTTGAAATTCACTAATTAATCATGAATTTTATATTTCCATTGCATTTTAATTATCCGCTATCTTCTTATCAATTTGGAAGATTGAAAAAAAGCCGTTCTATAATTAAATTATTTTCTTAAGTGTTATGCAGATGTTTGTAATTATTTTCCATCTTCATATTTTAATTAAATTATAAAGTTTAATTACGCCATTGCAAAGTCAGCAGAAGAACTCGTGTTCTAATGTTTTCTATTCTTGCATCGTGCGAACAGAAAATGTTGCTCACGAACAAATGTTAGCCACTTGATTATTTACATTTACAAGCCATATATATTACTGTACGAGTAGTAAATTTTACTTACGTTTTCTTGAAAAAGAACACTACTTGTGAGTGAAGAAGTGAAGAACTGTTTGTTTGAATCATTTGACAGATATCACTTTGCACACAAGGTCTGTGTACAATAACAGAACAATATAGTGCAGCACATGTTGCATAAAAAATAATTAAACCTCATGAATCTGTCCACATTTTGTACCACAATTTTTCTTTAAAACGTTAATCACAAAAATAGTTTATAATATATAGACTTCAAAGGTCATGATTGAAAATACTTCTTCTTAAGAATAATTCAATCTAATATTTAAATCAACCTGCGTTGTGAACTAAGATTGAGGTTAAAGTTCATGTTTTATTAGTTTCAGGCAACGCTTCCATTCATTCGACGGTCTTGTTCGTCGTCTGTGACAATTTGCTTAATCTGTATATAATTTGTCGATTATTACACCTCGCGTTCTCTCATTTCCTTTTCCAATATGGACTTAAATCCCAGAGCCGTGCAATAATGTATAGGCACTGAGAGCTTTGTGGCAGTGTCCTGTTGCTTTCAGTGCTTTAGAACGGTTGCGCGCGCCCCTACCGCTTGTATCCGTCCCGGTGTCAGTTGTGCTCCGGCTGCGCTATTATTCACCTCGTCCTTGCCGGACTTCAGGACTAACTTGTCGCCTCGTCGCTTCCACGCACGCCGCGACCCGCTCGCTCGAAACATAAATTAAAGTTCAGTGTCTGTCTGGTGATGATAAACTATTAAATGCCGTCATAATCTCTTAAGAAGCTCGTAAAGTAAGTTTTCTTGTTGTTTTCGCCATATTCTATAACGCTCATGATCATTATTAACCATATATAACTTCAAAACATGTTCATTGTTGTAATTAGAATGTAATTTCATTCTTCTCAATATTTCATGTTGAATTATTTCTTGTAAAATAGAATGTAAATTTTTGAAATTATATGAATAATTGAATTACATTCTACTGGGATTTTATATAATAAACTTTTTTTTGGCGTTGTGAATTTTAAATAGAAAATATTGATATAACTAATTTTAAATAGAAAGATACACAAATTAGATACATTTATAGTCTATAATAGTGAAACATGAGTTATTTATACGAAAATGTATTATTTGTTGAAAAGTTCAAATATTCACTATGAACATCCATTATATTCTATCATATAACTAATCAATTTATAAAGAGTTATTTTTGTCGTCATCATTATCATGATTATTTAATGTTGTATCTGGGACACTGCGATATTTACGCAGAATATTTTCTTTTATTTTGAATAATTGTTTTTCAAATATTTAAATTAACAAATATCTGCAAAAATGTAGGAATATATTATAATATTGCTATATTACACTCACATTAATACACTGAAATCTGTATGTGCTAAAACAATGAAATTATTCAGTTCGGTTTGTCGCCAATGTATTATTTGCAAAGTTGTGCTAGTTTATTAGTTAGAAATCAAATCAATTTGGATGGTATGCATAATATATGATAACATTTATATATTGAGCCTCTAGTACAGCACGGAATAATGAAAGGAAACGCTATAATAAATTCCTCTTGAAGCCTGTTATTGGTTCTTCCGTTGTCTCAACATCCAGTTGTCGTTTGATTGAAATCCATCAGTTAATTCTTCTCTTTTAACAGCTCGTATCGTTCTACTTTCTTTCTTTATTCCGTGTATCTCACAGTGCTTCTTTGGTTTTCAACTCGTAATTCAGACTCTACGAATACAGCGCAGCAGATGACATTGTTTTCATAGGCCCATCGGACTTAATGTAAATTTCATAAATCTCCGATTTTTACATCAAACCACATAGACAGCTTAACGTTCCATTATACGATAAATATACTCCTTTTTGCAACTCGTACCTTTTTCAAAAAACTATAAATCTGCAACAAAATCGCCTTTTGAAACTACGACGCAATAAAATACAGTTGTTGGAAAATTGTTTTCTAAACATCATTTATGGATTCTATAGATGCGTTCCCGGATATTTCATGTCTTTTAATGATTCACTAGTTGAGCGTCGTTTCAATTTCTTTATCTCGTCGGGCAAACATCACGTCTGTTATAGATTATAGTTCGTCTTGTACGAATACACAATGTAATGTAAATGAATTCGAGTGAAATGCAGATTTTTTTTGTGCTGGTTTACGGAAAGAAACACACCCGGTTAAAGTATTGCGGGATTTCTGTTTGGAGCAGGTAATTATCTGAAACTAATTACTGTTGTACACATGTGGCGTCTCGCAAGAAGGATGTATCGGAAATAAGTGTTTGTTTTCCCATCGAACCCATATATCGTTAACGTGATGTTGAGTTCGGGCGCGGAAATGAAGAGTTCGATCGTACGGTTCGTGATAAATAAATAACACTTGCTACATCGGAACCGACTAGAAATTACTAGTACCACATGTGACTGCATTCAAAGTGAACGTCGCCATAACCAAATAATATTATCGGTGAAATATTGCTTCAGAAATTGCCCACTTCCGTGTGAAAGAATATCGTACATACATCTTTATTCATAGCACGACATATTTAAAAATTTATAGCAGTAACATACAAGTATTATGCCGGTAAATTTCAACTACACATAAATTCGCTGATTTACTTCAAACAATAATAGTAAATCAGACAATTTATTCTACGTCGCATATCATTTTACTAACTGAAATGAAAAATTGCGCAAAACTGTAGTTATAAAAAACCTGCCAGTGAATTGCTGATGTCAATTAGTTGATTAACGAACTTTGATCAGTCGCGTTAATATCCGCACTTTGAAATGTGTTACTCGATATCGAGTACTGCTACGATGCGCAGTATTCACATAACTACTTCAAATTTGTTAAACTTTCTGACAGTTGCTGAAAAAACCCAAATTTACGTATACAAGCTCTGGAATGCAATAGCAGTATTTCAAATGATAAATAGAAATATGACACATAAATTACTAATGTGAATAAAAAAATGATATGTAGGTATTACGAAAACTCACAAATTTTTGTTGTGCCTCTGAAAACACATGTACTCGTGCCAGACGAAAGGGACACTAATCAAATTTGTTAGAGAATTTCTGTTGAAGCGGTAATGTTCTATTGTAGTTCTGTGATAATTTATTTAATCTACTTATATGTGGGTGGATACTCTGCTGATATCCTTTACAACATGATACTAACGTAATCTAATAGATGCTAATGTTACATGCAAATTATAATAATTATACAAGTTCCAGTAACTTTCAGCTGGTTTTAAATTCGGTATTTGACACTGTAATTAACCCATATTCATTATCTAGTGTAATTTATTTTGTTAACTGCCTTGTATGTGTGTTGTACACCAGTACACGTGTACATTAGTATGCAGCTCTTGCGTACGCTTGCTGTGGTAGATTTCAAATGACCCCCACTCATTAATCTTTTATTTAAACTAGATTTTTCCCCTTTGGCTTCGCGGGCAACAGTATAGATATAACTAGGGTCAGCTTCATGAGAGATTGATTAATACCGTACTGCAACTAGCCACGCAAACTTTGCAGAATTAAATACACATTTCTCTTCTTCATAATTACTACATTATTATTTTATTACTTTCTAGTTAGCAGTCCGAGATTTTTAAATATAAAATTGACCATACATCCATAAAAAATTAGATATTCCACAGTTCAACGACATTGGTGAACGATATTATTTTTTGATTTTCATTTGTGTAATTTTGTCGAACCAATTCGATAAAACAACGGATTGTTTAACGATATCAGATATTAATGGCAAGTTGAAATGTTCATTCCAAGCTTTATTAGTGTTGGCTATTAATTCAAAGGATCACATAGTAGCATTTTATCAACTGTATGCCACGTTAAACTAGTGTTATGCTTTGTATCGCATATCCTTTTGCTCCTTGTCAGTTACAGGTGCTTTAATAGTTTAGGATCTCTCTCATTACATGTAGAGTTTTGTGGTATCTGGCTGTACATTAGAATCTTGAGCGTGCGTGTAATGTATATTCATGTTTATACAGTTATGGCGGTAGAAATGTGTGTCCCGCATTGGTTTATACGGCTGGATTGATGGATTAGCTATGCGATGAAACAGGACGAGCGGTTGTTGATTGTACGGTTTCGAAAACCCCCGCAGTCCATGTGCTGTGCTGTGAAAATGTGATTTTCGGGATGTGTATTGTGTATATTTACATTTTGCTAGCCTCGCCATCGGTTCAATTTGCCTGGCAAGCGAATATCTCCGCCATAATCCAGTATACAGCGTATGTAGTCTGTTTATTTATCATTAATACTTTATTTAGTATAAATACGTAACATTATTTATCAACTTGAGCCGAAATATACAAGTAAATACATTTATATCTTGATTAAATTGTATATTTGTTAAAATATATGGTGGAATTTGTACTGTAATCATTTCCATTACATTTTAGTAATCCCGATTAACTGACTTGGGTTTATTAAGCGAATAGTTAAAATGAATAACAAGGTGAAATGGAAAAAGTTAAAACTAATGTAAATGAAAAGCAGTGCTTACATTTGTAATTCATTTTGGAGAAAACTAGTTACAAATAAGAACATTTTAATTGTTGCAGAGTATTAAGTTCTCTGTGGGTATCATTTGATGTTTGGCGTGAAAAGTTCATTTTGTCAACCACCATTCATTCTATTTCTTTTTTATTCCATTTTTATTTGAATGCAAATTCTACTTTGCATTTTTGCAATACGATGTCCTTCCGGCAAAACAACTGCATCGCACTGCAGGTCCCTAAATGAATAACTACTCCATTGTGCACGATAAAAATCTTTAGGATTTTATGCAAAACCAGTTTCAACGTTTAATAATTTTAGTACAAAGGTTTATTTTCGTTAAATATTCAACATTGTTAGACAATTATTAGTAAAAAAATTGATGTCTTGATTTCATAACAAAATGTTTTGTTTGAAACGAAAATATCTGCATTTACTTATTAATAAATGTCATTCCAGCTTCTTGCAGTCACTAAATATTAAAAAATTCTTAAAATGTTATCATTGTTCCATAGCGTATATGGATTGTTAGTGTAAAAACAGCAATTGTTTGTTGAGTTTTAGTTATAAATTGTTTTCTTCCAAAAAAATATGATGAGAGTGCTCATTAAATATCCTGCTACTTTGACTTTTTGCTTCATCAACGTACATCATATACAGCCAGTGACACCCATTATTTATATTGCAGAATAACGTCGCAACAACGGAGAGTTTGAAAGTTTGAAGCTGGATTTTACAATGCGAAATTATTGATAGCATGTTTTGTCGCTAATTCTAAATTGAATAGCGATGAAGAAGTAAGGGTTCTGTAAGGATATTTAGTGATATGTAAATAATATTTATCAGCAAAACATTAATCATCAATATTAGTATCTTTAATTATGAAGTTTTATGACGTAATACGTTACCTGCCTAAAACATATTAACAGAAAAAAAGAAATTGTGGAATATAATATCAGTGAAGCTGCATTGTTTTTTATGAAAGATATACATTATAAACATTTTCATATTAAGATAATTTCAATAGAAGAACCAGAAATGGTTGTACATATAGACTGAATGTAGTATTGTCACATTTTAATGTAAATTTTAATGTCTGTATTCTTTTTCTTCAATTTCGAAAGCATCACTGGTACTACTGACATCTATTGTCCTGTCAACATATAATTGAATAGTCCTAACAAGTTGTTCAAAGAATAAAACCATGTTCAGAAAACATGAAATACATCCCCAAACTAATATTGTCGGAACGAATTACTGGATGTAATAGAATTTCTTAACGCGGGTATAAGACAAATAGACAGAAATCATAACCCACAATGCAATGTTACGTACATAACCAACATTCACAGTTGCTTTGAAATAATTTCAGTCGCTTTCGCGTGTCAACAACGTTGTTGTGGTTTGTTATTATCCTGGTATTGTGGGTGGCAGGTTCACAGGCGTTATAGCGTATCCAGACAATATACAGAACCGCATTGTACGTATTTGTAGGTTAAGTGAATACAAGAACATTGTTTAACAACAGTACCGTGAAAATATACGAATAATATGGTTCATAGTTGTACCTCTAAACACTAATTATTAACCATTGGAGATAATTTAAATGATCAGTTATAAAATTAAACCCGTAGGACAACACTAAACAGAGAGCATTTCATGTTTACTCCAGATGTTGCAGCGAATATCTCTCCTTATCGAACGATGAGGCGACATGTTCGACAGGAGAAGCCTGGCTGTCATGAGCTATGATTACCTCCGGAGAGATAACGCTACAAAACTGGATAACCGGAGGAACAATCTTCCCAGGCAAATCCGCACGAAACATTATTCGTCATGCACGAATTAATTACTTTACTTTCACACCGGCAAACATCATGCCATTAGCATGTTAACGGAATATTAAACTGGTGTCAAGTAAACAAAGTACTTTGCTAAATATCATCTACATTCCTTTGAAAGATACATTTAGGAGGTTGTAAAGATTGCGAGCGGGTAGACGTAACCCTTTGAAATGATAAATACGGTGTTTTGTCGTGAGGTGTTCGGTACCAACCACATATTATCTTTTGAACAAAACATTACATGTGTATTTTGCCAGATTGTTTAATTTTTTATTACAATGTTGTATGAACGAGATATATAATATGAGATTATACTTAATATAAATTGCAGATTCGTTATGCTTAACAAGGATTACAGCATGAAGTAATGAGTCATTTCTATGTAACTTTTATAGCTACAACAAAAAAAATCGTGATATAGAAAACTTGACGAAATCTTACTCGTAATTAAGTGTGTTTATATTTACTTAAATTGAATTTTATTTCATTGATTTTCGGCAAGAAAGGCTTATAATCACATGCTTTTCATTCTCAAATTACTATTACTAAATATATCTCACGTTTCTTTCTTAATTTGTTCATTATGTTTCGTAATTAACCTTCTATTTAGTAGAATTTCAGGTATAGAAAATTTTCCACATTTTTTTCTTTAAATTCAGAAGAAAACACCTTTTTTACGTTCGGGATCAAATGGTTATAGATCGGTTTGTAATAATCGCGTTTACATATCCTATAAACGACAAATCTTAGGCTCTCCCTCGTCTATTCAAATTCATCGTTTCATGCATAATGTATGAGCTGTAAATTCTTCCAGTGTCTTTACAGACTGACACCTACAGTGCTAGCATCCAATATCATGTCTGTCGAACTATGCCCCGTTATATTTAATGATATTTGCATGAAAAATTTTGTGAAGCGTTTCCCTAAAAATAATATAAATCGAAGATCTTCTAGCTTCATTCCACATGCACAAACGATCACGTTCATTTTACGGAAAAATGCCATTCGTCAAAGTAAACGAGTGTTCCATTCATTTATGAAAAAGAGAAAAATCAACGTTTTTTTTTAACGGTTACATAATCAGACATTTAGTTTGCTATTGAATAATTGTGATGAGCCTTCACACAATACTTGTGCATTCAATAAATGAAACTTGAATCTGTTTTCAGGTCAACCATTAAATATAATCAGATGTACAAACACGATGATCATATATTACCACAAACGATTTAGGATTTTGATCATTTTAAAAGCTTTGAAACAAAGTAGTCGATAAATCAGGGAGTGCACCGGATATCGGGTCTAATAAACCACTGACAGCCTAAAAGTACGAGTTGAACCAATATTTTCTGTCACGAGAATTTGCTAAATTAATTTCACGTTCTCGCATAAGGATCTGAATAAATTAACTCTTGTGTGTAAAAAATAAACAAAGTTTTGTTTTGATGAAGTTAGGTGTTTGATGCTTTGTTACTTTGAACTCTACAAACATCATTTGCATTATATTGACTTGGTAACAAGGCGGTTTTACTTGAACCTGACCCGTGTAAGCTGCTTTGCACCGGTTACTATAACTTTTCCTTATAAAATCACTATTTTACATATTTTTTTGTTGCTCTCGGTTATATGAAGTGTCTTGTATAAAATATTTTATATAAACAAAAAAATGGCTATCAGAGAATGCACAAAGCTGGAATTATTTTTCTACAGAACAAAGTTAAGTGAAATTTGTGTAATAATTAACACAAATTTAATTCCAGTTATGTATATGTAACGAAAACTGTTTTTACTGTTTTATACAATTTAATATGAATGGAAGAATTATATTTTTGTATTTTCAGTACACAACTATCCTGTTTTATTTTCCATTTAAAACTATGTCAAAAGCATTGATATTATTTGGATATTTAGTTTCAAAAAAAATAAAGATTTTAGAGTAAAAGAAAATTAATATCGAAGCGAAGAATTCATTTAGAGTATACGAAATATTGAATACAGATAGAAGACTGCAATTAATAATAAATGAGATTTCTATTTTCATCGGGGAATTATTTTTGTTCCGATAAATGGATTTTATATAAAAACGTCTGAATTTTAAAGCAGCAAAGTGTGCAATTTAATAAAACAAAAGAAGCAATTTGTTGACTTTGAATAAAATATTTTAAATTACATGTTATTATGTTACGTTCCAGAATATTCTAAAATGTACAGTGGAATCCAATGAACTCGCATTCACCCGAAATCAATTTGAAATATTCGTCTGTGTTCATTTGCATATTCAAGGTTTCTTTATGATTTTATCAGCAAAACATACAATAACCAAGTGTTTGATCTAGTTTCGCCGGTACGAAAAGTGTAGTTATGGAGAGTATTCTTGTGAAAAATTTCATTTAACCGAAGTGCGCGAGATGATCGCATAGTAAAGCACGTATCTCAATCAATTTTTGATTGCTTTGGGAAATTGCTCGGCAATGAATGTAGCGGCCCGGACCAAGAACACACTAAAATTTCACGTATAATGTATAACATGGCATCCTTGTTTCACACATTGAACGACTGCTAACGACATTCCTATCTAATAACCCTTGTTCCTTGTCACATAATAATTCTCATCACAACATCAGACACACACACTGCTCAAGATGCGCATAATTCAAAATAATTACCAGCAGAATGTGTTCCTTACGCACATCTTCCATACAAAACATACTTACAATGTTTATCCTAACACGAAATTACTAACACCTTACAATTAATGCTCCATATATCTTCATACCAATCATTCCCACTTATCTCTTAGCATTGTATGTAGAAATCTGATGCATTTATTAACTATTGCTACAGGATAATCAACTCCTAGATACAATAAGTGTGGATTTACATGTGATGAAGCCAAAATATCAACAGATACTATTAGTAAAAATCCTGAAACATATTTTATTACAAAGTATTTCGTCTGCACGGTATATCATACATCTTTCTTAATAATAAAAGACGTACTTGACAGAAATAGCTACAGGTAAAACATGAAAATATGTCAGGAAACAGCCCGTACAAATATATAGCACTCATTTGTAATGCTCGCAACAAGGAAGCAAAGTGTAAGGTTTTGTCTTGGAAAATATGAAATGTCGTTGGTTGTCATCCCAAATATAACCTATACTATAACATTGACAAAAATAAGTCTTCAAGAATGAGCAATATTGATAACAATGACATGTGTTATTTACTTTCTTTTAACATCTATGTACTTATTATTTCGTCTTACAGCATTGTTAGCTAGATGATATAAAATATAAAAGTTCATAATGTAAATAAGAACAATGCACTCAATATTAGCTTAGCGAAGTATTGTGGATGTAGTTTTCTTGTAAACATGTATTTTCAACTGTGCTTTCAGTGCATTTGTTCCTTAGATAATACGTGTATGGCACAAGAATGACAAAGTACTGAATACTTTATTTTAAATAGAACACCTGATGCTCTTGTACGTCTTGAAAGTTTTCTTACAGCGACAAAACTTTGCTTGCATAATACAAAATGTATACATATTTCACAACCAACTGCACTATCCAAGCATGCTTTAACAAAGGTATTATTGATGGAAACGAGTATCCGTTTCCGTATTTTACCAAATTTAGTACTACAATTAGGTGCTGTACCGCGATGAAAGAATCGGAACAATAATTCACTTCTGATGTCATAGTTTTCTAAGACCTTCCGTAGGATCGAAAAATATTACATGAAAATTAAACTATTTTCACGTTTGCAAGTTTCTAGCTTAAACATAGTATGCTCAAAGTGTTTGGTGACATTCTAAACGTATATTCGTGTTTCTTTACTGACAAAATTTTCGCGCGTCTATTTGTTAGAGCCCTCTTTGACGGAAGTCGTTTAGCTACAGATGGAGCTTCACAGGATACGCACACATTTCCGCGACTTACTCTAGTTCTTGTTCTAACGTTTCCGTATCTCCATTGCGCAGACGAATTCATCGTATGTCATAAAATGATTCCCTCGGGAATAGCATGATTTCGTTTGCTCTGTGTATGTGCAACTTATGTATATAACGACACTTCAATTTTCTTACTCACAATGTAATAAATTCATCCGCGAATTTCGCTCGTATAATGCCAGGTTCGGAACAGTCATGTTTTAAATCAAGGAAAAATAACATTTATCATACAGAAGGTTTGTTTTAAATATTATTAATTATTAGTTTCATATTTTTTTTCGCCATGTAACGATGTAATGTTAGTAATTGGAAAACTAAATTATAAATGGGAAAAGATCAATTAGACCTGATGTCAAAAGTATAAATTTAAAACTCACTGCTATTAATCGTAACCAAATGGTAAATTTAATTTAAACAGAACTGTTCGCCAACACAACGTCCCTATACCGTGATTTTCAATCAGGGGAAATCATTAACGACCGATATTAAACTTATTTACCGATATCGTTAAAATAGCAGCTGCCAATTCTGTGACAAAAATAAAAAAATGTTATTATCTAGATTTGTAGAACAATAAACTAATACGCATACTTTATATCTATTTATTTTGTAGGTAAAATGTAGAAATAGTAAGCCAAGCAACTCAGATGTCTAAATATAAATATTTGAAGAATTATAGATATTTACAGAATATAAATTCCAATTCAAATTATTGTGCTACGCTTGAATCTCAAGAATATTTATTTAAATACCTCTCGGTTTATATTGCAGCACACTTTTACGTTGTAAATGGGTATGAAAGACGTTTATTTGATGAATGCATCTGAAACGATAGCTCGTGAAACGCAGATGAAACTCATCTGATTTTAAGCGTAATGGGAACGTTGATACAAAACATCAAGTGAAACCATTAGCTTGACAGGTTTTCATCATGAAACATCTTCGCTGTATGTTGTAAAATATTCATATATTCACACAGCATTACATGGATTTGATCTAATCCAAAAATTATTTATTTATCAAATATTCAACAGACATTTAATTTAGAACATTCACGCTTATTAAGTATATATTGAATTATACCGTATCTCGTAATAATAATATTGCTTTTGCCAATTAGATCAGCTTGTGATTTTAGCTATACAAACTATCTACCACATTCTGTTATATGCTTAATCCTGACTAAGGAACTGTTTACTGATCTGTAACGGTTAAACTACGGTATCGAACACAATGGATCAAGATTAAGGCCACGTATAACACAGACTGGTGGTCGCATACATTCGCCATGTTCCACACAGTAATATGTTAGCTTTCATGAAGAAACATGAGCTATTTAGTCCAGTCTAGTTTCAATTTATGGTGCAACAAAACTAAAGAGACTGTAACATTGTAGGTTAGGAACGATCCACTAGAGAAAATCACAGAGCTTTCACGAAGCGGTACTGCGTTTACACAATAGATAACTACTGCGCAATTTACATTTTGCGTGAATATACAAAATGAGAAACGGCTCAGCTATTCCTGTACTACTGGTATCTTTATTCGGAATTCAAATTTGAATGTTAATTGGTACATATAATACTATGTACGCAACAACGATTTATCGTGAGAAATAATTCGAATGATTTTTGAAACAATAGACACGTGTAATAAGATTCTATTGCACTAAGCCTTTAATCACTAAAGAACGTTATTAGATCGTTAATTAAATTTAAATCGTATCAAGATATTACATTTCGATTCCAGGTGGCCTTAATGCAAATGCAAAATTCTAGAACGTAATGATATATGTGTTTTAACAATGAACATTGTCTAATGTGGATTTTAATCGTATGTACTTTCAATTCCATATAGTTCGCTGTGAAACACGAGTGTAATATTTCACAGTAAGTGCATTACGCTTGAATGAAGCTGGTGGAATTATTAGTTATTATAAGATTGATTGTTTGTCACGTTCCACAAGTTGGTGATCAATAAACCGCACGAGTGCAATACCCTAATGTAATATGCAAATTACTCTCACTAATACTGACACGCACGCTGATGATAATAACCTGAGGTGCTGTTCCATTATAGCAATGATAATAAATTAGCACTTTCGTTGTAAATTCCTCCTCTAATGGGAACCGCACAGATAATGTAGGGCACAACTGTCTGCCACGGATCTACACGTATCTTCAAATGCTAATTTCAAAACGTTGGTATTTCACATTACACGTGAAGCAATGGTAAACATATTTTACTGATAATGAATACATATTTATAACTTTATATATACTTACATCAAATCCAATAAAATACAATCAAAAAGAAAAAAAAGAAAAAGATTCATAATAAGTATGTTTATTCCGTAAACTCATTCCGTACAGATTGTATTCGATATAATTTCAAAAGTTATTACATATTTTCATTATGTATACTTCGACAAGTTTCATTTTTCTTTTGGACTTAGTACAGCTTACTTTTGTTGCTTTTTCCTTCATATAAAACGATATCCAAGAAATATGTACATATAATATAATCGTATAATGGTTCAGTGCTCATTCAAGCATTACAAATTGTATAAAATTGTATGAACTTTTATTAATTTCTTTTCAGCAAATATTACATGGAACATATGAAACGTAAAATATATTAAACATTAAAGGTTTCTGTATTAATATTATTGAATAATCAACTGACAAAGAACACAATGAATACGTCAATGACAACAGGCTAAAAGCTTAAAATGCGGGCACTGTCTACAACATAAAGAACACAATTAGTTTTGAAAATAATTTTTAATTATGATTGATATTAATGTCTATAGCAGTTGTTGTTTTATAAAGTGCTCCACTTTCTGAAATGTAATTATTTACAAAGTGTATTTCATTTGAGTGATTTCAAATTATATTTATCCAAATATTTGTAATAAGTTCTACACCTCGGTATAATTTTATGCTCAAAGCAATGTTAAGAACAAAAGAAAAAGTTTTAATCATATTTTATTATTGCGTTTCATGGTGAAAAACTTGTAGATGGCGTCAAGTTATCGACGTTACGAAATGAATTTACAAATATAAATAAAAGTTTTAGCTGAGAGCCGTTGTAATTCTGGTAAAGTGTCTAGTGACGTATAATCAAGTTTGTATTTTGGTCAGAGTGGAGGTGAATAGATTGGTCCTAGCCTATTTCGGCGACGGAACCTTGCCACTTCAATCAACCAACTCGACCAGACATTGAAAGCTGACAGCATGCCAGTGTTCTACCGCTACAACTTGTATCTTTACCATTTACACACAATATAAACAAAAGCCGATGTATGTGGGAAATTCTGTTTCTTCAAGCATAGAAATCAGTGAATACTTCTCCCCGAAAATTAACAATTAAATACTTTTCAAAAGCATAAAAACGAAAATAAAATACGGACCAAATTTAGTATCAGTGATATTCACCACTATAGAAAAAAGGACACAAAGGACAAAGATTGTAGTATAAATTGACGTTATCAATGTCAAATTTCTATTTGTGTTTCAGCCTTTTACAATGTCTGTTAGAATACTCTCGCAAACAGCATTAGCATTTATATTGATCAATTACGAGGTAAAATGTACGTGTTTTCGGTCGTCTTTGATAGTAATCGTTCAAACTTGCTACAACTTTAGGTCCTTCCGAATTTGTCCAAAGTTACAAATTACTTATCTGAGCTTATGGAGATTAGTCATAACTTCTTGGGTATTTAAATGTTCTAGGAGACATTAATCATTACAGGACATTACAAAATACGAACAGAATTTGTCTATTTTAAACTTTGTGCTTTTTCATTTTGCTAGCTGCGTTTATCCGAGTAATCACTAGTTATTCTATGTGTTTTTGTTGTAAGCAAATGTAGCAGGATATTCTGTTCTTATGATATAAAGGTTATCAGTAAGACAAATCTTGTTTTAGCAGTGAAGCAAAACAATTGCAACCTGTTTCTGTACATTGATAAATGACGTTCTCGAGTTTGACCTCGTTCTTCCATTGTTTTCGTTTCGATTTTGTGACAAATCAAACATATTTTTTTTTATATTTATGCTTTACTTTCATTTTGTTATTTGTTGCATTGAAATTACAAAATATATTTACTTTCTTTTCGTATAAAATAATAATAGAACCAAAATGACGGATTACTACATTTATTACGCAATGAAAAGCTATAAAAATAATGTATAGTCATGTTTTTATAAAGACCAGCACTATATATTTGAAGGAAAATCGTAGAATATTTAGTATTTTACATAAATTTGCTTCATTTGAATGCGTAGTTTGGATTACTTAGTGGCTATAGTTGATTAAATGATGTATGAAAATTTGGTGGAGTTTAAATAATACTCCATTTAACTTCACATAGACTCACAAACGGGAAAGTTATGAACCAGTTGCAAATTTCATATATAGTTTATACCATAATGGACGTAGCAGTCAATTTCCTAAGTTGCGACAACTCACTTTACACGTAAATTCATATTAAACATGGTCTCTACCAGTCTCTACTGTTGCCCAATAACAAAACCATGTTTGCGAACGACGGTGTATTGTTACAACGCAGCCGAGTTTGTACGATAAATTGCAAATTGTGTACCTGATCTGTAATAGCACACAGTGTTCGACTTCAGATCAACATGCATTCTGCGACCAAATACAATAATAATTGCACCGGTACAGCCACCAGTCATTTATTATTCTTACGCGAATAAATAACGACGCGATGTGTTGTTAAATGTTACATACAATATCGTTTTCCACAACCAATAAGAGTTGAAACCAAAACGTTGTACGCGAATAATTACGATTGAACAGCGGACTGCTATAAAACTTATGATGGTTCATTTTAAATTCTGCTCACATGTGTTACAGTCACCCCTGTAGCGATCAATGATTAATCGGCCAACTGAAATGTGCTTTTTTTAGTGCATTAGCAGTGGCAGTTCATGTGGAAAATTATTGCAAGACACAATAAATAAATTACACTTGGGTTTATTAATTTGTTTATATTCGTTATTGACGTGAGTGGCTAACCGATAGACGTGTGCTTCTCTGATATTTCAGTAGGGAACACAAGGGACTAATTAAATGATTCCTGTCAAAGGAGAGAATTTTAATTGAGAAATTTTACTAGAAATTCAATTTAAGTTCATGCTAACAAGCAGGCGGCAAACCGGGACACGGTAGGGATGAAAACGCAGCAGGAACTAGACGAAGAAGAAGTAAAAATACTTGGTTGTAAGTATTAGTTCAGCTCGCACTGATTACGGTTTTGTAGGGAGCAGATTTGTAGGCCAATAATCTGCTACAAATAGAGATCTCACCTACACAACGTGTGGGACTACAGTTGAATTCATAAGGATTAGAACAATTGATCCGGGAAATATTCAATTTGGATCAGGGTGTGTGTGTGTGTGTGTGTGTGTTGAAATGCTACCTGCAAAAAAAAGAGACAGAATTCAATTTCGATTTCGTTATTGAATATTTGGTTCGTTCAAAGCAAAAACGTTTGGAAATCCGATTAATACTATTCGAATCGTAAATGCATTTGCCGTTCTACATGAGACCCTACAAAAACCGCAAATCATTTTGAAATAAAATATTTTCATTTCCATATAAATTACACAAATAGACGCGTAATCTGTTTTAAACGTTTTGACATTTGTGGAAATATTGTATATTTATTTATTTGTTTTTACATTTAATTATAGAATGTAAACGTATTACGTTTTCCATGAAAGTGTATTTGTATATATGCATATATAGAAATGATGTAAACATGCAAATTTAATAGTAAATATACTCTGATCATGTGCACATGTAAGATATGCAGAGCACTGAGTAGCTTTTGTTTTATGGTTCAATGAACATATGTGGATGTACATTAATATAGCGGGAAATGTACATACGAGTATGCGCTTTGAAGCCTTTTTCTATAAGCAAAGCAAATATTTCAATCAATTCAGTGCAAGATTGAAGCTCCTTAGAGTGCAGTTTACCTTTTGTTTCTGCATATTTTCCAACACAACGCCACCTTCCGTCCTATTCTAGTAAATTCAAAATTCCACTAGCAAACATAACCTGGTGCGATTGGAAAGCAATTCGGGTCGCTTGTCGCTGTCCTCCGGTCCATCGCACTTCGATTTGTAGTTCTTCGCGCACGTTTTCGCCTGTATCGGAAACCCAGCAGTTAGTGCAGCTTACCATCAACCAATTTAGCAGCACGATTCGTTATTTACTACGGATTTCTTTTCAGCCAGGCGACATGTGCAACGGAAGAAAATAGATTAATTTACTCAGCAATCCTTTGCAACAAATTGAAACAATATAAACTACGATTAATGTTACATGATTACTGTCAATATTTACCGAAATTAAATATTTGTCCACAATGATTGTAATAAGAAATATCCTATCAAATCATATTCATAATTCTTTTTTTATCTAAAAATTAGGAATAGGAAACACAAATTAATTTCTGTTTACTTTTTCATTTGAAAGCAAATTGGATTTACTGAAATATTACATGCGTATTGACTATAACTAGAGCGTAAGAAACTGAGGATATTTTAGTTAATAAGATTTACAATTTTATGTTGGTACTGATATAAAATTGATGAACTCGTTTACATAGAGTTTTTTTATCGATAAACATTATCGTTGGAAAAAGGGTCTGGCTGGAATCACTAATGTAGTGTAATGAGGCCACGATGCAGAACGAGCGAAAGTGGATGATTGATGTAAATTTTCACCCTTTTTATGTATATAAGAGCAGCGGCCGCGTCGACTTTATTTATCACTTTAAATATCCCCTGTGCTTAGGTGCGAGAATCGGTAGTGCAGGCTGTTCCACGATCATAGTCTTGACTTCTTGATTTGTAATAATTCGTTTATTAGGGGGTGCTATAACCTAGCAATAGAAATTCTGTGAAATATTTCAATAGATAATAAGACTCAAACAAACCGCTACTTTTAAGTACGTATCGGCTTGTAACATTGCAACTTTTAGTCGCCATTGAAACATTCATAGTCCAGATGCTGGAGTAAAGATAGTTCGAAATGTGTGGTATATACTGAAAACTAACAGCAAGAACTTTGAACATTTCCTAAGCTACTAACAACGTATATAGTAATCGTACATAGCCTGTATGTTTCAGTGTACTTTGAAGTATACTTCAGTAACATACTTACGTAAATATTTCAAGTCTGTTGTAGATTTTAATGAAATAATACATAATTGATGCTTGCTGATGTAAAAGATATCAACTGGAACTGTCATTATGCGCAACATTACCATTGATTTCTTGGTATCTGAACAAGAAAAAATATGTCTCTGAAACAGGCGGGTAAAGACGAAATATTACATACAAATTTTCTCTGTGAAGTACAATTCGGGTTTAGGGTGAATTTTCTTTATTTCTGTACTCGGTATAAGTCTTATGCATTCGGCAGCGAAGCTTTTTCCCTTGATGTATAGCGGATCGTGCTATTCACTCAGTGCCTTTGTTCGAAATTTGAAAAAATCATCAACAAGGAATTATTGTATCATATTTTCCATACCCTATCCGGTGTAATTTTAATGAAAATAAAATCGCTTTCTGCTACACTGCATATTACGGCAACAATGAACCTGCAGTTGGCATTTTATTAAAGCCGTTTTTCCAGTTTTTATTTCGGATAACACAAAGCGTGTTATGAAATATTTGGTTTCTATTGAAATCAACAGATACATTTCGACGCCTAGGTTAATACCAATAAATCTCTGTAAAATCATTACTTCAAATGTTATTAAAACATACATTGTAAACTTCTAATCAATAGGGTTCCTCTCAGGTCTATAAAGAGTATAAAGTATTAGTGTATAAATAAATTTAATAACGTATCAACTTGGTGTTATCTTCCTCAGAATTACTATTTCAGCACCTATCGCCCGAAGGAGTACAAAGTCTGTAGTATAGCCAAGAAGAACAGCAGGATTAATGATCTCGTACTATTATTTTGTAAAAGTAAATACACACAAACCTAAAAGAGATGCAATTTAAAAGACGCGACAGTGAACAAAACCTTGTACATTTGTCCAAGGAATACTTAGCTTGTTAGCCTGTCATAATATTAGGTACCTTGAGACTTCGAAAGGTCAAACAGTGATAAATTTCTTCTGCAATGCCACGTTTAACGTCCCAACTAAAGTTTGGCAAAGTTAAACAATCACAGACAATTCAATATTGAAAGTCGCGAGATATGTAAATCAATGAGAAAGAAAAATAGAAGTTGCTTTTAAATAAACATCAGTACTCAATTGATCTTTGTGAGCAGCAAATATGTATTGTCGTCCATTTGCGATGTTGCAATATTATTGCGGTTTCGTTAATACTTAATGATTAAGTGCAAATGTTGTGTGTGGTTTAGTGAAGGAAACAAGTTTAAATTAATTGTTCATATCTCCTGGCATAATGTGAACTAATCCAGGATTCTGCTGGGATTACAAACGGACATACATTTACGTATAACTTGTATTATTCCGTAGACACATGAGTTAGTAAACATTTAATACAATTCATTCCCATATCCCTCCGTTTAGATTCTGAAAATTCATGGAAATATACGAAATGGCTTTAAGCACGCTGAAGATGACAAAAAATAGATCCAAAGAAAGCAAGTGTTTGTCTTTTGAATTGAATATGGAACTTTTAAGTTTTTTTTTTTTTAAATCAAACCGAAAAAACTGTTGAAAACGAGCAGTAAAAGAATTTTCATGCATTTAGTTAGAAAACCACAGCTAAAAGTTTAGATTCTTTTTCTTCAGATAATTAATACTGTTGATCAAATAAAAAACGCTTTTCATATATTCTTCTTATTGAAGTAATAAAACTTTATTTCTGCTAAAGTGAACATTTATTTACTTGTCAGGAATTTTTTATATTATGTCTGCACAGCTTAATATTTTGAAAAAATATGAGAATTAAAAATTCTTGAAAATGTTTACATTCTCCACAATGTATAAGGAATGTAAATAATTGTCTACGCGGTAAAAATGTGTAGAAAATCTTGTGAAAATTCGGCCATACATACGAACAATGGAAACAAAAGAAATCCAGACAAAAAAAATTGGTGCGGTGTAATAGCTTTTCCGGATTTGCTTCCGTTGTGGTTTCTTGCATAATTCAAAACTTGCCCAATCCCTTATACATTTATATAACAGTAATTTGAATTTTAATGGATTTTTGATTCTTGAAGACTTAGATTTTAGGCTGTCTGTATAAAAACCTTACAGTTCTTGTTCTTTGTTGAGAGTAGGAGAGGGAAATGCAAATTTACAAACAGTAGAGGCGTACAAAAAAAAATTATCGATATTTGAACTTGAGATTAAAAACCGTTGTGTTTTGAGCTCCTAAAATCAATTAGTCTCACATATCTTTTCTGCGCATATTTTAAAATGCACCTATCTTTCAACGACAATTTCTTGTAATACGTGATAATATATTTGCATGTTGCACTAGAAAATGTACATGGTATTTATTGAACGGCAACAAATCTATTACTGATAGCTCAGAATGTACTTCAGCCCAAGAAGTATCGCAAACACTGTACCGCGAATCTATATTTACTATTTGAAGTCTCACGTCCACTGCAGTCCAAACTAATATCTGAATCAAACATAGAACCCAACATCGTTTTCATAGTAAATAAATATTTGAAGCCAGAACAAGCTTTCAAATAGACAGATACAGTATCAACTTTTCGATATACTATATAGAAATTAAATAATTAAAAAATAAAAACAAACAAATCGTTTTTTTAACAGTGTTTATTGTCAAGCGAATGACTTCAGTTGTGACTGAATCGTATAATATATTTCATTTAGTGGTTTTCTCATTGAGAAAAATTGAAATATTTCCATATTTATTCGAATTGTTCTGTGCAGCACCAATAATATGTTCATAAAACGATTACAATCTGTGGGAGAGCTGGAAGCATCCAAATGTGATAATACTAGTTTAAAATTAATTCATTATCGTTGGATTAGGTTGGCCACGGCCAGTTTGGCCGGCTGGTTGCGGTATGCAATTTGAATTCTGACGGAAACAATCAATTTAGATGTAAATTTAAGGCCTGTCGGTTTGTTGGTTGCAAACCGCGCGAACCTAACAATACAGCAACGATGAATCGCTAAGCTTCTAAAGCAAACAGATGCTCTACGTCCAGTACGTAGGATGACCCTTCTACTGGGAAATTGCATATAAACTGTTAGTACTGCTCAAGTATCAGTCATTATTTCCTTCCAAGCTTTTACTACCAACCCATCAACATTTATAAATCATAAAACAAGCCGAAAATGCAAACCCGTATGCTATAAATGTCGGTCATACGATAGACGTTATATTTTTAATTGATTTTATCGACTACCCTACCCTACACTACCCTTTATCCTGTCAAGACAACTACCTGTGGTAGAAATCGATAACCTTTACTAGACCCCCATAGTTTACTAACTGAAGGAATGTTAAATTACACAACATAGTTCTGAAGATCACCATGAACTAAACTCTTTACCACCATCTATTATCATTTTAACGAACTATTCGCACCTTTGTGGTACACTCAAGCGTGGAAAATTGCTGTTCGCTGTGAAATTATTTTCATCAATATCAAATTTTTGGTATTTGGTTTCTAAAACTAAATTATTTGACGTTTGCAGCAATAGTCGTTTTGAGTAATGCAACAACTTAATGCCAAACACGACAATGTCACTTCAAATTAAAGAGCTCTTTACTAAAAACATCTGCAGCTAATTTAATAATAGAAGCGGAGACAATCTTTCATTTTAGTCTGTGTTAATGGCATTATAGCAGAGACTTGTTACTAAATATACTTGTCACTAACACGTATTATGCAAAATGTTCTTCCGTGTAAATCAAGACCATGAAATGTACAAGATTTGTATCCGTAACTTTTACATGACAAATTATTATGTACCATGCTAGTGACAATTTAATTGTGTATTTTTAGTTATGATCTATTACACATTATTTTCATAGATATTTTGTACATATTTCATGTTCTACAGTGATATGTGTGCTTAGTTTAAATTTTTTTTGGGATTCTAGTCAGAGGGTTAAAAGCAGAACATAAATAAAGAAGCACTCAGGTAAAGGTTATGTAATATGAATGTATGATATAGATTCAGGCCTACGCCTATATTTATGCTAGAAGCACCATAATTTATTTGTATATTTCAATGTTTAAAAACGTTATAAATAATGTCGATAAAAATACTTCAGTATATAAATATTAAATGAATAAATTTCGTTTCAAAGTATTGTGATTTCGTATATTGTACAGCAAATTTTAGGTGTAAACAAAGAAGGAAATGTTTTCAATTTTTCCTAATATTTGAATGTGCCAGTTGGTGTTTGTTCTCTTCTGTCCGAGATTTTCAGTTGGAGTTTTCCAAATCACTGGAATGATATGCGTCACGTTACAAGGATATACGGTACTCTATTCGTTGAACCAACTTGCTGCTTGACCGGTCCCTTTCTACTTGTCATTTCAGCCTCAAGTAATAGTGTATTTTATTTTTATATATATATATATATATATATACTCGTAAACATATGCATCTTCTTTTCACATTTAATCTGATCAGACATATGTTATAGTGATATGTGTACTGTAATGTATAAAATAGATACATTTGATTGAATTTTTGAAGTGTGAATTTAATTAAGTACTTACTGACATATTCTGTATCATTCTGGGCCGGTACATAATAAGCGCATTAAACTACTTTGTTATACAAAATATACATTTTACATATATATGTTTGGAGGCAACTGACATGTACAAGAGATATAATTCTCCTTTGCATGATTTCTACGGAACATGGACTTGTTATGGATTTGCAATTGTCATTGTCAGACACCGTTTGACGGAAATTCTCTCTGTAATTCAATTTTCAGTTGATCGATTGCGGATTTCAATCAATAGCGAATGTCAGCAGTTAGATTTGCGGCATTAGAACACAAGTAGTCTGTCTACGATTACGAGAACTGGATACTGAGATTGTCATTATAATCTCTAATAATGTCTAAATTAATTAATTGTGCCAAGATAATATTGTAGTAAGTTAAACTGGCACACTTGCCTTTATCTCTTTAGAAACTGGAACTGTATGAACTGCGTACAAATATAAATTATTGATCTTGAATATATTGATAACTAGTGTGAATTAGAGCGTTGTTTTCACGACGTTGATCACTTTGACATAATGCAAATCTTGTTACACTTCAGTTGAAATGCTGCCAGACACATATGTAGATATTTGTGAAATTACATGTAACTAAACATATGTAAATGTTGTTAGTAAATCTATTAATTTACTGTAAGTGATTTAAAATAAATGTATGGTACCCAATTCAACAAAATAACAATTTTCTAACAGGAACTATAGAACATGTTTACAAACTAAACATATGTAACTGAAATAATTGCCTCTGAAACTAACTCCAACATTTTGAATCCTCTGAAACGTTAGATCATATTTTATTTGTTAAAAAAGAAATACTGATCATTCAAGCATATAACTACTATTTTTTTAATGTTCAGGTATGAATTGATTTAAAATTAGGTAATGCAGTAATTGGATCATTTATAAATTAGCTTCGTTCTTTTTTCTTTCTTTTTTCTTTCCAATTATAAAGAATATAGTAGACTGTAAAAATGCAAGCATTCAAAAGATTTGTTCAAATTCTACAGAAATATTTTTTATATTATAGAAAATTGAGTAAATTTTTTTATTAGTTTAGCTTTTTATTTCTTCCTTATGATCCAAAGATTCTTCTATATTAATAGAAAGTATGTTGACGCAGATGGATTCCTGGTAGGGAAATAATTTAAACATGACGTAAATGTCTACAGATTATAGTAAAGTATTTTTGCGGTATCAAGGCGTATATTCACAAAAAATACCCCCGTAGCAAAGGATATATTAGCACCTCCATTACCGTACGCAACACACATTTTCTTAATACATATTTATAAAAGCTTCTGGACGCGTAGGCTTCATAATGGAATCCTGATCTCCAAACGAGATGAACTAACAGCGAATGTGAACTGCTCATGAAATGTTAAACGGTGCCAGAGAAAACAAGGTAAATGTCTGTCAGCAACGTGATGTGAGCATTAGAAAGCACTCCGTGAAACGATTCTCAAAGAGATACTCAAACCGAAAAACCTTATTAGCAGGAAAGCGAAGCTCAGTGTGCAGAAAATATATTCCGAGAACCAAGACTTGATTAGTTGTTTACTATTTATGGAAAATATACTTTTCTGTTATGGAACAACAAGGAAAAAATAGGTTAAGCGACATGTCAGAACGGTTTGCTCGTCTCTGACACTCAAAGAGGACGCAAAACTTATAGAGATTGAAGCAAAAAAAAAACTAATAAACACACTGATAATACAAATATTCACTTTCATTTTGAGCAGAAACTGAATAATAAGGGGTAAACAACTGACAACATTAATGGATATTGAAATAGAATTCTGAAAAATTAAATTATGTACGCTCGCAAAAATTTTATTAACGATGTTTCAATCTAAACGTATCATGTTTGCTACGTATTTTGATTTCACTGTACATCGTCAAATTTGAATAGCACGCATGACAAACTGGATTAGTGAACAAAAATAATTTACTTTTACATTACTTCGTTATACATATCAATAGAAATTAATTAACATTAATGATGATATTATTAATAACAGATATTTGGAACTGGATATCAAATATTGCAAACCAGCACATTGTATTTTATCCAACCACAGGTATTCTGCCAATTATATTTGACCATATTCAATGCAGTATAATTATATTATAATAATTATCTCACATATTTCGCTGAAACATTACATTTTCACAAGATTGAGAGAGATAGAATTATTGTTTTAGACAGTGAATAGTTTTATTTATTCGTTCATTTATCGATGTAGGTACTCTTTGTTTAGAGATAAAAGGTGATATTTATTTTCACGAAACTAAAATCTTATGTGAACGTGACGTTGTACACGCCGTATCATTTGGAATTGATCCCATATTTTCGGGCTGGCCGGATGATGAAATGGAGTTCTAAGTCACTGATACTCGTATACCGAGAGGGTATAAAAACACTGTTTACGAGCCATCGAAATTTACCTTGGAACCTTAGATGCCCGTAGACTTCGTTGTGTTTGATACCCCATTGCCGTGTATTCTGGTAAAAGCTTCCACGGAGTAAAGCACCATTCACACCAGTGCTCGCAAAATTTCCTACACCACGTTTTTTTTTTTAATGATATAAACATACTTCCTAAATTGCCAAGCTTATAAGTCGGAAAATAAAACGAAGAGCCGTGAAATAAATTTGGAAAAATTAAAATTCATTCTTTCCTTTGCAAATAAATTTCTCATTTAGCTTCTGTTTGTTTCTCTAATTGCGTTTATTTTAGAAACAAATTGTAATTTCCGATGTATTTGCATTGACAAGTAATATTTTCTTGTATGTCATTTCAGTTGGAAAAATGTTTATTTTTCATTTTGCTAATGCTCTTTCTTCCGATCTTCTCACGTGTAACATCAGTTTGAAACTGTTTGTTTTTTGGGAGACATACATTGAAACAATATATCAATAAAAATATACATTTAAAGAAAAAAATATAAAACTTTTTTGTTAAATTAAAATCAAGTAAAATATTAGATTATAATATATCAAATATTAAACGGACATCTGATACAAAAATTTGTAAACTAGATACATGTTTTACCTGGTATATTTGTGAAACATAAAACAGTTTTATTACACTTTTAATTTTTACGTGAAATGCAAACACTATTGTACATATATTCCAGAAGGTTTCATTGTTTAAAAAACGGCAAAACAAATCAGTTTGTTCACACACACAAAATCACAAAGGAACTTTGGAATAATTCAACAGTACCAGTACACATATAATACTGGTGGTTTGTATTCCTGTATATTAATATTAAACAATGAATTTATATTGCGTAGTAGGTATAGCCGTGAAAACTGACAATAATAATGAATATACGAAATGTGAAGAGGTGTGAAACACAGAAGAATTAAGATAAACAATGAAACGCTTCTTGTAACATTTCGGAACACAAGTAAATGTAAGTTTTATCTGTATAAATACCAATTAATTCTGAAATGGAAATGAAACGTATTCATGCGGAAAGCAAACATTGTTTGCAAATATTTGCACAATAATTGATCACAATCAATTAATTAACACATCGTGGTTATTATTGTTGGATTTCGGTAACAAAAAGTTTATACTTTCAGTTCATATATCCTTGTTTTCATTATTTAAAATAGATGAATTCACTTTTGATGTTCTCTTATAGGAATATTAAAAACTCCCAATACTTGTAAGTCCGATGTTGTGTTAGTATTTTCTTTGACAGTTCTAAGTTCAATATTAACTAATATACTACGAATTACTAAATGTTTCTACTAGATTTCACACTTTTGCTATACAAATGCTATAAAAATATATAATAACCAACAGTCTTGTCTATATTCGGATGTCAGTTGAGCAGTTTACGATCCTAATAACACAATAACCTAAATCAAGTCTATCTGCTAGAGATCCTGTTGATTTCCTTCAGTATCCCGTAAAAGTGTGCCCACGCTTCTACCATTCGTGACTACAACGATATTTCCTCAGTCGTGTTGTATCTGTAGCAACGTTTGTCACGTTTTTTCGTGTTTACATTTTTGTTTTTCAATTACAGCCAATGAACAATATACTCGTGTTAATCAGAACACTCATAATTGTCTTTAGAAAATAAAGGATTCAGTTACAAGATTCTTACAAATTATTCTTTCAGTGATTAATCCTTTTAAACCTAAAATGGATATTACAGAGACATATCACGATGGTTCTAAACGTAAGTTTGATGTAATTCCCTACTTGTCTATTCAATGTATCTGTTTTTCCATTAATTCGACCAAATTTTAATAAAAGAGTACTTCATTGAAATAAAACAAATCATTAAAAACTATATTCGATATTGGAGTAGCATATTTAACAAATATACAAATACAATATATTTGACTAAGTTTTAATTAAAATTTATATTAACTTTTCAGACTTAATAATTAAAATAGTTTTCCGTGTGGCATTGAAATTGTGGTAATGTCATTAGTATTTAAATCCGTTATACATCGTTGCAAGATAAATAAACGATATTAATTTACATATCAGAAAATGCACGCGCGCTCTTCATATTTGTTTAAGACATCTGACAAAGAATAAATTGAAACTAATATAGAATAAAATTTTCACATGTATATTCCCGCAATGGATATGCACATGTAGCATATGAAACATATGAGTGTAATCTCGCGTGTTTCCATGGTAATTTTACGTTCGTGTTATGCAAGTTGCCAGCTCATGAGAGTGTCAAGTGGTCTCATGTAATGTATTAGCTGCAACATGCATGCCATTTGCAGCAGAGACATTTTCACACTTGCTGCAAGTGTTAACTGAGTTGCAGTTGGGAAATAGTCTCTAAATTATGTTGCTTTTAGCCCGTACATTTCTCAGTACTCCCTCCAGTGCTACAGAAAGCAATTTATAAACAAACATGCTCAGAAGAAAATTCTACTCAAACATGACATTATCATGCTGTGCTGTGAAGTTATATACATATTTTTAATTAAAAACGTATATTTCACAAATCCGAGTATTATTTTTCAAAGGAAGCTAAACAAAATTCATCAAGTAATAACGTAGGTATTTTTGACAGTTTGATTATATTGTAATAGTATATTTTTACAAAAAAAATAATAAATCATGTTCTTAATGGAATATTAATATATGAGCTTTATTTAAGAATGTATTTTTTAAAGAATTGGACGCAATTCAAAGGACTCTTCAGTATTTTGCCAGCTTTCATTATCGAAAAAAAAGTCTAATTATCCAATGAGCTTCTTTGGGTTCCTTACAATAACAAGAATCAAGAGAACACATGCACTTTATTCTTTTATAGTTAATAAGATTAAAACCATAGAACGAGGTACAGAAAACTGTCTTACATTACTGTTGAGGTAAAACGTAGGGTAGGGTAAAAATAATAAAAGTTATTTAAAGTCTGAAAAATAAATGTACGAATTATGTCAGGAACAGGAGCAATTAATCAAAGGAATTAAATATAATGGTGTTCCACCAAGGGACAAAATTATATAGCGCTTTCAGAGAGTGTAAAGTTGTTGATTACAAAAACTTGTGCAACTTGTGCGTGCAAATTTCCATCATTTACAACTAGCAAAATATTACCACAGCAAAATAAAATTATTTCAAGCGCGATTGTTTTATGTAAAAATCATGACAGTTTTGTAAAACATACAAAGTAATTTGTTGCAAATTTACACATTAACCATCAATCAATAATACAATATGTGCCATTGTTAACAACATAATTTAGTAATCCAGAATAATCTCTGTGCTTTACAAATATTGTGGGAATATACGTACTGTTGTACGAATTCTAAACGGTGTAACAAGTATTTTAACCAATGACCTGACACCACGTTTCATCCAAAATACTCGTTTGTGCGTAATTTAAATATCAAACATACAAATAAATTGCTCTAGCGATGGTATTTTATTTTAAACTGACTTAATTGGTATTCTCACTGACCTGTAAATTTCTTTGAACTACCTTTTCAAATGTCATCAGTTAAATTAATAGTTAATAAACAGTGTATTTAGTTATAAGTAACTAGAATAAATTACCACCAGTTCTGCTAGACTTTTTTACGTTTATAGTATTAAAATAGTATTGCATAAATTGCATTTTAACATATTATCTACGTCATTCATTGCGGAATTACGCGTACAAATTAATTTATGAAGAAAATATCGAGTTTTTAAATTACTCGAGAGTTTACAGAGGAAGAAAAAACGCATTTGTCTTCATCAAGAAAATAAATTTTAATTCCATGCTTATTATGGTTGTACAACTTAATTTCGGTAGATAATTTACGACTAAATGTAATATTTAGCATATAAATTGTATTTTTAAACTTCGGCTATGAAAAACAACTTTTATCACTGGCTTATTCTCGTTGCACTCTAGATTTCCCTGATGAGCATAATTCAGTCTTCTGAAGTACTCCTAATTAGTTTGAAGATATTTTCTCCTCAAATCTAATAAACTATCTAAGTAATGTATATTATAGGATAAATAATTTCACTGAAATTTTTTACTAATTTTAGAGATCAGAATGAATCTGTTACAAAACTAATTTGATTTTAAATTCACTTAAACAAAACTATTTCTGATTAAAACAATTTGATGAACATTATAAATGAAACCAGAATCAGCCAGTTGATTATCAACTGATACAATCAAGAACAGGATGAATCCATTCTAGAATCATGTGTGAAATATATCTATTTAAAATCTACCAACAGCTGTCCTGCAAAAAAATTAATCAAATGGGAAATTTTTAATAATATCATGTATTTCTCAACTGATTTCATTAACGAGGATTTAGATTTGAAGCGGATATAATTGAACTTAAAATTAAACAAATTGACTAGATTCATACATGCGAAACCAAACACGTACCAATTTAATTAATTTAATGATTATGTAAATGTAATTACATTCTGTACATCGTATTTTGTATATAAAATATCTTTTGCAATTTTAGTCTTCATATAATTAGTTTGAAATTGATTAAGATCCTACAATTTATTTGTCTAGCCGAAGCCTACTTTGCTGATAGTATTATTTTTCTATTGAGTGATTTCCTCTGCTAATAGATGGTCATCCATTCAAAGCAATCCCTTGTGAAGGTCCTGCACATTCCACAGATAAAATATTTAGGTTAAATTGTGGATAAATTGCATTCTTGCCATGCTTACGTCGGTCGTCAATCAATATCTTATCTTCTGTCTAAAAACACATCAATCTACAGTATTTAAAATTTGTATCTAATTTACTTATTCTTTTTTTCATATATCGTTCTATATTTTTTTTGTATAAGCACGTAATACCCTCTAGTGAATTTAGTACGTTTTATTTGTGGAAAGATCAAAGCTTGAATTTAAATGGCTATCTTTGTAAAACTACTCATGCATACGTATATGTTCCCATGTGCTCTCTTGGTGTTCTTGCTAGGATCTATGTATTTTAATCGAAATATCAAATACATTTCGTGCTGTATTTATAACGTTTAGCGATTGCGATATACTATTTATATTTCTATGTGTACAATTCACTTAATTGTTGATGCCTTGTTGTATAAAAATACTGCGGGAATATGGAAATAATAAACGAAAAATGATCTTTCTTAATGAAACATACATTTTTCAGTACACGTTTCACCAAGGGCATTGAAAATCACAAAAAGGGTAACCTAGTTCCTGAGAGTATTAATCCATGTATTCTCTTCACGTCCTCTCGTGAGCACCCTCATCCTTCCTACACTGTAATTTTTCACATCGAAGTTTCCGATATCACCCGTAATATGAAATACTCTAGTCGATTTAGTAAATCGTTAATTAATCATTACTTGTACCAATCTTTATGATTCGTATGTAATAAAAAATTGACTAAGAATGTATGAAATAAAAAGGGAAACTCATATTCAACTACAGACGTTAATGTTTCTTAATTATGTATAATGTGAAAGTATTCACTTCAATATTTAATGTTTAACTTAAAACAAAATTTAAAAAAAATTCAAAATGTATAAAAGAATATGTTATATAAAACTTTTCGTAACTGTCACATGTCATAAAAATGCCAGGCAGCAATATTTAAATTTAAACAAAATTCAGCACGCTAATATTTAGATTGACAGCTTGTCATTAACACGTAAAAATATGCCGATATAGCACGCTAAAAATACGAACATTTATTTAGACAGTAACATCGATATGCTCGTATTTTCATGACAGAGTGCTATCATTGAAATTAGATTTAAAAAACAGTACTTGAACTGTTCTTCGACTTTTTAATTTAGTGGAAGAAAATGCTGGCCAAGTTTACAAAGTAACTATCATAGCTCACGAGTTAAACTGGGCGTAAAATAAGCTTATACCTTTCTCTCTAGTTTACCGTCCCCTATAATCTAGCAGGTTTTCGAAGGACTTGCCACATTTCGGACATAACGATGAAAGTGTTCATGGATGGTGTATAACAGCGTACATTTGACAGATGTGGAATTGACGTAGTCATTTATTTAAAACTTGTATGATTTCTATAATATTACGATCGTTATATAACTGCGTCTTCAATGAACTATAAACAAACAAACTTAAATATGTAAACACAAGAAGTTGTGTTAACGTGCATGATATTTGCACATAACCTTTCTCTTCTGCTTGTTTATGCTTGGTCAACTGTACATATTTACACTATCATAATGTGAATTATTTATTATATTAATTTAAATTCGGTTGAATATACCAACGCATATAATTCTTTGACATTTGCTATTATTTTCACGTATCTAATAATATAGATTTACAATTTAAAACGCATTAACTAATCTTTATTATAGAATGTTACTGTTACCGAATTACATATTATATTTGATATTTTATTCAGCACACTATTGCTACTTATTTTACATAAAATAATATAGGAGAATAGAAATGCAAATGAACTGTCAGAGAATGCATAATATTGATAACTGTAACTCAATTTGTTCAAAACTATTTGAAACAATGTAGGTTATTCTGCTTGCCTAAGCAGAAATTTCAAGTTTTATTATATAGTTATTAGCATACTTTATGACCTTCAAAGGGCAACATTATCTCAAGGATGTAATAAATAAAACAAGTTTAAATTTCCCGTGGAACACGGTTTATTATATTTTTCTTTTTTCAGGCCACTCACCTAAGATGAAGAAGCATATTGTACTAAATATGGAGACCACTTAAGAATGGATCTGAACATCTTTATGGATCCTACCGAATTTATGGTAAGCAACATCATATTCAATACATCTTTGGTGAAATTTCTAAACTACTGCTGATAATTATTCATACCGTTGCATTTGTAACGGTTATAACGGCATTTATATTATATAGTCGAACTCGGTAGTAAATTATAATGTTTTCCTTCGAATCAATATGCCTACGAACTTTGGAAATACAATAATTGTGAGTGGTCGTTAATCAGATCGCGCTAGGAAGTCGCATCTTTGTTAGACGACTCTTCCGGAAATAATAATTTAAATGGCAAATGCAGCCGTCTGAGATCGCGACGGATAATTCAGATCTTCAGTCACGTAGTTTAAAAGTTGCGTCGGAGATCGTTGCGTATAGGAACTCATTAGAATATGAATGAAACGGAAGGAAGGGTAGATTATTACATTACAAATTTACAACACTAGTTGTTGCCTCCAAATTTGCACGCTTGGATTTGCATATCACCCGCTTGAATGATGGTTGTCATTGTTATCTGCAGATTACTGCAGAACTCCTGTAACTATTGTGATCTGGCCTATTTGATAACGCCACCGTACAACGCAGTTATAAACGGAATCATGTCAAGTGTACAACCAGGTTATTCAAAATTATATGGTCACCAAACCAGGTCGAGTTACCCAGAACTCTTCCCAAAATAAACTACACGATATAATTCCCTGAATGTTGTACATATTAGTATCTATCGTAATTAAATTTGAACCATTTCCGTGCGACCATCCATTGAAAACATTTCCGTCTCTTTCAATTTGTTTCTTTCCGTAATCAAATCGGAAACCAAACATCCTTTTTCTTCCATCCCAACTGTTGTTGTTAGCGCACCATTCTCTTTTCCTTGTCCGAATGACAACAAACGAAGCAGTATTCATTTTCAATTAAATTAGTTGTCAATTTAATTAAAACTTAAATTATTATTTGCATATTTCACGGTTTGGATCGCGAGGACAACATTGTATTAGTACGTATCGAGTTCGTTTCTTCTTCTGTTTTTCTTCCTCTATCTCCGTGATGCATAGTTGGCCATAAAAAAGAATCTCTAGAGTGTCTCTGCTCTTGCAAACACTGTCAGCAAAGTCTACTAAATCTTTTCGCTTGATTGATAACTTTATATTGTACTTACTGTTTCTTCCATTCCTTTGTTTTGTTCTTCCTTTTATTTCTAGCCGGTTATTAATTATATTAATTTACTTCAATGGTTCACCATCATTCCAGAATATAAATTGAACTGCTGGAAGAACACTTTCAGTTCTCTCTTTTGTGCAAATTCATTTTCAAGCAGCTCTTTGATACAACATATTGTTAGCAATTTATATTATCCACATGTTGATGAAATGCCAAAATGGTTCTTTATTAATTATTCCATTCCTCATTTCCATTATTAAATTTTACAGTAGCCTAACTTATCAAGTGAATAATAATGAATATTTGCGATCGATATAACGTGACTTATTTCTTGTTTCTAGATTTCTCACGTGCCTGTATGCAAATCCTATAAACGTCTTTGCTTGTTACCCTCAGGTGTCTGCGATCCCGGCTAATGTAAGACAAACACACTTAAGGCCTTATAGAATCGGAGTGCCATAGGATAGATTTAACATTTCCTTCCAATAGACTAGTAAAAGCACGCATACATGCTACTAATCTAGTAAAATTGTAAATACACAGGCTTTTCCTGCTAATAGAACGAAAATCTCTTCACGAATATATATATATATATATATATATATATATATATATATATATAAATATATAAAACAAATTTTCTTATTTCTCAAATTTAACGGCAATTGATCATTTTTGAATAGGAATTAGTACTATCCGTTTTAATATTTAAAATAATATTTAGAATATTACAACAGTAGAATATTTTATTGAATAAATACTGCAGTTACAAACAAATGGGTAGATTTTTGAATTTGTTTTGTTTTATAAATACGATATATTTATTTATCAGATAATGCGTATGCTAAAAAATCATGTTTTCATTGTATTAAATTAAATTATTTCGGTTGCATATTATTCTATGCAACGTTTGCATTCATGTTTGCAATACATACTATAGAATGTTATATTTTTATTAAGCTAATGATTAACAATACAATTCATTCAATAGATAAAACAAATAACAGAAACAATGTTCAACACTTTGAGCAATTATAGAAATGTTTGTACTATCAATTCAATGGAATTCCGAACATATTTAATAGAATAGCATAACAAATTGAAATTTCGCAATTGAATACATTTTAGCTAGAATTTCATTAAAGAAACTACCTATTTTCACAATTCAAAATCATTATTTGGCACAAAGTTTGACATTTCAAATCACATATTTTTTTATTAATTATTCAAAATAGAAGTAAACTGGTTAGAATATATTTCTCATGCATATAGAGATGTATAAGAATTATTTATAATTATATTTGGCACGTAATATATTTGTATTATATTCGTATAGGAATACTACTTCCTTTGTTTAATATATTCATAACAATTAGTTACTCAAATTCTCTTAAAACAATTGCTGCCAAATCTCAAGTAAAATCTGTGACGCACAGACTGAATTTGCAAACGGAAACAGAGTTAGCTGAATAATATGTATGCGAAGATACAAACAGAATCAAAAGTGTTTTCTCGTGCTCGACAATCTACATATTTGTATATTAGTTTCAGTAAGATATGCTTAACCTGTAACAAACCTTGCAGCAACATGAACCTAACATTTTCCACTTGATCTTGTAGTTCGTAACCAGACTATAATAAATTTCCACAGTGACCGGAAAACCAAAGTGATATCCATTATTTTCCTAACATCAGACCAAGTCAATGTTCACAGTGAAACATTGATTTTCTTCGATATAATTCAATGTTACAAACGGTTCCATATACTCTTATGGCCGACAATTAACGGTAAATATCAAATGATTTTAATATTCATTGACACAAGAGCGTAAAAACGTTTTTAAATGGTTTCGTGCATTCGTTTTCATTCATTTCGGCTTAGCTTGAAATTTAATCGGATTTGAATTACGAAGAGCATTTATGCGGTTCACAAAGAAGTGAATATTGTAGGCTTCCATTTATGCGATGTTATAGAACTCGCAGACTGAATATACGTATGTTCTATACAGTAAGACGAAACTAGAAAATATCGAAATAAAATGAAGTAATTATTATGTCACGATGTATTTATTTGGCATTCAATCAACCGCAAATAATCATTTTGCTTAGCATCAACTGCGCAGCTATATGATTACTTATTTTCACAAGAATCTATAAACCATATCTACAAATTATACCCCAAGATACTAGTTTAATTTGAATGAATATCTCCAGTTTATTTTCGTGTTAATATTCAGTGTAAAACGTTTCTGCTTATTGTCTTTCTAACTAAATTTTCTGCACATTTACTTGCGCTTGCTTACTAAAACCATTGTTAAATCATCATTCGAATCACATACACATAGAATCCAGTGAGATTTGTATGTTACGTATCCAGGTTGCAGGGCTATTATAGCCTTAGGTACCGTTGAATTCACGCCTGCTTTCACTGTTGTTTACTCATCAAATAGAGAAGTATTCCTGCTGAGTTGATTTATTTTGTATTTGTTCGGTGTCCTCCATTGATCATTCCGTCAGCTCCAAGGTGAGATCCCAACTCACCCAGAGTACACTTGGGAGAGCGGAGTCTCTCATTGCAACACCGTCATCCTGATCTTTTATACATAGGCCAACAGTCTATAATATTTACAAGACTATGTACATAAACGACAAAAAAGTTAGCAGTATTTATTATTATTCACTTAACTTGTCCACTGTTGGGGACTCAAGACCATGAGACACCCCTTCTTCCAAATGAGCAATTGTAAAAGGTGCTGCATTCGCATTAAAATAATGAACAAATGATTGTCACGGAATTAATTTGAAAACAAAAGAAAAACCTCTTTCGCTGGATTAATAAGTCTGTCTCATTTAAACTAATAACAGCAATACGGAAAATTAAATTACAGTGATCTTAAAGAGATTAAAGAAGAACAACAGAAATCAAAGTTTCACTTAACAAAATTGGTTCTTCGCCATTGTACATCCTCGTCAGGATCTTTTGTTTGAAACAGCTAATATGATTTTCGTATCAAACCGGAAACCTTGACACATTTCATTAAAGTCATTCTCAGTCAAAGTTTTATTACGGTTTTTAATAAGCTTCTTAAAATATTTATAATACAGTTATATAGACTGAAGAATTACATAACCATAACATAATTATAATACATTATGAAATAGTAATTTACAGGGCAGCTTAGATATCTTGTTTCTTTTTCCGAAGTGACGTATCATCCAGGCTGGTTTGCTAAAAATACTAGGTTTATGAGAGAAACAACTTTGATTGACATTTTTCTGTTGACAAAGTAACAATTAACTTTAAGGTCGTTGAAGGAACTAGTTTGTTAATCCTTGCGGAAACAGTCAAGCAAGCACTGGAACTCTTGAAACTTGCCACGCACAACGTTCGATCTTGTAAGCTTCAAAAGTTTAATGGCAAAGATTGTGTTTTTCTTTCCTAACGGATTCTAATCTCCAGGGACCAAAGTAAACTTCGTACTCTCACAGTTTTGTAAGAATTACGGTTACGTGTCTAATTTTATCTAAATCAACAAATTAAAACAAGATCAACTTTTACACTTCAGTGTAATTCAAATTTGATTCCATCAAATCAAATCATGAACTCGACAAAGAAAATGAATTAGCCTCGAAGTACAAAAAAAAAACTTTAAATAAAAATAAATTATTTTGAAAAATCGTATTTCACATCTCTCGTAGTCACTATCTTTCCAGCTTGCAAGATTATATAGTTATAAGTACCAAAATGAGCCATTTTCATAAAAGTAACACGTTGATTCAAATTAAAAAGGTGCTGCTTTAAAGGAACAAATGCTGACACTTGCATATCAGATAATCTTCTTTAACGCGAGACACATAATTTTGTTTTATTAGATTTTTTTAGTGCTGAACTAAAAGTTTTATGACAATGTAATCATGCTGTAGTTTCAGCATGATAACATATAAAAACAAGCTGATATAGAACATGAAAAAAACGTTAATGATGTAATGAAATTATTAAATATGGATGAATATGCATTTTAATATTAATGCTCATATAAAAGTACGTTTAATAGTTTAACATTATGCCAACGTAATGCACTTTATTATGATATTTAATTTTTTATTCTTTTAGCTCAGTATTTTTTAAGATTCTAGTGATTACTCTGCTCCTATTAATATTTAAACAGTAAACGTCATTATCACCATATTGTATAAGGAAATTGATTATTCGTTGATAGACAAATGATGTTAATTATTGTCCAGGTGCTTAACAACGAAACGGACAGCAGCAATTCCGAGAGCGATGGCGAGGAAAAACGGGATCCGGTGACGGTTATGTCCATACTGCTCGTAGGTGAGTACACAATCATTATCGTTAAAGGTGTTTCGTTAGATTAAATAAATTGGGCTATTTTGGATACCATAGCGATTCACTTGGAATGCCATTTTATGTAACAATAATACTAATAAATCGTGTGAGATATCTTTGCTGCTGTTTAGAAGTTTCATATCGTTATGTGAATAGATAATAGATCCCTTTTTGATTGCTGATAAATGTAAGTAATCTTTGCCACCTTTTTTACAGGAACATTTCTATCGTTATTGATCTTCCTTTCCGTGGCTGGCAATATCCTGGTGTGCGTGGCAATCTACACTGACCGTGGGCTTCGGAGGATAGGAAATCTTTTCCTAGCATCACTAGCAATTGCAGATCTCTTTGTGGCGTCTCTAGTTATGACGTTTGCAGGTGTGAACGATCTTCTGGGGTACTGGGTGTTCGGAGCACAGTTCTGTGATACCTGGGTCGCGTTCGATGTCATGTGTTCGACGGCCAGTATCCTGAATCTTTGTGCTATTTCACTTGATCGCTATATACATATCAAAGATCCTTTAAGGCAAGTACGCTTAATGTTGCTAAGTTAAAATAAAATGTTTACTTTACACATAGAATACATATCTATGTTTCATAAATAAAATACAATTTGACCTGTACATGTAAATACTGTTTGGTTTAGGTACGGACGCTGGGTTACAAGGCGAGTGGCTGTTATAACAATTGCCACAATTTGGCTCCTTGCAGCACTTATTTCTTTCGTTCCGATCTCTCTGGGTCTACACCGACCACCTCAGCCACTCGTTTACTTCGATGGCGGAAAGAACTACCCCACGTGCGCTTTGGACCTTACGCCCAGCTACGCCGTAATTTCCAGTTGCATATCATTCTACGTACCTTGCATTGTAATGATAGGTAAACAATGTCTGTATTAACTAAATGTTTTAATTCAATTTACAACTCATCCACTGCAGTAATTAACGAATGTTTTTTAAACGCGTAAATTACATCGTGAATATCCTATTTAAAATGTACATGTGCAATAATAATAAAGGTTGACATGTGTATTTTCATCAACAGGAATTTACTGTCGACTCTACTGCTACGCTCAGAAACATGTGAAGAGTATTCGCGCCGTGACTCGGCCACTTGACATTCCCGACCCGACAAAGGACACTAAGAAAAGCATCAAACAAAGAAACAAAGCACTACACATCCAGATGCAAAATCATCACAGTTCCCCTTATCATGTCAGCGATCACAAAGCCGCAATCACAGTGGGAATCATAATGGGTGTATTCCTAATCTGTTGGGTACCGTTCTTTTGCATCAACATTGTTGCAGCTTTCTGTAAAACGTGTATTCCAGACATAACCTTCAAAATACTAACATGGTTAGGCTATTCTAATTCGGCGTTCAATCCTATCATATATTCCATATTCAACACAGAATTTCGGGAGGCTTTCAAGAGAATTTTAACCGCACATTATCCTGAATGGTGCAAATGTGGATATCAATCAGTCTCGCTCAATCAAACCGACAAATTCATCACAGACTACGGCACTAAAACAGTCATTGTCACTACAAAACGTAACGGATCATTCCATGAATATTCCAGCGATCATCTTAGTCCCAGATCAAGTCCGGATTCCGTTCGACAAACCAGAATTAATTCCACGGACAGAGAAATTCTAGAAGGCGAAGAAATCAGCGCAATATGACGTGAGAATTTTTCAAAAGTCAAACATTTATGTGCCAGTGACGTGTGATAACATCTTAGGGTTCTGTAAATATCTTATCAATAATGAGATCCTGCTCATTGTTATGTAAGTATTACCAATATTATTTCATTCCTCAGTCATCTTAGCTTATCAATTAGTAATCACTGAATTTACTGACATTCTGCAAATTTGTACTTCACTAACTCATAAGAACATACAGTGATCGTCACATAGTGATATTAAATACTATTCTAGGTGCACATTCCAACAAAATATACTTTTCTATACTGCGATATTTCCTAATTGGTGAGTTAATTTATTTTTGCTCTTTGAAAATGTACCCTTATATGTGTATCATTATTTAACTAGATATTATCTGAATCGTAGTAAATATAATTGTTTGAAGCATATGTATAAATGCCACAGAGGCAAAACTTTTATACAGAAAATTGTAAATACTTCTAGTCAACAGTGTGTTTTTTAATTATACAATAATACGTCAAATATCCAAAGATATAAATTATTCAAATATAACTAAATATTAAGTTAGAACTGATTAATATAATATTATTATTGAAAAAAATACTTTTATGAATATTTAAAAGTTATTCCTTTACTGATTGTCTCTATTTTACTATATGAATTAAAATGTTCGTTTTCATATACTACTTTTGTTCCAAACTACAATCTAGTCATACATATATTTTTGTATAAAATTTAGTTCAGTGATAGTGTATCTGATATTTCGTTAAAACTTAAGAATAGATTATTGTAAATTAATGTCGAAACAGATATCAAATTCAGTTCAATGCTGACCGCTACTTTAAATCATATAAATATTTAGATCATTTATAAATGTAATAGAGATACGCTCTATTAGAACGAAATAGCCATGGAGGCATAATTTTACTAGCAATATGTAAACTAATAAATGGTTGTGATATTGTAAACTATTTCTGATGGTAAAGTGTCAAAAAATAAATGTTCAATTTTCAAATATCAATATACACTCGTGTGCACAGTAACTTTTAATTCTAGTTATTTGATTGGTATATGTTATTCGTAGAATATTCGTTATTGTGTAAATTAGACATCTATTTAGCTAAATTTAATGGTTTTAAGTTTTCTTAAATCATATTATTTCTCGGTATGGTAACTCTTTAAATAAAACATGTCAGGAATGTAAACTACTGAGCGTACGAGTGTCATTCGAATTTTTGACACAATTTTCACAGAGTCTGCAAATAGCAGCTGTTTCTCTGAAATAGTTGGTCTAAACAGGGTTATTGAAAACAAATTAGATCAAATATATAAATATTTATTTTTAAAAAATGTACAACCACATCTACATATCTTCTGTTATCTATTTCATTAAATGTGTTACAATCTGAAATTGTCTATCTATGTTACACGAATCAACCCTGTCAAACAGGGTACGTATTTATATTTCATTAAATCTGAAATATATGCGCGCATAACTATTAGAAGTATACATTGAATACAAGCGTTGAGATTGCTTCAGATGTTCAATACACACATTCCTAATTTAGAAACTTAATCGTGCGTATGTTTGGGAACATACTTCAAGTTACAACTTTTGCACTGCTGTGCGACATAGTCGGGACGCATGTGCACGCTTCAATAACAAATGTAATTTGTATAAAAACAACTAAGTGTCGTTCCATGTTTTATACCCATATATAATTAGATGTTCTATTCATTTTAGGTACATGTAAATAGACACAAAGAATGTAAATTATATCAAAATAAAGTAACACAACTTCACTTCATCCGCTCTTTCATTTTCTTTTCATTCTCCACTAAAATCCGTCTGAATAATACTAGTTTTTCCTCTGATAACGGTTTGTCCTTATTTTCTATGGGATTCTCCCATGACAGTGGTAATATATTGTGCCAAGATCTGAAGTTCTTTTGGACATTTATTTTATTCAATAATGCATCGCATAAATTTGGTATAATCGGTTGAAGAATTATGCCACATACTCGTAACGTTTCAATTGTTAGGTGCAACACCGTTTGCAAATCCTCAATTGTTGACGGTGATTTTTTTAACTCCCATGGTTTCATTGTTTCGAAAAACAAGTTAGCAGCGTGTAGTGTGGCATTGACTGCATCAACTACTTTGTAGAAATTATAATCTGAATAATGGACTTTGGCAATGTCTGCAAACATACGTAACTAAAACATTTTTGTCTGCAATTATAATTCATAAATTACCTGGTAATGATTTTACAGATTCTAAAAGAATTTTTGCACAATCTTCTCTCATTAGTTTAGTAAATGATTGTGAATTAAATGCAGGTACGGTTTGATTCGGGTTAAGAGCAGCACTGGAACATCTATTCAATAAATTACCCAACGTATCTGCTAATTCTGAGTTTAAAATACGAATCAGTTTAACATCACTGAAATCTAACCAAAATATTCATTAATTCAGCCCAAAAGATTTCGTGTATATCGAAGGTATCTTACTTCCGTCACTGTGAGATACTCCTTCGCGTAATAAGAAATATCTCAAGCCATCAGACGTACAAGTTTGCAGTTTATCAAACGGACAAACTACATTATTTTTCGATTTTGACATTTTTTCTCCGTCCACTGTCCAATGAGAATGACAGAAGAGTGTTCTAGGCGGTTCTAATCCGGCGGCCATAAGAAAGGCTGGCCAATAAATACCATGAAATCTATCATTAATTAGTGAAAATTACATATATGTAATAAGAAATATCATCATATTTTGATTTACCTACTTTAATATATCTTTGCCTATAACTTGTATATGTGGAGGCCACAAATGCGTAAATTTTTCATTTGGATATCCTACAGCAGTTAAATAATTCACTAATGCATCCATCCACACGTAAACACTGTGATCAGGATCGCCGGGAACGGGTATACCCCAGTGCACTCGAGACACAGGTCTAGATATCGAAACATCAGTCATAGCATCACTATCTGCTAATTTCATCAAAATACGATGGAATTTCTTAGGCTTAACACTGTTTTCTACACAGATACAGTTAATATAAGCAAACTCGGATAGCATCACTAGACTTATTACCATTAGACCGCAACCAATATTTCAAATCATCCTGAAACGAACTTAAACGAAACATGTAATTCTGTTCTTCAGACCATTCAACCGGGTGACCACTTTCTGCTGATACTGTAATTTTATTTCCATTCGATAAAAGTTTATCGGTCAATTGTGAACTGGCCAGAAAAGTCTCATCAGCTACACAATACCAGCCACTATAATTCGAAGAGTAAATATGGTCATTTTTACTGATGGTATTCTAAAAACATAGAAGTTTATAAGTACGACAATGATTTTTATATTAGTGTACTACCCAAAATTGGTGGACAGCTTCTTTGTGCCTATTATCAGAAGTTCTAATAAAGTGTGAATAATTTATACTGAAGTTATCAGACAACTGCATATATTTACTCGATATATCTCTACAGTAATCATTTATGGTGGTTTTGTTATTTGCTGCAGCCTGTTGAATTTTCATGCCATGTTCATCTGTTCCAGTACTAAATACTACATTGTCACATGGATGACACAATTTGTGCCACCTTTGAATTGCATCAGCTATTACAGAACTATACAAATGACCAATATGCGGAGCTGAAATAATACAATAAATCAGTATATTCCTATTAATGTATCATCTTCACCGGAACTAAATGAGGTTATACCTGCGTTCACGTAATAAATGGGAGTAGTCACGAAATAATAACTGCCACTAGCATTGCTGCAGAATCTGCGTATAATTTTCATTTTATTTAATAGTCATTAAGCATACATAACATTCAATACATAGTCGAATATTAAGTTTAATAGAAATCACACCAATGTACAGAATATGTCATATAAAAATAACAAATATGAAGTAAGGAACATGATGGTACATGTGCTTTATACATGAGTTTTTCTAAAATCCCTGCTCGTTTACTTTTGCAAACTTCACATTAAACTGAACCACTGTTTAAAAGTGTGGAAGCACGTGTTTACTAGTGCATGTATTGTTTATTTTATAAATATTAATTATAATAATGGGTAAAATAAAGAAGGAAGATGCCGAACAAGTGAAGGAAGAAAATGAATTGTCTTATGAAGCCAAATTAGAGTTTGTTAGTATAATAGCTAAACCCATGGCTTCAAAAAAGCTAACCAAAAAATGTTACAAATTAATCAAGAAAGGTACGCATGTCAATGAATTATTGCATGCATTATTATACATATATTTGTTGTTTAACAGCTGCAAAGCATAAAACCTTCCTAAGAAATGGTCTCCGTGATGTTCAGACAAGAATACGTAAAGGTGAAACTGGGTAAGTTACAAATGAAAACATTCTTCAGATAAAAAGAGACGTAATAAATATTCGTTATTTAGACTTGTAATATTTGCTGGAGACGTTACTCCCGTTGATATAATGTGTCATGTGCCTGGTGTCTGCGAAGAGAAGAATATTCCTTATTGTTACACTCCAAGCCGACAAGATCTGGGTGGTGCAATGGGCGTACGAAGAGGGTCTTTGATGGTTTTAATTAGAGAACACGAGGAATATAAGGAACTTTATGATGAGTGCAAGACAGAAATAAAAAATTTAGCGGTTGATCTGTAAATACCTCGCCGTTTCTTTTACATTAGAAGTATGTATTTCTTTTTTATATTTTTAAATATTATTTCCTTTGCGTAAAATAGTGCTCCTTACAATTATTATGAATTTATATAGAAAGTATATGTCCAATTCTGAATGCGGCTGACAGAGCCTTAATTCACATTAATAAATGTATTTTATGCATTTATAAATATAAAATAAATATTGTTGGATATGGGATGAATAATTTCATATCGAGGTGGATTATTATTAAAACATTTTTTTTTATTGCACGCTATTACATTTGATCATGTTTTCGTCAGCAAGTAGAGTTGACACCTTTAACTGCTGAGGAAAGTCAGTTTGGTTATTTGACGCCACGCCGTACAACGAACTACCCTTTATTTCTTACGCTAAAGCTATGTTTTGGTTGAATAGGAGTACTACTACACACAGGTAGATTGTCTGTATCAGACTATATTATAAAAAGAGGTTTGAGTAAATGGAATAAGCTAAATTACCTTATGCATTTGAAAATTGTGAAAGAGTAAAAAAATATTAATTGCCCTAAAAATTTGGCTTATCGGTTTCGAACATTCGCATTATCAGCTCTGCCACTGTCCACACAGCAGACAGACAGACATACTGCAGTGGAAGAACTAAGAACCGAATGGAAACAAGCGTTATTCAATAAAATACTTTACATGTCACAGTTTAAGATGTATTATTACAATCTAAAGACTATACTTAACCTCTACGGATTTATTTATCATCATTATATTATAATATATATATTAAAGTATCTAAAATTACAAAATTATATATTTATCGAACGTCTACGACGCAAATAATCGCGTATATAAATGAAACGAGTCAGTTGTTCTTGTTCACATCATCGATATTCAGACAAATCAAATCATTCGTAATAATTATACATAATTAGCAATCAACCAATCAATCTCGAATGTCAGTAGTAGAACAATGTGTGTATGTATGTGTGTGTACGTTACTTAATATGTTATACATATTATTATTACTTATTAAATGAACGCGCATGACATGTTAAAATCACTTATAGTTGAGGTATGTAGTAAATATTGTAAATAATCCTAAATCTTGGTAAATTACTTATTTGTTCAAAGTGCAAAATTGACTGGTAAATGTGACATTACATTTAGCGAACGGGGATATCAGATATCATCATTGTGAATGGAATGTATAATAATTGCTAGAGCGATATCATGAGATCTCACATAGTAGAATGAATTATCATTATCAATGAATTATTACATATATATATCGACGACATATTGAATTTGTACCGCTCACAGTGATGTTACGCGTGTGTGTTTGTTCATTTGCTGTTGCATGTGAACGGTGTACATACGGGCAAATGATTTCAGTTTCAGCGGTACCGATTCAACAAACCACCGCGCACTGTACAATATAATCATAAGAACTTCATCAATGTATCAATAATAATACTCTTAGAATCTAGAGTGCGTTATGAAGTGTGTGTATGTATTCAAGATGGAATAATCATAACATTTAAAATGCTCGCAAAATGACATTCACCATTGCGTACAGCGTTAAAAACACTGGCAAACGTCAAATGTCACCACCACCGTAATATCGGAGAAAAATCAATGTTTAAAGCTATTTGTGAGTGTACAAATGTACAACTATCAATATTGCCAGGATGGTGAAAATGAAACTAATGAGCACCATTAATATCAGCATGGAGACGTTCGATCTGTAATCAACATTCACCAGTATTGCATTCATGTACATAATCAGTGTCATTATAGCCTACCTCCAATGCATGTTGGTCTGCTGTCAGAGTGCCACATCCTGACTACTTGTTGTTGGTCCGTCATTGTACAAACCATCGGGATTCGAATCTGTCGATTCGGAACGTCGCGATTTCCCCGAGAAACATAAACAACCCGATGCATTTTGACTTCGTTTCAATGACGGTTTGTTTTCCTTGTCGCGTTCGGCCAGACACTTTTGATAATAGTCGTAATCTTTTAAATACCTACAAAATGCGGACACAAACATATTAGATATTATCGTTAACTCAACAGTAACTAATGTTTTACCAAACTGGCGGCCAACGATTCTCGCTCAAATACTCCTGATTCTCAGGATGAAGTAGTCTCATACTTTTCGGCGACATTTTACACAGTTTATTATAATTCACGCAAAGATGGTTCATACACCAATCGGCAAGCTGGTGTGCATTGTGTAGCTACATCAGAAAAAAAAAACACATGTATTTTAGCACACGAATTCAAGTCAATTCTGTCAAATATCGAGGTATACCTTAACTGGCTCTAACAGTCGGAGACAATGTTCCACAGCTTCGTTCCCTTCGTTCTGCGATAATCTCGTCAAATCTTCAATCACCCGACACTCCACCAGATTAACTAGCCGTGGTAAACATAGACGATTCGCTAATTCGAGTAAATTTAAGCACTTTGTAGCTGATATGGCCGGAATTTCGTCAGTGTATAAATAGCAAAGAAGTTTATGGAATGTATACTCTCTCACACCCGGAAACACAATCTAAGGAGCAAAATACTTGATAGTTTCACTGGTATCACACGTGACCGAGCTGAATCTGTGATGTTTACGTACCACTTTCGCTTGGCTTTCACGGAAATCGCCACTAAACATTGCTTTCATCATGTCACACCGTGCCATCAACATTGGCTTATGCGCAGGATACGCCCCGTCGTCCAATTCGAATATTACATCGGCAAACAGGCCCTGTTCCAAGCACAATTCCTCCAGCCGTCGTCTGAAAGCTTTGGAATAGGTCTCCATGGCGTCCGTGTTCATAAACTGTTGATTGGTTTGAATGTTTGACAACAGCGCGAGCAGATGTGGCAGTTCTAAAAATTCCGCGGCTTGTCGCATCTCCTGTAAATGGTTGTTAATGATCATAGTTACATTCCATGTGCGAATGGAACTGCGAATCTGCACTGATGGAAAAACAATGAAAGCGCACCTATGCAAGGTTGAATAATGGAAAAGTCGAAATGATAACAAAATGATACGTTTGGCCAGTACATGAACATGAACGTTTCCAATTGGCTGGCCGCTAGATGAAGATGAACAGAACTCCATGCTGCGAGTTGAATGTGTGTGTGTGTCCATTGAATGGCGATCGTGATGTGATTCGGTTGTGTACTTAAATGATTAATGTAAAATGCAATGTTTTGCACATAACTCTTACCAGCAATAATCCTATCGTTGCCGTCTATAAAGTAATTAAAAAACTTGAAATATTTATCAGGGAAGTTGAGTGCAGTATGTCATATTGAAAGTATTTATCCTACCCGTCAGTGACATTTACAGTTTGGTCGCTAGATTATATTTGAGGTTAACTGGTTGTAAAATACTACTGTATATCTCATGTGTTACTTAATGTAGTAATGGGTATTGTTTACAAACCTGCAACTCGAAAAATCGTTTATCAATGGTTCCAGTGTAAACAAACTGGAGACATTGCTGCATGGCTTGGGGTGTCACGAGTTTTGTGAGTGTCACTATCGTTTGCATGTTTGACGTTTGCAGTCCGTCCACCTGGGTGACACGTATCGACTGGAACGCTGGATGATTTAATTCTCTACTTGCGTTAATCGATTTTTCTCTGTCCATTGTAGGCAGAACTTGACAGCTCGCTCTTCTCTTAAGTTGTTCCCACATTCTTCAAAATTGTTTAGCACTTAGCATGATTCTCATCGATACACTAATATAGAACACTGAACGTCTACAGGTCATGCGATCGAAAATAAAATAATAACCAATGCATTTCAATACGAACATAAAACGTAGGTACTAACATAGAAAGCGTAAATAGCAATACTGAATCTACTTCTAGAATGTGGGAATAGCTTAATCTGTCATTCGCCGTCAGATCTTATATTTATACTTACTTGGAAGATTTACTTTGGTCGGTGCGAATCAGATACTCCGTGTCGTCATTGAATTCACCTACAGTAGCTTCTCCGAAAGTGCTTACCTACAATATAGGTGACAGTATATGTATTATTGCGATTGCTACATGTGTTTTATTATATTGCGTACCATGCTCGATTCACTACTACTTCGTGCCCCCATTTCGGAGGTGAATTCCATTGTAAGCAGTCTGTGAAATGCATTTGAACTAGCGGCTAATATGAATCGATGAACCGAGAAGCCAATTGAACCAGCTACTAACACTAGATCCGTGTGGATCTGATTCAACCACAGCGCAGTCATATGGTCTTGATACATACTGCACGTGATCACAACTTCCGGGGATATTGGTTTCGGCGGTTTGAATGGTGCCTGCACATGTATATTAACACATTAGATTCTTAAAACAACACACATCACTGCTACGAAGTATTACTTGTAATAAAGGACGTTGGACTTTCTTTAAATTTGTCATCCAAAAACGTTGTTGTCGTCTGGCCATCAGTGCTGCTCGAATTGCATTTTCAAACACTTCATTTACACCGTAATAGGTGAAAACAGATGTTTCATAGTAATATACGCCGAGCTCACGGGCAACACTTCTTGCTTCATCGGGCATTACAAGATCACTCTTCCTTGTAGCCCTAAATATATACATAATAAGTGACAGTATAAATATATGCTGCAACTATGATCTAGTTACCTGACGAATGGACTCTTGTCGCGAAAATAGCTGAGGTACGTTTCATCTCGGTACATGTAACGCAAGTCGTTCTTACAACCGACTAAAACAACGGGGGTTTGTGGACAGAATTTTCGTATTTCCGGGTACCACATCAACTTGCAGTTCCGTAGTGATACTGGATTGTTAATGGAGAAACAGAGCAGGACAACGTCTGATCTTCCATACGCAAACCTTCTGTCTTTCTCGTGATCGCCGAAAGTGTCCCACAATCGCAATGATACATTGACACTGTCCACGACTTCCCATGATCGCTCCAATACCTGTTATGAAACATGAATTATTGTTGGACTGGTCACACCGGACAGGTTATATAGTGTGTTGTTACTCACATCTTTGTATATTCGATATTGGTCGATCGCCCAGACAGTGGGCACATGTGTTGTGAGTAACTGGGACAGGGATACCTGCTTATTGCAAGCTCTGGCACAAATGAGCCGTGTTTTTCCCACGGCAGTATCACCCACCACGACACACTTGACGAGCTCCTGGTGGGGTTGTTCATTGTCCATCACAAACACCCATTATCCGACACCTCCTGTTTTCGAAACAATATACCATTCATTACAGTTTACTTGACGTTTCGCAATGTCATTGTCAGTTGCTCGCCGATCGTTTGCAAAACAAAATTAGGTTATGTGGACCATTAAATACGAACACAACAAAATTATAAAATAGTGAAATGATTAATTCTAACCAATCACGAACATAAATCATTCCAGCCCTGGGGCACAATTTACCGTTTGTATATTGCGTATCACAGCCGCAACATATGTACATTGCAGTCAAAGTCGAAAAACTTAATTCATTAATATTATTACTTTGTTTACATATATGTCTCGGACTTTGAACTCCATATATATATGTACATATTTTACAAAAACACTCGTATGTGAAGGCGCCACCGTTTTAAAAATAGAATATTATTTATGATTACGCGCTACTAGTATTTGTATAGCAAATAGTGTAAAAATATTTGCTTCTTATACATAGTATGTGTTCATTCTGCATGGCTTATTTTTTAAGATAGTGTAACACAAATAGATAAACGTAGCTGGAATCATCTGGTTTTTATTTTGTATTATCGAATACGCATTAACATTGTTTACAGCATTTTTAACAATTCTATGAATATACTTCCCTCACGCCAAAATAATGAACATTAGATGATAAACTGTAGACCTAATTATGTACGTGCTCCGTATTATTAATCTGTCATGTGATAAAAACAAACATTTAACTATTTGTAGCGCAATGATAGCTTAAGTCTAAATAAAACAACTATTATGTACGCACAAAGGATCTTTGACGTACATGATTGTTTATTTCAACAACAGATTATTCGAATATACTAGGAAATTATCACAAATTGATTCTACAAATACATATGGTTATTCCGTTTATTCAAATTTGTTCAATTTAAATGAATTCAACGGTAATTTCAATAACATCACTATAACAATAAAGCAATTTGAGCAGTGCAATAAACTACACAGTTTTCTTGGAATTATAACATGTCTACTTGGCACAATACATTCGCAACATTCAACAATGGAAGAAAATAGATATAATATTCATATGAAAATGCATAACAATAAAATACTTATACGTACATTCATTAATGTTTTAACACCTGACAGAAACAATCGATTGATGAAATATGCACATCATCTACTTGGTTATTTTATAACATAAACACTTGACCGATAGATTAACTTAGAAAACAGGTAATGTTATTAACTGAATACGTTGACTGTTTTAACTCAGCAAAATGCGTTTACTTTGCAACTTGCCACCTAGCTACAAGCTACAGCTACACAGAACTGAACATCGCGTCATGCTTTGTCATTCAGTGTATCTAAAACATTTATATATACCAACTGCCCAACTGGATTAACTATTAGTATCTGTAAACACCTTCTTACAAGATATAAACAGATAAGAGAATTGGCACATAAACAACTATTTCGGTACATTATTTCCGCATAGATAAATACACTAAAAATTCACCAATTCTTATTCACTTTAAAATGGTGCATTGTTGTCAATAAAGAAAAACATTGTTCAATCACAACAATGCTATAGTTCTATGTTTCCAACAAGCCTTTATTAATATAGAATATGATTTGTTCTATTTCAATACGCTTTGCGGTATTTAGATAAAAAATCTTATCCGCGTGTATCGGCCTCTCATTATTTGTACTCCTACTATAAATAGGTAAGTATTTACAGTAAATATTTGTTTATAAATGTTATCAAAAGATATATCAGGTAAGTACCGAATATATTTCTGTATTTATTTTAAAATTATAACATTTCATTAAAATATCTGACAAAAGATAAGAGAAAAATATACGAACGAGAGTCATACATTGTACAAATTTCATACATACATGATAATTATATTTAAAATAATTTTAATTGTTAGTTTTCTATATAGAAATACTTACAATAAACAGATAAATGTTCATTATTATTGTTATTGTGTTTGCTACCTGATGTCAGTCGTTTTGATATCACTGTTCGTCAGTTGTTGTGGACATACCATAGCTCGCTTCGATTCACTGTTAACATCAGACTTGCGTCCACACCCGTCTCTACACTGTTATGAGGAAGTTAATATTGTTAATCTGTGGTCTAGCCGCATTGTTGTCCATTGCTGTAGCATATTCTAAACTTAATTCGTTAACCAATAAAGAACGGGCTAATAAAAGCCGGGTGCAATGTACTTGATAAGCTGCAATAACATGCACTTTGAATCGAGTTAACATCTTTTATTTGTAACTACCTTCATCACTTTTACTGTTATCGATGTCAGCAAGTCATATGGATAAATAACTACATACACACAATGATTGCAACTGTCGATATCTATCCATATCATCTATTTTAAACATTAAATAATTAATTTACAGACGAAGAGCAGTAATGTCTTGCAATGTTTTATCATTACGGGTTAGCTAATGTCAAAAATGGACTTGCTTTAAGATAAAAATACTACAAAATAATAAAACCAAAACAGGAAAAACCGGTAAAAAAAGGTCTACTGTTAGATTGCATAACGAATACAAACACATTCCAATATTAATTTACATGAAAAACATTTTCAATTTATTAGATTAAATTTAATCAAAATTTCGACAATAATTTATACAATATTTGGAAATATGTAAAGAAAAAATAATAATTACAAAACACTGTAATTGTTTTGATTTATTTTTGAGCTGCAGTCGTATTCAAATTTAAAGTAAATGAAAAATTACTTGTATCATACGCTAAATCGATTTTCCGATGACGTCAGCACGAATGGAGTAAGCGTAGGGTCAATCGGGTCAAACGCACACGGGGGTTCATTGACAACTTTTAATATATGTACAAAAATTAACGTTGACTATATGTTTATTATTTAGTTTTATATATACACATAAATTAGTATTAAAAAGTAAGATTCTATAAAATGTATATGTACTATGAACGAATGTTATCTACTTATCGAACTACTAATTATTGATTCACGCTATAATAATTGTTAAACTTTCTGATTACCATTATTACTGTCAATCAAATGTCTCCTTTCCATGTCGAGTTGCTTTAATCTTGCATAACCTGTGCTACCGAACAAAACAATGAAATTTGAAAACCACCATAAGAATGATTTTGTTTCTTGATACCAGTAAGAAGCCAGAACTGTCTGTGCACAAGCTTTTGCTGTACCCGATATATTGTGAGTTAATGGCGAAGTAACCTGAAACACATACATATTTTATATTGCAAACTGTCATATTTTATATCATTTATTTCATCACTTACTTTTATTTGTAACGTTGTTAGAAAACCGATTGAAAATCCACATACACCACCAATAGTCATGATAAACCAGAAGTATGTAGTGAATAATTGCGAATAATTTAACACTTCAGTTAGTTCTCCGTTTATAATTATAAGAGGAATGAAGATTATGACGGAATAAATATTATTATAATATGACAGTAACCATACTTCGCCATTTACATGTGGTAAAATTCGTTTGGTATAAATGGAATACAATGATAATGAAAGCGATCCTAAGATTCCAAAGATGGTACCACTAAGTGATAAGCTCCCTGAAATAACCATAAAAGTTATTAAATACTAAAAACATGTCCATTATATGCTTTCATACCCGCCAAATTTTCTTGATCAACTCCCATAAAGAATCCGAAAATAATTAAAATACAAAATGCAATACATTTACTAGAAGTTTTTTCTCCTAATATCATATATGTAAAAATCACATTAAATGTAGTTGTCAGAGATCTACCAATATAGTAGAATGCAACCGAAACATATTTTAAACATAAATTATTCGTTGCAATCATACACGTAAACATTATAGACAGAGGCAGCACCTAAACAGAATTAATGTTTAGAATTTACTAATGTATTATGTTTACAATAGTTTACCCGTTTAATAACACTTGCGCTAAAAGGCTGTGATTCAGGAAATTTTATACTGTTTGGAAAATATTGATGTAAAATCTTCATTATACTGCATATGAAGACTGTGGTTAGGCACTGGAACCATGTTATAAATAATGGAGCGTCCAAGTTGATTGTACTCAGTAAAGTCTTATTGATGAATACTGTCAATATTGAAACAACCCTGTAACCAACATAATTAATTTGTATTATATTGCTTATTTATTTAAACACATATGCACATAACCTGAAAATATTTTCAAATAAATAATATTATACTTACCAATATGCAGAAACAACAAGTACTATTTGTACATATTTTGCTAGTAAACTACTGTTAGTCATTGTAAATGATCGGGGCGAAAACCTTATATATTTCTTCCGTTAAAATAGACCAAAATGCCACATGTACTAAAAATTGTTTGCATTTTCCATGTAGATAATACATGTCATTTTATGATAAATTCATTATTAATTACATCGCTAATTTTAGCCTTTTAATAAATAACCTGAAACACAATGTCTAATTTCTAACTGTTTTAACCGATTGATAGGTTATATGTATGTGTACATTGTCGGTACTGCAATGAAAAAAGTACAAAACAAATTATACGTAGTATTTCTTACAATTCAGAATCTTTTATTAATATGCATAAATAAGTAATTTAGACAAGAATATATACAGAATTAATTTTTATTTTTTGGCGGATGAGCAATATCTTGAATAGTTAAAGAGCTACCATGCTGTTGCCATAATTCTATAGCTTTATTTGCTATTACTTCGGCGGTTTCTTCAGTAATCTGTAAATATGTATTCGTATAATATTATATTATATTCGTGTAATATTAAATTTCAAATTACTTACCGTGTCAATGCAATGTACTACAGAATTCAAATCAGTACATTTTAAAAATTTATGTCTTATCGTAGTGAATGTAACTATTGCAACAAATACTAATATTTTATATGATCCGCCGCAAAGTTTATCCCATATTCTAGAAATATATATGTATTACATGTACATATCTGCTACTGATGATAATTATGTATGTATATTTACTCACTTTGCAAGAGCAGTTTCATTTAGAATACCCGCGAAACAATGTTCAAACCAGGTGCTTAACGGGGTAGAATTTAACATTCCTACTTCCTGCAAATGTTTATACAAATGGAAATCCTCTTTCTCCAATATAGATATTGTCCGGTCTACCAATTTTGGTATATCGGGTTTAAATTGCTCTACGATACCATAGAATCCTTTTGCCATCCAAAATACATCAGTATCATCTTCAAATAATTGCAATAAGGTTTGTGCAATTACAACAAAACCATGTTCTATCTAAAATGACACGTGTATAAGCAAATATCTCACAATAAATACGTTAGTGAAAACTTTCCTTACCTGAATATTTGTATCATATTTAAGTTTTCCAGTTTGTAACAGCCACATGGCTAGAAATGCTTGTGGTTTTGTAGTATGCAAATCAACTATTCGCATAACTTGTAAAGCGTGTATTAAATCATTATATTCCTTGTGCCTCTGCACCATAACAAATTGATGAGAATCTATATGCACTGGAACAATACCTGTAGAATCGAAATATTACCGCCAATTTTATTTTAAAATGGTCAACATAACAACTTAAAAATAATAAATTCCCACTTTGACAAGTCGAATACCTAAAAGTAGTTTCCAGAGTAAATTTCTATATGTTGCTGGCACGGAAAATCTTAAACAGAATTGTTTTAATTTAACTTTATCCAGTGGTTTGTCTTTCAGTAATATTTCCAAAGATTTCTTTTCTTCCACACTTCTGAAACCCACTTTTTCGTAGTAAGCCGATCTAAAATTGCGTTCGTCCGTCGCCATTGCTGCAATAGGTTTAATCAATTTTTTAAATTAAATTAAATTTAAAATTTGTCCAGAATATATTTGTATTTGATCTGTAATGAATGACAATTCATTCTAATCAATTCGGATGAGGTGAATTTTTCAATAACCTGATTTTGTAAAAATAAAACTATCATTTTATAAATATATTAACACTTTATTGTTGTTTGATAATAACAAAAATGTATAATTAAAACATATTTTACGCCTATTTTTATAATAATATATTAACTATTCAACAAAATTGGTCAAATGAAAAGCAATTTAATTAATTGGATTAGTAGTGTAGCATAAATATTAATATACATGTACCATCCCATATAAAAATGTCCAACATAATATGTAGGTAAATAATCCACTGAAGAAACTACCAGTCAATAAACTTTTTCTAGAAACAAAATATTTCTTCCAACTCGATCCTGCTTTTAACAAAAGCATTGCCCATAATCCAATAACGGCAAATATGTAAAATCCAAATCCGTAGAATCCAGTTAAACCTAATAAGCCTACAAAATTCATTTAAGTATAATTGATATCACTTATTTAAAATAATATATATTCACCTGCTGTACCCCCTGAAAGAGCAGCCATAGAAGTCCGACAATATTCAACTACCGATGCATTGTTTCTAATTGCTGTCTCACTGTATGCAATTATTTCTCCAGATTTTGATTCTTTTGTTTTTACTTTTGCAGACATTATAATAACTATACTGTAAACTGCAAATGTGAAATTTAATTAATATTGTTGGATTGGAAATACGCAATTCAGTACTAGCAACATACCACAGTTTGACAGTGAAAATTACCAAGTAAACTGAAACAAAACATAAATCCCTAACAGAAGATTTTTTACAGTAATTGGCGCAAATTGGCGGTACTAGATAATAATTGTAAACTATTAACTTGTTATAGTGAATAGTGAAAAAATCAAGCCTTTTTTCAGGATTATTATAAAATTCTGTTAATATGTTATTGGACATACATTAATATGAATTTACAAAAACTGAAAGGAAAATCACGAAACCCGTTGAGTGGTATTACAAACAAGAATGCTGAAGAAAATAAGACTACACCTGGCACTAGTAATAATGTAAAAAAGTTATTTACTCCGTGTAGAAGGGTAGGCTTAAATCGGAAAAAAAATTCTAAAAATTTGATCCCAGTATTAAATGAATCCACTACTAGTACCCCATATGGTTCATGTAACGATGTTTCAGATGTTCAACAAGATTCATCTGAATTAGATATCGTTAATGATACTGTAATTAGTAATAAAAGTCCTCAGCAATGTGTTGATGAACTTCCAACCGAGTTTGTCAAAGAGCAAAGTACAAACGACGTAAATACTAAGTATGATGAAAAGTTAGTGTTATTTGAGGCTAGAGTTCAATTGGAAGATATATTATTAAGAGAAGATGTAACACCTACGAAGACATCTAAGAGAAAAGTGAAAGAAGTGCACGATAGTAATACTGTGGAACAAAGTAAATCTAACAGTGAAAATAAAAAACTAAAAAAACAAAAACGTATTCTTGATTCTTCAAATGATGTGGGTACGATTGAAGATGATTTGATGCTGATTAATCAAGGAATACCAATAGACGATATGTCCAAAAACGAACCAGTCCAGGCAGAACAGTCTGCACATCAATCTAATAATTCAACTGCAAATTCTTCGCCTAAAAAATCACAGAAATCGTCAACTGAACAATCGCAGTCCCAGGAATCATCTATTCCATCTGAATCACAAGAAACAACAACAACTACTACTACTACTAGCTATGACGAACAAGAATTACCAGATATTACCGAGACACCAAGATCTAATCAACTGACATCAGAAAATGAGTCCCTGTTGTACAACTCCGACAAATCTGATTTTGGCCAGTCGTCTAATAGACGCAAAAAGAAGAAATCAGTGTCAGGTAAACACAAAAAACATTCATCCAAGGCTTCAAGCTCATCAAAGCAAAAACAAGATGTCAGTGAAACAAGAAGTGCTGTAAGCACAACGTATGATTCGGATAGTGATGATGATTTCATAGTAAAACCTAGAAGAGAAAAAAGAAGTTCTATTTCGTTAAAAAAAGATTCGAACAATCAATCATCTATTAAAAATGAAGGTGGCAACACCGACGACAAGAAGAAATTGAAAAAACTGAAAAAGAATCCAGTGGTTGACGAATTGAATCGGACAGAACATATACGTATTGCGGAAAATAAATCGTATACAATAGTCCATAAAGGTAATATTATTAGTTACGTTAAGTCACATGACAATGATGTTGACATGAAAACAACTGAAAGCGATGATAATCAACAGCCGCCTTCGAACTACGAAATACCCGTAACACAGAAGTCAATGATTATTGAACGGAAAGATTATCGAACGGAACAACTGAATAGAACGCCAGAAATCGAAAATAAATCTGGTTACATTACATCTATGTTTGATGATGTTTTGAAGAATGCAAGCAAAAATAAACAGCTGCTTTCGAGTGATTTGAAAATTCGTAAAGTTAAGAAGAATAAAAATGTTAGTGAACCCAGCACACCTCAGCGAACTACTCATAACTCAAAGTTTGTTCCTGTTAGTAATGTAAATATACATAGGAATGCAAATCCCCCTGAACCGCCTAAACACAGCCAAATAACAGTTAAAAGTGTCAAAAGCTTATCGTCCGAAGTACCGGAGAAACCGTCAACAAATGAATTGCCCGATAAAGTGGATTTAGTGAAAATAAAGAAAGAAGTGACAACAATGGAGAGTGCATTGAAAGTGAAACAGGACCGACTGGCCAGGTTGCAGCGGGTCAGTGTGTATAAGAGAACACATGATCTGCAAGCGCTACGTGCTGTCACACTACGAATGAAAAGAGGTTGCCAAGAAGCGTTGATAGATTTACTATTGGTGCTGAAAGAACATTCTAACGAAGAGTTTGACATGGGAACTCTGTTGCATAACATGAAGATACCAAATGAACTAGTAGGATACAACGAAGAAGACGATAACTTTGTGTAAATTTTTTTATATATATGTATAGAAACAAGTGCAAATTATGTTGCTCCTGTATTTATTTTAGTTAATAAACAAATACAAAAATTATTTACATATTCTATAACTATTAGAATTTATGCGGTCTGATCGGATTTTCTGGATCGAACAATTTTGGATCTTTCATAAAGCTGACGTCTTTGTTATAATAACCCATTAAGCCTGCACTTTGTGCTTTCTGTATTTCTAATTCCACCTTCTTCTGTTTAGCAGTACATAAACCTGTTATATGCTTGCCGTATATGCGACCGGTAAACGAACTTTGAAATTGCGACAGTAACTTAACATTTTTATAATCCGGAACAATATTCAAACTACACAAAATACATTTAGTTTTGTCTTTTTTAAATGGATCTGTCATGTCATAAATGGGTTTATTTATATCTTCTTTAGTTTCTTGACCGAGATGCCGTTTTGAAATATTTGAGGTTATTACAGATTTTCGAATATTTGTTGCTGAAAAGAAATATATTAAAAACCATTTTAAAATAAATTATCACATGTAATACCTATAATTTGCATGATGTTGCTGCTCGTCATAATCTTTAACATTGTATTGTTATTCTGCAATTACAAATTTAACTAAAATATGAGGCTCTCGGTCGATGGTGTGAAGATAGTATATATACTTGTCTCTGTCAGTGATACAGGTCAATACGGGTCGTATTCGAATAAAAACCCAAAAATGTAAACGATAATTTTGAAATTTATTACATAGAAAAATGTACAAGCTGTAACTACATTTTCTTCAATCTAATCTTGGTATGTGAAAATTAAACAATTATTAACTAAAAAATACAGGTTCATACTTTTCTAAAAATCCCAGAATACAGTAGAACTACAGTAAAAGAAGTTTTGAAAAGAAAAGTACATATGTAAATGAACGCACAGCCAATTAATTTTTATTCTCTAGGAAAAGTGATTACATAGAACTGGGCAGAGTAGTCAGAGATTGTGCTGTAATAAATATTATCATGGATATATATCAGTCTCCAACTACTGAGGGGTGGAGTATAACATAAAGGCGTGGCTTTTCCAAAAAACAAAACAAAAACAGTATATTTAAGGGAACACAGGAATGTTTGGACTGTATTTAACGAAAGTACGGAATCTGTAGTTTGCGTGCATTTTTGTACACGATTAGCCGCTCTTGAATAGTAGAATAGCGACCTGACCCAAGTAGAAGTAGATGAAATGACGAGTTTCATGGGTAACATACGAGCCGAAGTTCCTGCCGACTATGCAGTGCCATGTTGGATTGAATTTCTTATCAAACTCTTTCTTTATGTAGGCAGCAATGTCTTTTTCAACATTAAACTTCTCCAGAGCTGCTGTTGCACAGTCGACAGCCTCCTGCTGCAGCTCTTCATTCATGTCAGCATTTTTTATTACTGCCTTGCGATCCGTCATCTTGGTATACTATTGTTTCTTGCTACAACCGGAAAATGATTGATGTAAACAAATAAACAGTGACAATTGTGATAAAACTCTAATGTCTAGTTCATACAATACAATCCTTTCTATTCTAAGGAACACATGACAAATACGTGATTACAGTAGTGATTACTTCTTTTAGATAACAACTTCAATAAAATATGTTTAATAATATATGGATGTAGAATGGAACAATCTTGTGTACCTGGATAGCCGGTAGCAACAACAAAATCGAGAGACAATTTCAAAACGGGTTGGATAAATTATAAATGTTACGATACACATGCTTCGGAACAGTCTAATGTTTTCAATGAAAACACTTACCTGTGCAAATTTAATTAATATTTACACTACGTGAACTTTAAATTTTGACACAAGAGCTAGTAATCTTCACAATTTTTGGTGATTATAGGAAAAATGGCTGCCATACACAATAACTGCCATCTTGAACTGTGTACAACGATTAAAATGTGCATTTACGGCTAATATCATTGTGTATAATATAAACAGCTGTCACCACTAGTGTCATTTATTGATAAAAATAATTTGATATCTACCTGGATTGCAACGCGGCGTTTTCCTCTAGAAATGTTTTTAATTGACACAAGTTATTTATACACACTCCTTTAAATATATATATATTGTTTTAATCTTTTGTTTTAACAAAACACTATAAATTACAGTACATATATTTTCAATATTATGATTATTTGCAATGTTCAAACTTGAGTCATATATAACTCCAATTATTCTTAGTTACGTAGACAAATACATTAAAAATTTTCGAACTGAAGATTCACAAGTATGTATGCATGCTGATTAGTATATATATCTAAGAACATGATACTTATTTCTGTAACAGGTATCCTTGTGGGGTGGAGATGCATTATTCCAAAATTTGGATCTCAGGTTAGATGTCTTGGAACAAGAATTACAATTGCCATTTAATTTATTATCAGGACATATACATGAACTTTTAATTCATGTACCATGGACAAAACTCGCTTCAGAACCTATAAATATTACAATAAACACTATAGGTAAAATTGTGTTTTGTTAAAATTTTGCCGAATTTTTGCTGAACCTTGTGATTTTTAGAATGTGTTTTAAAATTGCGCGAATCAGGAAATTCAGCATCAGATAATTCAAGTATTTCTAGAGAAAGTAAGCGTAAACAGTCTAATCGTAAGTGAGTAAACATGACTTTATAATTTTCCTTTCTACTGTCGATATTATATGATTGAATTTATTGGTGAAATATTTCTAGGCAAGACATTGTTACACCATCTGGCTACGTACAGTTATTAATAAACAAAATAGTCAATAACATTACAATTAACTGCAATAATCTAATTTTAAAATATGTCGAGGAAGATATTGTAGTGTCAGTTAATATAAAATTATTGACATTTCAGTGTGCGAATGATAATTGGCAGGCAGCATACACAGGTTCGAATCTATTTGCTGTTACTGTTACTATTTGTTGATTGATTTCACTGTTTTTAGAGTTGTCAGCTAGTCAGAGGAAATTAATAACATTGTCGGATTTAACTGTTTGTATTGATAAACGAAATGCAGCTGGTAAAATCGAGGTGTACCAAGAGCCGGTGCTCTATAGGTGCTTTATTGAAATGCGTTTATTACGAAACTATAGAAATTCAAGTGCAGAAAAGGCTTCAAGTACCAGATTAGATATTTATTGCAACAAGTAAGAATCTTGTATTTTAAATTTGATAATATGTACTCATATTACTCATTCTTTTTGTTTAGAATGGAATTCAGTATGACAGAGCAACAAATACCAATGTTAATGCGTATGATTAATTTATTATTAGCACTGCATCAACGTCAACTTAAAAATGAGAGTAATTTTGATCAGAATCCAACCGGTAGTGATGTTGATGATGGTATGATATTGAAAGTAATCACGTTTTTTTTTGTATGATTTTATTTAACACATTTTATTAGGCGAATATAGTGGGAATGTGGAGTCATGGGCCGGGTGGGCATGGAGTGTGGCTTCGAATATATTCCCATCTGATTCCGAATTGGGAGATACACAGTTTCAAACCTCAAAAGATACTTTGCAATTGGGCATGTATATTGACCGTGCAATTTTAACATTTAAGGTGTGTTTGTTAGTATAGTCGCACAGATATAGTGTGATGTCGTCGTATTGTAATAGTAGTGAAGAATAAATTGTTTGAATGTTAGGTCTGTGAATACTACCAAATTGAGAAACCATATTACACGGGACGGAAACTAAAATACCGTCCTCTGCTCTGTCTACAACTAAATGGATGTTATACGGACACAGTTTCGGTGGGTATTGAGTGGTGTAGCGTGCAAATGGGCGTTGCGGATGCAGTGTTACTGCCGCAAGGATTCTGCAGCTGCGGTGTTTCAGAAATACCCGACGATACACAAACGCCGTATTACATGAAAACGGGTAAAATTGTTCGAATCATATCTCCACACCTACGTTATATGTTAACGGATTATTTATTTAGGCAAATACACTGGAAACTATAAACTGGATTCACTGTTTGACTCGGACAGGAATGATAGTAAAAGTCAAAGAAAAGTTTTCATTAAATCATGGGATCACTATTTAGCTACGATGACAGAAGCTGTCATGCTTGAAAAAACTCCCGCGTGCGCCATTGACTATCTGTATCATTTGCAGCTGCCAGATGATTATTCTAGTGAGAATATGTCAGAATTGGGCAGTGATTTGGAATATAGGTTAATAATATATGAATGCGTGTTTCATTGAAGTGAGTAATATTTATTTTCGTGTAGCAATTTGCCAGAGAAAGCAATATGTCGGCTGGTCGGTGGACCATTTGTAGTGCACGTGAGCTCAGGTTTGATCCATCGTGTTAGTACATTGCAACAAGTGATGACAATGTATGATTACGCACCGTACAAAGTACCAGCCGCTGATCCAGAACTGAGCGAACTCCTACCACCGTCAGAAGATGATTATGACGCACTGAACAATGATATTCCAACTCGCATTTATCAACTTACATTCCTCAAACCAGTATTCGAATTACAACTGATGGATCATCCGAAATTCATTCCGACCAAAGAAAATTTATTCCGAAAATCCAAGGTAAATATTCTGGTGTTTATACATTCTGTATGAAATTATTGAATATTTTTGTTGTAGAAAATGTCAAATGCTACTAGTGGTACATCAAGGCCTATGTTACATTGTCCAAAAGTTAGCTTGGAATGTGAAACTGTAGATTTTAAACTTTGCGTTCCAATGTATCCTAAACGTTTAGTGTACACCACATGTCAACTTCCAAATCCGCCAATTGATATGTTCAATGCGTGCTATTCGCATACGAGTGTTAAAATAACCGGTGTGAGCAGTCAGATGGTATTTAACGTGAATAAACGTACAACGGTACTGATACCGTTCAACATGTCATACAATTACAAGTCGATCATCTTTCCAAAATACTGGATTCATCCGGATACGCCGCACGATGAATTCACAGCCGAAATAGGTAAGTGAACGTGTTAAGGAATGTTCTAGAATGATTTTAAATCTGTCTTGTTTGTATTAGATAGCATTACCGTAACTGCAACTAAGGCAAAATTAATGGTAATAGTTAATATCATTGAAAAGTTCATTGTCTTGGATCCCGGAGAGTATAGAAACTCAATATTTACTACGTCATTGTTGCAAGACGCCTCTAGCGATTCTGGTAAGCGTTACTAGTGAGAAATATTTGAATTTTGTACAATTATAGTTATTGTTTTTTTCAGGAATGGTAGTTCTAGAATTGTATTTAGAGCACATGAAATGGGGAAACGTGTGTACCGCATCAACTATTGTGCATAATATAAGTTTAGATTCGTTAAAAACATTCGTCTTGGAACCAAATGAAGTGACTGACGCTTTACGGCAACAGAAATCACATAAATATTCCCGTTTCGTGCATGATACTGATCAAGGCGTTAAAGAACCAAATCAAGTATTGATTATTTCCGGACCAGAATTAAATGACACTGGTTCTGCGAGGTTAGTGTGTTCATTTCACATTGATGTATGGCATTTATATTTAATCATTTTTTTAGCAATACAGATGAATCTACTTTGTTGACGATCACTATGCAATATCCACGGCATTTAGATAAACGAATACATCCACCACTACTGTTCTTCAATTTGTCTGAAATAAAAATATGCTTTGATCCGTTATTATTTTGCTGGCTACTGTATTATCCAAAGTATGTAGGGATGAAAGGTGAATCATTGTGGAATCAATGTAAGTTCGACATTTATTATATACGTATGAAACGAACTGAATATTATTTGTGTTTGATAGTTTAATATAAATGTTGTGTATCTGATAATCAATGATTCCAGCTGATCCTGTCACATTGAGACGCAATCTTTCTGAGATGAGTGGCAGTTTACAAGAAACCCCGCGCCGAGCAAATACACCTCATGAATCAATCCACAGCAGCTCAGATAGAGATCACAAACCGGTGTCTTCGCACAGATCGTATATGGAAGCCGAACCAGAAGAAGTAGATGTAAGTTTCAAGAAATGATAATGCATAATGAGTCGTAATATTTCTGGCTTTGGTTACAGTTACAAGATGTTTACTACGAGTTACTGTTGAAATGGTACCCGGTATGGACGAATGCTATTATCTTCGGTGATATAGCTCAGTGTACTGTTTATTTTCCAACACAGTCACTGTCTGCTGTCGGCTCGAGAGGCATACAAGAAGCGGTGGAGATGTCACTGACAACCAATCCACCTCCGGAGATTATGGTACTGAAATTACCTAATGCTAGTATTCGTAGCACGGCCCAGCGAAAATCCTTAGTTCATCTACTCAATCGACTGCCAATCAAACTTCCAGAAAGTATGTGGATTGCAAGTAAGTAATTTCATAGTTCCATTCCACAAATACAATATATTTTCATAACGTCTTGTAAATTTCAGATAAACAAAGTTTTCCATGGAGTATTAGTATATGGAATTTTTGTTGTTACACATTACAAAACGAAAGTAAGTTGTATTTTTTAAAACCAGCCTCTGGTAATGCTACCATTGGCCTATCAGCCAAATATAAAGCCTCGAAAGAAAATATCGCGCATACTAAAAGTGCCAAAAGTGAAGGTAGAGTAAAGAAAAGTACCAAAGGCGTCGAAACGGCAACGCGGGATACGCGGCCAAATTTTAAATCCATGGATAATATAAATTCGTTGAGTGTTTGTGTACACATAGATAATACGCCTATTGAAATTGCGCTATCTGAAATACAGGTAAGATTTTTCACTGTTGTTATTAACTAATTGTATATATTATTAAATACATGTACTTCTATTTGAAGGTGTGTTTGATTACAAGTATTCTGCACGGATTGTATGAAGTATCGAGTAAGTTATTTCCGCCTGCTATTAGAGAAAAACCAAAGCTGAAAGTAGTAGATACAAGTAACATGCTTGGTAAATCGCGCAGCAGAAGTCAGTCTCCTACATTTTATAAAGAAGAATTTCCCGATGTGTCAAGTGAACGAACACCGACAAGTCCGCGCACTGAAATTCAAAGTGTTGATGGTGAGTTATTCAAATCAGCCTCCGTCGTTATCCTTCTTCTTTATTGATATTTTACTTTCTATATGTTTACCATTGCAGATGACACGAATAATATGAAATTCACTATTTGGATACAATGGACAATTACTCGATTGCGACTGAAATTATACGCACACAATGTAGATACATTCGGATCGGTTATGATGCCTTATTTGTTACCTCCAGATATGAAATTTGTGCTCGACATGGAGGACATAATGTCTTCCTTAGATTTACAGCAAGTTTACATGAAGTTAAAGTCGAAAATTGTAACAGCCAGTGTCCATCATTTTATAAGGTGCATAGAGGAGCTGTAAATAAATCGTACACACATATATATATATATATATATATATATATATATATATATATATATATATATATATATATATATATATATATATATATATTCATACATCTGTATTCTTTGCAGAAAGTCTTCGGAAAATCATTGGGAACCTGGCCCGTACCTAGGTTTGGTTATGCGAGGAAGAGAGGAGTTTCCGACCAGCGATAAGCAAGATGATTTTGGGTTTATGAGTATAACTGTTACCAGAGCTAAATGCGGTCATGTACATACGAAATGGGGCACGTCAAAGAAACAGAGACTTGCGGAAATGAAGGTACAATTATTAAATGTTAAACTCGGAATTAAGTAATAAGTTTCTTTTTGATATTTACACAGATAGAACAACAATTAATTGGCGGCTCGGCAAAAACCAGATACATGTCCGAACTGGTAGCAACTGTACAACCGATTGACCTGGTTTTATCCCCAAATATACTACGCAACTTCTACATGGTTCTCGAACCATTATCCAAGATACCAACGAATGATCCCAGCTCGAAATCGACGGAAAATTCGCTGATGTACATCAACAATAATAATTTACCGTTAGCGTATTTGGACTGTAACGGCTTGAGGATTGTTTTTCTGTCTTCTGAAATGCCGGAAATTCGTCGTCATCATGATGTTTGTATAATTGAAATCGAGAGCATTAATCTGGTACCGACAGCTGAGAATCCTATATGTCGTGTACCGATTCGGCCAGATATCTATCAGCACGCAGCCCAGACGCGAATACTAAATGTTCCGGGGTCAGAAATTGAAGACCGACAGTATCAGTTGAACATTAATTCGTTATCTGTCAATACGGGTTTGTGGTCGGAATTTAGCCTTCTGTTGTCCAGAGATACGAATATAATTTCGTCACTCCACACTATGAACGAGAATCCAGCGTTGGAGTGGAACAATCTGGAAGGAGGACGGAACAGTTTGATACCGCATTTGAGTCTTTTGTCTATTATTCAAAAGTAAAACATGTTTGAAAGCGTCAGTAATATTTTTATTCAAATTGTTTTAATGCAATGTTGTTTACAGATTCAACATGTGTATCGTCATGGCCCCGGCTATTTTGTGCAGAAGAAATATACTTATCTGTGGTTGTTCGATGGAAGTAAATTGTGTGTCGGATATTGAAATTAACATCAGTTTATATCAGATCAGTTTAATCTCGGCATTAATCACGGAATTCAATATTTTCAACAAACCTATGATCATTGCTAAACGTCCAAAAATCATATATTTGGATCGCGTAATTTCTCCACGCTATGCTATTGCAAAATCTGATAGTATTTCCATTGTAGAATATACAAAAGATTCGGGAGTTGAGTGTACTGATGCGAATAGCGAAATCACAGCAAAAACAAAGGTTACTATGTTTAAATATCAAACTGTAGTGTTGTAAACTGATTATTTATTTCATTTTTTAGGAAAGTGTTTCAGTGTCCGATAGTCTAGAAACAGATCGACGAAATATCTTAAAATTGCACATTGATTCTAAAAGTTCAGAATTATCGCACGGATTGAAAACCTTGTCATCTGGTCAAAGTTGTTTAAATTATTGTCCAGTTGACATTTTAATAACAGGCGGACAAATCAGAGTTTCATTGTTTAATGTCCTGAACCAAGATGTCATTGATGATAATCACTTATTGCGAACTCGGAAGAAGAAGAACAATACAACAGATGTGTCAAAAGAAGATACAGGTTATGAAGCGTCTGAAGAAGGTTCCGTTGATGAGATATCCATCACAAAGCCGAAAGTTCAACCGCTCTTGTTCATCGTACTGTCTCAGCCAAATGTGTTTTTCTCAAAATTTGCATTTGGCGAAAAGATTAACGTGTCTTGTTTTGATGTTTCTATAAAAACGAATGAAAGTCAGTTTTCTTACACGGGAGGCATACCAACGCAGAAAGATTATTCAGTTAATGTGCTAGAGACAAAAACTGGTATACCAAATCCAGACACGGGAATACCACCTGCTTTTATGACTCTGAAATGGATAAACAGCATTGGAAAATCTCCGTCACTCGATGTGGATTTTGGTAGACCGATTAAAATATGCTATTCCGTGACGCAAATGAATCATTTGCTCAGTATTAAAGATCAACTATTTGGAAATTTCCAGAGATCGTTTCACGACAGCGGACAAGGTATAAATGTCAGAGAAATATATAAATATCCAAGACTAATTCACACCAGCACAGACACGTATACGAAATTCAAAGTGATTCGAAAACTCCTGTGGGACATTAACAATCTCAAGTTGAATTTTTCACAAATTGTGTTTACGTTTAAGACTGAGTCAGGCCCAGAAATGACAGTGTCATTTGGAAAACTGAATAGTGAATTGACTTTCTCGAATAGACCGGAAAACATATCAAATGCCGTGGCGATAGAAAATTTTACTGTAAATACCAATATTGAAGGATCAGCCAAATTGTTGATCAATCCTATGGCCTGCAATCTAAATGGATGCTTGTTCTGGGAATCGTGGCAAAATGTGGATAGCGATCCACAAATGCAACTGTCAATGAAAAGCGATTGCTTAGTATTAGACATTGGACCCGAGCAAATGAAATGCATCGACGTTGTCCTAAAAGAATGTACTGAATTAATGGCAAGTTTATCAACGGCCACGGGCGACAGCGCAGAAAAACAGATTCTCTTACTAAATACTGAACGAGATCAACATTACAAGGATGATTTGCGGACTGGAGCATTTCAGTTTGTTGATGCCGCTGTCACTGTGGATGAAATACCACTGCCATATCAGGTTATGTTCTGGACCCAACCGGTAGCGGCAATGGCCTGGAGATACCCACAACCGCGGATATTAACGAAAGTACGCGTGTTTCCCGTTCCGTTCAAATTAAACCATGAAAAGGCAGAAGATCAACAAGTCTCGTGTTCACTGCAATACTGGTCGGAGTGTCACCGTCGTTACGTATCGCATGCGACATTTCACTTGTCCGAATCGGAAATGTATTACTTGGATCTACCAAATACTGATCCGCAGGCTGCTATCTCGTGTACGTGGCGTGTAGTGTTAAACTTTTCCGGTATAAATAGTGCGGATGTGTTTGTGTCACCGCGGGCATTAGCTGTGTGTCTCCGAATAGATTCATATTTCAGTCCAGTGTTGGTGCCTCGAATGCAATTTGCACTGGACATAGCATCGATTAACGTGTGCTTTTATAATCAGTTTAATAAAAAGATGGCGTTTGTGATGCCGGAAAAGTTACGCGGTTACACACCAGATGGCCTGGTACCCGATACGCAATGTTTTATGATGTTCAATTGTCAGAACACAAATTTCTTCATCGCGTCCTGGTACTCTGATAATGCAACAATCGATTTGCAAACAACGTCCGGATGCGATATCCTGGATTATGCGTCATTAACGTTACAGCCGTTTGTGGAACCATGCTCACTGAGTTTAAAATTTAACCTAGCCGAGTGTGTTAATATTGAAGCACTGTCCGATTCAGTAAAGATTAAAGTGAATGCAACAATTGGACATACTTTAGCTGTAGCTACGCAGGTATGGTTACAGAATTATGCTACCAATACAATTAGTGATCCACCAGATATGATAGTACTTACGCGGTACGTTGTATGCAATGATACAAATGTCAAACTAAGGTTTGGTCAAGTTGGCACTGATGAAGATATTCTACTAGCATCGCGGTTTCTGCATTTATATTGTTTGCGCTCGCAGAAGTACCAGCGGAAGATAAAAGTTGGTATTGAACAAAATGGCTGGGTGTGGTCCGAACCGTTGGAAATTGATTCCGACAGATCTGTAATAATTGAAATCAATGCAGACTATCGGTTCATCTTAATGATGACTGTTAAATCTCTGTCGCGAACGCAAAAACAAATAATATTCTCCGGACAACTGGTTGTTTGCAACATGTTATTGGATCATTTTGAACTGAGATTAGTGTCACTTGCGTCGGAAAATAAAGATGAAGAGTTCAGAAATGCCCAGAGCTATGTTATGGCTGGCCGGAGTACTGCACCGTCGTTTGTAGTTAATTTGAACAGGAAACTTGCGTTGCGATTGAAATTCTTCAGTCTCGAATCAGCTTGGTCGGGAGATATTCCACTGGAAGAGAACGTGAAAGGCTCTCAGCCGTGGCTTGTAAAAAGTAACTATACAGTTATTATGTTCAAATAATCGAATTCGCTAATGATCTGCAATGACTTTCAGTACCACTGCAAGACCGTGGTCAGTTTCTGAGTATTTGGTGTCGAGTCGTTGTTCAGTATGTCAAGAAATATCCTAAAATACTGGTTATGCTGTGGCCATTGTTCATGGTTCGATCAAACCTACCGGTTAGTACAAAAATTAACGTGGAAACGCCGACATTGAACGTTCGTTTGGATACTAGTATTCGGGGTAGAGGTGAATTACAGCAACTATATTGCCCGGGAACTATCGACCATTGTCATAATCTAACATTCCAATACGAGTTAGTATGTTCGTGTTGCAACGTGGTACCGTTCTACTCACATTTACCGTTTTCAGTGCTGCAACACCCGGTGCGGTGCCTTTCGTACCCTTAAACTACACTCTTATTGATCACAAACAGTTCTTCAAACGAATTGAAAAAGAGGACATAATTGAAATTGTAGAATTTCTAAAGAACTACGACGAATCGGCTTGGCCTTATGTCGATAGTAATCTGGATCGAACTGATTGGATTGTTGAAGATCAACCTTATACACACGTACAGGTGCATATTGCATGGTTGGTTGTGTCGTGTAAAGTTAGAATGATCGATTTTCAGGTTCGTTATAAGAATGCGTGTCACTATTCCAGTTCATTGCTGGTTGAATTTCTACCATGGTGTTTGTTACTGAATACTCTTGGCTGTTCAATTCAAGTTATGTTCAATGGCAGGGAATTATGTAACATTTGTCATCATGGAGTCGTTACACCACCGAAATTAGAGGTGTCTATTGGTTGTTGTAATACTTGCAATAATAAATCAGTTCATTTATAATTCCAGGACACGTTTAATATAGCCGTAAACATTGACGAAAAATGGCACATTTCTCCGCTTTTACAATTGGCCAGACCGGACTGGAGCCAAAGTTTTTATATGCCCAAAATTAATGGCCTAATTCCACTGGAAGGCAATATTCATGTACCAGTTCTGTGTGACACTTCGGTGTGTCTCACATCATTGACAAGCAGTATTGTAAACGAAATACGTATTCTACAAGTGCAGTCGAGTCACGTGATAACGAACTATACAGCATTCCAGTTGGAAATCATTAGTTTAATATTGCCGAATAATAACAGAACTTGTGACATTCCTAGTGATGCAGACCAACATAGCATAACTCTTCCATCACATTTGAATATGGGGTTTGTGTGATTAATAGCCGTTAGTGATTGTTCTCTACATTTATATATTTATTTCTTCACCAGTAATATAGGTGTACCTATAGTGAAATGGTTTGCTGCGGATGAAATGTCAGATTCGTTCTCGGATTACAGTTTACATATTATAGTTTCTTTAGATAACGACACGGCGCGATCGTGCCCTATACGAGTCGACAAAACATCAGTTAGAAAGAATATATGCCTCTATTCAAGCACAAAAAACGTAAGTAAAACAAGATATTGGCTGATTTTCTACTGATTCTACTGGTTTTTGTATCAGATTCCTTTCATAATCATTGCTCAAGAACATAAAGGCCAAACATTCTTATCGTTACACCACGACATTCATCCACAATTATTGATCAGTAACAAGTGTAGTAGGAAAATATTTTGTACTGAGTGCGATGTCAATGGTCAACCAATATTGGAAAATGTATTCTTTAACTGGAAGTGTGCAGTTCAACCAAATACGGAAAGATATTATACGATGCCTCAAGTTTCCGAGAAATTCCCAGAATTGAATGATAATTTTGCAGGAAAATTAATATTTGCTGTTGAATCCGAAGGTATGTTTTTTCAGTAAAAAAAAAAAAAAACATTTCATGATGATATCAAACTACGTAATATTATTTTAGATACAAATCAGAGTGTTCAGTGGTCTCACACAATTAATATTAATAATTACAATGACCAATATTTGAGAATACCAGACTATGAAGACGTAAAATTATCAATAAAGAAATTAAGTCACACCGTATTGATCACTATTGATTCTGCTACAAGGGTATACAATATTAAAGTGATTCTTGTAAATGGAGTGTGTTTTTGATGAATTTCAATTTGTAGGCAGAAATAAGTGCTCGTGACATACGAAGAAGATTATTTTTGCAGTCTTCTAAATATAATCCAAACACAAACGCTTCAACATCATCACAGAAACCGGAAATATCATTGTCCAGCGATCAACTATTAGGACAGTCTGCTAAAAATGTACCATTTTTAAATAATTTAGTTCTCGAAATAATTTATAATAATTAATATTTCAGACGAACAAAAATGAGTTCGAAATGACAGATCGACAATCCGTATCAGATTCTCAAATAATTTCTAGAAGAAAAATATCTGAAGAGAATATCGCAGTATTAACTGAATATAGTCAACCACGCAAAAAGGATAGAAATTATTTAAAAGTTGCAATATTTGTAAAACAGATTATTGCAACGTTAACTGTAGATAATGAAGCTAATAGATTCCAACAAATAGATGTAGCTACACTTGCGTGTGATGAAGTTGCACTTACGTTAGAAAAATACGATGTATGCAAACTATTACAGTGTACGTTTCAAGTGAAAATTCCAATATCCTCTTCTTTGTTGTAGAAAATGGATTGTTGTATTAGCATCACCGATATTCAGTGTGACAATCAGCTGTTCCGTAGCGGTTTCTATGATTTTCCCGTAGTTTTGGTTGGAGTAAACCCATCGTCCCGTGCAAGAACCAATCCGAATAATAAACTAATATCAAAACTGATTGAAGCAGCACGAGGCAATTCTTTAATACAAACCGATTTAAATATTGAAGTATGGACGGACAACATAACCAACAAACAGATTTCAGGTATATTTGTTTTTATTATTTTATTTTATTCCATTTAATTGTAACATTTCTAGAAATTCGAGAGGTCAAAGTCAGTGTACGGCCATTATTGGCGTACATAGAAGACACTTATGTTACCAAGTTGATGGATTATATAAGCGATTTATTCCCAACACAGCTCGTTATGTGGCCACGGCCGAAACAGTCGAAAACTCTGAGTCCGAATGACAGTATAGTCGGAATACCGGAACATTTAGCGTGGGAATCTAGAATGTTGGCTAAACCATTAATATTACGCAGTCTGTCAGTTGAACCGGTTTCTGTTTTGCTGTCGGTCCATTCGTCTGTTAAACTGTACATTGCTCTTGATCGATCGCCGTTACATTTCTCGAGATTTGAACGTAAAAACTTTACAACCACTCCGTACCGACTGGGCCATGCGTTAACTATGCATTATTTGTCGGGTGCGATATTTGGGGCGGGCTGGGTCGTCGGTTCGCTAGAGTTACTGGGCAGTCCGAGTGGATTGGCCCGCACTTTGGGCACTGGCTTGAGAGATTTTGTCAGTTTACCGTACCACGGTCTGATACAAGGCCCCTGGGCGTTCCTGATCGGGATCACACATGGATCAGCATCACTGATGCGGCATATTACAGCGGGCACACTTGATTCTTTTACGAAATTAGCCGCCAGTGTTGCACGGAACTTGGATAGATTGACATTAGACGAGGAACACCAACGGAGAACGGAGGAATTACGGCGGCAACGACCACAAGGGCTAGCACAAGGTTTCATGCAGGGTTTAACAGGTCTGGGTATAAGTTTACTAGGAGCTGTCGGAGGCATTGCACATCATCCGTTACAGTCGATGATGAACGATGGTGCATCACCACGGGGATTAGCGACGGGTGTTGGTTTGGGATTGGTTGGTGTTTTTACGAAACCGTTAAGTGGTGCTGCGGAACTGCTAGCACTCACAGGACAAGGATTGTTACAAGGAGCCGGCTGGAATCCAATGCCTACACCGCGAACAAACAACTATGTGCGCGACACAAGTTCACTGCGAAATTCTATATTGAAATACAGATGGAAATTCCTGCAGAACATAACCTTACAAACCAATTTACTAGCTGTCATCGAAGCATTCTACAATTCAAACCGTGTGGTCGTCATTCTGACATTCGAGGCACTTATTATAATCGATGTTGACGAGGATGTGGTCCTGCGAGTAGTGTCATTCAGTGATATTACCGGCGTGGATATAACGGAGGACAATACGAAACTTTGCGTTACTTTAGTACAACCGGTGCGCCCTATAAGTCAGAATGTTGATCCATGTGACGTTGAAATGGATCCAGTGTGCCGGGCCCGAGTGGCAGATTATGTGAAAAATGCCGCGGGCTTAGTGCAGATATCATCGCTGGGTTCTACGTCAAACCATTCGGATATTGATGTGTCACCCATTCCATCACAAACGTCAACGCCGCTGCAGTATTCGGCTGTGCAGCCCAGTATTACATTCAATGTAAATCCACAGAGCAAACAGTATTTCTGTAATATTTTAACACTTGTTCAACAACAGAGTCGAGACAATATTTTCAAAGTATTGTAACTGCAAATGTCAAGCATTTAAATACACATTGTGATTGATTGCAACAACGATAGCTTGTAAATAACTCGTAGGTTTTATATTCATTATCAATTATATATTTTTGCTATTTATTAAAGAAAAATAATTGTATATAAAACAAATTTTTGTTTCGATTTTTTTTCCTATAACAAATAATACACAAGGTCGATATATAAATATTTATTTCTTGCAAAACGCTTGAAAAATGCGTATATTAATTATGGTACTTTTTTATGTCAGATTTTTTACTAATTTTATTACATTTCTTACATTGGAATGCGGATGTAACAGTTAATAAACAAGATCTACAAACGTAATGTTCACATAATAGTGTATAGAGATTACTTTTAATTTCACAAATTACACACATAATTTCACTTGTTTTTGAAGTTTGAGCGTCCACCGCCGAATATCGAACTATATTATAACGTTGTATAGCATTTTGTATAATATCATCCAAACTGTTTGATGATGACGATGGCAGTTGATTATTTGCCGGTTCTTCTGTAATTATTCGTTTCTTGGTTTCTCTATCCGATGGATACTCTAAAGTTCTCTTATTTGCTTGCGGTTTCCTTCCAACAGTTCTCTGAATCTGTTGCGTTTCTTTGACATCAGCGTGTTTTATAAGGAACGCATCTATACGACATTTTAGTGAAGCATTCAATACTGGTTTCCGTGAAGTAGTAAATGATTGTCCCGTAAAGGGATCCGAAGGACTTCTTCCCCACTTAGACTCGGATTCTTGGCATTTTTCTAATGTAGATTGATCAATTGTTTTTCCCGATGGTAATGTCATTGGCAAAGACATCATTTCACATGATATTGGATCTATAAATTCATCGGGTATTTGAAACTTCAATTCATGTTGATTTCTTGCAACAGTAGACGATGGATTCAATTCTAGTGGTACACACTGCTTACGTGCACCATTCATCAAGTAATTTATTGTATCAATTGTTACTTTAGAACATATTCTTGAAACATTGCCCCAAATTTCAATATTACCGATACAAGGTACAGAACTTGCAGTGTGAAGAATTCGCAGTCTTAGTTGCTCTGCACAAGTAAAGTGTCTAAATTCACTACTCTTAAAGAAATGAACAGTGTAATTATCCGACTTGCTTTTTTCCAAATAGAATCTTCTATTGTATATGATAACTCCAGAATCTCCATTATAAACTTTACTAACAACATTAAAATCATTAGCAGAACTTTTAACTAGTATTTCAAACGCCGAAGATTTTTGAGATCCAACAGATGTCCAGATTTTTATGTAATGTATGTTAATTGGACAAATTAATTTAAAATCAATATGCACTGGTGGCTTAATTGCAGTATAGGCCAAAAATCCTTTAGACTTTAGTTGAAAATCAGTCGAAATTAAATTACTTGCTTCATATCCATCTGTAGATGGGCAGCTGGAGGTTACTTGCGGGCTTAATTTGCAATCAAGAAAATTGAACATTGTTTTTAAGTAGCACGAATAGGAATAAATGCACTATTAGTATCACATTAATATGAAAAACATTAGCACAAGAACATCAATATTCAAATGTTTCAGCCATGTTGTAATTTGTGTACAAAGTGGTATAAAGTACACAGCTGTCAAATTAGATCAGCTGTCGTACAAATAATAATAATAATGATACTTAAAAAATAATATTAAATTACAGTGACATATACGTTTAACTATATATCGCTGAAATTAATATTTATGTATGTTATCAAAAAGTTATAACAAATATATTTTAAAACTATTTATTTCAACTAACAGTACAACTATGGACATAAAATATTATCTGTCGGTGCTGTAGATTTCTAATATGCTATCTTTCAAAAATTAACCTCTAAAATAAACTAACAATTCCACGTGAGTGCATGAAAGAATTCATTTAAAATGGGTAAAGCTAAATTTTTGGAAGAAACACAAGTTAAAAAGGGTCCAGGAAGAATAGCAAAGAAACAGAAAGATCCTTTGTTTCCAAAGTCTCTTATAGGTAATTATTTTACATAAAATATGTTATTACAGTGGATTGATTTCTTTACATTTAATCTAATACTTCTAATAGCAGATCAAAAGAACGCGAAAAGTCTTAGACGAAGACAAAAACAAAGAGTTGTTAAAAGATCGAAAAAGAAGGAAATTAAAGCAGAGAAACTTAAACTTCAGCCTAAAAAGCAGAAGGCAAAAAAAGTACCTAAGAAAGAATACAATAGTGAATCAGAAAGTTCAGATCAATCTGTAAACTTTTCTGATTTAAATGACGATGTTGATGCTGATGAATTCAAATGAATCAGTAAGTAATAATGACAAGAAATCAGCTGGAAACAAATTAGGTAAAAGTTCAAACAACCAGAAAATTAATGTAAACAAGGCAGCGAAAAATAAAAAACAGAAAAAATAAAATCAAGAGCAATCATTATTTAACAACATGAAGAAACTATACATTATATTTTGCATTATGGAAATCAAATAAATGATTTATTATTATTGTTCTTGTATTTATTATTTTTTTTATTAAATTTCATTTTTGTGTCATTCCTGTAAAACAAGTTTATAAATATTTTTATAAATGTAACTATTAAAAACACCAACAATAATTGTTTTTTTTATTCCTATTTGCACATTATTTCTTTTAGATATAAAAATGAATCTACATATATGTATTTTTCTTTGTTTAATCAATAGACCATGTTGCTATGTACTTCTGTTTATTTCCAGAACATAATATTTGAGTAGTGGATGATACCTGTGAAAACGCTAAATATATTTGAAAATGTACTGGGGATTGACGCCAGCAGTGGATTTACAAGATGAATATAAGAAACATAATAAGCCTCCGAACGAACTGAATATATTAATAGTTGGTGGTGCGGACGCCAGACATATATTGAAAACGATTGGTGACAGGTATCGTCATGAGCCAGTGAAAATAAACTTTTACGTGATGGAGGTTTGTTTAGAAGCAATTGCTAGACAATTATTACTGTTGAATATCGCACTTGAGTCGTCCGAACAGCTTGGCCTGATGCTGAAAACTAAAATATTCATGGAACTGTATGGTAACACCATTGTTCGGCCGCTAGTAGCTAAATATTTGACAAGTAAGGCGAAACAGTTGGTAAACATGATTACAAATGTTGACTATCTGCATGAAGTGATGAAAATAGTTGATTTGCGACATTTACAATATAAGGAGCGTGATTATTTGGAAGTATTGTTCAAGTACTGGTGTGCACCGGATCCGTTTCGTATTTGTGAACTGTGGGACAGACGAGTGCGACAATCATTAGGCGTGCGATACGATTCTCGTACGGGTGTATTCGACTGGGATTTACACATGAGTTTACACTCGGCTGGTGCGACACAATTATGTCCCCAGGAATACAAACATTGGCGCGACACTGGCGTAGCATTCACATGGCTGGAAAGTGAAGTGTCTAAACCTAATCGTACCTTGGTCGCTGGAGTTGTCCCAGCTGGTGAACAATTCGTACACCATGGTTACCTAGGAGATATAGTCAAATGTTTCAGCCATGTTGTAATTTGTGTACAAAGTGGTATAAAGTACACAGCTGTCAAATTAGATCAGCTGTCATACAAATAATAATAATAATGATACTTAAAAAATAATATTAAATTAAAGTGACATATACGTTTAACTATATATCGCTGAAATTAATATTTATGTATGTTATCAAAAAGTTATAACAAATATATTTTAAAACTATTTATTTCAACTAACAGTACAACTATGGACATAAAATATTATCTGTCGGTGCTGTAGATTTCTAATATGCTATCTTTCAAAAATTAACCTCTAAAATAAACTAACAATTCCACGTGAGTGCATGAAAGAATTCATTTAAAATGGGTAGGAAAGCTAAATTTTTGGAAGAAACACAAGTTAAAAAGGGTCCAGGAAGAAAAGCAAAGAAACAGAAAGATCCTTTGTTTCCAAAGTCTCTTATAGGTAATTATTTTACATAAAATATGTTATTACAGTGGATTGATTTCTTTACATTTAATCTAATACTTCTAATAGCAGATCAAAAGAACGAGAAAAGTCTTAGTCGAAGACAAAAACAAAGAGTTGTTAACAGATCGAAAAAGAAGGAAATTAAAGCAGAGAAACTTAAACTTCAGCCTAAAAAGCAGAAGGCAAAAAAAGTACCTAAGAAAGAATACAATAGTGAATCAGAAAGTTCAGATGAATCTGTAAACTTTTCTGATTTAAATGACGATGTTGATGCTGATGAATTGGATGAAGATACTCCGAAAAGCATGGTATCTACTAAAGAGTTTACCGATGACAACAAATTATGGCTAAAACCGAAATCTAAGAAACCTGCAGTGGATAATACAGCTGACTCTGATGATGAAATTGAAGAATCTGATGAAGAGATTGACGAGGAAGGTGATGATGAATCTGATGACGATACTTGCAAGGTTGGAACGTTGAATGATGTGGAAGATGACGATGAAGATGATGATGAATACAATGCATCGGATGATTCAGACGCGGAGAATGACAATGAAAATGCGGATGATGACGATGATGACATGTTGCCTATTGAAAAGGCAAATGTTAAACTTAAGAAGAAACAACAAAAAGAACAAAAACTGGCCGATGAGGAACTAGAAATGAATATTACAAGCCAAGATGTATTCTCTTTTCCTTCGGAGGCGGAATTAGAAGAACCGATGAGTCTGCAAGATGTTCAGCAGAGAATAAAGGATATTGTGATGGTTTTGTCAGATTTTAAACAACTTCGCGAAGAGGGAAGGTCACGTTGTGAGTACACTGATCTGTTGTTGAAAGATTTGTGCACTTACTACAGTTACAATGAGTTCCTGATGGAGAGATTAATGCAACTGTTTCCTCTGTCGGAACTACTGGAGTTTTTAGAAGCTAGCGAAGTGCAACGGCCGTTGACTATTCGTGCAAACAGTCTGAAAACTCGTCGACGAGATCTGGCTCAGGCGCTTATTAATAGAGGTGTGAACTTGGATCCTCTGGGTAAATGGACTAAGGTAGGTCTTGTTGTGTACTCAGCTCAGGTACCAATTGGTGCAACGCCAGAATATTTGGCAGGACACTATCTCATTCAAGGAGCGTCCAGTTTTCTGCCAGTCATGGCATTGGCTCCGCAAGAAAACGAAAGGATCTTAGATATGTGTTCAGCTCCGGGCGGCAAGTCCAGCCACATAGCTTCGATTATGAAGAATACCGGTGTACTGTTTGCAAATGATGCGAACAAAGATCGTATAAACGCAATCGTCGGTAATTTTCACCGAATGGGAATAATAAATTCAGTTGTTTGTTCATATGACGGCCGGGAGTTTCCAAATATTATGACCGGTTTCGACAGAGTTCTGCTGGATGCACCGTGCACGGGCACAGGTGTTGTCGCAAAGGATCCGAGTGTGAAAACGAACAAAGATCATGTTGATGTACAACGGTGCTTTACGTTACAATCACAACTGATTCTAGCCGCTATAGATTCCGCGAATGCCAAGTCGACTAGCGGCGGTTACATTGTGTATTCCACGTGTTCAATACTGCCCGAGGAAAACGAATGGATTATAAATTACGCACTGCGCAAGAGAAATGTGAAACTTGTCGAGACGGGACTGGAGTTTGGCACAGAAGGATTCGTGAATTACAGACAGCACAGATTCCATCCGACAATGAAATTAACACGAAGATTTTATCCACATACACACAACATGGACGGCTTCTTTGTGGCCAAACTGAAGAAGTTCTCGAATGCCATTCCAAAAGCGGCAGATGACGATTTTGATTTAAATGAAATTATAGCGGACGAGTCAGGTTCAACGGCGAAGAAAGGCAAAGATCGTAAACGTAAAGCTAACGATACAAATAAAGCACCTGATAATGCGAAGAAACAGAAATTGGATGACAAGGCTGGTTCTTTTAAAAATAAACCGGACAAGAAAAACAAAGGAAAGCAGTTTAGTAATAATCGAGGCAAATCTGATTTTGCGGGCAAAAAACAGGACAACAATAGGAATAAAAAACAATTTGGAAAAACAAATGATAATTTTAAGAACAAGAAAAATTGGGGGAAACCATCTGATGTCAGCAGTGACAGGTCAAATAATATTGTTAGTAAGAAACAGAAAAATAAAAATCCGCAGGTGAATGGTACAAATATCACTGAAAACAGAGCCGAGTCTAATAATTTTGTTAGTAAGAAACAAAAAAATAAGAAAAATCAGTTGACCGAAGCGAATGACATTAATAAAGATAAGAATAAACAGTTGAATGACAACGGGAGCCCTAATAAGGATAAGAATTTTGTTAATAAGAAACAAAAGAGGAAGAATAAAAATCCATTAGGCAATTCAAATGAATCAGTAAAGAATAATGACAAGAAATCAACTGGAAAGCAATTACGAAACAGTTTAAACAACCAGAAAATTAATGTAAACAGGGCAGCGAAAAATAAAAAACAGAAAAAATAAAATCAAGAGCAATCATTTAAAAATATGAATAAACTATACATTATATTTTGCATTATGGAAATCAAATAAATGTTATATTATTATTGTTCTTGTATTTATTATTTTTTTATTAAATTTCATTTTTGTCATTCCTGTAAAATAAGTTTATAAATATTTTTATAAATGTAACTATTAAAAACACCAACAATAATTGTTTTTTTTTGTTTATTTTTATTCCTATTTGCACATTATTTAGATATAAAAATGAATCTGTCTACATGTATATGTATTTTTCTTTGTTTAATCAATAGACCATGTTGCTATGTACTTCTGTTTATTTCCAGAACACAATATTTGAGTAGTGGATGATACCTGTGAAAACGCTAAATATATTTGAAAATGTACTGGGGATTGACGCCAGCAGTGGATTTACAGGATGAATATAAGAGACATAACAAGCCTCCGAACGAACTGAATATATTAATAGTTGGTGGTGCGGACGCCAGACATATATTGAAAACGATTGGTGACAGGTATCGTCATGAGCCAGTGAAAATAAACTTTTACGTGATGGAGGTTTGTTTAGAAGCAATTGCTAGACAATTATTACTGCTAAATATCGCACTTGAGTCGTCCGAACAGCTTGGCCTGATGCTGAAAACTAAAATATTCATGGAACTGTATGGTAACACCATTGTTCGGCCGCTAGTAGCTAAATATTTGACAAGTAAGGCGAAACAGTTGGTAAATATGATTACAAATGTTGACTATCTGCATGAAGTGATGAAAATAGTTGATTTGCGACATTTACAATATAAGGAGCGTGATTATTTGGAAGTATTGTTCAAGTACTGGTGTGCACCGGATCCGTTTCGTATTTGTGAACTGTGGGACAGACGAGTGAGACAATCATTAGGCGTGCGATACGATTCTCGTATGGGTGTATTCGACTGGGATTTACACATGAGTTTACACTCGGCTGGTGCGACACAATTATGTCCCCAGGAATACAAACATTGGCGCGACACTGGCGTAGCATTCACATGGCTGGAAAGTGAAGTGTCTAAACCTAATCGTACCTTGGTCGCTGGAGTTGTCCCATCTGGTGAACAGTTCATACACCATGGTTACCTAGGAGATATAGTTACCGGACCATTCATTGCCTACGGACTACACTGTAACGATAAAGAAATGTTAAAGAAAACAAACAACATGAACGTGAATCGAGCAACGGACATAACAGAGTACAGTTTAATGCAGATATTCCACGGAATGCTGAACAAGGAGGAATGTGACTATAAGAGTAATAGCAATATAAGACTGGGAAGTGTGCATGTAGATATTCCAGAGAAACGTATTGTGCAGAATGACACGTTAAATATTACGGATGTAAAGCAATCACAAAGCAAATGTATCGATGTAGAGAATGTAACAATTAATTTCTTATCGTATAAAATGCTGACATATTTACAGCATAAAGAGCAATTCAAGGAGTTGTTCAACATTATTTACTGCTCGTATGCACTTGTAGAGAACGTACACTCGAATGTAATCAACACTGTTTCAAGTTTAAATTGTTTATTAATAGTAGAAAATCAGAATTACATACCCACAAACAGAAAAGAACAGCTGGACGAGTTGGCGAGTAAAATCTCGAGTAAATTCTCGTCGATGGAAAATGTAACTGAATTACCTTTCAACCCAAAACAAGATTGTTACGCAATGTATGTGATCAAGTAACTTGATATATATATATAACAAATAAACAAAGTGGTGAAATGGTTCAATCGATGTTAGGTAATAATTCATTTATTTAGGCAGTGTATATCATCATAACACTATATTTACATCCGTCTCCTATTTGTTGATTTTAAAATTTTATAGAAAACTTCCATAATATAGTACTTATTACCCACTCTGCAACCTTTTCCCATCAAACGAGTCAGCACCGTCGTTGTGAAACAATACACTCGAATTGCAATGCGAAATCATTGTTAGCAGAGCAATTATTGATTGTGACAAAGAAACGATATACGTACGTACGATACACTACGAAACTGTGTTGTCAAATGACGACATGGATCGTTCAGAGAGGTTATAGTGTGCCGGCTGACAAGAATGATGGTACATACTCACTGTTCCACGTGTTACACACCGATGGATGTGTGGAAATTTCCTTTTATACATACAAGTTATGGTATACATGCACTGAATCATAGAGATAGTCCGGTGTACCGTGGAACAGGATATTGTGTGAAGTAAACTATTCACTTATACAGACTGTGTCAAATCCCTTCCTATGATGAGCAATATTTCACATATTTAGGTTAACGTCTGCGTTCAGTGAACATGCTACATGTTGTATAATAACAATGTGAGTAGTACTAAACGATTTCACATATCGGCTTTGTGTGTAAATATCCAAAACATGTGCAAATATGTATGTTGAAAACTAAAGCGATGTTTATTAAAGCAAATAAATGTTCTGCGAAATGATACTTTTCATTATGCTTGTACATATTTCCTTTTCAAACAGTTCTCATGGCTCTTTTGTTCGTTTTTGGCACGTTACTTAAACAACCTTCTGAGATTTTATGCTGTAATTTTATTTGCTTGGGTACACACACATCATTAGTATTATTTTTATTGTGGGTGGACAGACAAAGTAAACACAGTTCGACCGTACTTTTAGTTGAACATAAAGTTTTGTGTGGTGATTCGAAAGATTTAAAATGGTAACAGGTTCTCGAGTACAAATTACATAAATTTTTAAATTATATTCTCTCACAATATTTCCCTACATTCATATTTCACACAACGCATAATATGAAAGGCCTTCGTGATGGCATTTTGGTTTTATAAATTTATAATACGATTAGGAATTAATTTTGTTCAAACCGGATTCACAATTTCAACAATTAAAATGCGTATGGACGTTTTAATTGACATGTACATATTAAGTGGAAATTAAAGGTGAAACGAAATTGAAGTTTTGTCTTGCATGGTTTAGTAGTGGTTGTTGTACACTGTAGGTAACAGTTTATATATATAATTTTGGTTGGATTCAGGAATGAAGTGAACATAATTTTCTAAGTTACACCGATATTTGTCTGTCTGTCTGTCTGATTTCTTTAGAACATATCCTACGGTTTTTTTTTTCTTCAAAATGAACAACTCAACTCACATTATTTTATAAGATGTCTCGCTATTCGTACATTCTTTCCTTAATATTTTAGTATATACACTTGCATTCTAGGTCAACACTACTGCACTGCACTAGTTTGTTTTTTTTTATTACATTTTATCATAAAATTTCTGCTGACTTCGTGCTACTGAGCATTTAGAACTTTTATTTCGGCCATGGTACTCAGAGCAGCTACATATACGTAAGTGTCTGTCGATCGACAACCGGATGTCGTCAGGTTTCGTCTTTATGGTGTGACATCCTGTGTCTGTCGGCCCGTCACGCTCACATTGCACCACTCGTCGCACCATGGACTACTTTTGTTTAAATATAAATAGAAATTATAAGTACATATCATCATGGATGGAGAGCATAAAAATAGTAAAACTTCAACAGTCAAAACGAATCAGTAATCAATCAATCTTGGAATGTTGTCGTCGTAGTGGTATTTGACGGTTATGATGCAACACACCTTAGTTTTAGGCCTTTTTGCCCCCGATTTCATGTGTGGTGAATGGTAAAAGAGATAACTCACTAGAACAAATGGTGAGCGATGACTCAATCAGAAGTGTCAATTAGTTATATGTATCATCTAATCATGGTAATATCGTTAAGTGTAATTTCCTTATTAAAAATCGTATTTCGCGCGCGTACATAAAATGAAAATACATATTCGAGTGTCAAGTTTACAATATGGGGGGAGTGGTGGCGCGGGGGTCACAGGCTCCAAGCCTAGCCTGGCCGTAATTGAGCAATGTATCGGGAAGGACGTCCGGCCACCATTCCCGTTCTATTTGTTTCATTAACTAAGACATAAACCGGGATACACAGTTTTTAAACGCCAAATACGTTCCTACAGTTCACACAGTCGATTTAGAATTATTTCATATATAATAATGTATGTATTTACATATGCATATCATAAGTCCATCGGGTTATTTTTAAACTAGGTTCAATTTAACATCGCTGACAGAAATACGTATCTCTGAAATCATCACTGATTACATTATGTACAATATTGATAATTCTTCATTTACGATAATTTATTATTATTTTAATAACAACCTTTTTGGGATGTGTTTGATAAGTATGAGTAACAAAACGTGTATCTACATTTACAGTGACTGGCCAAAACTGATATCGTCATTTATGTTTGATATCAATTTAAGTAGATTCTTTAACAACACAAAACATCTGTGGCATGGTTTTATTTATGTATATATGGTGAGACGTGGTTGGTGAGTTGGTTGGTTGATTGGTTGGTTGGTTGGTGGTGATGGTGAAGCACGTCGATGTGCTAATTATTATATTTCATTATAGGTCCGTACCGACGTGCTATATAGATTAGTTGCAGTAGTAGTTGGTAGTAGTTAGTAATAGTAGTAGTAGTAGTAGTAGTAGGTATCATACAACATATTTATGTGTATGTAAGTAGTATGTGTGTGTGTGTGTGTATGATTGTGTTCAGTGTTGTAGTGGAAAGGGATCGGGTCTCATGAACGTACGTGTCAACAATGAAACGCACGTATGTATGTAATCTATCTAACTACCGTATCGTCATCATCTGTGTACGACGAGAACTTCATGTACTGCGTACGGTTGGTGTCTCTTTTGCACATTATTAAATAGTTTAGTTAATTGCACGTACATATTATATACTAGATGTTCGTCACTTGGAACGGCACGCGTTCACATGTGGTCTATTATAAATATAAACTAGTAACGAGTATTGATGCTGGTTGACGAGGAGTAGAACGCTGTAATCCTGGCTGGTGATTGGTGGTGGTGAATGGTGACTGGTGATCTTGGTGGCACTTTCCCGCGCTGTACTGGACGTTGTGTAAGGAGTGTGTACTAATGTATTTGTTGTGCTGGGGTTGGTGGATGGTTTAACTAAGCAGAAGTCCTTGTGTGCCTTCTTATGTGACCATACTACGTGAATCTGTTGTATGTTTATGGTGGTACATCATAATCATAATAAAGATGAATAGTAGTAGTTAACAGACGAGTAATTGTGGCTGTTGAATGGATGATGGTGATTTAACAACGAGAGAGAGAGAGAGAGAGAGATAGAGATAGGGAGCGAGAGCAGTCGGTTCAGTTCGTTTGGGAGTTGTTGTTGTTGCTAATAATACGAGTCTTTGTGGGTGTCGCGGAGTGTTAATGTGACTGGTGCCGATGGTGCTGGTGGCCGGCTGGCGATGTAGTTGTTAGTGGTGGTGGTGGTACGCGTACGACGGGGCCGCCGCGTGACCTCACACTATCAGTGTTTGTACTCCGGATACCGTTTGTTGGGTCTGCTGAGCAAGGCCGTCTGTTCGGCGACGGCGGCGGCGGAAGGTCCGGCCGTCGGCGAATCGTTGTCCGAGTCGTGAGTGAGTTGTTGTTGATGATGATGGTGCTGATGCTGCTGGTGGTGGTGGTGGTGGTGGTGGTGCGATGGGGGCGCTCGTGCGATGCTGTTCCCTTCGCCACCCGATTCCTCGCTCTCGGATGTGACGGGCGAAGGGAAGTATTCTCGCTGCTGGACGCCGGCGACGGGGCACACGCCGTTCGAACCGCCGCCTCCACCGCTGCTGTTGCTGGGTCCCGCCTTGCTCACGGCTTCCTCACTCGCCCACCGGACTAACTGTTGTTGAGCTTGAATAAATTCATCACTAGAAAATAACAATCATAACGACACTACCAGGACAGCTACGCTGGTAGTCTCTCACATGTATCATCAGCAGTCGTTCTTGTCACACATACACATCATCATCAGCATCATCACACATGCATCCAATACATGTAACGTTTGTGTAAGTAAGTGTATGTAATGTATGACCAGCTACGCTAGTGGATGTGTGCATTCATGTGTATGTGTAGGTTAGAACAGGCTCGCCCGGGTGCCTGGTATTCCCGGGCGACCCCGTACCATTACTCTACGCCACGTATCTGCTCTTCTTACTGTCTACTATTCTCTTCTTACTGTCTACTATCACACACTTACCTCTCGCTGTCCGGAGTATCACCGCACTGGTCCGCCCCTCGGTCGTGGTCCGCGGTTTCATAGATACTTTCCTCCTCGGCCATGTGCTGATGATGCTGATGCTGATGGTGCGGATACTGGTGCCGGCCGCCTGGCGGCTGTCTGTAACGACCGTACACGAACCTTGTTTCATCATCGCCGCGACCTCGGCATCGGCTGTGAATATAGAAATATAAATGTATATCTACAAAGTATTTATACGGCACACACACACACAAGTACAAGTACCTTTGTGATTGTGATGATTCGCTACATACTGACGACGACTCCAGTCGGTAGTGTCGATCTGCCTCCGTCTCAGACATACGAATGTCTTCAGAGCCGCTCGGACTCATGTGTCGCGAGTGATGTTCCAGTTGTCGGATCAGATCCTCTAGGTTTCGAATACGTATCGGACCACAGGGCGGCACTTCGTCGTCTTCATCCTCGTCCGGTTGCTGTTGCGGATGTTGGTGTATGTGCAGGCGGGACGGTGACCCCTCCACCATGACCGTGTGTGTCTGGGGCATTTCGCAGATCTTCTCCTGACTGGACACACGTTTACCATAATCGGTGTAAATGCCAGCATTGCTGCAGTCCTGCAGCGTCTTCCGCAGAATCTCCTCACTCAGCAGACTTGTGCTACCGGATGGAGTGGCCGTGGTGCCGCGATGTGACGCCGCGTTACGTAATGCTTCCAGGATATCCTCGTGGTAACCGTTGAGACTCTTCAGTGTTCTTTCGACCTCCGACATGGAAGATCCACCGCCGCCGCCGCCGCCGCCAGCACCACCGCCAACGCCGCCGCCGACGACTACGCCGCCGGCCGGTCCCATCATCTCGCCGATGTTGTTATCCGACTGGGACATGATTTCAAGGTTGTCACAGTGTGAATCATCAGCCCACTTATCTTTGTCGTCGACCATTACCAGTCCATAGCCGCCGTGCTTCTTCAGGATGCCCTTCTTCTCCGGCAGTTTCGAGAGGTTGTTGTGTTGCAAATCGATGAAGGACACCGATTCTTCCTCGCCTTGGGTACACGTACACCCCACCATAACAGATATATTAGTGTTAGACAGGAGAAATGCTATACGTCCATTCAGATGTACTGTTATATGGTACACTTACCTGAATGTGTGGGGTCCTCCTCGCTGCCCGAGCCGACGCCCATTCTCTTTAGCTGTTGCATTTTGTGCTCCCTGTAAAAATATTCCACAGGAGCACACAAACCTTACGTCAAGGTAAAACATTCAACAAATCTATGTTACGGCAAGACCGAAAACGATAATGATTACATGCACTAAGTTTTCATTTTCCGCTATGGACCATGCATCTACAAATTCGAATGAGTATCACACTGAATTAAAACTGGTGTTCTACTGAGTTCGCAATGGAAGTGTCAAAAGTTGTTTGTCTAGTTCACATTACGTATGACATTACAATTGATAAGTGATAATTAGTGTGTGTGTAAATTAGGAATAATTACTCTGAATTCATAGATCAACAACCATGTAACATGTCAACAGTTAAAAGTGCTAATTTGGCAAAATGAAAATTGAACTAACTGGAAATGAGAGGCGGCGGCGGCGGCGGCTGCCGACATGTGGTTCGATGGACGAAACAACACCCGCTGCGAGTCGGCCCGACTGCTCGAAGAAGAACAAAGCAAGTTTTACAATAAGCCCAGCGACGTAAACTATCGTGTGTGATGTCTGACAAAGGCAATTCTTAGCACATATATATATATATATATATATATATATATATATATATATATATATATATATATATATATTTATAATTCATACACATATTTAATTTCTTGCCTTTGTCAGACATCCAAAACACAACAAGTATAGAGAAATATAGAGAAATGTGGATCAACATAAAACAATAAGTCTGAACAAGTTGTTATGTTCTGGTACGGATAAGAAACTGCTTACAGTCTCGGCATCTCTGATCAGATGGTTTCATCATACTTCACATATACGTACGTAGTTCGTGTAAAGACTAGAGAGCAGTGAGATAAAGCGCTGCAAATGAGGAGTAAATAATAATGTTATCATCACTAGGTCCATCCATTCGGTCATTCATTCGTCAGGTCACACGGGACTCATGTATTCTGTGTCGCCATTTTCAGTGATATTCATCATATTAATTATATCATATAAGTTAGTTTTATTTCTCAGTGTAGTGCACCAGTGTGTGTGTTTCAGTCAGTTGCTTGTGATGTGGGAGTTCGTCCGCTTACCTGTACGACGGCATGTTGCCGAAAGACAGAATCTTGTTAGCATTGTCCATGCAGTCTTCCTGTGAATGGTTTGACGATGACGCGGTGTATTTCTTCGATATTGGCTTTTTCACGTACGGCGGTTCATATTTAGGAACTGTGCTCTTCCTTCATTGTTGGATCAACGAAAAGGGAAACGAAAGAATCAAACAAAAATCCCTAATTAACAATTATGTAATTGTTGTGGAACAAAACACACTTAAATTGCCATGCAATTTCTGACAGTGAGCATTTTTGTTTTGCATATAACGAAAGTGAAAGACTGGAAGTGTTTGCAGAAATACTTTGATTGTGCTGAGAGTAAATAGCTTTTTTTTGTACAATAGCTCAACAATAGAGAGTGACTTGTTATGCGGATGGAATTACAGTTTGAATTTCGAAAACAGTATGTGTAATTTTGCGCAAATATAGCATTTGGTACACGGAACATTGATTAGGTTGAACGAATATTTACATCCAGACAATGAGCGAAAGATATATATATATCGTGCACAAATGTTACGAAGAAAACGTTGACACAAATTGCATACCACGCTCGAGTAATACAGTATAGCATGCTATACAAGTCAGCATTCCAGGATTCATATTTTGAAGTGACTACATACTGAAAACCCGTCACCAAGTTCCGAATAGTCGGGTCTCGAAATAAACAAAAACCAAACAAAACATAACCGTGTTGATTTGCCAATGTATTCTGTGCATTTCATTTTTTACTTTTTATTCACGACGGCGAGATATCATTTGCTGCAGCCAGTGTGTGAATATAAAATGGCTGGTATCTAGATTGGTGTTTTAAATTTGTTCTCTTCCTGTTTGCGGGTGACAGTGGCTGGTTTAGTGGGCGGGAAAGGGGGACACAGTCGCACAGAACACGCACGCGCACACACACTCACATATATAAATACCAGACCAGCCCCCAGTTGCGGCCATCATAACATAATAACGTATTGTGTAGTTAAATGTTCCAGATTTCGATATCCGATACTATTCCACAAGCTGGCATCGAGTTAGGCAACCAACATTGCACCACTGTCAAGTACTTGCCTGCACAGAAAAGCTCCTTCCACACACACACACACATTACATACAATCTTTCACTTACATTTATCACTCAATGTTGGCAACCGAACTAGATTCCGTATCAGCCAATAAGCAATGTACCTTGAGAAATTATCGCACTTTTCTCTGTTGACACATTCTATTTTGTAAATATTATACTCGTGATTACTTGTGTCTATAAATGTAATGATAATCTACGTGTTTTCAGTAACTATCCGTCCATGTATTGTTCTTTGTACACACTATGTATATGGAACATTTAACATTTAGAACTTGAAATATAAAATCAATAATAAATTAACATTTTGTCACACTACCAGTGTGATACTCAAAGTATTGGAACAAAAGCATGCACATAGAATAACAGCCATTCTACAATAAAAGGTCAGTCAGAAGAGCGAAGAAGAGAAGTAGCGGATATGGAGTAGCACGTACAGCGGGAGTAGTTATATGTACATACGGTGGACAGTTGGCAAAGCAGAGCTCAGGAGGAACAGTGAGTGCATCGCGCGCATCCATTACATAAAAATATTGTTTAGGTATTCGCGTTCTAACTGGGAATCTGTAGGGCTGTTCACTAAAGGCAAGTTACGTTTCGCAAAGGGTACATTGCAGTGAAACCTGGTAAATGATTGTATTGAATATATAATGACGTCACAGCAAATGGTTCCCGCAATAATGAAATAAAAATACCATTATTACTAAGAATATCATGGAAATTTCAAACTATACTTGTAAAAATTTTCAGATATCGGTACAGTTATTATTAACACACACAATTCAACTTTTTCTAGACGTCATTAAAGTCAGAATACAACAAACAGAACAGAACGTAAATGAATAAGAGAAAGCGGGAAAGCAAACGGATAAATATAGTTTGAAAGTAAGGTGGAAAACAAAGAACAAAAACAGTGTCATGACTACCTGGTTGTTCATCTGCACACTAACCTGAGGCACAGGGAGAAGTTTTTGTGTACTACAACTGACCTGTAGCAGAGAGCCATCATCGCAAATACAATGAAAACACCCCCTACCACTGACATGAGCGTAACCACTAGAAACACAGTGTTTGAACCGTGATAGTTCTCTGTGTATCGTGCAGAGATGTGGCGTAGGCGATGTCGGAGGTGACGTCGGGGGTGACGTGGTGCAGCGATCATCGGCGACGACGACGGGTCCGACAGCATGCAGACAGACATAAAGACGGAGAGAAACGAAACCAAAATCGAAAAGAAAACAGAAAAGCTTGTATCAGATATAATGTTTGATTACAATACGGATTCAACTTATAAACTAGCACAACATGTATAATATACATAGATATCTATATGAGTTAGGTACTTATAGGTATACTTAGTACTATATCAAATAATTATAGTAAATATTCACATCGATATAATTAATATTTAGGTACTTGTTCAGTACGACATCCGGTATAGCATCACGAGCTGCAACAGATCTGACGATGACGACGACGAGGACGACGACAACACAGACAGAAATAGCAGACCGATAACAACATTTACAATAAAAATACACACATACTCATCCACAGCCATTCATGTGAAGGCATCGGTATCGATGGGTAACAGGACTTGGAGCAATGGCAACACGAGTATGTATTTATAATACAGCATGTAAGTTCATAAATGAACGCCGACGGTTGATCCGTTATACGTAGGTAACGTATTGTGAACGATATGATGTCGAATGATATTTGAGATCATATGTGTGAAAAAACCAATTAAGATACGGATCACAATACACACACACACATGAAACAAACACACACACACACACACTTAGAAATACAGACAGAACGAGTGAAAGAGAGGTTGACAGAACAGTAGAGAATTTAGAGAGATAGTTTAAACAGACGTCCATAGAGAGAGAGAGTGTGTGCTCGTACAACAGCAGGCGAGCAGAGAGCAGCGCACGTGGTGTACAGTACCTGTAGCAAACAGCCATTAGTGCAAAACATATGAAGACGCCTTTCACCACGCCCACCATGATGAACACCATCGATAGAGTGCTTAGTTTGTCCGTGTTGTCGGCGCCTGAAATAACGGGCACTCACAAATGGTTAACGCGGAACATTGACAACAACAGATACAGCGCACAACAGCACGTCGCCGCGTCACGTCATAGCCCTGGAAATTTACTGCATCAACCGGAACTAGGCGGAATCATCAACATTTGCTGCCTTTTGTGCCATTGAACTTGAGACTCATATAAACGTATACCTCGTAATTCTTATACAATTAACATGATAGGATGTAAACAACGCAAGAATATGGACGATATATTAAAATGTCTCAGTGAAATCTGAGAAAAATTCCTCAAACAAATATTTAACACACACATAAGGAGAAAGGACAAGGATATTGATTATTGTTGCAAAGATAACGGAAATTTACTGGTATTTAATAAAGAAACAAAACAAAACAAAATAAAAATATTTTTAATAGTAAGACAATTCTGTAAAATATGATTTTGATTATAGGTTACTGAAGTTTACTCATATTCGTTTTGCCCTTCAGCATTAATTTCGTGTATCACCACGTCAGTTGATTGGAACCAAATCGACAATTTCAATTAGCAGTTGAAGAAAATAACCTTTAGAATTGCGATGAAAGCGCACTGATTGAGGTCGAACAGTGGCGGTGAGTATATTGAAACTTACCGTAGGGGGTAATATTCTTCTTCATGATGCTTGCTAGACCGTTCTTATTCTTTTCTGGGTCGGACATAGTAGCAGTAGACACGGTACTGTGTGGAGGTATTGTGATTTCCAGTTGAATTGAGCAGTCAGGCCCACTCCAACCGACTTCACAGTAGCATTTGTTGATATTTGTACAGTACTGTAATGCAAAGGTGGTCGTGTCAGAAAATAGGAATCAGGGGAGTAGATAGACTGGTTGTGTTTGTCAATACTACATAGTGTATTATTTGTTTAGAATCATCGTCAGAAGTAAATCGGATATACTGTACTTACACCGTGCCCAGAACATTCGAGATTGTTGTGATTCGTGGGACATTTGCCTTGATCGATATGCGGAAAGATGCTGGTACACGTTTGATTAACGCATATCAAATTGTCACCGCACGGTGTGCCATCTCTGACGAGACCAAGGTCTGGGATTTCAGCATGATCAACAGTTCCACTGGTTGCCCTAGATCACACGCATAGACATTATCACCATCACCATCCACAGCCGCTACCAGCAACCAGTAAACTACTCACTTGCACTCGTATTCTATGCTCTTAATGGAGATTATTGTTCTCGAGTACATCTCGTCCATGCCAGCTATGATCGGATACCGATTTCCGAGCTGACACTGCAGTGAACCGCACCGCACATTCCTATAACGAGCAACGAGAGATCCAATCAGAATAATTCAGAACATCGACTCCAGAGCAGCCCGGATCATCTCAAACGCTCGCGTCGATACGGGCACTTTCAACTTGCCGAACACGAACACGGTAATATTAACCGTTTCTTTACCGGTTACACAAGCAACGCAAAAACTACATATTGTTCTTTCACCGAATTGAGCAGGCAGTAATGTTGACCGTGCAATTACGAATTTGATTTAGGTTAACACTACTAGTGCAGTACCGAAGCGTAGCTTAATCGACATCGTGATCACGTTCACAAATATTTCTACATTATTTTCGGTGGCACTTACTCTTTTGCACATTTTATATAATGTCCTGGGGAATCTCTGCCACAATGTCCATTGATAGAGCCTTTCGAGTTGAACTGCTCGAAACACCGTAGATCTGCTGAGATGCCTCCAGGTCCCCAGATCTGTTCGCATTGTATGCTGAGAGTCGGACATACTCCGTTGAAACAATACCCCGTATTTATACCACACGGGTTGCCGTTCTTCTTGTGAACATCCTGCGGGCACTGACCGTGTTCTCCGGTACAATGTTCCGGTAAGTCACATTCATTCGATGCGTCACGGCATGTGAAACCGTGTTCCCGTAACTGTGACACAGATGTACACATGTTCAAACAGAAAACATTAACATTGACTAGCTGTGCAAAGATCGTGAAACTGAACGACAATCTAATACGAGCGTTACAGCATCTAAATTAGTGGTGACGAGGTTCGGCAAAGGGTGTAGATCTATGGAATGTTTGTGACATACCCTGCAGTTGTCGCAACATGGCCCCGAAGCACATTCGGACTCCTTGGTGAGTTTGCACGTGATGGGATCACAGCACGGGTCCAGTTCATGGCACTCGTCGATGGTTCCACAGTCACAGTCTTCGCCCTCCTCAACGATACCATTTCCGCATGTCCTTCGTACCTCCAACTGTGAATAAACAATTGACGTTTCAATTATCAGGCCACTGGTATTGCTTTGCCACCGAATTAAACTAAACGCGACAAAACAGCAACGTCAATTACCACGGATACTCAGATGCGATCGAAAACAAAATTCCGTCGCTTAATGTTTATTATAAATAGCCAGGATTGTTGTTGATCAGTATAATGTGCATATACCGGGTTAATATTCTTAATGAGATAGGCTAATACGTACTTGTACGGTTGAAAGTTGATTGTAGTATAATAGGGCAATATGAATATAGTTGTGTAAATTTCAACATCCTAGCAAATTACCTCGTTAGGTTTGTTGAGGAGGCAGATGCCGTGTCCTATCCGCAAGGCATCCACGTAATCTGACTTGCTACACTCGGAGAACTTGTAAGGTTGAACATTCTCAAGGCCGACGATGGATTGTGCCATGATGCAGCCGTGCCAGTCTCGACAGAAGCATTCCTCCCCTGCGGTATATACAGTGTATACATTAACTATGCATCCAGAGTAAATATTCACAGCAATTCCTGCGCTACATAATGTGGAAGGCAATGTACAGGATAATTAGTGCGGATTTATCGAATATTACTTTCTGGATAAATAATAAGACATGTTGCGTTGCCAGTAAACACATTATATATTCGAAAAACGTAAAACGAATATGCTCGTCGCATGCACGTCAGTTTGAAACATTTTTAATAGACGGAAACTCAATTTGTTTCATGTTGATGCTGTTACCTACATAAAACTCAATTTATCGTGCAACTTTTTATGTCCTTGATAATGTGGTTTCCGTGCATTAACTGCATTACTGACCTTAATAATCACGTTTAAAAAGACCGTTCAATAAATTTGATTTTCATGCACGTAATGACAGCGCTGGGATCTGCGTCATACTAAAATAGATTATTATGCATTTCAACATAATGGAATGTTTTTTTTTTCCTATGATTCTCGTACACGAATTTCACATTTTCTCACTATGCAATTACGTCCTGTTTTAAAGGATATGTGAAACGTAACACATTGTGCAACATTTTTAATAAATAAATGTACCGGAAGCATTATTTGATAACAATGTATGTTTGTAATTTCCCAGTAATATGTTTGAAAGCAACGCACTATATTTAATTTGAATATTAACTGATTTGCATCGGCATTTGTTATTGGCACAAAGAAACTACTAGTAGCTTTTTTCGCAAAAGATCACAAATTTAATGCATGCATTAATATTTTTATTACATGTACATTTCAAATAATAAATAACGTACCGTTTTGAAACGTTATTTCATCGCTGATTACAAGTAAATAATATGTTTAGCTAGATTGTAGAAGGAGAAAGATGAAGAGTCGCACATTGGGAGACATTAAAATTGGGAAATAGTGTTAGACTTACGACCATCGTCGTGACCCATTCCAATGTTGTGGCCAATCATGTGAGCCATAGTCCCAGCAAGCAGATGTGGTTCGTACGTGTTAATGTCGACGCTTATACCGACCGATTTGCTTGTGCAAACTGTCTCCGGCACAGCCATACCAGCCTCGCCACCTTGGAAAATTTCTCCGCTGCATGGAAGAGAGAGAATTACGTGTTATTTCCGTCCGATGGATGTTGTCAAGTCATCACGGATGAAGACAAATCCATATTACTCACGTGAGAAGCTGCGTGGTGTCCTTGTCAACTTTGAATAACTTCCGCGACGTGTAATCGTTAAAGTTCAATAAAGACCTACTGATATCTTCATTCTTCAATATGGGAGCCTGATTCGACCCTTGCCACGTCTCAATGTACACCACGGAGACCCGGGTGTTTAACGTACGGAAGTACTACAACACACCAAAAGAGTGTGACAGTTACACACAGGAACACAACTACGAGTTAATTAAACGTGTAGCCTGGCTGTACAACAAAACAAAAACGACAAGTATTTCTCGAAAGAATGTCCACTTAAATGGAACAAAACTGAAATGGAAATAAATTAAACAAAGTTTTCAGAACGAATGATCTTTTGTTGGACGTTCGCTAATTCGCGAAAAGCGAAAATTAAAAGCTCAGCCATTGTGCAATTAGAGTTATTAATGTTTCATTTTGTTCGTACTTGAAGTATTCTTTTGCCTACGTCTTCAAAATGTTCATAAAATTATTCTGATGACTCGACGAGTTTCTGCAAATTCGCAGATTACGGAAAGGGTTATTTAAAACATGGTTTTAAGACCTTAATAATTAGCACACCGCCGAGTGCTATCCAGGGAGATCACGGAATAAAGTATTCTTCTCGTCCGGTTATTTTATTTATTTTTTTTCATTCAAAATTTTACAATTACACTGTCAAAAAATGCAAGCCTGGTATTAGCTAAATGTGGAGACGGCATTTAAATCACACACACAGTTTATTTTTGTATAATGTTCTAGAGTTGTGAGTAGGTCTTACCAAATCCGCAATGTTTGCAACTTGTATCGCATCGTGAACAACCTCAGCTCGTGTGCTGCCGTTCCTCTTGTCGAACATTGCCTTGTCGATGACGATGGCCGTTTCAATGTACTTGGTCGCCTCCCGGACGTCACGTTTCGTCCGTGCCGTCGCCTCGGCATCCATATGCTTCTGTCGCCGGATATTCTTCATCCGCCACTCGAGGTTTCCAGAGTTCGCGCAACCTTTGTTCGCTTTCGTTCGAGCCTCGAAAATCACGTGAGGATGTTTCTGCTAAAGAAGAGCAAAGCTGTGCAGTCATAACATGCCCGGAAAAGTGTAAAAATCAACGAACACTTTGTTTCTGCAAGACTCTACGACATGCCTGACCCAGAAACCATCGCATTTATAAGATGAATGCTTGTGTACATAAATTCTGTTGTCCATTATTTTACATTTCTTTCCGGAATCATATAAGATCAGGAATGTGTATGGTAGAAGTTATACAGGAGAATTTCAGTGATTTCCATTTCCCACTTTCGCGTTAGAAATACTAAAGACTTATTATTAGATTCGTAACAAAAAAACCGTCTAGTTTGACGTGTCGCATTCCTGCATCGCTTAGCAGCAACTTAGCAGGGAACTATCCGAAACATTACAAACTATGCAAAGCATCGTCCATGTCCACCAGGCCGGCGGGGTAGGTAATGCGAATTTGTTGCATCATTAGACATCAGGAACGTTGCGAACTCAATCCTGCACCGCGAACTGAACTAACTGAGAGTGCAGATAGCAATGTCGGAACGGTTAGTGGTGCGGTCAGACGCGGGGGAGTGTAGTGGTAACGGACTAACACGCAGGGGATCGAGAACTGCACAGGATAGGATGAAAATTCAAGGATGAGGCGAGCTGTGCTTGGATAGCAAAAGCTGAATTAACGTTGTTAATCCTCATTTAATGGCGATGTTGGCAAGCATTTGTGTGCCTGTGTTTCTAATCAAAGGATTGCCTAGAGAGACTCCCCCTTACACTGTTTGAACGGGAACCGGAAATCCTACATCCTGCAACCATCCCCCACCACCCCTTCACCTGCTGCCGAATGACAGAGATGAATCCAGTTGGCGTAGCGGCCCTACTCGTATTGAAATATTATACAGTTCGGTCCGAAACACGGGATTTTGTGAAAATGACCAAGTAATTATAATGTGTGTGTGTGTGTATGTAAATTGACTAGGATACTATATCTAATTTTCATATTAGTACCACACATATAGGATATGTATATCCCATCAAGAATAATATCCACATTTGACGGAATAACATTCGAATATACTGGAGGTTAAATGAGAATGTTACATTAAACTATAACAGACATCCAATAAATTTATTTTAATAAAATGAGGCAGTTACAAAATTAGAAGTGTTAAGGGATATTGCCTGTGCGAAATATAAGCATAAAGATGAACTGAAAAGAATATACATCATACGGGCTAATAAAATTTAAAAAGTAATATACAAAAGCTAATTTAAATCCGTTTTCATGAGTACATAATACAGAAATATGCATGAATGTAACAGTTCACACGTAAAATAATTCACATTAATATTTTATGAATTCGGTATAGAATGTTATGAATATAACTCTGTTGTACCACAAACGAATAATGTATAATGAAATACAAAACTTATTCCGAAATACGTTGACGTCCAAAGAAATGCTAATGTGATGATCATGTAATTCGCTGCTCTAGAGATTGTTGAAAACTATGCCAAGATTCTGAATAAAATAGTGGATATGCGTCAAACTGTATAAAGTAAGTTTGTGCAGTTTCACTGTTCAAGTGAATTTTACCAAAAATACGATTATGTTTTCGTTGCTAGTTAGTTACGAGTTGAACATTACCGCGACATGAAAAATTGTAATCAACATAAGCTTGTTGATTTGTTTACTTTTCATATAAAAAAAACTTTGAAGCTGTAATATATTTTGTAAACGCGAGGAAAATACATCTTCTGATTCGTAGTATTATTTGAAATGTGAATTTAATTCGAATTTTATTCTCAAATATGTATTATTAATATGTTTGTCTTTTTATAATAATCTTATAAACCTTTCAAAAGAATCTGTTAGATTACAAGTTCACAGATATGTAGTTAGATCAGATTTTCAAGAGACATGTTACCTCTGACATTGTATAGATTCAATGCTATTTCTGAATACAGATAGGTTCATTAAAACTTATACCAATTAAATTTAATTAATATCAAACCTTTACACTATTTCAGTGTACAAAAACTGTCGCGCAGAGAATGACATTGTTATCGATTACATTCTAGTTATGGTTCCTTTCTATCTCAAACTGAATGAATCTGTTTGAATAAAATTATTGCAGATATTTTCTGAATATAACTTGTAGCTATTTTATAAATGTATCAATGTGTGCTATAGTCTAGTTGTATCTTCATTGAACAAGTTACTAAATTAATATACGTTTATTTATTGAAATGAAATACGCGTAGATTTGATGTCATAACTTATAATAAAGTAGGTATTGTATTACATGATTCAATTTCTCTTCAACACCAGTAGAAAATTCGGTCATTGAACAACCGATAAAAATATTTGCCGCACGAAATATGACACAAAGAACGTTCGAAGCAAACAGTAATAAATGAAATTTTTCGGCAGAATCAAATCACATGGTCGCGAATTACTACGGGCATCATCTGGAAATTCGAGATGTCGAGACGACGGGGGACAACTGAATGTATCATATTGCAGGTTCCAGTTCAGAGGTAGAAATTAATAAAATGAAAATTAATATTAAACGGAACATTAAACACAATGGAAGCTTTGAACATGGACTTGAGTAAAATGGATATTAATTTGAAAAGTTCGAAGGACGTGTTTGTCAGGTCACATGGGACTCGTCGTTATATGCCATTGTGTTGTGAACAAAACAAGGTATAAAATAAAAGTTTGTTTATTGATTTTATTGTATACGTGAACTTTTGTCGTACTGTAAATATGCTACATATAAATGAACTTTACATATGTATGTTCAGTTAGGAAGGCTCACCTCACACAACAAAGCATAATATTGAAAAGTCTCTCTTTCCACTTGATCAAAGTCCACTAACGTGCCGAAACATTTGTTTGTGTGAAATGCGCAGCTCGTTCTTTTGCTGCAATGCACATTCCTGCGTTCTCGTTTGTTTTATTTATTGTTTTGGCATTTTTCATTCCATTCGCGAAAGTCTAGCACAGTGCGTTGTGTGTATACAACACACGTTCAACTTCTTTGTACTGCGAGGAAATGAAGACTTCAGGTCTTCGTCTGGTTCCATTTTGTGTGCAATTGCTTTTGTCAATCGGTTATTTTTCAAGAGCATTGGAAACGCTTGGTTTTTTTTTTGTAGCGATTTAAACTCTTTTCGGGAAGTTTATTTTACCATCGTATATTTAAATTATATTCCGAAAGAAAGTTCGGAATAGGTTGCCCGGTGTGTTAGACTTACCAAGTGTTCGGGGAAATTTTATTAAATTTGTAAGATAAATTTGTTGTCGTCACGTACGATCTTTACTATTTTAACTTCAGCTCACAGTTTAAGTTTTCCCCCAAATCAATTTACTGTTCGAAAGGAGTTTGTAGCGGAAGTCGGGAAACTGGTGACATGAACTTGTATTGATGTTCACGTGGCATAGAATAATCCTGTTTTATATTATATAGCATTTAATGATCAACTATTGTAGACGCCAATATGATGTTTAGTATTTCCATGCATATACGAGTATTTCGAAAATAAATAACACGTAACGTTCATTTTAGATTTCGTGGAGATTTGTATTTTTGTCTTGACCGATTCTGTGTGCAATGTTTTTTTTTATCAAAACGTATTTGTTCAGATATACAGTGGCGGAACGGTCGCAATATCTTTGGTTATTTTTTCATAATGGCGAAATCCCGTTAATGTATGCAGTCACATTAACATTTGTGTGCCGTTAGCGCGCACACATTCAAATCTCCATTAGCTACTATCCTGTGAATTTATTCGATGGCACAACTTGGAATTATTTTTGGTATAGTCTGAATTCAATTTTCCATTCCCCGGTTCGGCTTGTTTAACATAAATGTAAATATTACAGTTGTAGAGAAGGTTAAACCACGACCAATTGTACATTGACGCAATGAATTCTGTACTTTAAATGATTATAAGCTATTGCATTTTGTGTGTACAATGGAAAAGAGAAATTTATTTTTAGTGACCATTGCTAACTAGTAATTCATTGGTGGTCGGATCTCGAGTTGCGGAACAATTTGTCTATAACAACATCCGCCAATCGTAATAATAGCAGTAATCGGAGATTTTAAACCGAATCGGGTGTAATCTCATCCAGGACAACAAGCCTGGGAGAGGCTTATTCTGGTTCAGTAAAACCGATCCTATTTCAGTTGATAAGATATACCAGTCGCTTAGCAATTGAGCTAAATCTATGTAAAAAGTGTTGATAACATTGACCCGTCTGACATTTATATATGATCATTGAACGATTGACAATTATAGTACAAGTAGGTTTAGTTTATTACAATAATTTAACAAGTAGTATTTTTAATTTACTAGCTGGAATTTTTATTGCTAATTTGGTGCTAAAAATGAACACCTTGTAACTTTACATATAAATATTGGCGGGAATAACATGCATGTTGTAAATAATGATTTATCAGTAATAATGGTATAATTGATATTCAAACGTTATTTAATTATCGATATGAATATTGTATATTTTAATTATATACTATTTGTTTATATTTAATGAAAAATGTATGTAGTCATTTTAGTATATGTATACGGTTTTAATAAATGCCAATCATATATTAATTTATCATATATTTAATAATCAAATAATGAAATTAGCGTGAATTATCTATGAATTTATATATATATATATATATATATATATATATATATATATATCTTTTCAAAAATATTGATAATCAAATAAATATCAGCTGTAGAATGTATGATATGAAGTTAACCTTTAACTTTTTTTTGCAAAGTTTAGAATGCGTGCTATAAAATCCGGTGTGAATCGAGTTTTAAATTATCGTTCATGGCCCACAATATGATAAAATTATGACGTTCAATAAAAATTTAATAGCTTCGACAAACTCTTCTGATTGCATTTTAATAGTTTACAACTTTGTTTATGCGCCATTTTGTTCAGAATAATAACAATAACTGTGTGTAAGTTTACTTTCACATATAACATTTTCGCTATTAATCGGTACAGTTTCAGTGCTGAAAATATCACTGGTGTAATGTGGAAAATTGGGATTTTGACAAACATAGTCGATAGATACACATGAATTGACAGTAAACAAATCGGTATGTCATAACTATATTTGCGATTGTCTGTTTGTAGAAAATATAAATATAAATCGGTATATTGACATTAACAGATGTATCTAGATTTATAAACAAACAGATATCACAGTTTTACATTTTAAAATATTATATAATTGCGTATTTATCCATCTATGTTTGTCGTTATGATGTGATTTGGAATCATATGGACATTCCAAAGATAGAAGTTGATAATAATAGCCGCGAGGAACAATAGGCTTTACTGATTACACATCAGCTTTCGATTATATTAATTTAGGTATCTAATTAATTGAACGTGTTATGTTAAAGTTAGTGTAAATTGCAGGATGCAATAATCAAGGTGGTATGATTATTACGAGAGTGTGTACATATTATGGATGGTAGGTGATATGTGGGTATACTGACCGACAAGTCACCGCCGTAGAACGGGTGTATGACGAACGTTTCGTTGCCCACGTGGATGACGCCGCTGACACCGTTGCACGTGTGGAAGGCAGCACTCGCTCCTGGATAGTCCTTCACGGTACCATGGTAATAGCAATGCTCAATCTCCTGAAAAACGAACACATTATTCACATTTCCTTCATGACATCATATATATTTTATATATATATATATATATATATATATATATATATATATATATATATATATATATATATATATACATATATATATATATATATATATATATATATATATATATATATATATATAACTACATATATAGGTGTATCTGTGTGTATGTGCACGTTTAAAGTTCACGAAAATGAAAACCGTGGAACATAATGATATGTGTGTTCACTGTTCACGGTTTCAATTCATTCCTTTTGCAAATGCTCAGGAGTCTCGCTCGCATTTATGCGATATTTGACGACAGAGCACAGTCGGAAATCTGATTTCATATTTGCCTGTTAGCAACACTCGTGATTTATATCACAAAGGTCATGCAAGAGAACAATATACGCTCGGCTAGCGGCATTTAATGTAAGCGAACTTTAAAATATTTTAAATTGCTAGAGATTCGCACGTATGAGAATATTTGCTTGCATCCCCGCTACACCCACACATTTATCATTATTAACCCGTATCTCTTTCTCTCTCTCTATCCTATATGCTTCATTTACACGTGGAATGGAATGTGAAGGTAGCTTGTTTTTCTGTAACTGTACATATGTACATATGCAGATTTATTAAATTTCAACAGACAGAAGTGCATTGCTACGTCGAGAATTCCCGAACAGAAACATATTAGTCAATAATTCGAGAGAGGAATAAGCCCGAGTGGCATTATGGAATGTGGATATTATGAAATTTATATTGATTACATTTTGTTCCAATTATGTAATGTGCCTGTATTGTATCATGCGTTTTGGAGAATAAATATTTTCGGAAATATAAATAGGGGTAAGTTCCACGGTCAACATATAAATTTCTTTATTACTTGTCCGACATAAATATCGTGAAGTTAGCGTTTCTCCGTATGCATGAGGCACCTTGCGCTAAGCATCGACCTAAATTCTTGACGAAATTTAATCTTTACGGATCATTATTGCATTAAACTGGTCGGAGAGGTTATCTGCGTGTTCAGCAGCGCTGTTATAAAACAGTGAAGTGTCGTCGGATTGCTGCAGTCGAGCGTCCGCCACACTGAAACAACGATACGCTTCTAATTTTCACGATTCTCACCAGAGGCGCACCAAACTTCAACCACTTATTTATTTTTATAACAAATTCCAACTTTGAATCCTGATTAATACGATATATTCTGAATGTTCGTCTATCTCTTGAACTTTTCAAATTATGCTAGTCGAATAATCGATGGATATGCGAGTGCACATGCGAATTTAGTCCATTTTAGAGCATATTGTGGTGCCTCTAATAACAAATGGACACGTAAACAACTATTATTGGTGTTTAAATTCGTGTATTTATTTGACGGTTTCATCTAACACGACATATGTAATTCGGTGGTAGCAATTTTTAAACGTTCTGCTCGGATGCATGTTGATAATCGACGGCTGTGTGGTGTCTCGTTTCACTTGGCTTGCTTCAACCATTGTGTTATGTATGGCGTGTCGCAGAAGCAAAGTGCTTCGTTGCCAGGGTCTTCTGTGCTTCGATCGTAAAAACTTTCAGCCAAATGAAGTCCTGTTTATAATGCAAATGATGATTGCCCAATGTTATAATTAAAAGCGATGAACTTATCATAGCTGGGACAAAGGATCACGCGCACATGCATTAGATTGTTTCACTAGAACTGGTACCATTTCACAGTGATGCATTCATGAATATACCACGACAAGTTGACTCACTGGTTTTATGCATCCCAATTCAAGAAGTCCGAGAAAAGATCTTCTAATTTTCATTTAATCGAGTCTATCTAGAGAAACATTCATGGAATGGTTGGTATGGAAAGAAAATAATGTTTGTTATTTTGGCATGAACGAGAAAAATCCTTTGCTTATTTGGTAATATCGAAAACGATAGGCATTCGTTCGTAAAATGTTTACTTTTAATATCCTCAAGAAGAGCTTCGCAGACATGAGGCTTGGGTTATTGTGGACCAGGGTGCCTGAGTCATTTGACCCGCATCAGTGATGAACAGTAATGAATTACATTCCTGTGGATGGTCGAACAGATTTCGAGTTACACCTGTATGTCAAGTCGACCGTGTCAAAGGAATTGCAAAAGAGATATCAAGCCCATCGATGCAGATACGTGGGTGTAGTTAAATGGGATTTGTCGCCAGTGCCGTTCAATGCCAATGTACACAAAGTATATTGTATACGGTTGAAATCCAATTACAGTTACCGGTTCTGATTAGAATCCCACTTGAACAGTTCTACTGAATGTGTACACTAATTACAGTACGAGTTGCGACACCGAACATTGGCACCAAGATTCAATTACACCGAGTTCTGGACTGGTTACTGTAATCAAACATGATTACGTTTTACCATAGTCATCTCAGGCCATGCGTAGAAAATATTTGCATCGACGATTAGACGAAACGACATCGACAACACGACAAACGTTCATAGTTATGAATTATTTACTTTAGTCCTCGGGTGCATTCATTTACTGAGGTTATGTTACGAAATCAGTCCAGTTATTGGCGTTCAGAATGCGTCGCGAAATATTCGCCAATTGTTTACAATTAGTATAAAATTAGAATCGTGAAAGTTACTGTGAATATGACGTACTGTCAAGGAGTACATTCTATAAATGTTTAAAAATTATCACTTCAGTGTAATTTCGGGCGCAATCATTGCTGAGTGTAGGGTCAACATTCAATTTACGTTCTAAATGCCTCTAAAAGATACCTGACGAAATTCAAGCGACCCCTATGCAAAAAAGACCGAACCGTTGAATTTGCCCAAGTGCTGCCGGAAGTCGTAAAAGTAATCATAAGATTTCTTCCATCCTTCGCCGGGTGCGTTCGGAAGAAGAAGAACCAAAGGAGGCAAATGCAGAGGAGAGGAAAATTATTATTTAGGTTTCGTTAAATGAAATCTTTAAATAAACGCTATAATTGTTTAGTTTGTCAATGTCTAATTTTCCTATGTTCCGTTAGTGCTACGCTCGCCGCGTTCCATATTCGGTTACGTTACTTTACGGTTGCTGAATATGGTTACAGGGTGTAGCGGGGTGATGTTAAGTTTAGTAGGTACAAGTATGTACATGGTTAAACAATGGCAGTTTCGAGACGAGATTATTCACCGGGTAATAACAGTAGATCTGCCCGCTTCAAGTGAGAGCGCAAGAGTATTTCACTCCTTACTGTTCGCATTATGTTCCTGTTCTCGTGAAATTTATACGCGACCCTCCCCTGAAAAAGATTAAATGGAATATTCGTGGCGATTTTCGCACAGCAATGTTTCACCGTGTCGTCCCCTAAATTTATTGACGATTCCGCAATGCTTCGCTGTCTATGAATCTGAACGAAAATCTGTATTTGGAGCGGTCTCGTATGTTTTTTACCATAATTGCAACTAATAATTTATCGGCCTATTTCTACAGATGTATTGTTTAAATCTTTGCATTATATATCAAGGATATTTGAGTACCTAATTATATGTAAGTTTCTAATGTGTACATTCAAATGCACACACACATAATGTAAAGGTGTATCAGTGCAGACAATGTTCCGATGTACGAATGAGCTGACGAACACGATGGAGAACAAATGTTTTAACAAATTACCATTCGGTTTGTCGAGAGCTCGTTCCGTTCAACAGCAGAACGTACCGTTTACCGTGGTGATGTTACGATTGCTGTTGGCATTAACGTTTATGTTACGTTGAAACAATTGCAATCGCGAGCAAACAAACTGCGACGACGAGTTGAGAAATTAGTGCAGCGATGCGATGCACGCGCCGAATATTCGCTCGCACGGCACTTTCGCACGCAAAACGAATTAGATCGTTGAGCAGCCAAGACAGGCGAATAATTAATTTAAATTTTCTTCGAGGTTTGTTAGTTCGTACCTGTCAGATATTTTTAATCAAGTACAGAACAAACTTTCCAGTGCACGGATCAGCCCGTTTCAAACAGGTTATCCTGCATCGGTACACTCAAACGCAAAAAGGTGTCTTGATATTAACAATGTAGGTATAATAATATGAGTGAGATATTTTGTAATACAGTGCAATTATTCTCATTAACAAATATTCGTACCATAGACGTATTTAATCAGAGAGTACTCATTAGCGCTAATTAACTAGATAAATAATATATATATATATATATATATATATATATATATATATATATATATATATATAAATGGTAGGATTATTTATTGTATTATGCAATTTTTCACTTGTGATTAATTTACTTCAAAAAACGAAATGCAATTTCAGATATTTCTACAATGTTTGTACAGGTATAATGTGCCAGTTTAATTGTTACCTGAACAGGATTAGAAGGGATATCTGCGTGATCTGCTTTTAATTAGATTTTTTGGTTGTTCGTGATAGCAATGCAGATTACTTTTTTTTTTAATTAAAAAGAACCTATTCTTGCATTGTACTAGCGACATTATTTACCGACAAGAGGAATTAATAACGTATAATGTTGTTATGAGTTACCTGTTTAGAGATCTGCTCCGCTCCGCTCTGCAAGAAATGCTTCTGCATCAGATTCGGCGCCAATAGTTGCCTGTAACAAACAATAAATATCACTTTACACAGTACACAGGCACCAATTACAATTTCACCATCTTGAAATCCGTAGGTTGTAAATTTACACTTCGTCCAAACTTATAAACATGACAACCGCACAATAAGATGGATATCTATCGCGTCGCATCGGGATTTATACCACATACATCATGATTTACGTATGTAACGAGTATCCAAAATGGAAACCAATCCGAATCTCCTTTATTAACATGTACAATATATGTATGTATACGTTATGAAGAAAGTATAACCGTAGTACGCAGCCAAACACGTTAAGTTCATCTGCTGCATTGTGGCAGGAGGTGCGGTTGCCCGTACTTTATATCCACTTTACCTGAGGCAATATCGCGTGCCCACTATATGCTAGTGACGACGCTCGAGATTTAACCCTGGCCACCTCTGATCTGCAGACAGTTTACGATTATGGACGACGCCGTCCCAGAATCCTCTCATCCCCGATACTAAAGGGTAGGGATTGTTAACAATGCAAAAATAACACGGAGTTTATTATAGAAACCTCGGTACGAGCAAAGCGACTCATGTTTATTCTACATTGTATGAGCAAAAATAAATAGCACTGCGCTCTTATAAGGGCTGCTTTACATATTCAATGAACTAAATATGTGTGGGCGCATGCTGAATGAAATATAAAATCTTTGTAGATTTATTTATTTATTTTTAAAGTAATTTTTACCCTATCTGCATCTGGCATATGTCTACGGTATTATTCTGAAAGTATACTGAATAATCGTATTTCATAGAAATTAGTAGGACCGTTGGCTCACTGCTGTTGATATAACGGCTAAAATACATAGCATGGTCGACGAACGTTCAATTATGAAATATAATTGGTCATTGATCAAGGGGTACGGGTGGGACGGCGGGGTCGGTTGCGGCGTTGGCGACATAATAAACCAACATCAATACGTAAATTACGCGTACCGGACAATGGGCTTGCAGACCGACGCGAGAGCTCCAAAGCATGCGAGAAATGCACCAAACCTTGCATAACGAATTGTTCATTTATTTATCTAGGATTATGCATGTACATGTACAGGATAAATATTTCATAATAATAGACGAGATTCGCATCAGTCCAGAAGCAAGTCGGATAATTTAAATTTAGTTATTTAATTATTGCAATGAAATTAACACAAATATCCAAATACACATATCTTCTAAGGTCGATGTCAAAATATGAAACAATGTTGTGAATAATTATTATTGATAAAGGTAATATTCTAACAATCTTTGATGGAAGATCTAAAAGAACTAAAAATGACGAAACTGGTGATTTGTAAGTAATCAGTTCTCCCATGTACATGAATTGTCCAGTTCGCTATCAGACCGTGCTGAATCTAATTATTAAATCATTAACGCATATTAATACACTTCAGTTGCTGTGATAATTAATCCTATCTATCATATTTGCTCTACCATTCGCACAGCCAACCACATATGCACATATTGTTCTCATCATTTTGTTTTGTATCTGTTTCCAAATTGTAATTGGTCTTATTTGAATGCTCATTGTTTTCTGGTGGAACAAAAACACATCTTAATAACAATAACGCAAAATAAATATAATACAAATAAAAATCCGGAAAGTCGTAACCTTTTTGCAAAGGATAGGAGAAACAATTTAATGTTCTGTTACATTTATACCAGAAAGAACGGAAAATATAAATATATTGTTGTAGTCAGGTACATGTATGAAAATAATGTTTTACTAGTTTAAGCGCAAATACATGTTAATATTGAAAATTTATGTCACAGCAATTGTTATATAATATGCAGACTATGCACATAGATTTCTATTAGCTGTATATGCTGTACAGAATGCATTACTTTATATTCATGTTTATTGCAGATAAAATATAGTTAGTTGAGTTTGTGTTCCAGTTCTTTTGTATCGGGCTGTGTTTCAACATTATTTGTTACGTTCTATAATGGTGGATTCTTTTTATAACGTTTTTAACTGTTTGTTTAATCTATCACATAGAGAATATTGGTCGAAAGAATGCTCACGGTTATTCGTTTAATGGCCGCTGGTAACATTATTGAAATGACACACAATTTAAACGTATAGATATTTGTAGTATTTTTTATGCGTACTTTCATGTAATATTAAATATGACGCATGATATAAAACACAACGTTTGAGATTTATGTTGAAGTTTCGGTTAAGTCCAGCAATTATGACCGGTGTTGTTCGAGCTATGCCAGGGTTAATTTTTCGTAAAACCGACGCCATGATTTAGAGCCAGTGTAAATTAAGAACAATGTAAAACCGAGGCGATTAACCGGGTTCAGAAAGTAACTGAACGAAGATGTAATTTTCTTTATGCACCCGAGATACATAAATCATTTTACAAGTACATATTTTGACTTCAGCGAAAACAATCGTTAATAAATTCTCGTTTGAGTAACGTTTCGTGTTCTGTGTTCTGCACATCGGCGTCTTTTCAGCATTGCCCGTAGCAAGCACAATGTCGTCACGGGAACCGGCGATATATTTATAGAACGGAACTGACTGAGCAAAAATAACGCAATAAAATCACAAAATGGCGAAATATGAACATGACGACACGGTATTTGCGAAACTCAATAATGTGCGTTCCTCTGCCATTCATAAGCTGCCAGCCACTTCGGCTGCTTGTTTTCTACATTCCATCCATTCTGCGATAACTAGAGCCTGTCAGACTTTCCACAGAATCATGCACATGAAACGTAACCTTACATTTTAACCTATACAATACATGAGGTACAATATATGTACATTACTAGCTCAATAATACACTGGAACTATTACTATTACGTTGAATAAATGCTAATATTGCAGTAAAAATGTAAATATTTAAAATGCGACGTATGCGACAGTTTCACATGAACACATGCAAATATTAAAATAAAAAAATGTCTGCAACAAATCAATGCTAGACATCTTTTAGTGAAGCGAATGATAGAATTTGTCAACATGCTTTTAATCATGGTACGACTGCTCGAAAGAAAGTAAAAAGATAAATGTATTGAAGTAAGTGATGTGTGATGCAGATGGAACGAAAAGATATTTTTATTTCGCAAAAAAAAATATGTTATGGATTTGGCTTCTACCAGGGCTATATTTCATACACAAAAAGATAAAATAAATCATGAAATCATATAAATATATTGATTATATATAAAACTCAAAGGATTACGCGATATAAGAATGATTCATCTACAAAATACGGGATAAGATGAATGTTAATGATTCTTGAAGATCCAGATTGAATTAAAATTCAGTTGAAAAAACCAATTTTATTTATATTTGATAGATGAAAATTCGTATTATACGTTTAATCTCAATTTGTTTTTCTTGGTAAGGAAATGGAAGTTCTCGATGAAATTCGTTGGCATTCGTCATATGCTTGTCACGGTTTCGTTTACTTCGGGAATATTGTTTTCAACGTTGACTGGTTTCGTTTGCAACAAATATTGCGCTGAAACTACTCGCCGTCCATAATCTACTAAGTGCGATGCATTCTGCTTAGGAACGATCAACAATGAACTCTACTGCTACTTTGTACGATTGGTGGTATTGTAAGCACTAGCCTAGTATTTGGGGGCTGCAATGATAGATGGCGAGATCCAATGGCGGTTTGCATTTTGAATATATTAATATGTATGCATAGTTAATGAAAAATAAAGCAGTACCTATATATATACATATTACATAAACTACACTAATTAGTATCCAGGTGTTCAATTATTTCCAGTTCAAAGTTTGAATACCATTTCCTATGTAATGGAAAATATTTTGACAGAAGCGCTGGAGTTTAAAATATAAATGTACCTTCACCGAAACTGACACTACCAGGAACATATTTTTTTTGCAAATGAAAAAAAATAATTACGCCAGCATTTCATTAGTTTATGAATGTTTTACATAAAACAAAAAGAATCGTTCTATATTTGTACAATGCTATCGTATAAAATACGTGAACATATTCGTTACGGACATTTTTTCTTTCCGTTTCAACACGAAATGTTGCATCACACATGTTTCATTTTTCTGCAATTTCCACAAAATACATTTTTGTTTCTAAATGCCAAAATATAGAGAGCATTTATTTTCGAAGCCAGAAAGCTTTCAGAGTGACAAAAAATTGATCATTTCTGGATAACCCCAAGTCGATAGCCAGCTAAAAGTCGCCGTTTTTCCTCAGTGGACTTGGGGGAGGATAAGAGACAAACGCGTTTTGTTTTCCAGCGCGGAAAACATGGAAGTCAGCGAATTTTTTTATGCTCTCCTAGTGTGGTCGTAATTTTATTTTGGTCCACCCCAATGATCGGGAACAGACGATTCGGGCCCCGCTGTAATCCCGCCGCCAGACCCCGAGAACGCAGCTTCAAGCCCAAGGACTTTTTGTTTAACCTAATTCCCGGTGCCGCACTTGAATCTGAAGCTTAGTGTTGTTTTAGCAGTGATTACGAAGTTTCCGTGTACAGTTTAGTCAACCCGGGGTAGATGCTAGTGCAAGAGTTGCACACGTTCGAACGTACTTTACAAAATGTCATCATATTCCATTGTCAACAAACATTGACGTTAAGATATGTCTGCATCTGTACGTTATGTGTTTCACGGATTTTCATCTAATCGGCACAGTGTTATGGGTACAAGGTAGGAGTATGCATTCAATTTAACCGTCATCTGTTTTACAATATTCTACTGCGGTACCCAAAAATGAGTACACAAGTCTATATAGCGACCAGCCTGTTCACCGAATCTTTCTTTTTGAAACACAATGGTCGGGTTCCTGCCATTCCAAAGCTCACTGGAATCACAGGACTGGCCATTTTATCCTCCAGACATTGATTGATTGTGAACAGGAACTCGTGGCCTCACAATTGCTGAAGGAATAGTTGGATCTTTAGGTTCACCTGCCTCCGAGTATGTTGGACATATGAACCAATGTGTGGAAGACGTGTACAAAGAAGAATATGTATGTGATCAGTACATTTGCTGATATGTACACATACTAGGTAAATAATGTATGTTGATTTACGTCCGTGACGGATATCGTTTGTTGTTCTATGAAAATGAATAGCATGTTTATTTATTCTTTGATCTATCTATATTCATAGAAATTGATATGACATTATTGAAATTATTTTCGGTCGTAGATCAATGGATTAGATAAATAAATTACTATATGTTTTGTTTTAATAAATAATATTTAAACAAAAAATCATGTTTGTAAATGTGTACTTGAAAATCACCATTAGTAATTAATTTGATACATTTCGAAATGATGAAGCAATTCACTAGAATACATGAAATGTTTTAAAGGAATATCTGACATCTAATAAGTTAGGTTATGATGAACTTTGATATTTGTATTAAGAACCAAGTCGCGGTTTGGTTGTTGGTCCGTTTGTGTACAACTTGTACATCTGGATGTAAGACTCTAGATAAGTTTGTGGAAACAAGATGACTATATACTGGTACTTACGTATTGAGCTCCAGGTCCAAGCGAAACTTGTGGTTGAAGGCTTTGATGAGAAGTGACGTACGGTGGTAGTGTTTCCCAGTCTGTAACAATCACCAACTTTGTGTAAACTTTCACGTCTATCATATGTCATATGTGGCAACAGACAACAGACATGTTCATTTGTAGCGCGTAATTACGGCTTTATGTTGTAAGTTGACGCGGTACAACCGTATGTACGAACATGTATATGACATTGTCAAACTGTGACGTCACACAACATACTACGTGATTCAATTTCAGTCTTGCTTTATGCTGTGAATTTTACGACAAAGGTATTTAATGCATAAAAATAAAACAGTTCAAATAAATTTCTATTTGCAGTGCAAAATAAAATAGAGTTTTAAAAACTTCAAAGCGATGAATTAAAATGAGGTTAGGAACATACATGTATTTTAGTTTGAATATTGTTTGAGTACAGTTTATTAATATAGGATGCGAAGTAGACGTTAGATAAGTAAATAAATACAACCTATTATTACAAAGGACAAACTTCTGAAGAAAAAACCGGCTTGAAGCATTCGCTAATGTCTGTAAATACTGGTAACATTATAACAGATGATTACTGATGTCATTTAGACCAAAGGATCCTGTAAACTTAGTTTACTAATAAGGTACACTACCTTCCCGTGTTTATGTAGAACGTATTTAATGAGCTCTCATTTTTAAATAACGGAGCGAAGAAAAACGGTCCTCTTTGTCAGCTATTAATAAAGTAAGAAATAAGAATGCCATAGTCTTTCATTATCTGCCTACAAAGTAGCATGGACGGAAGTTAGCTGAAGTTGAGCACAAGACTCGTTGCATTAACGACATCCAATATTCTTTCTAATTTGGCGCGGCAGGAGAATCACTTTAATATAGTTATTAATTTCACACAAAAAACTATCCTGAAACTGTAATTTAATATACGTACGTTCGCGAATGCTCAAAGATTTCTCGTTCGTATTTTCTTCAGTGTTGCTCAAGGCCCAAAGTTTGTAGGTAATTAAGTATCTCACTTTAAGGCCCCAGTAACTTTCATGTTTGTCTGCTTCCGAAATGTTGGAAAATTAAACACAAGTTCTCCGAAGGATTCTATTGAAGTACACGTGTAATAAGTGATACCTTTGTCTCTTCTACTTCAGATCCTTAAATATCTCCGTCTCCAAACTCTCCTACGCTCAGCAGCCAAGTTGTTATGTTGTGTTGTTGAAGCGTGAATGATTACGGGTACAGGGAATCGGTAAAGAAAACATGCTAAGCTCATTGGCTGACAGAAACCGCGCTCCTGTCCTCCACTGTTTTTGTGAACATATGCGAGTTGATTAAGTAAGCGACTAAACTAAAATGAAACTTTCGTTAGACCTGTTCACATAATCCGAAATCCTATACCCTTGTTGTGGCTAAAGCTACACCAATAAAATTACGCTAAAGTTATTTTGACGTGGAATATATAATAAAAGCAAATTTTAGACGATTTATTAATAGAAAATTTAATTTCCAATGTGTATAAAACGTTTCTGTCTGAATAGTTCTTTAACGAAACAGTTCAAGTGATAATTAATATGCCATTGACAGTGTCATCTTGAAAATGGAATATTTCCTGAGCTAATTAATCTTAGTAATCTTTTCGTATGGTACCATATGTTTGTATTTTTATTCTGGTTATTAACTTTTTTTAATTATAAGAATATTATATTTTAAAATAGTACCTCCATATATATATATATATATATATATATATATATATATATATATATATATATATATATATATATATATATATATATATATGAACGTATATAAATAAATTTGTTCAGATACACCTGTTTCGCGCGCATTAAGTATATGTGTAGTGCACGACGCGGCCGTGATGGCGCTGATGTCGGTTACCACGGTAACCACTTGCTCTTAATTGAAAACCAACCTGATGACGAATCAATAAAGAGGGACCGCACCCAAGTCCCTTTAGATTTCTCGAAAACAGATTCGACGCGTTCTCTCCTACCGACGGTGTACAGAACGCACAGTGTATACCTGGAATTGGAACAGGGCGACGAACGTCATGATGGTGACCGACGACGTCGAGAACACCATCACCACCACAACCACCATCACCACTGTTGCTAGTGACGACAAGCAACCTGTCAGGCCCGTATTAAGAGAAAAATAGCAATGGAAATGTCCCAGGAGAGCCCAGAGAATCAACCGCGTGGAACGGATTTCCATTAAAATGAATTTTGTTCCTTCATAAATATGTAGAGACGATCTCAAGAGAATAAATATATTCTATGAGTTATAATGAAAGTAGACTGCAGCGAAATTCGATCCAGAACTCACCGGATCCATATTTTAATTCAGATGTGCTTATGTAATTGTAGAAATTGGATTTTATTATTGTAGGTTGAATTATGTGCTACATAATGTATATTTTCGTAGAAATTTGAATATATTTGTATTGATGGATAAAATATATTGTTTCGTTTAATATCATGCATGAACAATCGAATAGAAATATTTATGATAAATAGGTAAATATTTGTTTTCTATTTGAGTAATTATAAATGTATTAAAAGCTAAATATGACTTTTCGGCAAGAATTTGAAAACCTAGCCGGTTGGAAATGATTTCAGGAAGCTGGTCACTGCTAAAAATAGTTTCTATTTATTTCGACAGATGCCAGCTCATCGAACTAAATCAATAACTTGGCTTCCATTAGCTCCTTTGCCTGCAATATTTAACGATGATAGTGTATGTTAATAGTTGTTCGATGTATGTGTTTTTAGTCGGTAATTAAATATATACGTACGGCTCACATGGTCTAACATTCCTGGCACGTAAACTTATCTACAACTAATTCATTTCTGTGAAGGGGCAAGGTTCTGTTTCAAAAGAGAGATCTTGACATGCTTCGATAGTAATTTGGAGTTCTGGTTTATTTGTATAGCCTTTAATTATCACTGGCTGCAGGTCTTCCTTTTTGTTGTTTTTAGTTCTGCCTGAAGAACCGGAACAAATACAGCTTTTATTTATCTTGCGTTCTGATTAAAAGATCCGCAGTCTATATTACGGAATAATATAAATCAATTACTCGTCGTAATATGTATTCACGCCCAGTCTTATGGTCCAATAATAATTCAATCAATATGAAAAAAATATATTTGTTCGTTACACAAAAGAAAAACCTAAATAGCGTGTCGCGACAAGTATCAAATTGATTTTTAACCTGAAACTTGAATACGATTTTGAAACTCGATCATGTGGGTAATTTCGGTAACGGTAAGCCTTGTGGTCTGTTTGCCCGGGAATTTCTCTTTTTTTACTGTTGGTTGGATTGTGGTTTGCTGAAAATTGTACATTGCGATTGATCTCTATTACTAAATACTGGAATTTTCCGGTAAGCGTACGCGAATATTGACTGTAATTGAATAGTCCGAGAGACACACACACACTATATTTATAACATTGTATTGAGAGGTGTGACGGAATAATAATTCTTTCTAACTCTGCTGGTTTAGCTACCCACATATGAAACAGGTTTAAGTGTGGCAAATTGTTATTATTTTTCAATGTAGAAGTCTGGACGGATGATATTCCAGTTGAGGACGAAGTTATGAGTTCCGTTACGGGTCATTATTGGACGCGGTATCATGAACATTCGATAAATCAGGGCGGTGGTGTAAAATCCATCAGTGTATTTAGTGGGCTGCTCGCCTGGCTGTTGCAGTTACTGTCGGTGGAAACTTCGCTAGCATGTGAGCACTGTAATTAAGCAGTAACTATCTGTGTTGCAGACATTTATGGTTCTTGCCCGGGAATATATATGGTTCCGCACGGGGAAATTGAAATTTGATGAGTTTTCAGTTCAAACTTTGTCCCTCGAGACACAATGAAACTGCACTTAAAATGAATACATGCAGCCGCGCGTTTTAATTATTGTTAATTATTTAGTACAATTAATTTAATGTTGCGCATAAATTTGTGACACTTGTGGGTTATATGCGATTTTACTCGTACGATGATTATCTTCTCGATTAGTCAATAACAAAGTTGCACATCGTGCGCAACTTTGATTTTGTGATTCTCAGTATCGGACCGAGCATTTAGGCAAATAGTAAAATATTACTGAACGTTTTGAAAAAAAGACCAGAGTAAATATGTATGTAACAGGATCAAACAAGTCCACAATATTTGACGACGGGACGGAATAAAAGAGCAACGAGAAGTTCTCATACGTACTGGGCAAAGCTACAACTCACGGTAAAGTAGTAGAATGTGTACGTACGAAATGTTAACAGAGCTGGTAGCCGTTATGTTTTTCCGTCGTTGTTATTTGTTTTTCCCTTTCCGGTTGTGAAAGTAAAGAGCACTTTTCACGGGAAGAGTGTGTGTCGGTTGGTGGGACGGTCGCCTCGAAGACTTATAGCTGTGCTGCACGCCACAAGGCAACGAATAACATGGAGAATGTGTGTGTGTGTGTGTGTTAGAAAGTAATAAGTCTGAATGCGAAGTTCGCAACACGAAACATAAATCATTGTGGCCACTTCACAAGGGCGCGCGTCTAGTCCTTTACCGGCACCGTGGGTAAGGTAGGGTAGGGTGAAAAAATAAACCGGGACAATACATTATGTACCGGGCGGACTTCTGTGCACATCTTTGTTTAAAAAGCGCTTAATGCGAACGTCGACGACGGAACAACCTTACATGTATGTACATATATACGTATACGATAAGTACAGACTGTAAAAAATATATGGATAAAAATAAATAAATAATATGTAATGATTTTCATCATTAATAAACTAACTATAAAATCGATCTTAATATGTTATAATTGTCGACAATGGAAGTAAGAATGTTGACTACAGACTTGATTCTAGTTTATAATAGTTCAAAGACGAAAAAGTTGTCACTGATTATACGGAACAGTGAGCTGGTGTCAAAATGACAATTACGATGTCAGGAATGTTCAGTTATGCCATGTCAGACAGACGTGCAAGATGGCGGATGGCATGAAATGCGAGAAGGTTAGGTTAGAATTGATACGAAGCAGAAATTGTGTAAAGGAACCTTGTTATATAAACATGGGGTGGCATAGAATGGATACAGGAATAACTCAAACACGTGGTACTTAAGTTAAATTGAATTACACCGAGCCCCGTTACTGTGTCAATGTCTGACGTCACGTTGTAAAATTGTTAGCTGCCGTTAACTACAAAATGCACGGCACCTAAGATGCTGCTAAAACAACGTTACTGGAATATTCAATGTAGACAAAATGTTAACGACATGTGAAGATCGAGAAATAAATAAACTAGTGAACTACTTACTAAACAGAATTATACCATTGTTAACATACATATATAAAATACACGGCATCCATATTTAACCTAGCGTAGACATATTATTTGGCCAATTTAAATTAGTACAACACCTCCTACTGACCAGGGACGTGATGAACTATTGGCGGGGTTAGACTTTATAATTTACAAGTAATTTTCACGAATTAGAGGAACGTGAACTCGTAAATTACTAACATTTTTACGTCGTTGCTGGGTCTGCGAACCGTTAAACGTGGAGCAATTACCGGAACCGGCAAGGCTATGGTCGACTAAGGCCATCTGCGTCCGGCTAATCAAATTACTGTCCACGGAAAGTACGGCCAGTTAGAGTACGCACGATTTACACCGGTTTTTAATATAACACCGACAGCTCCCCATAGTTCTATTTCCCCTTTGTGTTGTTTTTCCTTCTCTGCACACTTCCCGCTTCCCACTGTTCTCATAATAAAAGGGTCACTTCGATGGACATGTAAGTTTTCCCAAATATCCCTTTGCTCCGAAAAGAAAACTATTATAAATTACTTAGATAAATGGGTCCATTTACTTGGTGCTCGGGATGTTTGTTGAGAGAATAATATATTACAATTTACGACATACACGTGTCCTATAATTTCAATTAAATGGCACATATAAAGACTTTTGCCTTTCCATTAAACAAGCTGTATTGTTATTCTCGTGGTTGCGTGAGATGTCGACTATTTATTACAAAAAAAGTTAGAACTTTGAAGAACCACTTAATAAAACTAAATGAGTGAATATGTCTGCACTTGAACACTTTACATTATTAAACGTAACGTCATCTTGGCATAATACAAGTTTTTCTCCATCCGTCAAGTACAAACATTCATGCTCGTACTGAGTTGAGTGAAACTTATCAAGTATTCATCCTTATTACACTAATATTTCACAGTGCAGACGTCGTGGATTCCGTGCAAGAAGAGTCTACATGCAGAGAGGCTTTCTGAAACTAAAATATGAATAAAGTGCAGTATATGGGACCTGTCTTGCAGCCACATATTAACTTCTGTGTAACTTACGACATGAAGTTTGCGCGAAGTGCATCAAATGCATGGCCAACTAGACGCGGCGCGTGCAGCCGGCTGTTCTTGAATACTTGTATATCCAGTAGAACATTGTTCCACTGCAAGTTTGGGAGCGCACTGTACTTATTTACAAATTATGTATTCGTGATTTCCTCTTCTTGTTAATATAAATATACTATGTAATACAGCCACTATACTGTACTTCTCCAAAGTTCTTACTAACTTTTTCACCAAACTGCTGTTCTTTAACGTTACGAAAATATTTCATGTTACCGTTACAAGAGCATAATAATTCTACGGGCAAAAAGCAACTTTGTATTTATAATATACAGCAATATTTCGTTGTTAATGTGTATGTTATATTGAATAATAATGTATAAAATAATATAATGCGTAAAGACACAATATGTTCTGTTTGCTTGTAGCATGTCGTACAGTGACAATAATTAAATAAATAAACCTTTGCAAATTACATTAGAGAATTTGCTGGAGATTTAACGCACCAGTGAATTCTATCAGACGGCGTGCTTAAAATAACATTAACAAATTAATGTGCTTTTGTTGCACATGAATCATGTGTGAATTAGAAAATTAATCACATCTTTAATCGCTTCACAGTTTAACAGTTGCATTCACCGTGTACGGGCGCCGAAGACGAGAATCTTTGTATAAATTTAATTGCAAATGTGCCTGACGGAACTCACTCACGATAGTTCAAGCTATACGACTCGTATTTGTGACACAGCCGGGCGCGCTTGTACAAATTCGCTTGATTTTCATTAACGGCACTGAATTCAATCCTGAAGCAATGCACCTTCCCGGATAATGGTGAATATGTTTATCTAACTTGAACCACCGCCAGGCAAACTGGTTCAATCGTTTAGCAGTGTGTTTATTATGCAGTAATTGTGTGTTGATTTCTATACGAGAATTTAAAATAAAATTTATTGTATTCTGTTTAAAATATATTACAGCCTTAACTGTTCTTTTACAGCGGGATATTTTAAAATAGCAAATAGAAATATGTTAACGAAACGCACGAATATTTTATACCAAAGATAAAAGAGCACACAATTTAAAAATAAATTCATAATTTTACAGAAAAAAGGCAAGGTAACTTGATTATAAGTTTTTTTTTTTTTTGGGGTACAAAAGTCTTGTAACACTTATCAATTCTCTGTGACTGGAAAGGTTAAAGGTTAACTACGAAGATAAATGACAGGATTCCAAAAATAAAATGACACTTTTTTAGCATGCCAGATATGGATTAGTATAACAACTTTTAGGTTTGGTTAGAAAGTTAGGTTTTTTTTTTCATAAATTTTCTGACACTAATTATAGTTTCGAAAATTGATATCATAATAACGTGAAACAATCAGTTTGGAAGCTACAAAATTAGTGTTAAAAATAAAAACACGTGAATTCGCCATTAGTGTGATAAAAAAATCTTATATGAACTAAAAATGCAAAGAGAATTTTTAATATTGCAAATATAGTATACTAATGGCATATACTGAAAATATAATGAAAGTTACAGAGCATACAATTGATAGTTGCTTTTTTTTTGTAAGAATATTTATCTAAATTGCATTTTACTATCATGCACTATTTCATCATGAGATTTGCGCAAAGAAAACAAAACATTTGGAACGAGCAATAAGATGAAATTAAAAACATCTCCGAGGGTTTCACGTAATATATTTCCGCAGTACGTGATGGAACACACGGAAGAACGAGAATCTAGAAAGCACTGTAGAGGAACAGTAGTGAAAACAGCAGCAAGTAAAGCAATATTGCGCTAGATTAAGGGTACACGATGCATGAAAGAAGATTTAATTCATCGCAGAAACATGCAAGCAGTGAACAACGAGATAGAAAAGTAACAGAACGGAAATATAAATATCTTAATAGTGATATAGACGACTTGCATATATATATATATAGAACATTCGTAACTACGTTTCTGCAGCAATAATAACACAAGAAACGGTACCACTATGTCATTATAACTGTGCACTTTACAACATATGTGCGCAGTTCTTAATTGCTTGTTAAAAGTATTTATTATGAGTGGTTTATTTTGCAACAAGAATGGTTGTAATTTTAAAAAGTGCCAAGCTTGCACATATGTAAAACGAATTTATGCAAAATACAGGTGCACGGAATGTGCAGTTTTTTGTTGTTGTTGTTTTTTTCGTTGTTAAAGCCGTTACGGTTTGCATATAAATCGGATTTTAAAATGAGTTGAGTTGAGTATACTCGAAATACAGTTTCATTCAAAAACATATTTCATATCGTGCTATGATATCGTTTTTAAATTCCTATTTATGAAAACTACATAGAAAAGACTGTATATGGTCAAACGGGGTTCAATTTACTAAATGAATAGTGTAGGGCAATGGCCAATAAATACGGATTGTGTATTATTGCATAATAAAAGAATATAGTTTTGTTATACTGAAGAACACATAAACCTGTATATATTTGTAGATGCTATGTATGTATATAGTGAGTCGCAAATACTAGTTGCAGGGTATTATTTGAACCACATTAAGTTTTCTAGTGAGTTTTGGTTTGTTCTTTCTAATTTGTAATGTCGTAACAATGCATAAACTCAGTACTGTAATCATCGAACTGGAATCATAAATATCTGCGTAGATGCTGAACTGTCAATGTAGATATATAAGATAAACGCAACATATAGTCATATAGCAGCATAAAAATATATTAAACCCGGCTTGTCTGACATTGGCTTTGTGCGTTACCAATACGGATAATGTTTCTCTGCTTGGAGTTATTCAGTTCTCACACAGAGTTTCTCATTCTCGACGTCGGACATGTATGAAACTGACAGTCAATTATTTCACAATATATCTTTTAGCGAGCGCTGCTTGGCTAACTATTTACCTCAGGATCAGTACAGTGGATGTAGGTAACAGCAGCAGACGTGGTCCATTTTGTAATCCCAGTTGCCAGCACAAGACGTAGGGCAACGGGAAATGGAAAATAAAAATCAAAACGCGCACAAACCATTTGTATCCCGCAGACTTCATTCAAAAATATTACATTGGGATTTGCGGTCGGGTCATTTCCCAATTGATAACCAAAAACTGATCGGTTCAGATTAAAAAAGGCGGCTTGCACGGCACACAGCGAGTGGTGCGGGACAGAAATCAGAGCGGATGGAACCACGTTTCGGTGCACGCGAGTTATAAATTCGTAGAGCTAGATTAATTGCTTGGTTCTCCCGTACGGCCGATTAAATTTGGACATTTGGTTATGATGACATAAATCGTGCATGCAGTTCACATTAGCGACTGAATTTAGATTCACACTACGTGTGTACAACACACAAATATTATCTACCAAAGATCCTTGCAGAGAAATTCAGCAAGAAACAACGACTACCATGCATTATAATAAAACCATTATAATAAAGACGAGTATTTTCATTTCAATAAAAATAATTATTTTCCCCAATGTGTTCCGGGTGCTATTACGCTTCCCTAAAATCCAATCAACGAAAGACTACTCGATGATAATCGATTATTTGTGTAGTGGTAGGGTAGTGGCTGGAACGACAAAGGGTGATCACCAGCCGATAGCCAGGCAGTTCGTTCGATGACGACCTCTTGAATTGCCGAAACGAAGCTCGTGTTAATTAGCTATTTAATTGGGGGCCGGATTGCCCCTTTTATGAAAATGTCCAGCTCACTCGTTAAGCCCCCGTGCGTTCGCTGTTTTTTTTTCGACGCTGTGCGTTCGTTTGTTTGAATGGCCCCCCAGAATAAATACTAAACACTTTTCTACAGCACCAATGAAACGGCTGTTATTTTTATACGAAATGTAAACAAACGAATAACTGAAAATGCATTTTTCACCTTTTTGTTTTCATCATTCGCTCAAACACAGCGTGGAATAATCAGAAATTATGATATTTGTTTTTGGTTTGTACATTAACTGCCTGAATTGACTGACACGGGTCAAAATGGAATATATAAATGAACGTTGTTTTTTGGCTTACTGCTGAAATCAACATGAAAAATCGTGCTATTGCTTGTGTGGTTTATCAAATACCTATTACACCGATTCAATAAAAATAAAGGCACATTTTTCCATATCCCCGGGACATGACGTGTTTTATAAAATTTGAATAATCGAAATTCCGTGTTAAAGTGTAACATTTTTTTTAGGTCAAGTAAACTGAATGATCCGTATGCAAAGACGCAGATTTAAATATTAGCATAGACTGTACTAATTTCAGAATGACACATACACAGAAATTCTGTGTATACACTGACGTAGATATGGTTCAGTATGCGAGAGAATATGTGAGCCGGCTTTGTATCTATGTAAGGAATTCCGTGGGGGCAAAGTTAAATTGAAAGTTATTTTGGGGTCGTGTATGCTTATGCGAAGTCCGTTTGATATGGGTAACTTCGTCATGAAACATGCATACATACATATATGCTTACGTCACAAATACAAATAGACATTGAAGTATTCTACAATGTCTCTGAACAAAAACGTACTTTATTTGTTTGATATAAATTGATGATGGTATTTCTGCGACGAATAAAATATATGTATGCCTTTTGTTTTCCACTGGAACACGGTTTATTGACCTAGTTTCTTTTAGATACTTTCTGATTATTACAATAATATCCGGTATCCGGTTTCTTTTATTCCTAATCATATAAATGTCTCTAGCATTGCAGCAGCTGTAAATATTTGAGAAATAAGTTGTAACTTGTTTAAATTAATTCCACACGCGATATTACTACATGTATGGTATTGTTATCACAGTTAAGAGTAAAAATTAAGAGTCTACACACCATAAACTAGATATTATGATTCCTAAATTATGTATAACACGTCGTTATGGAGATTTTGCACGGAGCATGTGGAAGCACAGCACAGACAGTATGTTAATAGAAGCCCTAATGCAATATATCTCACTTATATTACACACATTAAGTTGTTAAATTATTATCTGCACGTTTCATCTAATAACATTATTCCAGAACGGCGCAGTGAAACCAGTTTCACTCGCGTGTCTAGCGTGTTGCGTGCCATTCACTATCACGCTCTGACAACAAGCCTGTCCGATTTTACACTTTCTCGTCATCAGATAAGGTGCACTGTAATTATTCTTACACTAACCAGGCCAGACGTATAAAAGTGAATGTTGTTGTTGCTCTTTATGTATCAATCCGTCCGGCATATAATGTTTATATTGTATAGTTTACATCGGAAAGAATGTATATATTCGTTCAATAATTCATTGTATGCTAAGCTATTCCACACATTCTACTAAACTACTGTTTCATAACATTCTCCTGCTCAACAACCCCAATTCGTCTTAAATAATTCACTGAGTGGCAATTTTCAACAGTGCTTATGTGATAATCCCGGGCGAGAAGAATGTCTGACGTCGATACGAGCAACGGGTACCAACATAATTCACTTGTGAACGAGCCATATGATACTGCGTGTTACACGAACATTATCTGTACCTCTTCGCGGCCTCCGCAAAAAAAATAAAGGAGATGTTAACACAAGCTTTAGTGGATTTCGTACAGCGATTTAATGTACTCCTTCACTGGTCTTGGGCGGACGTGTAACGTTCGGGAACAATGGAAACAGAAACGGTAGTTTCTAAGATCACCTACGTATCATCCTACATCACATTATCACGATACAAGTCTCATCTAGGTGATATTATAGGACAATGTAACACAGTAATAATGATCTGATGTATTAGTAGACGTACCATAAGATAAGTGTGAAACAAATATTAGATGTCAGAGTATCTGTGCATGTGTATGTTTGCGTTAGTATTGTATGTGTTTTTAGAACGCACGCGCCTTTTCCAAAGCAGATGTACTAGCGTAAGGCGTAACTGATGTTGGCTACGTGTGCTTCCACAGCTACTTGTGTTTATGGTGCGATAGAAATTCACTGGCGTCTGTTGGCAGTGGGCGTCGTACGCACTACATAAAGTACGTTAACAATACACTAGCACGGCCACTATATATCCCGGATCCACGGCCAACGGTGACACTAACTGCAAACATGACGAGAACAAATGAACCGCGACTTCCTCCTGTTCAGTTCGTGGACGTGTGAAAACGCAAAATACACCTACATATATACAGACAGTACGGAGTCAGTTATTTTTTATTTTCCACGCTGGGCTTTTTACGACGTCGTGTGTCATAAATATTCGCCATTCGGCAATATCCGCCGTCGGGAAATGGCCACCGTACGGTGCCGTGCGTCTGGATGCTGGTCTCCACTACTGTGTGGACGTGGACGACGCTTCTTCAACATTGCGTGCGACGATGACATAATGTATACGCGCGCGAGCAAACGGAACACAATGAAAAATCAATTTTCTCATTTCCGCTGCAACATATTTCTTCTTTTTGTGTCACCCTGTATATGTGTGCAATGTGCTGCCTCCATGCGGTAATGCCGTACGTGCACATGTGTGTGTGTGTGTGTGTCTGTGATCACATTAACTTCACTGTCATCGAATTCAAAGGGAATGGCACCATTGTCAGCAGACTGTTACCGTATTTAGTAATATAGGATAATGCATTTCACTATTATTACCGCAATAAAGGATGGTATGAACATTTGAAGCACGTACATTTCCTGTTACGAAAATATTATTACCGCTATATGTTGGCGTTCGAGTTTGCGTGCGAAATCAATAGCCAATATACACTAATTTGTCAATCCCCAGGAAATTTATCAACCATTCTTTAGTACGATGCACAATTAGAAATCCTTTAAATGCAGCGAATCCGCCGTGAAAGAGAGCGATCCAATTTGCAGTCCAAGCAAATGGAAGGGCGGACGAGCGGAAGACAATGGACCCATCAAGAAGACGACACGGGACGTTTTTAACTCGCCCGGAATTCGAACCGAGCGCATATCGTTGGGTCCTTGTCGCACCCGAGTAATTTATTCGCAGCAAAGTTGTGAGCAAGCGAGATGGACAACGCCGTCGGATGCAATAAAGGAACTTAATTGAAATTAGATGTAAACTCACGGTATCTTTTTGTAAGGACGATAATGTAGTTTAGCGTCTTTCAGAAATTCCTAAACGGCTTCTTCGGCACGATTGACGTAACCTTTCTTCAGTGGATTCATGAAACTTGAAGAGTTCAAGTTTTCAGCCGAATACCTATTGTCGTCCAATTACACCATACGCTAAAATATCTAGAATTATCAAGGTATAATAACAGAAGGAGCTGTATAATGTCATTTGTAAATAGTCCATCAATAATATTAACAACATTAGTGCTAATATTGTATTAATTAACAAAAATCAATACCTTTCTGTATGACTAGTATCTTATAGACATTCTCGTTTCAAATGAATTAAATCGTGACTTTGCATTAATGCTCTAATACTTTTCTAACGACTTATTAGGAATTTATTCAAAATCAATTAAAACCATACGACGTAAAATACAAAAGATTATATGTACACAGTCACGCAAAAACAACATCAAGTAGATACACGGCCATCGTTACGTTGCCCTGCTGGGTATTACGTTGAAACGTTGTCCTTATCGTCGCCGGCGCGACCATCTTCTCATCGTCGCCATTACGGTTCTTTTAATTTAATTCTGTTGTTTTCGGATGCGTTCTTTAGATGGGTGATCGTTAAACTATTCTTGTTCGCTGAGATAATGAGTGCAGACGAATGAATAACGACGTATGCACGTGTTTTCCGCACACAGATTGTTAATTTTTTGCCGAGAGACGAGTCAGAAAATTGTTGCATGGGACGGATAAAAATTCAGCATTAATTTGTGTCGTAATATTTCCTTTGACACAGATGTGTATGTCCTTTGATTTTAATGTACAAATATGCGTACCAACATTCATGTGACATCTAAGCATAGTTTGTGTATTCCCTAACACATTTGCACCTAATGAGGTCTGCTTTCGAAATAAAGTGATTCAAATTCCTGTAACATTTACATGTACCTGATGGAGAAGTTCTGAAGGCTATTATGAATCGGTACAACGAAATTTTCGTCTGTATAAATTAACATTTTTTGAATTAATACGAAGTAACGAAATGCAATGAAAATGGTCGATTACAGCAGATGAACTAGATATATTTTTAGAATGTTTCTGGCAGACAATTCTCAGGGGTAAGTTTACAGCCGCATTAGAGGCAACAGTGTCAGAACTAACTTAACATGTAACACGTTAGATACACGAAACTCATTAATAAAGTTATTAATTAGTTTTCCGGTGTTGGTCACATGAGTTTCCATTGGGAAAAGTTTGACCTCAACGCAGAGTGTGATATTGTGTGCACAGTTGTGTGTGCACACATACAACTAACATTTGCACCTACACGCTAATGAAACACAGTGGAGTCTCAGGGCAGGACAGAAGGGCCGGATATGCAGGAATGTTATCCGACTGAAACGATTATCTTTTATTAAACTGCAGATTGCGTTATCAGGTGAGCACATGTTAAGAATGGCAATTATGTTACTCGTGCAAATACTCGTCTGTGTCTTACGTCGACCAAACAGATCACAATTGCAGGGTGAATTTAATGAAATTCCAACTTCGGAACGTGGCAAAATGAGCATTGCCCAACGATCATCGTGTACTGATTGTTTTTATATCGTCTTGTTTATTTACTGTCGCTGTAATGTCATCTGGTGAGTTCAAATTTTAAAACTTACAGTCATTAAATATGAATCGACTGTTGAGGAGCTTTTTCATATAACATACATATTTAATATTCTGTAGCATGGGCCAAAACCAACAACGAAAGTACATAAAAAATATTCCGCAGTAACTGTAAACTGTGTCAATATGATTGCAAAGCATTTACAATATCGGAACCTCGGAAGAAGAAGAAGAAGTGAGCGCGGCATCTGTAAACTGTTGACAAATGTCAAACTGTGCATTAAAATTTCACGTCTTTCTTTGCATAGAACTCCACTGTTAATAGATTCTCGCTCCTAAGTAAACAAATATTTAAATGCATCGGCACATGGTTCCGACGTTTAATTTTAGTCAGTGCCCGAAAAGGATGACGAAATAAAATACCCTGGATCAATAGTTCCGAAAAGTACATCCTCTTTGATCGGCTGTTAACGAACAAAAATATTGTCACCAAATTGAATGGCTTAAATTGTTTAAATATTTTTCTTGTAATTTACATCTAGGTTAAGAATATTTGTAGATTCTAGTTGACAATTAAATTTAACAAAATATCAATGTTCCATGACATGAAAACTGAATTGATGAGAGCAAATCTCGTGCTCGTCTCACTTGGAAACTTACGGTAAGTAAACATTCGTCTAATTGGTTGACGTTAGTAATTAAATATTGCAAAACCGGGCGCTCGATACGATGCATGGCTAGCGCTAGTGCGGTGAGAGTTTGAACTAAAACCACCCGGGATCAAAACGATGTGCTAGAAACATGTGACGGGTAACATATTGACTTTAGTGACTGTTGCTAATGTTATTAGGTACGTTTTAGGGGTAAATATTAACTAGACCTTTATCGGTTCAACATAGCCGCTACGCGCAATCCCCGGGAGATGACACTATGTAGTGGTTTCGGCATTCGAATCACTTTGCCCTCCGTTACATATATACCTAACCTAACTTTGATGAGTGTGATTATAGGCTTACGAATGGTGTGAAGCAACAGTGTTCTCAAACATCGACACAATTCAATTCAAACCACACATTACCACGTACTAATCCCATTACGGATGATCAGCATTAAAGAAAAAGTATCACTAGAGTACACGTAGTATCCACATAACTTGCATATGCACACATATTAGTTGAATCACATTGACGATCGCACATTATAATATACAAAACGATATAATTAATTACGTTAAATTTCAGATTACATTTGATCACCATTTATATAACCCGAAAATATTCGTTACGCACGTTTGATAGTATCGGTCGTTAAAATGGATGATGATAATATATTTCTAATATCGCAAATTTGATGTAAATGATGTACATTCGAATAGAGGTTAGGTAATTTTGCTGACGGTTATGCTAAAACTTGTGACGCTAATGATTCTGAATAGTGTTTTGTATCAGTACAAAAGGCCTAAATAAATATTACAGTGCCCGTATTATATTACAAATATTTTACAATATGCTGCGCTTAGATTTGACACAATTACGCTTACTTCAACTGGGGATATCTGCAATCAGAAATTAAACGATTATTATCAGATCAAAGTTTTGACATTAAAATAATAATGTAATTTCATAAGATCAGCAATTAAGATTTGAACAGAGTTTTAATGAGTGCCTTCCTGCTTTCATGTAAAACAAATAGAAATAATTGATACGAAGTGAAATTTCAATAATACAATTAATATTTATGCGAACAGGTTAAGTATTTTATAAGTGAAGTATAATAATTTAATATTTTCATGTTCTGCTATGTTGCAATTGTGTAGTTGATATAATTTCCAATGTTTGTGAAGCACTGGTCGACGGATCTAATGTTGATCTTCTACAGGGACTAAGACCATGTTTACGTAACAATCAATTTACGAACTCTCCAGGCTTTAAGTAGACTGCGACCCATGCGGACAAGTCAATCTGGCGGGACGTGAATCCTCCCTTCATGATGGAAAGGTGGTCCAATGTCCACTTATAAATAAGATTAACGCATCTCTACGGAGATCAGTGGCAAACATAAAAACTTAATTACACAGCTGAATAAACAATGTTAGCAGTATAATTATTTATGTGGAGTTTATAGAATACAGTATATAGCACTAATAGCAAGAATTTCATTGGTGAAATTTTCATTGTATACGCGTATTACGTAATTGTAAGTAAAGTTAAAAGTTCTACTAAATAATAGAATTCTGCAATTATTATTATGACATTTCAGGTATATTCATATTAAATTTAATTAACATTTTGTAATTTGTTGTTACAGTCCGCTGTTAACAGCCATGTTTAACATCAGTGTAAATCTGTTTTGCTGAACTTTGAAAGACGGCTGGTCGGGTTGGCAAGTCTTCGGGAACTTTTAAAACTTGAATAATATTATATTCCATGTAAAATCATGGTCCATTAGCATTTTAATTAAATAGTAGTTTGTTTAAATACGGCCTACGGGTCCACGGGGCTCGACTCACGTTAAGGCAACTTGAACAGTTCGGAGTTAGTTGAACTCTCCTCTGCAGGTGTTAAATTCATAATACGCCCGGGAATTATAATGTAATTATTTTATCCCCCAGTGCGCAAACACTCACAACGCGCGCATACATCTTAATTTATCTCCGTTTAGTTAATAGCTCTTTTAATACGTAATGAGGAACGCGTGTTATATTCGCAAACCACGGCCTACAAGCCATCCATATAAACATTATGTACATATGTATGTACGTCGACATCTACGACATACGCAACGCATACCACTATATTTGAAATGTAATGTATTGAAATGTTTCATTTAATATATTCGATTGTGGTTTACAATAACTGCGCCACAATATATTAAACATGAATGTGATTTGAAAATAATACAAATTACAACGTATTGAATTTGCACAATATATTTGTTTGAAAAAACCATGTGCCAACTAAATCTGATTGAAGGTTTCAAATTGAAGCTTAATTTAATTTAAACTCAACTAGTGAATATAACATATTGGTATACACACATTACAATATGAAATTGTATACTTTCAATTCGAGATATTTAAAATAAACCAACAATGTAAATGATCTCGTATACTCGTAGTATTTGTCATCAACATCAAATGACCAGCTGGCGAATACAAAATAAGTATTGGCACAAAAGGCCGAAAGTAGCCGACATGTCAGGCATCATTTGCCGTGCAAAGGAGTCGACTGAGTCCTGAATTAGGCCTAACGTAGAGGGATACATAGCCAGAGAGGATCATATCCGGCTGGAAGAGGACAGAGAATCGGCCATTTCGGAAATCGAATCGCGCTCAGCGTAGAATAAGCGAGTTCCATGAATAAACTAACAATAATAATCATTTATGTGGGTTCTCGAAACCGATATCATTGCCGGGAGCCGTATTGTCGTTGTTTGAGCGCCACTGTATGCCATACCAGTGAACAAGGAGTTGCTACGGGGGATCAGAACAATTGCAGAACGTTGCTAGGTGTGTGTGTAGATGAACAAAGTGAATGAAGACATAGGGGTGGGGGATGTAGTGTAGTGTACTCACCCTCGTCCGTCCCCTTGTACCCTGGTAGTTCCCACCGTCGCCGCCGTAGCCACGTTGGGGGAACTGAAACAACAAGAACAAATCAGGCCAACCGTTTTCGATTTTTTCTCCGTGTTTTCATACATTTTTTGTTGTTGTATTTATTTTTCAGAATATTTCTTTTGTCTTTCTCACTTGTCTACTGCGATGTTCTGTCTTAAGTAAATGTGTTAGATATCTTTAAATGAGTTACATTATTTAGGATGACGAAAAAGAATACATATATTAATAAATGTCAAGGAAAAGTACGAGAAGAATATTTTCAGAACGTTATAATTGTCATAAAAACTTAATACTTTCACCGAAGAAATTCCTTCTTAACTGCAGAAAAAATCCAGAAAAAGATTACACGCGATGCTGACAGCAAACAAGAAAAAAACCAGAAACACGACAAACAATTGCGTTGCAAAAAAATAATCAGCTTTAGCTAATGAGAGCGCGTCGTGTTTAGGGGCAGTGAATCAAAATCTAAACAATTACGGTAAGCAGCTTGTCACTTTCGGTGTGAAATCTTCTCTAAAGGTTGACTTCCGTTTTATGTCAACCATTTAAAAACTGCAGAAGAATAACAACAACTATCTTGGGTGCTGTATCTTCAGTCCCGTCACTAAACTGAATGTGTGACTATAAATTTAATATATTCATATGTTCCGTCCATCGGGCCATATATGTACATATGAATATGATTGCGAGCAGCACTGAGTATTAACGTTATGCAATCACTGATTGGAAAATTCGGAGGGAAATCGTTTCATTACAAATTGGAATATTGATGATAATTTCAGAGAGAAATAATTAGTATCCTGGATAGAAATTTAATATCGCATGTTGAAGTTTCATTTGCAAGTAAATACAGATTACCTAGCATTGATTAAATCTCTATATTCGGGTAACAAATACATCGGTACCTATGTATATAATACGATACTTATTACATGTACAATTACTTCCAGCACTTAATGCTCAGTTGTTGTGAAAATAGTTTCACTGTTTATACAGGTATTTAGAATTAGTATATAGTAACACAGATTGCAGATTAATTTTGCAACATATTCTAACAGCAACATTAAAGTATTATATTATAAATTAATGCGGTGTAATCATTTGTATCTAATAACTATTTTTAAGTACTGCTGATTAGAATTAATGTTACTAAATAAAATTTTAAAACTGCAGTAGTGAAGCTATAGACAATTAGAAACTTATTTTCGAATTTATATAAGTAAATGTTGTCGTGTTAAATAAACTTTTCTTTAAAGAATTAATGTATTTTCGTGTAAAACCGCATAGCAATATTTGAAATTATCTCTAAACCAATGAGAATATTGTTGTAAACAAAGCATCATTCGAATATGTCACATTTAGTGCGTAGATTGCAATTTGTTTTTTTTGTGAAGAATGCAACTGTACAAAATGCATAGTAACTGTATTATTTGTACGACGAAGAGCGAGAGAAATAGCGACAGGATGTGTAACAAAGCTACATTAATGCACGACGCACAACTTTGACATGTTAAAATTCAATTATAAATTCACAATTGGTTAAAACACTGGCGAATACGAGGCGGCCATGTCCAGTTTTCAACTTCCTGCAACGCACAAATATGCGACCGAGCTATGCGCAACTATGCGAATATGCACAGTATGCTGACGGCATATTAATGCAATACTCATCACAGTCTGTGACATTCATTTGAGGTTCCCGGATCACTCAGAATAATTGCCCATAAGTTACCAATCAAATCAAGTACATAATGTTCGTGAATATTTCCAATTTCAGCACACCGAAATGAAAGTTAAAAAATTTCTAGTGGACCGAGTCACGTGCGACAAAGAGTGACTATTCTTTGACATCTTGTGACCCGAAGAACTCATCCATCCGTTGTCGCAACTTATAACCGACATTGTGCTATACGAGTATATCAAAGAAGCATGAATGCAAGAAGCAAACACTGTACATTGCAAAGACTTCTGGTGTTAAACTGGCAACTGTGCATTGTTACAGTTAGTGGGTGTATCTCTAGCGTTTGCTGAGAAATTTTCTCTGTTTTTTTTTCGTTTGGTGAACGTTGTCTTCAAGTAACAGTTGCTCGGGATAAATGAAAAGGTGGCAGGGACGCTCTCGTTTCCCTGTTGTTCGTGACATGCGACACGTGCAAAACAAAAATGAATAATCTTCTCGCGGTTTTGTGAGCGCATGCGCAAGCCGGAACAAACACTCGGTGTCTCATTTTCTTCTGATTTTACAACGGTTTTAGTTCCACGACGAACTGACTTGTTCTCCGAGATGGATTAAAAACGAAATGGAGCGGGTGTTTATTAAATTTGAGTATTTTATAAAAGCTCATTCGCTTCCACCCCGTGTCCCATCCACCAAATTCTTTTCATTTCAGAGGAGAATGCAACAGACTCCGCTCAAATAAAGACGTTATTTATGTAATTTTTACTTTCGAACAATTTCTCTTTGAAATTTTTATCGCGAAAAGCAGACGCCTTTTACGTTTTATTTGACACGTCATTCTGGTTTTCATTTAATTTATAGCATTTCAATTTCAGTTCTTTTGAGGGCTGAAAAATGCGATGGTATGCATATATTTCGATACGTCATGCGAAACATATTGGACGCGCATGATAAAAGTTTAATCTGCATTATTTATTTCGATATAAACGTATTCTATAAATGTGAATTTTATAATTCTGAAAGTATCGATTTGATTGTGTACACCAATCTGTTCTGGTATTGCATCTCATTAACCGGATCAAAACCGGATATTAAAAAAGATCTATTGACGATTACAGTTTTCATCAAAGGTTCTATCGCTGAATATTACAAAATATTTTCATATTTCAGATTAATATTATAATTTTAATGAAAATTCTGGAACAAATATGAAAATATTCATCAACAAAGCAAGATTACAGAATCGAGTAATGAATATATTTTTAATTTATGTTAGCTATATTATTAATAAAAATTGTTATTAAATTTTCATATTGTGAAACACTGAAGGTTGTAAATAAAAAATAACTACACAACAAAAGACAGATAAAAACGTATGTAAATATGTACATATGTCACGTATGAATCGCATATATGTACAAGTGAGAAAATGTATGTATACAGGGATTTTTGTACAGTTGGTATTGATATTTATCTATTCTAAGGATGCAGAGAGATATTGTAAATTCGACAAGTACATTCCGTCATGAATTTCTATGATTAGTATAATTTGCGAAAAGAATTAGCACTAAACGAATGAAATATTATATATTTGGTGCATACAAAGTATCTTCGTGTATAGTAGATGTATAAAATAATTATTTAATGCTATCTCTGAACGCATATTATACTGAGCCTCTATATACATACAAAGCTTGCAGGAAAATAACTAACACGAATATGTTTGTCAACTTAACCAGCTATTAATTTATGAATAAGCATGAAATGACATATCTATGACGAATGAACAAGCTTGAATAGGCAAGAGCTTATATATATATATGTATATATATATATATATATATATATATATATATATACATATATATATATATATATATATATATATATATATATATATATATATATATATATATACATATATACATATTCATGCTTGGCTGGATGCATCTTTTCCCTCAGTTCTGCAGTACTTCGTTTGTGCCCTAAATACCAATAAATATCACTAAGGTTTGTGTCCGGCCGGAGTGTGTATATACTAGACGAGTAAGCCGTTAGTTCACGAACTGACCGTACGTCGCCAGTATTGGGTATTTGGTGCAGGTGATAAATTACAACCGGACGACACGAAGAATCTTATTAATTATTGTTCAGCGGACATTGCACGTAATGAATTGAATTTAGCCGTGTCCGCGACACGAGTTTTAATTATGTTATTAATTAGAAAGCGTGATGAAAATCGCATTAGTTTGTGTCACATGACAGCGAGAATTAACCACATACAGCGTATGCGAATTAAAATCTTTTTCTGAACTAACACGAATGAAAATTAACGAATTTACGCGCACATCATGTGCGGTGGGTAAATTAATAAGATTGTAAAATAACTGAATGCCGTTATTATTAATTGCTAATTTCTATTTGATAGCAGGTAAGTTTAACAAGGATAAATAGCACATCAATAATGTATGTGTAACACGCATTAAGGTTTATTCCTATTAACTGTTTAACAATGAACGTGTAAATATTTAAATAGTGCAACGATTGGACGAGGTACACGTTGCTGAATTGAAATTTAAATATACCGCCGCGCATAATTTAGTGTGTCGGGCGTTTAGGACTGCAGTACAGGAGAGTAACGCTGGTTGCATTTCGCACTAACAGTATCAACAGCGAGACAGACAAGCATGTATCTATGTAGCCTTAGGGGATTTCGGTTCTTAAAGGGTGGCTGGCTTGCATGTCTCCCGGTTGAATACTGTACAGTGTGAGGATGCATCGCGCGCTTGCTTGCTTGCTCGACGCAGTTAATGAATGGTTAATGAATGAATTAGTGCATAGTGAAGACATACCGTACTCCGTGCTTTGCGTACCTTAGGCGCCCCTATCTCGCGAGTGGAGATGCCCATCTTCTCGTGATGGCGCAGCTGCACCGGGTAGATAATCTGGTAGTAGTGTGCGCCAATGTTCCGCACCAGCTCCTGGTTCTGGCGGTACTCGCGTAACAGCCGCTCCACTTCACCTATGGACAATACTACAGTGAGTCAGTGCTCCACCCATACCACAGCACATATGTAGATACAAAACATGGATGCAAAACGTGTCGCACGAAACTTTTCAATGATTTCAATGCAACTTTGGCTGCTCGTCAGCGGGATGTAGGACGAAGGCGATAAGCAAACTTAAACCCAGATAACTTTATTGCATTTATGTTGGAAATTATGGAAAACGATTTAAAGTTTGAGATGCTGGATGCAAGCTCCTGAAGTTTTCGTGTGAAACACATTGATACATATATAAGTTTTAGACGGAAATATTCGAAGCTACAAGAATGTTTTTTCGTTACGGTTATTTTTAAATCGATACACAAACATGAAGAAACACAAACGTTAGACAGTAAGAGCAAAGTAAAACAATTAATGACGTTCGATATAGAAGGCAATCATTTAAAAAATATTATGTTCATTAATAATAAATTTGGGTTAGCTCAGGAACCAATGCCTATTGGGGAATGATTGATAATATATCTGAGTAATGGTCTAGTTGGGAGGTATGAAGCTGCGATTGCTCAGAGAGACATGGAATGTTGCTCTATATTTCGCTATTTTCATTGGTTTGTGCAAGTGAAACTTTAAAGAATATTCCTCACTACGCTGAAATTTCGCATCCAATATCAACATTCAATGTCTTGTTTGTTCATCGACATCAATAACAATATCAATCGGTACAGAAGTCAATAACGAAGCACTTTTATGTTAAATTATAAAATTAATTAGCATTTATACATTTGTAAAACAAATATAAAAAGTGTTATGTTCGAAAGACACTTTGAATACGTATAATACATACTTTTATAAAAGAGTAAACGAATATTTTGTGTTTTACGAAAAAGTTGTACTAATTGAAATGAAAAGAAGATGGACATAATTAATCACTTTGTATGGACTCATTCAATTTCAATTCGTTGAAAGTCTTAATATTGCAGCAATTAAACTTTATGGAAATCCTAAATTAATTTTGATATTCAATACTTTTTCTATTACTTATTCGAAATTCGTAAATGGCAGGCAATTTAATTGAAATCTTTGGAATTAATAATGGCATACTTTTATACATAAAGCAGAATTTATAAAAATGTATTGAATTTCAATATTTCCAGGTACATATTTGCAGAGTACACAATAATAAAATGAAAATGTAAATATCTAGATTTTGATTTAGGAATATTTCCAAGCAGAATTTATGAGAAATATCGCATGAATAAAAATCAGACCATGATTACAAGTCCGAAGCAAACTGTAACGAACGTTGGGCAAAACACTTAAAAACATAATTTAACTAACAAGTCAGAGTAAAAATAAGAACGACATTTTCCATTCTCGCAAATAACTTTCGTGCTAGCGAGCACAGCGGGTGATCCGAATCGTTGTAAATGAGAAACACGACATGGGTACAAGTGAAATGAAGCAAAACGACCTGTGCATGAGGTGAAGTGAGATGCAAAATGGAGGAAAAGGAGAAATGAGCAAACCGGATCAGCATTTAAACGAGCGAATAACCCAGCCGTTGGCCGTTGACACTGTTCCAGAGAAAACCCACAGCCGATAATCAAATCAATCGTCGAACGAACAAAAAGAAAGTTATGTAAAAGAAGTGAGTGAATGTCGACTCAACCATTACACGTCCTCCTCCACATTCGGAATTCTCCGTCATGGAAAAATGTCCGTGTTTCTCTTTTGCCGTCAAGGTAAACCAATGCCAGACATTTTAAGTGAAATATCGGATTAGTAAAATAAAAGTAAATAAAAATAGTTGTTTCCATGTTCAGGGATAGTCTCGCAGTATGATGAAAAGATTTAGACAAGCAACACAGGCATCAGAGAAATGGAAGACGAAATGTACGATGTGTTGCTTGTGGATCGATAGTAGAAGGAGAAAAGTCTGCAACACACGAGTATTCGTTCAATCTCTGGTTCGACGTGTGCACTGCCCCAGACCGGTTACACCAGGAGTGAATGTTTGATGGAAGAGTACAAGGTGAATGTTTTCATTGCGGAGTCGCGGCGCTGTGGCGTCCGAACGTATTGAGTAACAAACTAGGCTCTCACCAATCGGCAGACTGTGTTCTCAAACAGTAATGTAACTTTGCCCAACGGGTTGGGTATAAAGTTATAATTATATTTTAAATTTGTTCCGTTGTGTATTCAAGAACATTTATTATAAAAGTGAGCACATACCCTTTGGAAAATGTGTTTTGAATCGACATTAGACATTATAATTAAACGAACTGAAAATAATGTCCAACTGATATGGAAACTAGAATTGCATGAAACGTTTTGTGGTCACCTCAACTCCGTACATTTTTATTCTCAATGCATCAAGCCTAAATATAGTATTTCAAAACACAAATAGAATAAACTAAGAAAAGGATGATGTTAAGGGAAATTCACAATGTCGTTTCAATATAGTTATATTATATTTGAATATTATTTATACCAAGTCACAAGAATAATTTGTAGTCAAATCTTAACAAAGAAAATGTAATAATATCTGTGGAAGCAGTATATTTTAAGAACCTTATTGCACTGCAGCTGGTATATTATACCTGACGGTATAATGAACGCGATTATATTAAACGAACATATGCACATACAAATAATTCATTACTTTGCTGAAGTCTTAGAATTCATTATACAAATACAATCCCATGTTCTGCATTTATATATTGAACCATATTTCAGGTATTCTCTTAAAAGCCAGTATAGTTAGTGTAAAATTACAATATGTTCCAAGCCACATACAAGTACATTACAAATTACGATTGCTTTGGAGAATTAATTACGCACAGATGCTAATGATTTTCTAATGTAGCACAATTTATATCAGCATAATAATTCAGTTACTTATTTCTGTCACAGTACGTTTTTGGGACTTTCAGGAAAACTTACATCCATAGAGAACAATGTCAAACATGTTAAATGAAATACTTTACGTCAACTGTTTCCATTATAAAATGTTGAACACGCTCAGTTATTTTCTAGGCCTCTTCAAACGACTGAAGAGCTCATTTTTCTCGGAAACAATGTGGAAAACATCCCGAAAAATGGCACGTGAAGAGTATAAGATGGTAGACAATCTTGAAGAAAATTTGAAACAAATGACGTACGTACGAGTAACAGCAGGCAAAAGCGGGAATTTCGAAATAATATTCGCGCAATGTGCGTGACCTTTTTCAGTAAAAAGAGAGGCACAACACTCGACAAGACGTAATATAATGCGTAATGGTTCGTAAGGCCTGGAGAACTTCTTGAGTGGGTACGGAGCAGCGGATATTATATTTTCTTGTTGTTTGCATGTTATTAAATTAAGAAAGGCACAGAAGAAGATGGGCTGCACGTTGCAAAGAAGGGGTGTGGCAACGGAGAACAGTATAAACAAGCGAAAAAGGGGGTGGAAAACTAGTGGCTTCATAAACGCGAAACTCCAGTCGAAGTAGCAGACGACTCTCAAACGATACACAATTCTTGCTTGCTAACGAGATGCTCAGGTATCAACTCAGACCCAGCCCGCTGTTTACTTTAAAAGTTATTCTATGTCTTGATGAATGCAAACAAACGCAAGACAGATACTTGTCTGTTTCATGGAGTGTTATCGTTCGTAACAATAACTATTCTACCTCTGTTTTCTCAACAAAACATAAGATGAACATCGTTACATGGAAACGTATCAAAAACCTGATTATATCAAGACCAAGAAGAGATAATTCCAGACATTTCCGCAGAACAACATTGTTGCTCAGATACTGACTTCATAATGGGAAATGAGTGCATCAGAACTGAATAACCACGTAACATGCAGATGTGAAATTTATCAGTGTATAATTTATTGAAATTGTAACGATTGCGTTTGACAACAAACTAAATTTTACTGAAAATGCAGTCATGCATTACTCTGCAAACGTTATTTTATTCAAATAGAACAGATAATTTTCCCGTAATTAGTTACTTTGGTACATATAAAATAGAGATACAGCCTGTACATATTTATTTACACTTTTAACTAGTATTGTGTAAAAAAATAGCAGAGCAAATATTTGAACGTTTTTTTTTTTTAATCAACAGGCACAAATATTACAACACTGTAATTTTTTAGTGGAATATTTTTTCGTTCCAATGAAGACATTAAACTGGGTCATATGGAAGCGGTACAGTAATTCATATATTACGAATAATAAATCAGTGGAATCGAGAACCGCCCACGTCGTGTCTGTTTCGTGCAGGACACTCCAGGAGGACTGGTTGCAGCTGACGATGACCAAGTGGATTGCCCCAGTTACGCGATATGTTCTGTATCACCATTCCCTTATTAAAACTCACTTGAACAGATAGCATGATCACGCTACAGTATTATTTCCTACAGACGAGAGTTCAGAACAAAATATTAACAAATCCAAACACGACAGAACACAGATCCGTATATGTGCCTGTTCAAAGTGAAGGGCTACACTATTTTAGGGATTTGTGGCAACGAAAGCTTTGCTGTCCGCGGCTGCCTAGATTGGTGTTGTTGCCTCTTTTATCACGTGTCTTGTTGGTGCGTGACGTCATCAATCTCAAGTCCCGGCGAGATCCCGCTAGCAATATTTCATTCATGGATGTTGGCACTTAGTATTCAACAACTGCAGCTGAGTCGCGACAAAAAGTGTGCTGCACACAAATGTTGCTTACACAGAGAAATAAATTTTTTTTCTAAATGTATACTAGAATGCATGAAGAACCAACGAAGCATAATTGAGAATTCAGTACTTATATTTGTATTCGGATAGTGTAGAACTGTGAAATTATTTATCTTGTTATGATGTGAGCGGTGTGTGACACATTAATTAAGCATCACGATGATTCGATAAAGAGCATGGCAACAGCAGACGAAATGTAACATCTGTGACGAACCATTTGTATATTAGTGACCGCTATCGTCAATGTTCACAGACTGCATATTTTGCCGGCATTGAAAAGCAGTCCCTTTGTAAATCAATTGGTGTTATTTTATAAAATGAATGTATTATTGTGAACATAGTTATTTGTTTCATATGTAACACAAAGAGAATTCTAATGTTTCATACATTTGAGATTTAGAGGAAAAATAATGATCGGTCCCAATATTTGAATGAACATTTTAATAATACAGCAACCCGGCAAAATACAATCAGCTGGGATTTGATTCGTTACCGGGCATGTCCATTGTATAGAATCTACAAATATACACAGTACGCACTGTATAATGACATTTCATTGTATCATTGTATCGAACTGAACATTATCTGAAATGTAACAAATCACAAATATGTTACATCGAATTTACATTTTCCGCTGAAATGTCACTTCACCTGTACGAGAGTATTGCAAAATGGAAGTAGAATACTCAAAGGTTAGAACATAAAGCATTTAAAATATACTCAGTTTACAAAATGGACTGATGTTGCAATGAACAAAAATATTGCATTTTTTCGCGACAAATAACTGTTATTATAATAAGGTTAAAATGATGTAAATAAATAAGATAAATAAAGTTAAACACATTAAGCACCATTAGTCAAGTCGTCAACACTACTCAAGTTATCAAGAAAAGAAGAAGAAGAAAAAAAAGAATTCTTAGTATAAACGGGACATAATTTAAACAGGCCGCGGGAGTTCTGACAATTCAGAGAAGAGAGAAAAATGACGGTGTACGGAGTAGTGAAAGGAAGAAAAGAGGAGAAGTGTGTGTGTGAGGGAAAGGGAGATAATATAATGGTGGTGTTGGTACGTACGTGTATATACATGAACTGGTAAGTGCTGGTGAAAACTATGCGTGTGTATATGTGCTACCCGGTTACGTTTAGCGCACGGTAAGTTATGGTCGAGCGCTTGTAAGATCGTCCTCGTGCATTTCTATTGTAAGAGCTCGCTGGTATCGCCTGGTGCTACGCCTTCCCGGACATAATGAATGGTAGACAGGCGGAACGAGCCGTCAGGGATTTCGCTTTTCTCTCGCACTCAACCGCCCGCTTCATCATAACCAAGCAGAACCAACAGTCACAGCACGCATGCGCGTACCGTCGACTAACTAGAGTACACAGTGCCCAAGTTTCACGACTCCGAAAGTTAACAACGCGTATAATCACGTTTCAACCGGAAAAACTCTTCTGAAATGGAAATTTTCTAATTTATAATTTAAAACAAACAAATGTCGGTGAAGATTATCGGACTTTGTTTTATATTTTATGATAAGTAGGTATATTTACAACGAGGAATATATTTCATTCTAAACATTGTCTATCGGGAAAAGCTACGGTGAAATTTGCAGAATTCCTGCTATGGCCAGAATAGGCCATGCACAGGATGACAGCTAGGAATGCTTAATATTTGTAGAAAAACAAGTCGTTGTTTTTGTGTTTCCATTTGTTGCCGAGCCGAGCTTGTCAGCGAAACAATACAACATTGAAGATAATGGTTGCGAGCAAGACATGTGAAATTGTTGTTTAGGTATAGGAATTTTGTTTTGTTCGCTGTTCTAGGTCACCTAATTGAGAACGTGAAGGTGCATGTACGTGGATAGCATTATCAAGTGAATAAAGTCTTGAGCAGGGGTTGTTGAGAAGTGTGGACATGCAGGGTACAAGCGGTGCTCCTGTGGTACTTATTTTAAAATTATTCGTCATTGCTTTATCACAGCGTCGACATGGTGGCCAAGCAGGAGAACTGACACTTAATTTAGCACACACGAACCTATCCACATACATTCACAAAGTGGTTGGGTCCTTAGAGACACAGGACGGGGATTGAAAAGCGCCGCTCCAACGCTACCATCACATGGTCGAAGTTTATTTGCACCTGGGCGCACAGTATGACAAAGATACACACACACACACACACACACACATTGGACGAGAGTAGGCACGATGAATGTGTACAAGACAGAGATGACAAACAAACAAAACAGCTTCCGCGAGTAGACCGATGTGTAACGCCATATTTCACTTGTGTTTATCTCGCTCTATCCGGCTTTGTGTCGCGTTTTTGCTTGTAGAAATGAAATAAAACAGTACAACGCCCGACATGGACGGGCGCGGCGCGAGAAATGAAACCGCAAGTTCATGGTTTTGCGTCGTTTATGTGTGTTGTGCGTGCTCGTCTCTTGCACGGTACACTAAATAACCAGCCATTATTAAAATTGTATGGTTTAATTTGCTCCTTACAGCACAACCTACACCAGTCTACGTGCGTATTCAATTATTAAATACGCCTAATGTACCATAGAATTAAATTCATATATAAATTATTTCTCTTTATATTAGTCTTGCTCAGTGTGTTGGCTACTTGATCTCTATAAAAGCTTACCTCGACGAATAGATTCGGTATGGTTGTGTAGGTGTATGTGTGTCTTCAATCAATTACTGTCAGAAATAATTCAAGGATGAATGCAGCACATTAATCTTCTAAAACCAAAGCATAACGTAATTAAGCACGTGCTCCACTTTGTAGAATAACAATGCTCCTGTCCTCCTTGCAATTTCTATAACAGGTAATGTCGAAGTGTTTTATCTAGATAGCAATTGTCATAAATTTACGTTTCGAATGAATGTGCGAGAGGCGCCCAGCACATAGGAGCTAATATAATTTCTGCTTAATTAAATTCACCTCACCAATTCATAATATCAGGAATTCTCGTGTCGACTGGTGGTGGTGGTTGGTACATTTTGTACAATGTTTTCTGTTATCCGACCTGGGGCCCCGGCGTGGTTGGCAGAAGAAGTTAATGAGACACGAAGGGTTGCTCGTGCTCCCCGGAGTTGACGCCCCAGTCATCTCCCTTAAAGGAGGTGAAATTGATGATGGTGGTTCTTTCTCTTTATTCCGGCGTTAATGAAGGAACACTTCTTCCCCTCTGCACCCTGCCCCGGTGGCGCGGTACCCGCGGAAAACAAAGAACCACAATGATTCCGATAAGTGTATTTTACCCTTTCTTCTATGTTCCTTATTTCCTTCCTCGTCAGGAAGTGCTTTCGTGCGACTGCACAGTTCCTACCCGGCCTATATGCACATAGTTCAGTGGTGGAGACAGCCGGGTAGATACCCCTAAGATCCCCGTGGGTATCTGGCCTTGTGGTTGTTCGTAAATGACATAATCTCACAATGAATAGACATCGCATCACGTGTAATCGTCTTCGGCGGGTGCTTCGGGTCCTGGTCGATACTGAGTTAGATACTCTTGGCCCAGTGCCGTTGCGGTCCGTTCAGGATCCCTGTGGTATTAAGTCATAGGCGGCTGTGGGAAATGTGTATCTAAAACTAACAGTGTTTCACTCAAACTGCACCATCTCCTTCCAAATATGATGCTCCAGGGAGAAATACATTAGTCTCTCTGTGGCTAACTAGAATTATCGACAATCGCCAAAACTAGTTGATGTAACATGTATTACTAGTAAGTGGATACGCATAGATACAGCGTGAATATCTATACAGGTTTCCCATTATCAGCACATAATCAGCATGTCAATAGTTGCAAAACCTGTTTGCAGTACATCGCATGTCGTTACTATTCGCATTCAATGGAAACACAAAACCTCTATCAAGTCCATTCAGGAGCGCAATACAAACACGATGCTATCAATCTCTTTTGGCGATGGACTTTGGTCGAGATTGTCGACAAGGGCGACACGGTGTCGACCAGCGAAGATAAAGCGAACTACACATGCAGCGGACGCGTAAATTTCGTTTTTGGTGATCCATTTTTTTACTTGATTCAATTTATATGACGTTTCTTCGTTAGGTCATAAATGTCCTTTGGTTTGTGAAGAAAAAATAAATTAATCGAGCCCTTGATTACAGTCGTTAATCGTTGTAGTTTTTGCCGTTCGGGTCACAGAGGCGAGCGATACTAGCGTCATTATCATGTGGAACGGATACCTGGTGAAATTACATTTGTGCTACAAAAGCTCATCCATACAGGTTTCACGTACCCTACTTATAATCACGGATGCCTGGAGTGCATGAAACTTTAATTAAAACCAAAATAAATATCGTGAATGTTTTATAAATGTGCTCTATTTGTTCCGCGCATGCGCATATTTCAAATTACATCATCCATTCAAGTACATATGTGAGAAATTGCACCAGGAATTATGTGCGTTCTTTTTAAGCAAATCATATTTCTTCTATGTTCTGTATTATTAATGGATATTTTTCATTTGATCGTACAAGAATAAAACAGATTATTTTTTTATTTTAATTTGTTTGATATAGTAGCACAGCTTCCATAGGTGAAGCTGTATAACTAAAAAATACTTTACGGCGACTTTAGTTAAACCTAATTTATATTAAGTTACAATCTACAAATTTATAACACCGTTGCGAGAAGCAGATAAGCCAGCAAGTGATATTAGCGCAGAGCAATGACGGTTTTACGGATGACGTGGGAAAGAGTCATTGTCGTAACGGCGTGGTCGCTTGTCTGCTCGCCAACTCAGTCGCCGTTGCCGCAGAACTTTCAGTATGTGTGAAACGAGAGACCGAGGACAATTATGGAAATGTGAGCCCAGCGTCGTTTACCTCACTGCCACCCAACGCTCGTCTGACGAACTAATATCAGTGTCGAACTTGCATACCACATCTGTGCGCATCGCTGTCAGATGTGTCCACTACCACCTAACCTCTAAATTTTAATTTCAAACTTTGATCGTGACATTTTGAACAATTATTCAATGTAATGTTTCGTGATGACTGTGAAAAGAATTAGCAATTCATGTATAAAACTTGTGTTTGGCCGTTCATATATTTCAAGTAGGTATATAAAAAAATCATTGTTTAATATGTACTTAAAATCCATGAATGTTAAAACTACGAACAATGATCACGCATGTGTTTTCAGTGCTAATCAAATAATAATAAGTGATTATTTCCACGCTATTTCCGTTTTCCGATCAATTAAAAAGACTCAATCAGTCACGCTCGAGGAATAATGAAAATTTTTAATTGCAAACCCCCTAACATAACAAATTGCATTAAAATTTGCTCTAATGCGTTTAAAAATAATGACCGGCAATCCGGTTCTCCGGTAAAACTGCGAATCGGAAAAATAAATTACACCAATAAATTGTGAACCCGTTTATAAAATAAAGCGACAGCTCGTGTTCCGTTTCGGCGGATGTACGAAATTTTATTCATTATCACTGGGCTCTGAATGGAAAATTGTCGAAAAGTTCCACGGGTACGCCAACATACACACATGTACCCACTCGCTAACGAGCTAAGTGCTGAATTGGACGTGCAGGTTCAAACTGCAGAATCGACCAACATATAATACACATGGTGAATTTCTCCTATAATTAACAAAAATAATACCATATGCATGTTACATTCTGTTTATTAGCATTTGTTATTATTATATTTTGTAAATAGTGTATGTCAAGTACAGCTGGAATGCCTCTTCAATTATATACGAGTTTATACAGTATTAAAATTAATGCAATACACTACGAAGCCAAGCTTGGTTTATATGGTAGCCACCTACTCGCTATTTTCCACGAAATTTCATTAAACACACGGTACGGGTTCCGACAGGATGTCAATCCTTAACAAGCCAAAATGTCAAACACAGATGAGATTGAATTCAAACGAGTAAACTATTGCTTAGAACAAATCTAAATAATGAGTTCATGTTGAAAATATGCATTGTACAAATAGTACATTGGCGTCCAGTACTCCTGTTTCCTTCGATATGAAGTACAGAAGATGGTGGACATAATATTTCTTATTTGCAGGAGCCAAGGATTGCGATGAATACACAACACATGAATATATCAGAGAACCTACAGGACTCGAGGCGCATCGAACGCTTTATGGCTCTCCCTCTGCTCATCTCCATCGACTTCTTTCATCCATGTTGCATTTTGTTTCCCCTATGTCGTAGACTAACACATGCACACACTCATGATTACATATATGCATACACATATTCAGTATGAAATAGGAGGAGAGGTTGATATCAGGTACTAGCCATTCAAGACACATGGTCACCTGTGTTGAAGCCCGAGGTGAATCAGTAATCAGGGAATGACAGAGAACATACATGATTTATGTGAGGATGTATACACATTGTGATTGTTGTAGCATAACTAAAATAGCTAAGTATCTAATCGTTATATTGCTACCATGGTGTGTAACTGTCATTCATATACTTGGTAATAAACTATTTCAATCTGTGTTTCAATGGAATGTCACTGACAGAAAGTTGGTAATATATTTCTTTAAATTTTATAATGAATACCAAAGTGAATACCATTTCATAGATGTATGATTGATATTGTCGAATTTCTCCGAATAATACGTCGTGAATAGACCGATCAATATATGTCGGTACAACGTTCTGAGTTTAGTAGTGTTTCCCCAGTATGGACGTAGACGCTGGATGATTGAATATTCTGCAACAGTTTATAATCTATTCAATAATTCAATACAATCTGAATTTCTAATCTTGCAGCTGTGCCCGATTATATTCTAATCCGAATAAACAACGATGAACCGGAACTGCTGCTAGTCGGTGACTATATTAAGAGCATATTGAAGTTCTCTATTACTGGCATAATGATGCTAAAACTATACTATTTTCATAATGAAACGTATGAGCATTTTCAGTGGAATTACGTGAATGTTAATGGTAAACTATACAGGCACGAATGGATATTGAAACCTATCACGAGGAACTAATGTGAACGGTATCTTTATCCTCAAAAGCAGCACCAATAACATAAGGCAACTTTGACTATAGCAGTGGGAGCGTTTGAAGGAAGTTTTAGCAGACGCGCATTTTAAAAATCCTTCACAGATATGGTTTGCAATGTTGGTTTGTGGTTTCGCTCCTAATGGAACCAGCGTTAACGGGAAAAACACGTATTTTCCAAACAAACACGAAAATAATAAAGTTCTGTGGCCTTTGAGCAATGGACCTCGCACAGTAGATGACGCAGCTTTGTGAAGTAGCGTCCGTGTTCTTGGCCATAAGCTGCTACAGAACATTTAACCCGTCAAAGTATGTGCTTGAGTTTTACATCTGTGCCGGGCACACACTACCACGGTTCATTGTGTACTGGACTGTACGACCTTTTGTTTAATAATAACAACGAAAAATTCCACGTATTTGCCTTATTCCGCAACTATAGAAATAATGGAAAACAATGAACGGAATTAGAGCAACTGAAGAATCTACTTGTCGAGGATTTCCAAAGCAAGGGAACGTAATTAAACTCGAATACAACAGACTGACTCGTATAAAACTGATTATTTTCAGAAAACGAAGTTCATATTGGATGAGATTCGATGGTCTCTTACATGGTGAAGTGTAGTGTGTGAAGTTGAATGTGATAATTTGGTAACGAAGAATGTAATTACTTAGGTAACTAATCGTGTACTTAGAAATCCTTTACCACCATTATGAAATTATGACAGCTATGCAGAAGAACGAAATAACACACAACCTCTTACTGTACATTCTTTTGTTATTGCAAAAGTAGATGTGTCTCGCATAGGAGCGACAAAATAGAAGATTATTTACCATGAAGCTATTATTCGGTTGTCGAGTACATTATTTTATTCTATTTCCATCTTAATTGGAGTTCGCATTGTCCGAAAAGTGGGCCGAGGGCCCGGCTGAAACTCAATTAATTTACATGTAGTGTAACAAAAGAAACTGGCGGACAACATTAAGAGTCGTCTCACCGGGGCGAGATTAGTTTTATTTAATAATGCAGCGCCTGAGTTGTTGTATAATAGAAAACCACGTTTGTTGCCAATGTTCACAACAAGTGCAGAGTAGGATTAACATTTTTCTTTTTCATTAGTCGTAATTGTGAAACAGTCGAGCAGCAGAATTTGCAAAGATTGATGTCGAGAGAATGGGCGGAAGTGTAGATGCATTGAAATACAGTGAAACGAGCTAGGTACACATGTGTCAATGTGTAAACACGAGAGTATGGAATGAACAATTAATAATAAGCCGTGGAGGGATCAAGTGTCGTGCATTTACTCACCGACAGGACTCTCCTCATTCCAGAACGAGTCATCCAGAGTGTAGTCTGCCTCTGAAATGGTAGGGAGTGCGTTAGTTTGCAAGGTAAGTGCCACACAAGACAGAACAATATCACAAGCTACACTCAATATTACCAACTATGTAGACCAAAAATATATAATAATATACCATTCATCACATACAAATTTACACTATATATGTATGTATATATAATTAGAATTACCAATGTAAACAATTCTAATATTTTTGGTCTTGAATTATTTTATTACATTTACATGATAAGTAAAAGGCAAATCAAAATTCACAGAAATTCTGAAGAAAACGCAAAAAATGTTGTAAATTAAAAAAAAGCGTATGGTCTCGATTGATAATAATAAAGAAGACAAATAGAGCATTTTCTAATGATATTAAACAACGAATAAATTCATTTGCGTTAGACCTCTTTATACTCCTGAATTGATTGTTATGGTAACAAGTCAATTTAATGATAAAAGTGATACGTTAAAGGGGAGTTGAAAAATGTGTTTTGTTCCAAAGCCAGTTGAGGGGAGAGAAATTAATTAACGTCACCCGCTAATGTGATGGCAGGACGGTAACGTAATAATTATACATACCCGGCATGCCGGAATGTATGGTCTCCTGGTATGTTGACATTTTAAAATCATTCAATTGTTTTTCACTCAGAATTATACGGATTTTTCGATGACAATCTGATGATTGCCAAAAGTATTTTTTTTGTGTCAGTACCTTGGATTTAAAATAGAATTTATTTTTTACATAAGCCAGCCCGTTAATTTATACTGGATTGTTAATTGAAATTGACGAAAGATTTTAAATTTCCGCAGTAAAGCTTTTAGCTTATGGTAATCAAAGATGAAAGTTCGACCTGCATTTTAAACAGTTGCTTCTCTGACAGAATATCGCATAACCGAATTTTCTTTCGTTTATCCTAAACTGAAATCATAAAGCATTGTTCAGTTCATACATTGATAGGTGTTGTCGATGTTGACAATGGAGGTGGAGCTATACCGTGTACATGTAATTAATGTTGGATGTACACTTTGATTATAGTATAAATTATCGACTAGGCTGTGCAGGAAGACACGTGCTGTGCGACGAAACAACAGCATGTAATTGTACGAAATTACCAAGACGTTATCGCGCTATCGAACCGCCGTATAATTGCCCGGACTTCCGTTCGACACGCGGAGTAAGATATTCGACATCGCCTGAATACCTCAACCAATATAATGCTTTGTTTTATCATTGCAAAGTCGAACAATGTGTATTCACATCACCTTTGTGTGACGCGCTAGCGATCCCTGCACATTCCACGTCGACCACAGACATGTCGTCGTCGAGATAAATTGACGAACGTCAACGGATGTGGAAGGAATCTACTTTGGCTGCACACTGTCGTTCCTGTTGCTGTGGTTTTTATTAACATACATGCAGCATACCCACTGATAACTCTGTGCATAAGAAATGCACAATCTACTAACTGACATGACGCACTAGATCGACTTCATGTTAATCCCGTTAAAATCCGTAGGTTCGAAAATGGTGCATTCACATTGGCCGAAGTAGTAAAATGTCTATGCGATAAAAAGAAAAAGAGCTTAGGAATATATGAACGAAAGCTCATGAAGATAAATGACTTCTAAAAATACTTCCAAATATAGCGCGCAAAAACGACAAAAAGATTCGTTTCTAAAAGTTCTAAAAGTCTTTAAGTAAAAAAGTAAACAGATAAATGTCAAAACTGAACACGTGTTTCTTCGGGATTTCTTTCAACTCGCCAACACAATTTCCATAACGGCATTTTCTTGTCCCGGATTCCTTTTTGTTTAAGTTTTTCCTGACCCACTGCTCGAACTTTCACTCGCAGATAGCCAGAAAGAGAGTAATGACCATTTCTTGCGTCGACTAGGAAAAACTAGACAGGTAATTTTCCAGCGGAAAAAAATTTGGAAAAAGTCGAGTGTAGCCGTGAACCATTTACGGATTTTGATTAAGATATCGTCCCATATCTGTGACATATTTTTTTTCCGGAATCAGATGGAACCGAAACAAAAGTCAGGAACGAAAAAAAGATTTCATACATTTGTCGAGTTAATAATTTTGTATTGCTATTATTATAAATGCTTCATATATTATTGACTTAACGGGAGTAACGAAATGACTCCGAAATGAACCACATGTTGCACCCTTGACAGTACCTCTTTGCTCGTATAATAGCAATAATTTCTTGTCGATGCACGTACATGTCTGCACACAAATAACAAAATAAAATTCCGGTAAAACTTGTTTAATACAGTTTGGTGCTTGAGGTAAGTATGTTCGAAATATCTCCAAACTCCAAGATTGTAGATGGGTCATAAAATTGGAATAAATAAACGACGAAACTGCAAAATAGTTGGTCGACAGAATCGTGGTAATGGGCGTGCTCTTCTCGCAAAACTGCCAACACAACAAATAAAACATCACTATCCAATCACTTGAGATAATGGAAAACGACGCGCAACGGGCTCGTCGAGTGCCACCGTGCTGTGGAACGTGTATAAGAACGGTGTGGCGGCCATTACGTCGTATTGGAAGGAAATTGGCGCTCGTTTTTACAGCTGGAGTTCATCCGAGCAACGAATCGTCACATCCGCTCGTTCGACTAACACCTCACCTTGCTTCAGTCACTAACACCACCAGCACCAGCTAGACGAAATGTTCAAGGTGTTATTTACAAGTGTTTTCGCGAATTCGTCCGATTGCTTGTTGCTGCGAATAGCGAAACGAATTATTAACAAACTGGAGCACACATTTATAAATCATAGCATCCGTACCAGATTCAAAAATATACACTCCTTTGACGATATTATAGCGACATGACAGAAAAATCATTTCATTCTCTGAATTAATCAACTTGACAACAAAATTTTGCATTTGTTCATTGAAGCTTACATTTACGCAACGATAACAAAGGTCTGTTTTCTTGTTACAAAATACGCATGAACACTAACAAAAAGAAACGAAAATGCCCGGAAACGCCCAAACGAATTCGCAGCACTGAGACAACAGTTCATTTATTTAAAATTCATTTCGCGAAAGAATCGAGCAATTAAATACAATCAGTGTTGCAAACTGTTAAATAATGGCTGCGTCGGGACAAGGAATGAATGTGACAGATGCGAATGTAATGCTGAAGAAACAAATTAATTTTTACACCACCAGCAGAAAAAGAAACGCTGTGCGAGGACCATGGGGGAAATAATGAACGGTGGCTGGGGCGAGAGGGAGAGAACGGTGAAGCAATGCAAACAAAAGAAACGCCGAGAGTCGTAGGTCTCCTTGTTAGAAATTAATTCGAATTTAAAGAATTTAAGGGGAAAATGCCATGTAACTGACATGACCGCTAACTGACTCATCGCGCTCGTTAGAATTAGACACAGTGTCCCTTGTGCTACGTCATCAAAGCGAGATGTCACCACTAGCGCCGTCTGCGACATGACCGAAGGCGACATAACTAACACACAAACTGCCGACGCAAGTTTAATTTTACCGACGACACTGTTTTAAACAAAAAAGACCAATACCGTAATACCTTTGCCAATAAGAATATTTATATCAACAGGATATACAAAATCGGTATGACTTTGGAACCATATTGAGACTTTACGTTAACGAGCAATAAATAATATATAATTTACACATTAAACTCCTCAAAAATTCATCAAGAACATAGGTTTATAAGGTCAAGCGATACACATCTAAATTGTGTCAGCTTCATTGGCATCTTGTGCACGAATTTGCATTGGGAAGTAAGTGAACGACGACGCGACGTTTGCGAGTACTTCATCAAATTTCAGGGCGACATAGTTAACATATTTTTACTGTGGGAACTTTTTCACTTGTCTGTCGGCATCATTATCAGCGGCAGAACAAAAAGCGAGAAGGCAGAAAGGAAACGGTGGAGATCCGTATGTCAGACAACACGTAATTAGGGACAAAGAAAACTGCTTCGACGTCACAATTCACTCGCTGGTACGCGACGAGAAAAACGATCAACCGAACGGCCGGGCGAGGAGTGTTGAAGAAGCAGCAGCCAGCAGCCTTTAGCTCGTCACTGCGGGCGATGCTAAAAAAGGAAGACCAGCAAATCGTTATTGTCGTCGTATATACACAGATAACATTCGACCGAGAGGGGTACCCTGAAACAATACCAACTGACATTGGACACCACTTATTCATCACTGTTCTCCTGGATATTATTAGTACGATATGCTACGGCAAACAGAAACAATTGAAGAATCATATACCGGAAGTGTAGACGAATGAATCAACCACACCGGAATTCTTTCACAATCAGTGGATACCAAAATTATGATAGACGAGTCATGAAACTATTTCTACGTTCTACTACAATATCAACAGACTAATACGGAACTGTAGATATTTGACAAACATCAATATCAAAGGTTAAATCAGTAGTCATGAGTTCCCCATTAAACTTATATGTGTCCATCATGAAGTCTCTAATTAACATGTACAGTTGGAAATGCAAAATTAATATGATGTTCACCTAATTACTAACATATTCTTTCCCTATTTTTATTCATTCCAGTTTTCTAGAATGTAATAATTTTACCCAGATTCATGCTTTACGAAACCTGCTTGCCAGATTTGCGAGAATTTTGCTCATTGCTCAGTACGATTGTACGTTTTTGTTGCATGCCATTTAATAATATCAACAAATGCTGGCTAACAAATCAGATGATATCTTACTCTGTACGTAATTACACCAGACATGCAATCTAGTTTCTTGCATTGCCGGTATCTGCTGCCTACTTTAACTCACCTTATCGCGCGAATATGCATGTACTGCTTGCATGGGCGCCCGTAGAATTTTTTCCAGGGGGGGGCAAAACATAGGGCAGAATTTTTTCAAGGGGGGGCAACACATAAAAATATATAAAAAGCATAAGGTTTTAACATAAAAAATTTTAAATTGGCGACTCCAGGGGAGGGCAAACGCCCCCCCTTGCCCTATGCTGCGGGCGCCCATGACTGCTTGTGTTGCGCATTACAGAAATTTCCGTAACGCAAACCACATCAAACTCAGCCTTTTTATTATCAACTATTTACGATGCCGATTCTAATTGTGTGTACAATAATATTCTATGTAGTTGGAACGTAAATTTGTTCGAAATTATCCCCAAATGGAAAGCATTCACGCACAATAACGTTACGAAAATCAAGATAACTAGTACTGGGGTAACACACATTCGGTGGAAACTGAAATTTAATATGCTTGCGTCCGTAAACAAAGTTGCCAGTTGTATAGGAAGCAGGCTTAACAATGGGCAAGTATTGCGTGGCATTTAGCGACTGTTATTGTAGCTGGTACACCCAGTGTACTTTGTGCCTACGCTTGTGTACCACTATAGCGGTGTTGGCGCCTGAAACTATCGCCTATTTGACAGGCGACATCAAAATAAATGAACATTCAGCACAGTTCAAACCCGCCATAGTCAGTCGGCCCAACTATACAGTCCCCGCTTTTGGGGGACGGGAGGGAAAAACGATTACAGGCGCACAGTGAGGGCGAAATTGCACGGTAATCGGGGGCCACTTGACCTATCGGCCAAATACAAAGCGGCCTATTGCCTCCACTTGAATTAAACGGTTATTGAATTTAAATTTAGTGCACTATAGAGAAACTCAAGTGGGCCGATACTACAATTTACCATGGTCAAAGGAATTTACAGGCGATTAAATTAGTGCTTGATTGAGCGGTACAAGTGATTATTATTGTTAATTAGATTTCAAGTCAATAATAATAATTCAAGAGAGATTGCAGAAGTTATTTCATAGATTTGTTTAATACTGTCGTTGATAAACTATGTATATAATATCTAATGGAACAAGGGTATGTGCAAAAGTAAATGTATTTCTGTATACTCTGTCCATAGATATAAGAATTTGACATGATTCCTTAATAGGTAGGGGAGTACCCTTCACAGCAGGAGAGGCCATAAACTACTAGTAGTGGCGGTATTCAGGTAAATTTGTAATGCTCTTAACGGGAAAGACAAGAGACATTTTGTTTATAATTAAGACGTAATAATAATTTATTGAATATTCCATTCATTTATGTTAATTTGTATTGTTATTGTTAAGATGTATATCATATTCACATTTTTGTTGTTTTTATTTTTCAAAATGTATTTATAAATTTCTGAATACATCTCTGCTTTTTATTCATTTACTATGTCGTATAATCTGGGATAATCCTCTGTTAATAGCATGCTGCGTTTAGTCAAATTCTTATATCTATGGATACACTATATGAGTAGAGATTTGCGTATATTTTAAATACATTTATTTGTGAATAAAAAAATTACCCACCAAAGGTACATATGGAACTAAATATGCTCTGATACCGGCAACATATTAACATTTCGCTAATGGTTTTACGAAGCGGAGCTGTACAAAATAACCGATATATGTGTTTCTACTGAATTGCCTGGTTCGAGCTTTTTTTTTAGTTCCAACTTGATTACAGTACACGAATGTAGTGTAGATTTATGCGTGATGGAGTTTGGCGAAAATATACTATATACGTTTTCCATGGCAGCAAATAAAATTCAGAATGTCATATCTACATAGATCTAACAGTTAGATGCATTTAGTGAGGTTAGATTCTTTTTATACATATTAGTATTATCTCGTAAGTATTGTCAAATAAATATATTACACTCGCCACAAGCCAATAAAAGTTCACATGATACAATTTAGTACATACAAATAAACTAATACTGCTTATTATTCGATATAATATTATTCCAATTGTCGCCCGATATAATTTGTTTTTAAATTTGGTTACAATTCTGCGCATGCGTGAGATACGAACGTGGAGTAAAATTGCACAAAATTGCTTTCATATCGTGTGGTAATGAAATGATCCGGATGTACATTTTAATGTGATTGATAGCACCAATGACAAATCGCATTATCTCTTGCATTCTGTACAGGACCGCGTGGTACGGACAATATCCATAATTGTATTCTGTAACCGTGGCGTGAGCATTGTCATGTTGGCATCCATGTGTCTGGACAGATATCGATAATAAAAGTATCGCACGGTCGGATTATTTTCATGTCCATTTTCTCTAATTAGATATGCAGTTTTGTAATATGACTGCTCTTGTTCCAATTATTCCCAGCACCATTCATTCCAATTCATTCTGACCTAGATACCAGGCATTGCCATATATGTAGCACTACTACAGCAAATATTCTATTTATCTTTATTATTTTTAGTAGTAACAAATATTATTTACAATCGTATACAAGCTGTACACTTTTGAAACAAATTAATATTTACTTTGCAAAGGAACTGAGCAATGACTTACCTTGTTGTTAATGCATGCACTCAGGGATGTATATTAATAGTTTGCAGCAGTGTCAAGTGTCAATATTTCACTAATGATCAGCAGCGTCAGACAGCCGTGCTACATGCTTCAATACCAGCACATTGTCTCATCTAAATTGTCAAGCAAACATCGGCGGTAGTTGTGAGACGCCGTGACGCAGCAACCAATCCCGCGCCATGTTAAATTATAACATGTTCTTCCTTCGTGTAATCCCCAAAGGTAATACGCGGTATAACAATTCGGTTTATCGGGAAACATGCACGTTAATAACCAGGCGACAACCAGTTCCTAACTAGACGTGTTGAGACCGGTCTTAAGTTAATACAACGGAATTGATTGAAGCCATTGTTCAAATCGTATATTAAATTTATATACGTACATTAAAAATTGTTCGACGTTGATATATTGCAATATATTATATTCAAAAGTTTCGAATAAATGTCGTGATATAAATGAAATAGAATCATTAATGAAACATCCATATATCTGTACATTTTCATTTATTCTTTAAAATGGTGCAACGTTTATATTGAGAATAGAGTAAATAGCTTCATTCGATTATCATAAAAACGTTTTGTCTGTTTCCATTTGTTGACGATGTGTGTTTATATTGAACAGCATGAAACATTAACCATTGTTACTTATTTTACAGTTTCTGTTACAATTTACATAAAAAAATGTGTTTGTTACAAATAGATCATTATTTACATATAATTAATCTATGAACAATGCTAAACATAATGACGTTGGAAACTACAGTTTTGAAATGTATGTACAAAAATATACAGATAATTAACAATCTCATTTGGTTCACCTATAATTAAAATATTTCCACTATACAAAAAACCATTTTACACACAGTGTACATGCCCAAATGTGTCATTATAATTATTAATTAGTTGGTGCAAAAGTTCACTTTTCACGGGTTTGTTATTCATAAAAATTTATAATAACCATGCGCTGGTTTTTAATCGTGCGATGACATAGCAAGAACAACGATTAGTGTGTTATTAATGGCACAATTCCGGACAATACTTCAACCCTTTTCAAAATAGTTTTGACAGCAATTGTTGTCAACAAAACAGAGAAAAAATTGAATGCGAACAGAGAATAATACAGGAAAGTCAAGATGCATGTTTTCGCGTGGATGTAAAGGCGGATTTGTAACAATCGGGTGGGTGATGGAATCCATTAAAGAATCGTAAAGAATCAATCGCATTGAATGGTTGGGCGACGCGTCTCGTTCCGCTGCCTTGATATATAGATTCGGAGAATTGAATTTAAAAATCCCCCAATATAAATTACACGAGTAATAACAGTGGTCACTTTGCGACATCGTTCTCGTGTTACATTTATTGGCAAACGGCTTAACGAACACAATATTTACGATGGTTCCAGAGTTCCATTGCATTCGCATTGGTAGAACTACGACTATATACGTACGTATGTCGCTTGATCGCACTAGTATTTTAGCTACGCTTCGGTAGCCAAGTACAAAACTCGGCAAAGGCATGTGAATTGTTTGAAAGTTTTATTACGATAGTGAAACTAATCGGTGAATTCAGTTCAAGCTACACATGTAACGTTCGTAGACTTAGTGTTCGTATCGTTACGTGTAAAATATCATCGACATTCAAGTATTAATTACGTATTTTATAACTCCGTTGAAAAATTTAGGTTAAGTGCTTCAGTATGTGTCACGTTTAGCTTATTTTAAACATGTGTTCATTACATAGCAGCGGGCGTTACAGTAATGTGTTGAGCAGATCCCTCGGGCCGAGTGACTGGGCATACAAATAACGCGATAATAAATAAACTTTATTTGGGTTTTACAACGACGTGAGTAAGCAGCACATAAAGTAGACAAATTGCATAGAAATAACGAGAGGAACAGCGCCGGTGTCTGAGTGATAAGTCACGGGGATACCTGCACGTCAAACAGATATTTCCTGTTTAAATGTACTGTCTCTAATGGTTACTGTGTCAAGAAAATGATCTTAATATTCAAACTAGAATTACGGATGAAATCTTCAACATTATGAAATATACTTAGGTGCCGTACGATGACTTATCTATTGTTAGAATAAGTATATTTTTAACCTCGTTGTAATAGAATTTATTTTCTAAATACAACCCTGGCACACACATAACAGTATATGCGAAAATAAAACACACGCATTTGCAAAACAGCAACACTTTAATTGTGGCCATCATTTAAGGGTTTTAGCACACAACGAAACGGGTCGACATGGCGTTTTGTGGAGTGCTGCAGGATTAAACGTTATTTGACATTCATTTACAAAATGAAGATTATGAAGACTAATGCAGGGAAATTAATTTTTGAAAGCCGGCTGAATTATTGTCCCCAAATAGAAATTAAAAATTATGAGTACACAACGGGTATGCGTGGTTGAAAATGGACACGAAAATTAATTCGGTTTTTGAACATGCATGTGGTTGTACATTTATATTGTTACGATATGATTATTTTATTTGATACGATCAACACACCTATATATAGTACAGTTATAAATATTACATTATTGTTTTACAGACTCGTTCAGACGGATGTGGAATTGATGTGGAACATTTTACTCTCCTGGTATAAATTATGTCGTCAGTACTTGGTCAGTTGGGGCGAGCATTTCGTTTCAGAATTCAAAACGCTTTGCCATACAACGCCAACGGTAAAGCGTAGGAATTCTAAAACAAACCACTCACTGTGCTTTCACTAAGCGGATGAAATAAAACCAGAGAGATATTTGTCTTCGTATTACAGACACACAGACGCAATCACCAGTAGCGTCCACGGCATATCCTTATATCGCTGGCAGCAACATGTAACGGTCTACTCTTTTCACATACCACCCACCTCTCTCTTCTTCTTCTCCTTCTTCTTTGATTTCTTCCTTTTTCTATGTACTGAAGTTTAATACGTATATATTTTTGTATACCAGCAGGCTAGCATTGGACGTTTGAAAACTGAATTATTGTTTTCTGTGAATCTCTTGAAGATCAAGTATGCGCGCGGATTGTAACCGTTACAAAACAAAATTTACTGAAATATTCGAAATATAGAAAAACATATGATTTCCGTGCATTCTGCAAAGAAAAATATGTTCACAATAGCTTCAGGATATTTTGTTGACAAGCTACTTATATAATATAAAGTACATGCTACATAAGATGTATTTTTGTTGTTGAAAAATAAAATATTACTAGCAATAGTAGACTACGTACGAATATGAACAATTTCTTAAAAATTATTTAAACATGTGGAAAATATGATTTGATTCTAATAATCCTTTTGAACGAACGCACAAAGGATAAAAATTCATGTGATCTTACATAAATACAAACATTTTCATCCTTGGAGGACGAACACTTCAAATATTAACCCCGGCAAATGAATACCGAACTCGACAATTTTAATTACAAAATGCATGAATTTAAAGAATAAACTTATGATTTAATTACATTCTTTTCAGACATTGCTACGTACACTGCTTTTCGGGATGACAAATTTAATTAAAAGTTTCCGTTTCAGATATCAACTAATTATGTTCGTGCTCAGTGAACTATATATTTAGTCTCAGCGACAATTACATTTACGTGTTAACAATTAATTAGTTACGTACTACAGTACGTAGTGTCTGTCGCTACTCTCAGCCAAACCAGTCAGCTGTATTCGTTATAAACAAAAGTTTCAGTAAATCACTAAAATTTTATATCAACTACGTATGTGAATAAACTTCAAACTTGAGTAACGGAATATAAAAGTTTATTTCGGTATTATATTAATATAGTTTTATATCATTTTGAGTTTGGTGCAATACAGGTGTTGGATTTATGTGTAATATGTTATTACGCATAAACTAATTTAATGCACTATAATATTGTTATTTTTCTCGCTACCTAAACTATATACTTGTTCAGTGTTACTGCAGTAAATTCATTAGTAGTTCAATTATGTACATAGATATATTCAAACTGTGTGTATTTCATCGTGAATGGTTAAACTAACCAGCAGTTGCCTAATTAGAAGTTACCTTAAACTGACGGCGCCCTTGTATATAGTTTAGCACGTGTGTATACAGCCAGAAGTCTACTATTTGCCGACGTATAGGTGAAGACGTGATTTACACGTCAGCTGCATTTGCATATTCAGTCAAAATTAATGCCAAAGTTTACATTTCATCGTGCAGTTAGTGTTCGCTTCAAAATTGCAATCGCCGTACCATAAACAATTTGACATTTGCTGAATTTCACAATGCAATATAGAAGTGCAGTAGTTTAATTATATTCTCGATTCGAGATTGTTGTTTAAACATGGATCATATATTGAGTAAATAGGATTATTAAAAACGTTTACATTATCAAGGAATTTAATATGTCCTTAACGAAATTCCACAATCTTCAAATTGTAATTTCCAATATTAGGACTCAAATCCATTTAATACAGTTCTTGGTTTCTAGGACATGAAGCTTGGTGTTGCATATTTCATGTGATTATTAAGAACATTCGCTTATTTTCCTACACCATCATCATATTTGTTTTTTTGTTATATTGATGATACTGTTGCTAGATATAAAAACAAATTATCCCTAGAGTAAAGAGCACAGTCTCTAATTGCTAATAATATACACTGAGAGCCGGCAGATGACCAATAAGCCGTTGGCGAACATGGCGCTGTATTTGCAGATCGCTTAATTTGTACGAAAACGGCAAACGTAAAAACAAACAACAATCCCGAACGCCAGAAGGTGTAAAGTTAAATGATGACGTACAGCGGAAATCAACCGAAGCGTTTTGGGAACGTGCCGACAGGTTGACGACGTAAATTGAATTTATGTGATTGGGAGCTCTGATCAGGGCAAATACGGCTGGCTAAAACGTTGAAGGGATGAAGGGGGTGTGCGCGGACACTGACCGACCCCGGCTATTTTCGGTGGCAAGTGTAGGGGGCGAATGCAAGAATGTATGTATAACAGCGATGGCTTACTTTGAACCCACAATGTGAGTACGGGTTCGAAAATCTGGTTATACATGGATTTTTTGTTGTTCATTTCCTGTTTTTTGTTCCAATTCAAAACATCAGACAATTCTGTAACATGTCTTGTTTATATTATGTGTATGTCTTTATTATTCGGCCATGTTATGTGTAAAGTGCATTCTCTGTATATGGAGTAATTTGCAAATTGCCAATTGGCTCTAATTTGACCCGGATACATGCTGTGCTGTACATATTTTCCTACGCAAATATAGAACACTTGTTATACGAAATTAATCCGAATAATCCCCCGAGTTATGACGTCAGTAAATCCAATCGTCCTGTTACCGACCGTGCGATTCCGTTGTCATTCAATCAGAATAAAGTAGAAAATGGATAACAACAAGGCAAGATGCGTAGACTGCATGTTTTGCAAGCATTAACCGTTCCCTTGATAACAGATTATCTGAATTGCATTTCTATTCGAAACCCTTAACAATATAATTGCATATGCGCCGTAGATTGATAATTCGTTGAAAATACCTCGTCTTTGCAACAAGTTATAAAAGCAGCAAAAAGAAGGTTAAAGACACAGAGGAGACGCGAATAATTGTATTATTTCAGTTTGAAAGTTTTCAACTGGCTCATATTTATCTGGGACGTAGTGGCAACTGAAGTATAAACCGTGACAATAAACCGGTGAATTCCTTTATTCAGTCACATTTGTGTGAAAATACGCGTTCCTTTCTGGGTCGACGGTAGTGCAAGTGAGTCGACGACGTACCGAATACATACAACCCTGTACGTATTCAAGTTCAGTTCCCGGTGGAGATGACAGATAGCGCTGCAATTGTCCCAGTAGCTTGATCGATAACTGCATGGAGGCCCAATGTGGGAGGTAAATAGCAAGTAATCCGTCCCTGTCAGGTTACACCCGTTGATACGCCCGAAACCACGTACGCCACAAAAGAAATACACCACCTGCTTGGAATGGATTGTTTGATGCACGCGAAATAGACCTTATGCTGCAGGATCCAAGGAAGAATTAGTACAAGCACTTAATAGTAATAATTATATATACTTAGACATAATTCTATACGTAATTTTATTTATTTCATTACTCTTGCTTGACCTCTTACAATATTAAGCTCATGGGAAATTGTTTCTTTTGCATTTCACTATTCAGGAGCTGAATATAATGTTCTGAATTTGACAGTTTCGTCGGCGTTGGTTCAGGTGGTATTGTGGGCTAGGGCAGGATAGCTGGATTGCAGGAGCTACTCAGTTCCAGGTCAGTGCACGGTGCATGCCCTCTAGGATTACTGATCCAGGTCAATTGTAGCTGACGTTGGTTCTCACATGAATGCAACTAGAATCTCCATCTAGGAATATAACATACATGATCTGACGCTGAACTACTCAGGTAGTATTATTATTGTTTACTATCGTTCACAGGTTACATGGAATTCCTGCATTGATGCTTGACATGTGCAGGCGGAACAATATGTTCTATTCTAGAATAATCTAAGGATATCGTGTTGAGCCATTCCTTCACTTTAGAGGCCATCTGGTTATTATCTTTGGGTGTTAATTCCTTTATGGCTGAGGTTCATATCGGCGATTGTATTTCCCTTCAGAATGGTTAATATGGCATGGCAATAATAGGGGCTGTGGATTCGTGACTTGCGTGACAACGAAACTGGTTACACTTTATTTACAGAACATTCTGTGTGTAACCGCCATTTCCACAGTTACAACATTCAACTAACTGCTTCACGCTGATTTACTTATGCATTGTACTTCAGCTCAATTTATTACACTGTGTAGTGAGAATTTAATTTACTACTGTTGTTTCTCATCCACAATAAAGGTATAATTACTTTCGCAAAAATGGAATAATGAATCTATTATCTCATGGTGTATGTACGCACTTCAAATGATCCTTCATTTCGACGAATTATCAGAGAACAAATACTTGTAGAAATATATGTAGTCTGATGAGGACGACATTTCATTAATCCTATATTGCTCCAGTATATAAAACTAGTCACCAGTCTATAACTTCATCATTAATAACCACTATCGTTAACTTCACGCTTGTAGGAGACTCAATTTAAGTGAATAGAGTTGCAGTTCAAACAACCGACCGGTGAGTATGGCGACCGACGCTCTCTTCTCGTGAAAACTACTTAGCAAACACATTCTCCATCTTAATAACATCAGCTGATAGAATATCATCATGCAGGAATAAAGAGAGACGATGTTAATTAAAGTGCTTGTCACTCCAACCACATTCTGACGGACGAAAACTGTACAAAGAAAATAGGCGATGATGCCTGAGAAACAGTATTATCCATTATAATGTAGTTTCGAGATGGTTAAAACAGGTATAAAATATAATAAAACATTCGATTATCATATACGTGAATGTCTAAGTGCTGTTGTTATACAAACCATGCGTTTGTAAAGAAATAAAAACAACTGCAAACGACTAGAACAAATTCTCAGATGCATCCGTAAAGATATTCCGTGCACTGACAGATTTGTATGCTGTGGCAGCAAGCATATGACTCGATCAGAGACATGTGGAAGAGAACACGTTTTCAGCTGACGTGTTCGACAAGCACAAAAATGCATTACGGAAAATTTCCCTGGAATCGTCTTATTGATTGTGTATTGAAAATGGTTGCGCGTAAATAATGTGGTTTACTGCATCTGCATAAAAAGGTAAACATAATGTCTATGCGATGTGAAGCAAGAACAGGAAAGTGTACGGCAAAGAAAATAATAACGAAGAAATAATGAAACAAATTTAGTGTAGACAGAATTTACTTACAGAAGAATATATACGTCATAGTCAGTTTTAACATTATTTGAACTATCTGCATTTACGATTATTAATTCAGTTGGTTTAAATATCACATTGAGACTGTCAAATTGATGTACGTAATATACAGTCATTCGTCATCTATTTTTAATTAGTTTGTTAAATTACTTATCAGTTCTGGTAAATGTTTAATAAGTTGACAAACACATGTCGGGTTTATAAACCAAAATGGGAGATAAAAACTTGCCGGGCCAAATCAAATATGTTTACCGTCGGGGACTGCAGATTTAGCAAACAACAAAACATGGACAAGTTATCGTCTCTCTCTAAATTGATCACAAAATTTAGCATTCAGCCGCCGGTTACTGTAACGATGGTGGACTTTTTTTTGTCGCTGTGAAATTAATGCAGCGTGCCGTGCAACGTGCATAGATGCACACGCACGTGCAACCAAACCTGTGAGTTGTGGGTTACATGTACATGATACAAACTTCCGTGCCTGAGGGAATTCGCGACGTCACAAGGCAGGAGAGGAACAGGAAGAGAGTTGATGCAACAGAACTGTTAGAACATGTGTTTCAAATGTCAAACATTTCACCGTTTTTTTTAGTTGGATGCATTTTTCACGATTTATGCATAGTGTTTGCAAGTGTTGCAACGATTCAGAAAATCGTTTAGGCTATGCCAATTTTAGAATAAATCAGAATTTATAATATAGGTGTACCGCAACTTATATTTCAGTGAACACCGGATAATAGAATAACAATTATGTGAACAATGTATTCGGGTTAACAGACTTGTAATATATTAGCAAAGAAAACATTCGAAGCAACACTTCACATCAGCACTAATCTAATTTCGGAGAATTTAGGACAAAATACAAATATTGAAGCATTTCCCGACTGTGAGTGAAGAACAAACTACTTTGTACGCCAAATTGTAAATTGAAGCGTTGTGTACATTCGTGTTGGGAATCTCAAGTGGTTACAAATGCAAAAGCAAATGGTTGCTAATCTGTAACATATAATCATCGGAGCAAGAGCACAGTAAACAGTTGTTGTTAGTAGATCCGACTGTGTGCTGTTGTAGCTACTAAGCCCAGTTTGTACAGTGTTAGATTTCATACAAACGTTTATTACATTAACTTCTCGAATCACATCAAGAATTTATCAAAATTAATTCGATTATAAGCTGTTCTCTCTTGGTTCATTTGTTTGTTATTCTGGCGGGGTAGCTATACAGCTTGTTTAAACTCTGAACAAACAACCTCACTCTACTCCACCATCATGTTCTTCTGCTGCTATACTCATCCCGCAACCTTAGCATTCTTCCTCCTTTCACCCTTCACCACTCATCCTCATCGCTTGCCCTCATTCTATCTTTCTCTCTCTTTCTTTCTGTACCCCATTTCACTCCATCATCGAACATGTGCCGCGAAGTTTTGCGTTGGAGGGGAAACGGATTCCCGATAAAAAGCAATCAACGAAAACGAGAAGTTTGGTAGCTGATCGAAAAATAGTTCGCGTTCCTTTTTGGCCTGTTTTAATTTTGAGATATTGCTCGGCTGCTTTCCTTTGTCTGATCTACAAATAGTTTTTCTGACTGCGAGGTAGGTCACTGGATTCTTGGACTTAATAATTCCATGTATTTTATCATACATATGATGAAGTTCATTGAACATTATTCTCTAACTTATAGATATAAGATAAATGTGATTAGTAATGCAACATACCAACGAACTGTCATACAATATTACGTTAATAATGTTTACAAAGTAATTTCGAATGATACTGAAAAATTCCCTTTCATCGATGGATATGTTTCCATTTTTGTTTTAAATACAAAACAATTTGCATATATTCTAAATAAAGCAATTAATTTCCATTGAAAATACGTTAATATTTTACATGATTTTCAAACAAAAACATTTAATTGCACAAAGCAAACAAAAATATTTTCAATCAATGTTATGATAGGCTTCAAAGGAAATTCTGAAATAAGATTTCTCAAAGCTATAGAAAATATACAACCAAATCCAGTTTCCGGTGATTCGTGATTTTCTTTTTCATATCTATTTTATAAAAAGATTTAAGAAGGAAACGGGAAAAATCCGTTACATATGTGATTTTCGTCAGATTTTCACCTACACTGAATATAGGGGGATTTTAAAGTACACATGTTTCAAAGGCAAACACAACAAATATTTGACGGAGTATATATTGTATAAAAATTATGATTAGATAATTAGATCGAGGAATATTCGTCGATTAAAATATAATATCGTTCACATCACGGATAAGATACGAATAATGCTCACCAATTTTTCCTTTTAAAGTTGAATTTGCTATTGTACTTCATGTAGAACCAAAGTTCAATATACATAAAATATATGATCTAGTGGCGACGATGCATACTGTGTCGCTATCTACAATGCAAGCTTCGCACTATTGGTGTTGGTTTGTGTCACTGCTATTTTCAATAGGATGAAACACACATGAACACACTGATGCGTACCATTCCAACAGTGCGAGGTATGATCATATTTTTGCTGCGTCAGTTGAAATGAATCTTGTTTTTCATGTCTGACGATTTATTGATAATAGTTCACTCTTTGATGGCTTTTATGAAATATTTTATTGTGTTACGTGCTTCATTGCAGGCGTCCCACATAATATTTTGTACGTATATAATTAAGTACATGCCAAAGCGAAATAGAACGAAAGTTTTTGATACGTTCTTTTTCCAGGCTGGCAATTTTTTTCTGCTAAATCGAAACAGGCTGCCGCGTGGCGCGCGTAACCAGGTTACTCGCCGTCGACCGTGCTAACGTGATTTACCAGAGTGACGTCACTCAAATTCCGCGAATCTTTTCACGTTCGATCACCACCGAAACCAATTAGAGATGCGGCTGAATCCGCAGACTCCACCCACACTGTTGATCCGTACTTATTTCACGTGGCTCAAAGTTCACAATGAGAAAAAAAGGCAACCTTCATTTGTATTATTTACCTTACCAATGAAAACGTTCATGAATTTTTATAGCAAACACAAAGTTAAGGGTTGATGCCATTTATTTGTTGTAAACTGGTCAAAATATTTACAATTAACAATAAAATATGACTGTCCGATATAGGCAATAACAATCTAAAGGAAAAGAATATTTTTCTATCAACGGCGTGATTCTCACAATGTAATTTCTCTTTCGGGAAACATTTTCACAATTTTCAGTTCAAGCACAGAACCTACACTTACATTCGTATCGTTATTATTTTTATATATATACGTGAAAAATCGATTTTATTGCTGGAGTTTTCGCTCAGATTTTTTTTTTATCTTCCAGGGATGAATGGTATACTTCGAATAAATAACTAGTGATATACTATTCACGGAAAATAAGTCTTGTTTTCATAACAAAATAAAGTTTTATGTCGCGTATTTTACGTCATCGAGAATAAAAATAGTTATAAAAAGAAAGTAGTGTTCTGATTTTCAGAAGTTCTAACAATAATAACTTTCTGCTCGGTAAAAAGTGGGTAGCTATATTAAAAAAATATATTATTTATATCAGATTGGTTGATTCATGTATTGAAAATATTCATTTATCGTGTAGCGGTAATTTTTATTGAATGTCCTGGATTTCAAATTCAAATCCGATTGTTTTCAACCACCTGGTTTGAAATTCCATGACTGTTCGTACCAAGCAAATAACAAGTGAAGTTTATGTACAATCATTAACCCAGAGATGTATGAAGAAAGGAAAAAAGATAAAGTTTATTTGACACAGAAAGACGAAAATGAAAGCGAAAAAAGTAAATAGTTTTATTTCTTTTTCGTGGCAAAACGATGTTGTGTTTAAATTGAATCCGGACGGCAACAGAGCCGAGAGAGGAACGGAACAAAGCGAAGAAAAGAAAGTCTAAATGACCACGGAACCGTACTAACTAAAATAGGAAACCAGTTAGCAACCAAGGGGGCCCTGTACCCCGTTTAAACGGAGCGTAAAATTCTCCAAAATTACCCAATTGATGCACGTACTCTACGTAAGTCTACATTATTTGTTCGCCGACTTAACATTGAGTCCTTTTTTTGGGGGGGGGAGGTTCATAACAATCGTATGATTTCAGTTCTGGTTTGTAATTTCAAACTTTATCAAATAAAATTCTGCTCATTGACGTAATCAGAAACCGTAGAAAAATTAATTAAAACAGTAGGATCCACGGTCCGTTTGTGAATCCGCTGGAATATTTGAAATAAATAATTTTTCTCAAACATTCAGCTATTGTATGGCGTATTCATGTGTACTGGAATTTTAATTAAAGGGCGTAAGTCAGTAGAAGATAAATATTATAACCAGGTCCATGTAGCACGTTTAATTTTCAATAAATAAACGCGTTTTGACTTTTGGAAAATTGTAATTAAATATTAACATATGTTTAAATAGTGTAAAATGTAAATTACAAACCTGAAAGATGTAAATATGCGGCCGTAATTGCTGCATCATAAGTAGTATTGCTCCGGTTTAACTTTGCACTGCATAAAAATTTAATGAAACACAATTTGAAAAGTTCAGAACGATTGTTTGTGAATGAAATGGTAGAATGTTTGAACGACGGTGACGGAGGAATGGTGATTAGGGGTGGTTAATGTCCGTTGCGACAGTTACCACCAGTTACCACCAGTTACCAGTGTTATTGTTCGTGTCGCTTAGCCTGAACCAACAGCGCCATTACGCGAATGGTTAATTTAACACGTCTGAATTTAGTTACACTCTCAAGTTGACCACACGCGTTCTCCACAAACAAGCGGTGACCGGTCTTGTGTATAAACTGGAACTTGGATACTCGTCTACTACTTGTTCACTAGTTAATGTTCCTTCAGCCGCTACACACAACATTGTGAACAACCAAGATACTAAAGTAATCAGACATGAACAAATGACAAGTCTCGTCTAGTTTGTGTGTCAACACGTGCTAGATCTCCATAATAATTCGCTCTGTTCCAGGTAACGGATAATGTAGGCCCATAGGTACAAATGTGATTAAAATTTACCTCTGACATAAGTAACTATAGCGAGGATTAATTCGTTAAACCGAAAACAATTACGTCAATGATTTGACAGGTTATTGACGTAACATGATATGAAAATATCTGGTCTGAAAATGTGTTTTTAGTATCACGACAAACTATTTACCATGTTTATAAAATGTAAAAAATAGTGTATTTTATTCCATTTTCTATTGGAGAGTATTACATATTGATCACTGTTTGCTTCAGGATAAATAAATTGTTAGTCTGTTGCAGAAATTTCAAATCTCAGAAACCTCGTAAACATGTTGACAAATATAACCAACTGTACAACATAAATACAAACAGAAAAATAGAAAGTAGTAAAGTACGGGGCGAATTGAAAGAGATAACTCGTCGATTGTACAAAATAAACAAAGCTGTTTTTGAAGTTATTGAACAGTCACGGAGAGCAACAGTAGAACTAAGAAATATTGCTAGAGTTAGCGATTAGCGTGATAGTTCAGTTCGGAATTAACATTCACAACTCAAGGGACATACCATATACTCGAATATAACTCCCATTATCCGTCCTAGTCTTGGGCTGTTGTGAATTAGCTGTTGATGGTATCATGCATGCATACGCTTCACATATAGAAGTTAATCAAAGACTTCGAACCAACGACACACAAACACAGGTACCGAACAAAGGCGTTTGACAATTATTTTCCGCCGTTGTGATTACGGAAATGTTGTGCGTTTATTTGACATGAAGCAGACGCAGAAGTGTGTACATATGAATGTTGGCTGGTTCTTATGTGGTTTCAGAACTTTGATGATTTATTTTGGAAACTATTTTCAAATATAAACAGACGTTTGTAAGGAAAATCTTCGCTCAAAACTAGGAAACCGCAATTATTATGGTTTGCATTTTAGCATAAACTGTTGTACAAATGTGGGTAGATAATTAATATAAGTGAAAAGAATCATGCAGCCTTTGATTTCAATAGATTTTAAATTCAGCGGAAAATATGGCATGATTGACAAGATCAAAATGAATACTGGTCCAGGGGTTCAGAATTCTCTAAATGAATGTCAAATAATTCACACAAACAGAGGGGTAATAGCTGGAAGAAAAAAGAAATGTAAAATTCTGAAATGAGACTGTCAGGCAAGAGGTACTCAAGTGTATTCATGAAATCAAAGCGGGTTGAAACTGGATTCAATCAAGCAGCACCAGCAGCAGCAAAGAAATACAAGACTGTGAACCCAATCAATGCAATAATTTTTCTCCCTTCGCAAATTATTTCTCTTCTCGTCGAGAAATCATCAAAGGGCGAATGAAACAAAAGCCAGTAGATACAGCACGTATATGCGTTTAAAAGGAGAATGAAAAAAATAATGATGAAGAGAGGTTATGGAGAGCGTACAGTGTGTAACTAGCGACATCATTAATATATATATTTACGATAATAGTTTGCCTATTGACCCGTGCTATGTACTTATTATATACATGTTTGCAGCAGTTCGAGCAGTTGTGAGAAATCAAGATTATGTTAAAATGTAACAGTTTCGTATTAGCGTATACTGTAAACTGTGCGTAATACTAACATTATTATCGGTTATGCCACAACCAGGATGAATACGGTTATAGCGTAACCACGCTATCGGGTTTTAGTGCATGATTTTACGGTCATATTACCAGTAGGTACGTAGGGTCTAAGTACATGAGTAAGTACCTATAAATAGATCTTCTATGATAACCAAAGACGCATACAAATTTACACATAATCTCTCTACAAGTTCCAAATAACTAATACCACATTGATTACGAAATCATAACATCATGTAGGTACTTATCAAAACTGTAAAGTTTCAGAGGAACCTATCGATAAATACAGGTATAATAATCAGTATATATATATATATATATATATATATATATATATATATATATATATATATATATACACACACATGTATATATACATGAACAAAAACAGATGTAAAATGCCAAAACAATGATTAATTAAAATAGAACAAATCACACTGGTTGTGATTAATGATTGGTAAACAATTTATATGTACCTGTATATGAATGGAAATTTGATTGCTAATTATGATTTTAATATTTGCTTTTTGGAATTGCATGTGTGAAGCATGTGTAACAAAAAATTGTTAACAAAAAGTTTTGTCACTAATGAATATTCAATAATGACGTATGTTATGTATATCCTAACAGTTAAAATACAATATGTACGCAATTCATTTCTACTTACATTAAAACCCGATTCTAGAATTATTGCAAAAATGCACTCACCTGTAACAAGGAAATGTTTTATAATTGACATGACACATTGGCAGTAAGCAATGTTATTACGAAAAGAATTGGCATATTTCTAGTAATGCGTATATAAAAAATGAAATCAATAAAATTTGCGTCCGGTTATACAGTTGTAGAATTTAAATAATAAAGTCGAACATTACACTGGAAATTCATGTTGCTTTTATGAGATATGCAAATTTGAACACAGGTAAATAACGATGCTGGTAAATTCATGCATCGTACGGGTGTTATATGACACAATTTTATCGTAAAATTTAAATCTGATATTTAAATGTTGTTCTTGCACGCGTCGTAAACACGGAAGTTAACCTGTTATGAGTGCTGTGGTGAACCAGGTGGGTTAGACCGATAAATATAACGGGGGCAATCTAAAATTTAGTAGTTTCGAATTATATACGCATACGTAGATGTGAGTTCTATACCAGATGCAAACGACATTCTCCGTTATATTATCAGCGAAATATCTACTTTCAATTGCTTGGTTCACAGATGAGATATGTGAAAGGTGTTGATTACGAATTCTATTAGTGTCTCTGAACAGTATTGACCCAACACATTTTGTGGAACAACGTACTGAGTAGTATCTCGAACTCTCGAACACTTGCTGCTCTATATTACGTGGGGTAGCAGATACCCATAGCAGTCTATATAATACGCAGAAGGGTGAGATGACGGGAAACATTAGTTTAGATCGGATAGACTGTATTGGTTCGCCTCGTGCCGAGCACATCCGAAAGGATCTCTCAACATAAAAGGTTTCTATTTATAATGGCAGATATGTTGGGCGGATCTACCGGGAGGAAAGCAATCAGACTGCCTGCTCCTGCTCACCGCGTACCGTTCAGGACCCGTGCGGCCTCCTGTTCGACAGGCATTGCCGCTTCCCCAAAATTGGTATACGAACCGCGTCTTTATCCTGTACACTTTACTCCTGCTACAGCTACTGCACTCCACTTCATGTAGCATCCTCTCTCTCGCTCGCTCTAGACTGTTATGGATTTTAAACTGCTGGCTATTTATTAATACCTACCAACCAGCAGCAATGTATGACTCGTTTTCGAATCGTTCTACCGTCTAAATTATCCGTTTTCGTTACACGCGTCTACTGACAAGCGAGTAAAGAGGAAATGCTCGTGCATAAATAATTGAATCCTCCAATGGGGATTAGTTAAGATAACGCCAAGAACGTGTCCTCAAAGTGTAAATTCAATTAGCGACGCCGCTCTTCAGGCGGTATTGCCTTATATGAAATGGTGGAATTTTATTACGCATTGCACTCATAGCCCTCCCAGTCGCTGTATGTGAGTTAATTCCGATCCGGATCGAAGGATAAATGTATCATTGATTGGTTTTGCTAACTCCTACACGTGCGCTAAGCAATTTATTCTGGAAGTATTGGTTCTTCTGGAAAAACCAGTGGGCTGACAAATAAGACACGGATCTTTCCTGGGCAAACATACAATTTCGTAAGGATATTCAAAGAAACACTTATGGTATTTATTAATGCCCGATAATGGAAAGCTGTTTTAAAATATCAAAACTAAAATGATATCTTTCCATACTTGAAATTATATGCATGTATAAGCAAAAGCAAATACTAATTCCATTCGCCCAAATCTGTCAGTAAAAGTTTTAAAGTAAACTAACCCAAAACAAATTTGACAGTTTTAATTAAAATTCAAATTATGAGAAAATTTAAATGGAAATCAAACTCGCCGAAGATTTCGGTTGAAATTTTCCAAACGACATATCATTAGGGTTAGTATATTTCAGAAGAAAATATTCAAATCTTATGTTCCGTGTTCCGCTCTGAATCGTAAGAAAGGCACAAAAAAGAACTACATCGAAGTTTCCGAACTTTCCCTATCCATTCAGTAATGATTTCAATTTGAAAAGTTGTTTACACAAAAGCGATTCGAAATTTATTTGTTACAGGATTTGATACAGGATATATGGATAACAAGATTGTATGTTGTATGTAAGTGCATTCTATTTGTAATTAGTTTACATGTATGACTTTATACACATTTTACTGAATATTCTGTTCACAACGTATTTCATTATTCTTCTATTTTCATCTTCAACTTAGTCTGTGATATTGATCTTGGAAACAAAGTTAAGCGAAAATAGTTCTACATTACACGTCAAACAGCAGTCTGTTTGTCATACATTCGTATATCTGTTAGAACTAGTAAATGATGCTCGTTTCTTGAACGAGCTCTGTAGAATTGGAAAATATACAGATCGAGGACGATTCATGTCAAAGTAACTTTAATAAACAAGGTGATTCAAAGCGGTAAATCTATAACATACATTGATGTCTGTTCCAACGATCAGGTATACATGTCTGGATAAGTTTGGAATTGAGATTGTAAACAAACAGATTTGGGTGCGTTATCGCAGACGGTTCCCGGCAGTTTCCAATGTACTGGCAGATCAATCAATAAGCAACAGATGAAATTCGGGTACACGAGACCAAATTCAACGAACAAGAAGTATTTAGATGATATAAAATATATTTTACATTGTGAAAGTGACGACGATAGTATGATTAATTAAGAGTAGGAATGTTTTTTTAGTTGTTGATCTACCTTCTCAATGCATTATGACATTCAGTTAGCAAAGTTACACGATATAGAAGATTGATGCATGTCACTGATAAACACAAATATGGCATACCTATTCGTTTACCGGAACAGATTACGAAACAACTGGAAGACTTTGCTACGTTTGAGGGTGTTGCTGCGGTTCTGATGGATGCGAATAACACCGTAACAGATAAATCACTTGATGTGTTCATTTTTGCGTTTTTCCAAGGGTTCTCGCTCGTACACTCATGATTTGTACGAGATTACGAGACGCTTCTGCTAAAACTTTCTGATAATTTACTACCGTTTCTGTTCCGAATAAATGTTATTTTTAACTTCTACTGCATTCGAAATGTCAGGTATAATTTATTATTTGACTTGAGTGCTGTTTGCTTGTTTATTTGTGTTTGCCGGCGAACGAATACACTGCTAAAAAGCAAAATGAAGGTGTTTTGTTCTTAATAGGAAACAATCAGTTATATTTTATCTTTTGTACACTGTTTTATCGTATTGTATTATCTAACAGTTCGCTTATAGTGTGTGTGTGTTTGTGTGAAGAATATTGTTTCAAACACGGATGCATTGTGTTCAACTTCAAGTAGAGACGCTAGCAAGGAATAGTATTATGGTTCTGGTAGGTAGTAGATTTACCGAAGGTGAATTTAAAATTCCGCATTAGCTATTCCCGGTGGCCATTATTTTAAAACAAGCACTGCACTGGCAAAAACAGCGACACAAGAATCGGGAATGGGATATGACGGCCCATAAAAATGTCATTATGGAAATAATGTCCCAACAGCAGCCGTCGCGTGGCGCTACTGTGGAGTGTTTGTGCATAGAATGAAATATTCAATCGCATAATATCAAGGTAAGCGCTGGATGGATGAATGCTAACGATAAAATATCCCCAGATCCATTCAAATATCATCAGTCGAACTAATCATTAATTCACAGTCTCGCGCAAACGAATCATTCCCCGACGGCCCAGAAAAGCTTGTTGAATCGACATGTGTCACATTAAATACGTTGCAACAGTTATAAAATATGCAAGTAAAACTAGAACATATAAATATATATATTTTAAACACACACATTTCACAAATAAAAAATAATTAAATTAGTACATTTATTATATCCAGCACAGCATAATGTAAAAATAAACTATCTATGTCGGGCATAGGCAACCAGCATATCACTTTTGTATGGCGGGCACGTGTTGCGTGGCATTCACGAAATGACATTTTAAATTTAAATTTAAAATTTAATACTCTCTAATCAGACACGTTCTCATAATTTATTCAGACAACAGCGCGCAATTCATGAACTTGATGTGCACACGAAAATATATACGATCTGGTCTGTGAACATTTTCAAAATGTAATTTAGTTATTTTCATATTTATATAGGGGTACGTCGGTACATATGTACTGACCGTAATCAGTAGCGCGACTAGCTCGTATTTCCCAGGAGTGTGCGAACGCATAAAAAATATTAAATAAAGAATTATAATTGCTAATTGTGTTCTTCGCAATACGCATATGGTTTTAGAGCATCGCCATGCACTTGAAATAACTTTTTATCAGATTATCGTAATATTATGCTATTTCATGGAAACTTATAATTCGCACTATTACTGAACACTCATAGAATATAAATTTCCATCGATTAATTACTTAAGTTTTCTATTCTTTTTTATTTTTATTAAATGTAATAATATAAACGTCAGTTAAATACATTTTATCAATGATATAAAATCAATATAATATTGTAGTTTTTTTAATTTATTTAATACGACGTCAAATTATGTTTCAATTGAACTGTCAAATTCACATGACGTTATACTGTGTTTTAATTTCCATTTTTAAATTGCTTTGCACACGTAATATTATAAATATAATTCAATAATTTAGATTACTATTTTGAGACACGAGATAGAGTAAGAAAATAGTATTTATATTGTATGCACGAAGTATGAATATTTACATTGTCGTGTTCGAATGCTAGATAGGGAATTGGTGAGTCTATTTCATATGTTATTTACTCGCTATCGTACTATTAAATTTGAAAATACATAGATGTGGTACGTTGCACGTCAGCTATTTCTATGGCAGGTGCATTTCCAGCACATACATTGCAATGCGGGATTGGGATGCAGAAGGCGTACTGGCAAGTGCATGTCTCACATCAACTTCTGACAGTTAGTTTGATGTATTAGTGGTCTTCAAACGAGACTTTGACATGTCCAAAAAGGCTAGTATAGCTAACCGATACATTGAAGCACTTAAACAGACATACATTTAAGTTGACATCCGCTCACACATACCTACTAGAATCTCGACATTCACGAAACATTCTAATGTAGTCTTGCTCTCTTAAATTACGTCAGATAATTGAAAACAATACCAAAACTAAATGATTACTATATTTTAATGTATTTAGATATTTAAAACAAGTGACGTCTGCAATATTAAACCTGTAAAGGGTGAAATAAAATCGGTGGAATCTGTGAAGCAATGCAACGCAGTCGGACACTGTATCAGGTACTCTGTCAGTGTGAAACGCGTAGCAGTAAAAAGGAGCAGGACAAACAGAAAATAAAAAAAAACCAGGAGTGCGCACAAGAGAGCACTGAAAGCACATTACAGAAATTGCGGCGAGATGTTCGCCGTTATAAATGAAATTTCTTATTGCTTTATGTTTGTCCTCCGTGCACGCCGTGCGAGAATTTGCGGAAATGATGATATCAAATTTTTAAAATGATATAAAACTGCCAGACCCTTCACAGTTACATTAATCTTGAAAAATCACCAACATATTACGTTTACGCCGGGACCAATTTATCTACGAGCCCGACTTATTATTTTACATTTTTTATCGCACCTGAATGCTAACGGTACTTTCTACCGATTACGATACGGAGAATATGAATTAGGAAGTATTACTATTTAAAATATAACTGTTGTCGGGGAAATCTTTAACTGTTTCTAACATTTCAACGGAATGTGTAGGATGGGTAGGTTATATTCAATATATTACCATCTATGATCTTTGTTACATACATTCAGAGTACACACGTACATGCATATAGAGAATTAACCTAATGGCACGTGAAGAGACAGCGAGTTGCAGCAGAAGCTTGCATGGAGTACATCCCCACTAACTTAACTACAGCACTGAACAAATTGGTGTCGGCTAATTATCTATTGCCTCCGGCTGCATTGCAAATTGCTGCTCTGCGAGAAATCCATAATCTCTAAATCACCACGCCTGGCTCGACTAGCCAAGTAGTTTCTGACGGAGCGGATGAGGACGCAACGGGAAAAAATAAAAAACAATTTAATGATCTTGTTTATCAGTTAATTGTAATGGTAATATCGTGTTTTTTTTTTTGCAAATCTCAGACCATCATACTTGCAAATCCATTTAGCAGAATGATTAATTGGTGCTGGCGCTAATATCCTCTTCAGAGAATTTGAATAAAAAAGTCATGCGAATAAGCTCGTAATTATTCTTTAGCGAAGTATAGAGGTACCCATCGAGTTCTTCTTTACATCCCAGTCTCTTTTTTCTTTTTAATTGTGCAGGATGATTTTAAATTCCACCAGTTCATACTTTCAAATACATTTTCACTGAAGTTGTTTCATTACAGTTTTAATTGTACCATTGTGCAGTTAATAATTAGTTATTTTCATTGTTAACCAGAGATGTTTGTTAACTAAACTTGCAATTACTTATTGCAAATTAAATGAAAAGTGGAAAAGTACCTTTGAGTTTTGTAATGGACAAGCAGGAAAAGCAAAAGGGAGATATCGCCGAACTGCAGGAAGGAAAAAACTATCATTGGTTTAATCGGCTACAACTAATCCCGGGAGGCTATGATTCCCAGTCTATTCAAGTCTCGAGAGATACTGGCCCAGACATGGGCCAGTCTAATGGAAACGCCGTTTTTGTAGCCAAAGTCATTTCGCACTGTGCACTGTAAAAGCTATGATGTGTTGATATATTTTTCTTCGTGTATCTGAATATATTCATAGACTAGAATATGACTAAAGATTGATAAATGTATGCATGTACCAGGTATAACTATAAGCTTTTGTTCGTATTTCAAATAGAAATACTCGTATATTTGCGTCATATGAAATACAGAAGGAATGTAATATGAAGAACAAAATTATATACAATTTCAGTTTATTTTCGATATTAGTTATTACCGTAAATATGAATGAAAGGAAAATGATTTGCAAAATATTTGATTTATTAACATGTTCTCGAAAATATCAAATGGAATGTATATATTCATATGTTGTACAACTCATATGTATCTAAATGATTCGTGGAATAATTGTATCTATGTTTCTAAATATCCGTAGAAATTCTGAATGGTAACGCAAATATTACATTCTGAAACCGGATACAGCCATTTCCCGTGCAACATCAATTTGACACTATTGACTATTTTCATCATTCACGTTCAGTTTTGTTTTTGGCTACTGGGATAAGACAGCTGCTTGTAACTGGAATTGACATTTCTCTCTGTATTTGCAAGACATATTGGTAGATTGGTATGTTAGACAGGTACGTGTTGATACATCCATATAATTAAATGACAAGTTACGTGTAATTTCGTGTTAGGATACATACTAATTCCCATCGTATCAAACACAAATCAACATCGACTAATGTCCCTCGTGGCCTGGACGTCCGAAACTCCGAAGACAAGAATCTCACAAGACATGGAACTCAGGGACGCGTAATGCTTGGTAACTTAGTGGGGTGAATCGCACGATGCGCAGTTGAGGAATTAGCAAGGATGTTGTACCAGAGGGATATGACTACTAGAGCGACTCTAAAGTAACGGTCACGAAGGATTCAGTTAGAACTTAGCAACGCGATGATATATTATCAACGACAGATGACATATGCTACTAATTAGGCGTGCATTTGTGTCACACTTACTCACTCACCGACCACTACCACCACCACCACCAACGTACGATAATTAAACACGGATTATAATAATTGTCATATTAACGTAGGACGTGACATTGCCAACCGTTGGGGATTAAAAACACTACGCTTGTCCCGTTCTTTCTCATTAGTTCACCCCCTCAGGACCACTCTCTTGTACACGCATTACACAAGCCTCCCAGATTTACCCTGAGTCCCTTTTAATTTTTTTTTTTGATTTTGTTTGTTTCACATATACAGACTTACTTGGTTCTGGTTTTCCTTTTGGCGGACTTATTTTGTAATTCCACAGCAAAATATTAAAGCTAAATTGCTGGCATATGCAAGGCAACATAAAATGTTACGATCAGACTTGAAATTTACCTTAAAAGGAAGGATTAAAATAACAATAGTGAATGTTTTATTCTCATAATCATAATTTTACAGTATTATAAACCCTAACTGTATTATATTCGTGGCAGTTGCATTGTTCATAAAATTATTTTAATCGCTAATGACACTAAAACTTATATGCTATAAAATTATACGAGATATTTCTTTATTAAATTTGATCGGAAAGCATTACTGGAATATAATTGAATATATTGTTTTATCATACGTAATAACTATCAATGTTTAATGCAGGTGTTTACTGTCAACATATTCAATTTATAGAAACAAAGGTTTACTTTATAATGCAGTCTGTTTAAAATACAGTCGGTTTTACCGGAATTGGTAGCGACGTGAATGATAACTTGCTGGCTGATGGTGTTGTTTCTGTGATCATGCCAACCAATTAATTAATTTAAACACAAATGTACCGGGGAAACAAGAAATGATATGATTTTATCTGTATCAGTTTATTTTGCTTAATTAACGCAAAAATAAAATATTTAATAGTATTATTACATTTGAAGATTCCATAAGTATTGCATAGATGTCGGATAAAAATCTTCTAACAATTCTTTGAGAATACTGCATGAGTTTATCCATTTTGCGAGAAAACGAGAAACACTCAACTAATTATCTGGTGTATCATTTCATTCTGTCGCGTCCAGAAGTTACATAAATATGAAATCGGGTCCGCGGTTTAAACAAACTGCTAACGATGTTGACACCGGCTACGGAAACCCGAAAGCCCGAGGAAATGGCGGAGAAATCTGGTAGTAAAAGAGCGAGTGTGACAGCGAGTATAGAGCAGGAGCTAGTGTGTGAGCAGGAGTGAGCGAGGATGACTAGGAGGAATTGCGTACTGACTCCACACTTTTCATTAATGTAAGTGCTGCTCTAGATTAAATTATAAATATGGACGCCGCGCTGCCTGGTTGTATGCAAGTATTTGTTTTTAATTATAATGTATACCAAGACCTTTGTTCGTAGTCGTTCATTATCACACAAAAAAAAAACATGGTACTTTTTCCTGTCCGAGCAGTTCTCTTCTTGTTGACATTAATTTACTACATGTTCATATATCGTGCGTTCGTTTCCGCGTTTGCAACTGGAATGCAAATACACAATAATTAGAACATGATTACGTTTTATATTTATTTTGTTTTGTACGTTTGAAACGTTAATAGAGTTTCAGAGTTCAATTAGAAATCGGTTTCAATAAATTAATATTTGTTGCACTGTATGTGATATTAAAGTTGAAGCCGAAAATAAATATGTTGCAAAATGAATCGCAAACAAATGTTAAAAAAAAAATTATTTGATACCTATATTAATTTATTACGTGAATTATAATAATATAAATCCTTGCGCGAGAGTATGGTTTCAGGATATAAAGTGGATTTGAGCGGTCGCCTTGTTCGTAATACTCAGACAATGGTTGCTGCATTGAATTCACTATTAGGACAGATCGGTACCCTACACAAAACGATCCCGCCCTGCTAATTGTTTGTTATCGATTCGCCCAACTGGCTATTGTCGACAAGAATACCTATCGAACCAATCAGTGAATAGATAGACCGTCCAGTGTAATTGTTGGTTCAAGTTGTAGGTTTCCTTGTCAGTTTAATCGTTCGCCACTACATATAACCTGAAAAGTACTCGTGTATTGATATAGTTTTAGACAAAAATGTGTTTGATATTAACGTGTTTCATCTTAACAAAATATTTAAACATATCCATACACCCATAACCTTAGTTTTAAGATTCACCCATAAATATTTGAGTACAAGCTTGCAAAATCCTATTGGAAATGACATTTTCGTACATGATTTGAAATATAATACTTTTCTTCCAATCTGAATCGTACAATGTCGCTTTGATAATATAATCAAAAATTACATTAACAATATGCCGGTTTCTTCTTGGCCGGCTTGTGCAGTATCAACAATAATTCCGTTTTCCTGAATTACGAACTAAACCAGAATAATCAGGTTAGCCTAGTTCCGTAGCCCATTTGGTGGAATAATCAAATATAACCACGACTGCAGTGTGACCAACACACAAATATAACCGCACGAAAATTCCCGTGTACATTTCTCAACGTTTCGTTTTATAATCTGGGCGTGGTGCAAATCGCAAGGGTTGGCAATAGTGCTGGCATTTGGTTACTGTTCTCGCAGTGATAACAACACAATTTCAACAACAACAACACCAGCCCAGTGTTATCGACAGTGGAACATTCTGTACAGGTACCGAGAGCCACGCGATATTAATTTGATTAGCATGAGAATGCTAGGTTAAGTGAATCTGGAACGCAAACCACATGCGCCAATGTGCACACATGATTGGCCATTGCGCATGTGCAAACATATGGCTGTGTGTGTATACGAGTATATGTTGTGTTATGCACCCAATTCTATCGAGTATATGGTTGCAGAGACACACTCATACACAAAGACACCATATGTAAATGCAATATTCATATGCAACGTTAATCGCATTACTGAGTTATTACGTTACAAATTGACTAGCCGAGGCTAGATGGACATTGCTGATATAAATAGTGCAAGCCTGTACGTGTAGTATAGCTCCGGTTGTGATTGTGACCATGCACGAATGCAAATTGAGCACAGCGTTTTGATCAAGCGGCACGCAACACATTTTAATCTGTTACAAAAATGATTGAACGTGCGCTGAAACAATATTAATAATATTAATCAGAAATTAATATATGCGCGTACACTATTAAGCCAAATGATCACATCGAAAGGAAATGACTTTTCTGTAGATTATTTTCCAATAATCACTGTTATTTTCAGTACGTGCAACTTACGTTTTTCTCTCTCAAGAGAGGAGCAAATCCGGGACTATTGCGTATACCATATACCATATAGATACATGCACATGCGTAAAGGAAAAATAAATAAAGTCATGCATCACTTGGCGCGCACTCTGTGTAGCAGCGTGTAAGTTTGCACATTGAGTAAATCCTGGTTGATTTGCAAAACAGAATTCGCGATAACATCAGTCAACTCCGGTTGCGTTTCGTGACTTTACCATCATTTAGTTTTACGAATTCGACGCGGATTGTACGTGTTTGGCGGCGGTCGATTTGAATCTTACACACTCTGGTTTTTTGTTTTTTAACTGTTTTCAAAATGAGTAATCGTTTGCATGTAACATGCAAACCGCACATTGAGAAGGGAAATATCAAAAAGTGATTTTAAGGCCCCGGGATCGCTGTATGCCGCTTAAAAACGACAGTTTTAAAATCAAATATCTCTTTAATGCAGCTATTAAGAGATCTGATTTTTTCTACATCATTAAAAACGATTATGAATGTACTATCCCGCAATTTATTTATTTCATACCATTTGTCTATATTAAGAAATAAATGTTTGAATATTACTAATTTGTCAATTCCGTTTCGGATAAGATTCTCTTCACAGGATAAATATCGAAAATTTTTTGCACCAAACATATAGCACAAACTGTCCTCTACAATAGTGGATATTTTATTTTTTGATCAACCATCAATTAATTGAAGAAAAATCAATTTTTGTTACAAATCGAGCAACGGACGAACACAAAATAATTTTTTTCTCGTTTGCTAATGACAATATCGCCTTAAAAATTATCCATTGCTGTAGTGGTACACTTTCTACAAACAATATATTTTTTTTGAAACAATATTCGCGCTAGTATCGACGTCTTATCAAAAACGCGAAACTTTCCTATACTGCCCTATGTTAAATTTAGTTCCAGAAAAATGCACCACGTGGCGTAGTGACCTTTTACTTGTCAGAGTTTTGGGAATGTACATTTATGACAGGCAATTTATCGGATTATTCTATTGACAATGTTTTCATCAATGGTTCCAGCCTTTGGTATAGAATACTTTACAAATTTGTATGTATACTAACGTGGCTGTGAACATATTTCATTCTAGACTTACCGAGGAAAAATAAGAGATAACTAAATAAAAATATTGCAGAATGTAGAGAATTAACATCTGCATCTAAGACAGTAATGAGATATAATTTTTTGATAATACATAACTAAGTTTCTTGAAAACATACTTTAGATAAAATAGTCATTTCATTGACTTGATATTAGTCCATATTTTTTATTTTTAAGTCAGGTATGTTTTTGTTACATATTTAAAAAAAATCTGATTATGACTAAATGAGACGAAGCATATTTATTTCAATGAAAGTAATAGAATGAATTAATATTTTGTAATTTAATTACATGTTTTATCAGAACAGCTATTGAATTGAAACAAATATATAAACTGTAACACATTGTAACTCAAAAAGTTTGTGTTTTGCGAATTTAGTTTTGAGAATGTACAGTAGACTTTCGATTATCCGTGCACGGTTGAACCGCAATTCTGGAACAACAAAGCGATTCTCTGCTTTACGATCAATTGGTGATATACAAATTGAGAGCAATCAGAAGGAAGAAAGAAGCCATGTCATTGAAACAGAAGTCAATAAAAGACTACTTGTCCTAAAAATTTGTAGTTTTTGTTGTTCATTTATATATCTTCTATTTAGTGTACAGTTATACAGTTTATACCAGTATATCTTGTACATGTGTACTTTGTTTATCCGCTGTTTTTGATTATCCGCGCCGAGTCTCCCCAGCATTATCGCGGATAATCGAATCTACTGTAATGTAGATTATTGTTTTAATGTCAGATTATAAGATAGCTAATTAAAAATTAAGGAGTTTTACCTTACAATTACAGAAATTTAGAATCAATTCGTATTTTTAAGAATAAATTTGAAAAATCTCTTTATTTACTTTATTAAATAAATATATACTGAAAAAAGCTTGCAGAATGAAACGCAACGAATTAAAAAATAGATATATATATATATATATATATTTCATATTTTTCCATGTCTAATTCAGATTTAAAACTCGCTTCAGTAAACAGAAATGCTTCTATTCACTGTACTTCGGCATACACGAATTCATACCCATAGTTCTATTGTCCTAGTTATTACCCTTAACTGGGATGTTGTAAATCATAAGTACACTTAGCGAAGCAAGTTTTCTTGTGACCATGACGATCACGACGACATCTAACAGGCCAGAAACAAATTAAACGGGCGATCCCGGGGCCTTAATGGGCCTCTCCCGTGGTCTTTTTTTAAATGTCTTCGATATTTTAATATGACAAAAATATACGGAAACGAATCGTGTGATATCTTGATCGTGGAGTTAAGGATTCCGGCCCATAAAATAAAAGAACATTTATTGTTTATGCAGAAATTAGGCGCTAGAATTTGTCCGAAACACGGCATCTATCAATCAAAAATAATGGGGCACGACATTTTTTATCGCGGTGGATTGGACATAATTGTATACACATTTTTAGAGGGATTTTAGGCTAAGAATAGAAAATGAAATTGTAATTATAGAAATTCGTAACGTGCAGATTTTATCGCATTTGGGGAATAATTTAATTTGATTAATAACACCAGTAATTACAGTGTAAAAAACAGTAAATACTAGTACTATCACAATTGAATTTTCCGAACTGAAAACAAATAGCGAACATCAGTGTTGGATATATGAAAAGACAGATGAAGTATTATATATAGCGATTGGTGATTCTAAATCAATAAGGGCGTTAGAACATAAAACTGATAATGAAAAGAATCGCAGCTCGCGCCTTTTTATGTGAAAACGTGCACAGCTGCCTGGATTCGACGCACGTATTCGTTATTAAATCAATCAAGAATCACATACGGGCGCCATGAATCAATGGCTGTCGATAAACACGAGCATCGCCAGCAAATAATTGAGCCAGATAATAAACGACGGCCCAATAACCTCGCCATGAATCTTTCTTCGTCGAAGATTTCTCGCCCCGTCTAACTATATATTTCTCTTTGACTGGTAGTTAAATATTTTCTGCCCAGAAATACCACACTAGATTCTTTGTTTACGCACACCTCTCACATGATTAATTGACAGCTGCACTTGGATAATGTTGTGAAAGAAAACGGAGTCTCGTTAAAACATCTTATTTATAAATCGGCAATATCATTTACCGTAGAGTGATATTGTTATTTGAATTTTTATTGAAAGAAACTTTGTGTTGTAAACACTGGTATATGCTAAACATGCTGATAAGCTGGGCGTGTAGGTACAGCCTGTTACAACTTTAAAACTAAATTACCTGGCGTGTAAAACTTTCAAAGAACAGTTTAATGCTTTAATAAAATAAAAGCCATTTCACAGCCAACATGTGAGTTTATTAGTGAGTTTATGTTACACCGTTAAGCCCGGCATTATGACCCTGGCCATAGCTGTTCAAAGTTTTAGATACACTTGTTTTTAAAAGGAAACATCCGTACATTTAACGACAAACGTTTGTTCACCGACCATGTACCACGTTCTCATCATCCATTGCTGTGTTATGCACAACTGCTGCAGAAATAAATATCTGTTGCTATAACAGATCTATTAGCAGTTTAAAGCACAGATTTCTGTCGTTCAACAGCGGCACTAAAGTATTTCCAACTTGAAAATCTTCGCGAAAATATGCAAGCAAAACATTGAGACCTGTTATTTTAGGCTAGAGATGGGAATGGAAAGACAACATTTGCAATTCGGTAAGCGAGTTGGTTTTAAATTCCTACTGAACTACAGCAGTTACAAGATCCGGTTACAACGTGCACGTCCAACCCGCCGTGCTGCGGATATAATCATCAATGAAGCCTCTTTTGTCCAAGAGATCCTGGCCGATTGTTATCTTTGGCCGTGCAAGCCACACGTGAAATCCCGAGGATGAACAATAATTGTTCAGAATACTACGTCGTCAGGGCTCGGCCGGCAAGCTTACACAAATAAGCCATATGCGCACACCAGCTCATGTCATTGGATAAACAATTGAAATTCTGGATGAAATTATACTTGAACAGAACAAACAATCACATATTTTCAATTCATTGCGGATATTACATGAAATGGAAATATTAAATTGGTTTATTTTTTGCCGACTACAGCGATGATATTGATATTTCTTTAGCGTAATGTGTGGAAGTATTCGTATAAACCCGAGCTGGATGAATGAGGTTATGTGGACGAATCCGCAGATGACAGATGACGATTGCGTAGTGGTCCTTCACGCGTTACCAGGGCAATGTGCGGTTACAGAGACAATGGCACGGTACCCGATGCTGCGACTACCGACATGTATGCATCACTTGTCAACAGATTACATCTGCCATGTCATCGGACACGTACCCATCACAGTAATTGATCGACACTTATCGAAATGTAATGGTCCTCTTCCAGACTAAGTTTATATGCTGACAGAGCATACTCGCAACCATATTCGCTGTGACATAATTGTACCATAACTATTTGTAATTGTATTAAGATCAATAAGTGATAGTCTACTACTCTAACTACGAGTATTTACTTACGAAATCAACAACAATATTCTCATTGTTAATAATAATATTCGCAATATTATGGATTAACAATATAACACGTGTTTTCGTAAACACTTCAAGCAAAATCAAAATGGTTTTAATTTTATACACAAACAAAATTCACCAGTGATAAAACGACGCTCCCTGCAGATGGCGGCAGATGTTTTACGAGACCTTTTTCGCAAGCCATAACTATTCATTTTATGTTCTGTTTCGTCGATTTTCAGCCTCGAGGCGTTAGAGCAACATTCGTCGTGGCTCACCGTGATCACCTGTCTACTGGATCGATCAAGTGTTGCCGAGTTCAAATTGAACGAGAATGTACAAATTTTATACTATCCCAGCATATTTCACCATCGATAAATATTATTTCTAGTAGTTTAAAACGAAAAACATAACCATATATTTTCTGTAAATGCATTTAATTTTGTTTATGAATGTTGTTCTAGAATCTAGATGGTTGATATTAGAGAGGTTGTAGGTCGTTTGAAGTATACGTGCATGGCTTTTAATTTAATCAGAAATAAAATATTTCGGCCCGAAAATTAAATATAAACGACGGGCGCGGACTTGCGTTTAACTCATCTATGTAAAATTTATGAGAATTTAAAATTCCAGTCGTGATTCTGGTCAAACAGCATCCTAGTACGAAGAGCACGAGATAACAAAGAAGGAAATTTCCATGGATTGGAGGAAAATAGCGCAATTGCTTTCAACATCGCCCGCAGGAAAATTAGAATTTTCATATTTTACAAAAGAACGATTGAAGCCGATATGAGCAAGTGTGTAGGAAGTTTGCAAAATATTACATGTTCACTTTAATGATATTACCACGTGCGTATGAGCGACACTTAATACGGATAATTGCGATATTATCAACAAGACCCGCGCCGTACCGCATATGAACACATATGTCGCTAATCTACATGTTATATCATATGGAAATTAATCTATTGCGACCGCCAGAGTTCTCTGCGAACATGGCGACTGTGGCAAAGTGTCCCTTTGGCGAACAAAGCGTAGAGTTCAGTATTTTGGACGCAGGACCGGCCGTACTTTAAATATTAAATGTGCACGTGCCGGCCTACAGTATATATATATATATATATATATATATATATATATATATATATATATATATATATATATATATGCGGTGTGGTATTTATAAGTGCGTGTTGCGGACGGAATACACAAACAGATTTGCCTTATAAATGTAAATAATGTAATTAACGAAAAGTGATTGCCGATTGTACTGGCACACGCAAAATTTCCGTACGCAAACCTTAGTTGTGCACGTGAACCTTTTTTAAAGTTGTGTTGTGTTTTAACTTAATTCCACATATGAAACTTATATTTGACAGACAGACATAACCTCAAAATGTATTGTTTTGTAAATTGTAAAAACAAAATATTTAGAATGATGAAATTAGATATTAAATCTCACTAGTTTTACAATCTCTTGTCTCTCTTTCTGTATCATAACGATCAACAGTATATTCTTATATAATCACATTAATAATGGAAATATTTTGTATTATTGTTCATTGATGCTCAAGTATCGGAGTTTATATATTTTTTTTCGTAAAATGTTTCTCCTAAAAGAAAAATTCCCTACATAATAAATGAAAAAGTGAAAAAGAAAAATGTGCCAAACAGAGCTGAATCAAAACTTGAAAATTTCAAAGAAAAACAAAAAAAGGAGCTAATTGAAAAAGTGTAGAGTCGAGTGAATATTGCAAGAGTCTGGTGTGGAGGAAAGAAAAAGATATAAAAAAAAAGTTGCGTTTGTATCCCAGGGGAACGAGATGGGAGAACACGAACTTGTTTCAGAATTCGAAAACAGGACGAGGCCAAAAAGTAGGAATTCCGTTAGCACAGTTGAGCGCGGTCGAGAAAGTTCGTCTGGCTTGACAGTATACCCAAAACCAAAACATTTTAAGTGTCAACCGATATCTTATGTTCTATACCTGTGCGTTACTTTGTCGCTGCTAACAGAATACCAAAATACTCCGAGCAAAGAAACACAGCACAAGAGGTCAACAGCATTATTTATTAAGTACATCAATAAATCTACTCGAATCACGAAATATTCTTATCAGTAATCCTATGGATCAAAATAAAAAAAACGAAAGAAGAATATTTATTTTATCAATGCAGATTATTTGCTGGATACCAGTGAGAATTGAGTTAATCAGAAGTTCACTGATTGTATAACAACGTCCTAATCCTTATTCTTCCATCCGATTATTCATAAATCTCATTATCTTTGTGAATGTCAAAAGCTTGAAAATCGAATGTATTGTCGATTCTTTTACCGTGGTTCTGGCTTAATTAAGAGACATCTTACTAAATCACATTAAATTGCTAATAGCGCCGGTAGAGATCTGCCTTAAATCAGGCGAAATTATACCAGATGCATATGATTATAAGTTCCACCTTACATCCTGTGTCTCTGTAATAAGTTTTGCAATACCGGAAAGTTGGAGCAAATGGGAATTATTCCATTACAAACTGTGATTCTGTACAGAAATTACGTTTTACTTCATGTTACGACCGTTTCTGTTGTAATATTTCTTTCAAACTTACACATAAAATGTCTGTAGATGTCTTCATATTTCACACATAATTCAGTAAAGCAAATACAAAATACCAACATCATCAGCAGCAGGAATAAAGATTAAGGTAAATTTACGTACGGACATATGAAGTATAATTTTGTTCAGTTGGCGATAAGTTTTGGGCAATATGTCACGTGTAATATTATAAGGAGACCTTATTAATCTACGGTGATGAGAAGATGTTGCTGGAATGGAGGCCAGTGTGGATGCAAATGACTTCAATCATTCATAATATACCCCAAGATGGCCTCATTGTTCAACAAGCAGACTTCCATCTCAGGTCGCAGATGTTGTACTTAGTTTCTAAAGCTGGGCACAGACGCGATCCACCAAATACATGCAAATTAGACTGGAAACTGAATTACCTATTCTGCACGGGCACACGATGCACTTCTTTACTTTCATGTAATATTTGGGCTTCATTGAATACTAATATGTGATACGGTTTACATATTACCTTATAATTTAATCTATATTTAACAATATAAGACGAGTTTAACAGTATTCATAAATATACATTGTTACTTATTTTGGTTTTACTAAGATTAAATACAATGAAACACATAATACAGCAACGATTTCTTAGTTTATAGGAGTACTTGTTTGAAAATATGATACAATTTTATCTATATCATTTATACTTGACGTTAAGCTTTATTATGAAAATGTTTAAGTCACATTAAATCAATTCTAATACATTGTGAAATATCCCAATTAAGCTCAGTGTCGAGCAAAAAGCCGTGCTAATTCATTTTGGAAATATACCGTAATGAAATCAGCGTCATACCCTTCCTGTTGGTGTTTCCAAATAATTGACAGTCTGGAACAAGCTCTACTTGTAACAGGGTCTGTTAAGCTCCCGAACTTCGGTCGTCTTTTAAATACTGTATCACAACGTACAAGAGATTATTAAACAGGGTTACGTGAAATAAAATATTAAACGGGTTGAACCTTTATAAGTACATGCAATTTCGCTTAAATAGTTATCAAGCGTCGTCAGATCGCCGTCTGGACGGACAGCTTAAAACAGCGTGCTCCACATACAGTTTGTATAAAACTTTCTAGACAAACATGTGCACTTACTCTTCGCCAAATGTTTCAATTAATGTTACCTGAACATTTTATTAAAATTAACAGACTGTCGTTACGAGACCCATATAGGTACCTATGGCTCAATAGTTGTGAAGATTATATTCAAATCGTGATTCCGACCTGTTCTAACCCTTTTTGAAAAGTATTCTAGTTTGAATCGGTGGTTATACGGTGGAGGTTTAATTAAATATGTAATTATCTCGAATCCAGTCGCATCTTTCACGTGTACACAAGTGAGCGAGCACTAATCAAAAGATTTCGAAAACAATTTACTGAGTTTCGCGGGCCAACCAAGAACCAAGGAGCGCTTGATAGGGAACAAGATAAGTCGTCGTGAGCGAGGTGGTAAAGCGTGGCGAGAAATTCAAATTTACGCAAAGCAACCGACGTAATTATTATGCGAGTGTTTGCATTTCGCAAATGAACGCTGATTGAAACGGAACAGAATAAAGACATCCACCGCCATCTGATGCTTTCTGTACGTGTCTCTCAAATCTAAGAGTATTAACGAGGTTTAATGTGCGGCCGTTATGTTGAAAAGAAACGATTTCTGTGTCTTCTCGAATAACTGAGAGATATGCCCGGTGCCACGATTTTAAATTTAGATTACTGCAGTATCCTTTGTATGAATATTAATTTATTTAAAATGGAAAAGAGTGCTGTATCTGGATTACTAATATACAGGTATTCACCACCATCACCACAACTGTAGATGTATCTGTCATTTCAGCCGATCCGTTACGAAAACGGAATTCCATACATAAGCGTTTCCATTTCAGACTCTTCCGGTCAGATTCGGAGAATTGTTTGCATTTTTTTTACTTTGGAAAACATAATTAAATAATAATAAAGCAAAGAATAATTAACGTTAACCTTAAATGTTTAAGTATATTTTGCAAAGAATGTAAAATTTTTAATAATGGCATTATGAAAATACGCCTGACGGCATGTATTACCGAAATTATGCTCCATGTGTTAAATCAAATCAGTAAGAATGGCTATCATCAACATTGTATTAATATTATCGATTATTAACATACGTCGTAATATAACCATTATGTAACAAATACATTTTACCACGATATCAATTGTCCAATGATTCAGTGACAGCACAAATGTACAGCAGAATAAATAGTGATAAATACGTGATCGCATTAATGTATTTATAGCTTTCATTACGGCACGCGATATTCCCATTTCTGAAACATGTCAAAGATAATAAAGTAAAGTTATCCAGATTAAAAGCAACGGGCAAATTTGTAATAATGTGATACATCAACTGCACTATTACTTAGTAATTGTGTGTTCGTCACAAGGGAGAATGCAAAGGTAAATTTGTGTACAAATCTAATGCTCCATTAAGAAGTAGACTTTGATCAAACATTCTGCTCATGCATCCGATAGAAGACTAACTATATTATGCAATTCACCAGATTACACAGATACCAGGAAATCCTCCTAAAGAAGATTTAATTAATTACTACGTACATTAATATTTGCCAATATCATCGATTTCTTGAATTCGTACCGCAATTTATGAAAGAAATGAAAATACATTTGGTTCAGCTTTCTACCTTCTTTCTTTGCTATTAATCTAAAAAGAAAACTATTAGTCGAGTGGTACCGACCCTAAACGTGAAAGTGCGCTTGAGAAATTTTTATAAAGTTTTCCATTTGAGAACATATAAACTTTTCCCCGCAATGCGTCCATTCCAAGCACCAAACTCTATTTCCTCATCCGTGGAAAACAGAAAGAGCCATTCTGTTACGATGGTACTTTGTATTTTTTTTGCCGTACGCGAGATATCTGAAGCATATCGTCGTGTTTGCGACAACAGCCTGTGCGGAACAATGCGTGAAGGTGTCCATGTGAGTAACTTCTAGTGACTGGACGTCTGGCCTGGCGCCAAAGCGTACCGACAACTCTTCTACTGAATCCGTGCCCTCGACGATGCATGTGTACATTGGTGTGTGTGTGTGTGTGTGTGTTCTACTCACTAACTTTGCTTCCTTCTCCCTCTCTCCAAGGCACAGTAGACCGCCCTATGCGAACAGCTTATAAATTACAAAACCCCTGCTTCAGCCGTCCGATGCATGGCCAACGAGGAAAAAAGAGTTGTACTTTGCAGGGAGATCTTAGGTGGCGTGTCGGTATATTAAGCGGACCACAATGGAACGCCTGTGCATTAAGATTTCACTTTTTTCCTCCACTAGTTTAGACCAGTAAATTTCCCCCGATATTCTTCACTTCACGGAATTAACGAAGAAACGTATTCAACTTATTTATCGTACTGCGAAATACGCGTGTATTTCTCGTTATATTTTATTTATAAATGAATGTTGATGATGGTTCAAGGGTACTGGCATCATTGCATGTACAATACGACACGTGAGTGTCAAGCAGACTACTGTTGTGGATTAGCACAATGACAATGACTATGGACAGACTGTACAGTAGTATCGCATTCGTCCATCCGGATAGTCCGGGTTCCGGGTTTACGAGAGACACCGGCATAGCCGACTAGCCATGCGAGGCCTGATTTATGATTGTGTACATTTTTGCTGCATGTAAAACAAAGTTCCTAGTACGTATCTCTGTTTGGTTACAATGCTTTCAACAGCCGCATCAGCGCTTCCTCGAAAACTAATAATTCATTCCCTCTGGATTTTCATGCCGCTATTTGTTATCGCCGTTTGTCGAACTTAATACAGTTTTCGTGAATCAATTCCACTGACAATGAGAGGTAATAGAATAATTTTGCAGTCGTGTTTGCATTTGTATGCGTACCGAATGAGCGCAAATGTTTTCTCCGATGCTTTTTCGTCTCTTTTTACGATCTGATATTTGATGGTTTTGAATAAAAAAACATGAAAAAAAAAACGTTATTGAAAAGGGGATGTTTGTTTCCGTGTGACTTTTTTTTGCATATAAATCTTTTGGTTTTGCAAATATGATGATGTACCTACAGTGAAATTATTGGTGGATCAATTTATTAAACCATGCAAAGGAAAGTAATTTGATTTACGTGAATCAGTAAGAAGCTTTTAAAAGTATATTTCTTCATATATGTATGAACTTATAGCGGTTGTTTCAATATAATAAAATCGTGTAGTTCTGAGATACATTTATAGCTGAAGACAGTAAAGTAGACTGCGTTTTATTGAACCAAAATATAAAATTCTGCTATTCGCTCTTGTTTTTGTGTGCATATTTACCTCATTCAAATTCCAGTTATTTACATACGAAAAAACGTCTGAAGTAGCTTGGAAGATTGAATATCTTTCGTGAATAATGGAATTGATTTATTTTGCGAAATCATGTCCGTCAACTAGTACGGATTCGTTGTTTGAGCTTTTATATACTTGGTGTCTTGCTAAGTATCTACAACACAAACAGACGTCATCGGCACAATGATATTTTTCTTCTTCAAATATATGTTACTCTCTGTAGATAATCAATCAAGACTGATTCATATTTTCTTCTGTTTATTCAGTGTATTATCTTCCAGTGACTTGCGTATTTCCAGCCTTGTTTACGGTATTTCAGAACAACCTTTTCGTACACTTTTCCAGAGAACTGGTTTTTAGCATTCATCAAAGAGACTTTCATTTGTTATGACGAAAATAAAAGAAACTACACATTGTACTTTATATAAGAAATGATAACTGGATTTGGATGTGACAGAAAAATATACAACGATAAGAGTAGCTTTTCATAGACATAGATGCATACGAACTAATTTATCACATATGCCATTGTGCTACAAAAATGTGGTTACCTATGACACTGAAATACACTCCAAAGTTCTTCACTATCTACATAACTCATATCTCCATTTTCCACTTTATATTTACATACTTACAACTATAAAATGGACGTCACCGTACGCAAATATGAGACTCAAGTTTACGAACAATTTTATTTACACAGGAACATTAATTACAACCAATAAATCTTCCCGTTAAGCGGATCATTGTAGCGTCAGAAGCTATATGTATTATTGTAGTTTGTGTTGTGTAACATTTCTCTCCGTTTTGTACCCGCCTGTGTAAGTGTGAATGATTAGAGATAATTTCGTTTGTACAATTCGCATTCATCACTTGCCGAGATAACTGGCGAGTTTGAAGATTGGAAGTTATACAAGTTTTTGGGAATGGTTGTCCTTGACACTAACTATAGCACATCCTCGTTTAAAAGATATCACGTGGGGTGGGGGTGAAATTTATGAGAGGACCGTTAATGGATTAAAGCCAAGAGAGGTTTCCATCGTTGTGCCTTGTCTTTCGCACGCTGCACTATTCGCCAGTTCTGTTTAACTGCCTCCAACCAACCGGAGTTCGGTAACGTATATACTGTACTCTGTTTCCAAGTTCGCCCTCTGTCCAACAGAACTTACTGTCACCCGGAGTGTTAAATTCTTCAAGTTTTCGCACACTTTCGAGCTTCCTGCTGTCCAAACTGACTTCTCCATATCATATTGTAATCTTCGAGTTAGTTTTCTCTTTTCTGTTCTTCTTCTTGCTCCTGTCTACAAAGTTTCTGACGTACGAAATATGACGTACTACCACCGCTGCATATGATTTCACGAATAATTTAAACTTACCATCCCCAAGCTACAACCATTTCATTCCGTCACACAAACTGTAAACGGGAAAGAGTTGTGACGAATAAAATTTATGCTGTTTTCGAAAGACACGATGCATCAACAACACATGTATTTTGATATTGTACGAAATTAAAAACATTGTTTAGAATACAGGCAATGACACGGAATACTTTGATATATAAATGACGACTATTAACTAATATGCAAATGTCAAATGGTGTATCTGGGAGAGAAACTTATATGGAATAATCTATTGTATACATGTCACAAAATGAAATACTTAGTATCAAACTGTTTCTGCATTACATGTACAAGTAAGTCAGTGTATATAACGGAGGTTATAGTGCTTTAGATATCATCAGTAATAAAATTCATACGTTTATCATGTACATAAACTGTGTATACGATATTACAATATTCCTAGTACGACTGTGCAGTAAAATACCAGCTTATTTAGGAATTAAAATGATGTATTTTACCAAATGTATAATTCTTTACACCCATTTCAAAGGAACAGGAGACGGACTACAAAATTTATATTTCATGCAGAGCGATTCTTTTGTAAAGAACAAAAAAAGCCTTTAAAAGAGAACACAGTGAAAGTTGTGGCATTGTATTGTAGTCATCTTAAAATTAACTTCAAAACTAAAAAGTAGGTAACCGTCTTCATTTTTCTTGGAAATATAAATTACACATAATATTTCTCTTTTAGAACTGTTGTCGCAGGAGTATATTTTGGTTAATGTTTTGCTGTGCCACTGATATTGATTAAAAATTTGTGTATGGAAATGGCGGCCTGGTAGTGCGGACAATGTGACAAATACTGGTGGAACAACAAGATAGTTGTTATTGCATGACGGTTACTGTGTGTCGTGTGTAGCTGCTTACGGTTCATGTGCAATTACAACAATACACTGTATGCACGTACCAATACTGTGCTGTATTGTGTACATGTATGCACATGTGTACATATACACTTCGGGGATGTATGTGCTAATATTTACGAGCTCATTACATAAAGCATCAGCAGCCCCTGTGCTAACCTACATGAACGTCCATGCAACATCATCTAGCGGACAAACGTACATTCTCGTATTTGTTCTGCCTTCCGTCGGAACGGATACAAATATTACCGCACTAAATCATCACTACTACTGCCGGCGTTGGTGATGAAAACAGAATTAAAATAGTAGTCACACTACCAAACCAACGGTACAAATTATATCAACAAGAAAATAAGTTAGTTAATCATTTGAACATACAAGAAACAACATCAACCTTGTATAAATGTGTTCTATTATGCTAGAGAAACAGATCGCATGCATCGTAGTAATCATTTTAATAGAAACGGTGAACTAGAAGTAGGTGTAAAAAGTAGAGACAATTGTGTACAGCTAGTGCACGTCGTACGGTCGATTTTAATTTCGGATTTCCGTAAGACGTGTTCGGATGTAATCTTAACGCATACACAGTGCATAATGTAAGCTCGCATTGTTGTCGGCTACCTCCCCTGCCCTCCTCAGACCCCGTGCAATTAGTGTAGTACTCGTTGTTCCGTCAACAGTTCATCCCTTAATAACTTTCTGTGCATCCGTGAACTTCGTGCCATCTTGTCAACAGTCTTGTGAAGTAATAATTCTCGCACCATAGTTTGCATGTTATCTACCTTGTAAGAACAACCATTTACAGGAATATACAAGCAGAGTAAACGCATAGTAGTATTATAAGTATGTTATTATAGTCAAACAAAATTCAACCAATAATTAATGAAATATTGTGCATTTATTGCGAAAATGGAAAGGAAAATAAAAATAAAAAAGGGGACATTTCATTATCATCCGCCAAGGCATTAAATGCGATAGAGAAGTGAGAAGTGAGTAATCCGTGTACCTCGCAACAACCCTTGTATAGTTCGAAAATTCATTAACACCTACAATGATGATATATCGTGCCAATATCGGTGTCATGTTCACGTTTCTCACGCTTGGGCCCGAATCCGAGCAGGCTGGGCGTTGTGTATGTATCTGTCTTGCCGGCATAGAACATCACGCGGCCATACACACAGTTAACGTAAAACAACCAGATTTATGGATTAACCTCGACTTGTATTAATCCCCATCATCAATCATGACCGCGCCGGCCCAGAGTTTCCGAAACTTTTTCGCAACTCGGGAAGAATTTCGCCCAAAGTTCTCTAATTCAAACATAACAACCGATGTATATGGTCAGTTATGACAAGGGTTGATGACCTTTTGAACTTGCACAGGCGAGCGGAAAATTTCGGGTCTACTTTAAATATTCCGTGTGTGTTGGTTCAAATTAAGATGACCACTTTGTTTCAGTAACATATCATATGCTTCACGTATTATAAACAATGTTTCTATGTTGATACTTGTCGATAAAATGATATAATTCATTATAATTAAAGTTAGTTAATTTAATATTTGTAATTTATTGCTAATTGCGTTATAGAAGATTGTACATATCTTTTAATACTATCGAACTGAAACAATTTGATTAAATTCTAAATAGATTGTCGACAAGAGAACCAATTGAAATCCATATTATTTGAAAGATATGTAGATGGGTAAGGCATATAGGAAATTTCGTGCATCAGTTTTAAAAGCAAATATAAAGTATGTGTAATTTTGTTAGCAAATAAGATGTGATTCGGCTTTTAACATAAAGATTACCAAACCTTCCAACAGAGAATAACGCAAGTTTATTTGCCAACAAGCAAACGTAATGGCAAATGATTATATTCGTACAGAGAGTTTAGAGCCATTGTTGTACAGAACGCGGTGGTGCTGTGTTAAACGCATTACGATGGGAACGGACAATGAGAGCGCAGCTGCGTAGTATTATTATAATTTTGACGCGTGAAATTCGAAGAAAAAGAATGGAAATTGTGAGAAAAATATTTCCCTGTAAATTTAATAACTCCTATTGTAAAGCCAGGCGGAAAATTGTGCAGAATTTAATTCACGATTGCTTTTGAAAATGTTAACTGTGTTGGAAATTACATTACAAGCTATAAAACAGGCTTTAATATATCGGGCGACATTTGCTTCTTCCGCGGGTCAATCTCAAAATCAAGCGAATTGATTTCGCCAAGCATGGATATAAATAATGTAAATAGAGTGTTTTGAAAGAACATTGACACAAATTAATATAATGAAACAAAATCGTAATGGCGTTAAATATGTAATTTATGGAGAATAGTGCATGTGCAATGAACAATTGACGGAGACAGAATGAACTCACACACGTCTTCCATGCAAAAGCTAATTAGACGAGTTCAATAGCATGGATATGAGTTCGCAGTGAGTGAGCAAATAATTCATTAAAATTACAGTGGCACAACGGCCAACTCCGTCTTTTCTATTCTCCTCCTCAATGCGAGCAAATCTACCAGCAACTAGGCGGATATGTGCCATCGAGTAATATAAGTAATAATCCGGGATAGATATAGTCTGTCTCTCTCTCAACATTGTCCTCCGGAACACTGTGTATACTCTCTCCTCTACCTAAGCTCCTTTTGTCCGTATTGTTGAATGTCATAATGGACTCTACAATTCGCTAACGGAACTTCGTAAATATCTAACGAAAATATGTTCTTGTTCAAATGATTATCCCGCTTCTATGACAAAAGTTAACAATTAATTTAATCAAATTAGATTATACGAATGCATACGCACGAAATAACTATGCGAATTCTTTTCATTCTGATTCCAAATAGAAACAATGCAATCCATAACAATCAATGTTGGCTCAAGTGCACACTTTCGTGTCGAATACGAATTTAAATCATCAATCCGCACAGATCAAATGATGTACCGTATCGGTTGTGTGCCTGTGACAGGCCTCGAAGTGATCTGTCATTTATCCGGGCAGATAAACCAATTTGACTACATATATCAATCATTCCGTTTTTCCAATTATCGATGATCCTTTTCTTCCACTTACCACGAGGTAACCACTTATTTAATTTTGCTTTTATCCTATATTTTTCATATAGCAGGCAATCAACGTATTTTCTCGAATATCTGGGTATCATGTGTAAGCAATTTAACTAATGCTAGTAGTAGTAGTAGATAGATAATTTACCGACGACTAAAACTAACTTTGTTTTATCGGAGATGAGCAGAAGTTCGTGATGCTGGATTGTAATCACACTTTGGAATCAGATTTTCAAGTGTTCTGAAAGTTTAATGTGATATATGTGACTTCGTTGCTGCCGTAAACTCAATTGCACAATTTTGTTTATGAGTAAATGGTTTGTCATAAATTATTCAGTTCCAAATGCTCATTACTATGAACGAAAATGCAAATAAAATTCTTATCGTGGGCTCTATAATAGATTTCACTTACCAATCTGTTGTTAATTTTGACAGTTTTGAATAACAGTGATTTCAGTTGTAACATAAAATACACATACCTGAAACAGAGAATAAATATTAGATTAACATATCTAAACACTTTTAAACTTCAGTCGTTTGAAAATGTCTAAAAACAAAAACGAAACGAATCTTAATTAACATTTACATAATTTAGAAACAATTACAAGTCGGGAAACAGTGTACGCAATAATAACAATGGTATGATTCGGGCATTTTGTAATTAAAAGAATAGCACAGACAAAGAAAAAAACTCGAATACGAAGCTTTAATAATGAAAATTCTCGTATAATGAACTTTTTACAATTCATTTAATATACAAACGGATTTTATTTACAAGAACAATAAAAGCACGAATTTTGAATGAATTTTCAATAAAGGTAAATATGTTTCAGAAATACGTAATTTGCTTCGGTATTTACATTACAATGAGAAGACGAATAGAAAAATGGTTAGCACCATGAAACAGGAGAATTTCAGCAGGAATTTGACAAAAAAAGCTTACACATTTTCGTGTAACATGCAAGGTATGATAAAAAGACCAAGGCCAACAAGAATGAATGTACTTCCATGACAGGCAATGTACTAATCAATCTTTATGATTTAATTCAGCCGAACTGCATTGTTGCATGAAATATAGTTATAAATTACGTTTCATCGTGTTCATTGTTGATCCTGGTGAGCAATGTAGTCAACTGCACATCATTTGTTCTCGGTTTATTACATTTGCTGTTACTGATGAATTCTAACAGAACAATTCCAGTACAGTATGGCTATTTGAACATCGACAACATGTGTAAACTCTGACATATATTATGATATTGGGACGTTCTGGAAATATTGCTAGTGAAACTTTTTTTTCGTACCGTTAGCAGCATTGCTTATTAGAAAGAACGTGTTATAATACAATTCTAACTTTAATGTGACTAAACATAATGGCGAAGGAAATAATGGAACGCGATAAAAAGTTTCGCAAACGATAAAAAAAGAAACGAAATTCGTGCAATATTGGCGAAAATTTGTTCATGGAAATATAACTTGCAAATATGGTTAAGTATCTGTCACTTTGTAAATATTAATAGCCAAATAGCATGCTTGTACTATTTCATCGCAGGTCGATTATAATATTATATATATATATATATATATATATATATATATATATATATATATATATATATATACTCGTATATAAACAGTGTATATAAAAAGGGAAAACAGTAAATGTAAAACGAGTGAACAGACATTTGGGTGCGCTGTTGTACAGAAAGAGCACGCTAGCCAATTGTCAAGGGCGGCGGGTTTAATTCTATTTCTTATTGGGATTCTGGGAAGAGTCGATTTTGCCTGGTCCATTTTACCATGTAATTTAAAGGGAGTGGCCCATCACTTACTGTGTCCATTCAATGAATACAGATGCGCCTCTCAATATACGAAATCACTCTGTTTCAATTCCACTGGCGTCTTCCTCGTCTCTCGGTGAACACACGTACGTTACTGATATCAGTAGAGTACAAACAGGGTGAGTGTCTGTCTGTGTGTCTGTGTTTGTGCTACTAGATACATTATCCGACTGAAAGATTGCTTATTTAAAGTGAAACAGCCTCGGGAAGTAGAAACAACGTCTACCAACGTACACACTGCTTTAGAAGTTTATCGGATAAATAATACAACTGAAATGCGGAAGCGAGTACATTTAATTCTACATAATATTAAAACGACCCCGAAAATACATAGGTATTTGTGTAATAAATACTAATAAGTAATGCTAGAACATCCTATCAAGTTGTAACAGTATTTATAATTCCGCTGGAATATCTCTTTGTAATATAAAGCGTTGCTGTTCAGGACACAAAACATAGGATAATAAAATTTGTTATTGTCACCGAGAATGCAAAACTGACAATACTAATGTTCAGAGCGCGGTGATGGTAGAGTAAAGGAAGAAGATAAATAACATCACACTGTAGCGATAAGTTAAGATACTAAGGACACAGGCGCTACAAATCATGAGACACGAACCAGGGGACATCTGGTCGCCGAAGAATAGAAACAGTCTTCGCAGTGTGTAGATACAGTTATAAACAGCATCAGGGGAAGGTTAGTTCGGCGGGGCGCAAGGCGTTCAACCCTGGGCCGAATTAGAAACTTGGAGCCGAGCGCGATAGTTTGTAACAAATGACAGAAACATAGCTCGGCGTGGGATGTCACAGTCTGTACCAGAGGTGTCACATTAACCGACAGATGCCGCAAAAGTCACACCATGATATTACGGACGAACCGGAAAGCGACAGTGCGTGAACACGTACCAACCAAATCATATGCGGCTAAACGAGAGAATAATCACGCTTCATAACCATCGGACATTTACAGAAGTGTGTTTTAATAATAAGAAAAACAAAAAACTATCCTGAACTGATCCACTGAATTACATAGATAATATAGCAAAGTTCACTGTGAATATGGATTGAAATTTGTGCAATAGAATATTATTCCCGAAATAATACCGTATTTGATGTTTATGGAAAACAGAAAAAAGAACTTTATTAAATATACGAGCGATGCACACGTGTGCTGTTTATGAATACGATGAGCCAAATTGGATTCTCAATTTTCGAAGAATGTACTTTCGAACAACTAAATTAAAATTTTATATTTACACGGAATATTTTAATTTGCGATAATATTCAGAATATAATGATGTAGACAAAACAAACAATATGTTAGAAGATGACAGCACACTGGCTACGGTAAGACGTTATCTTCCTTTTCCCGTTGTCAATACAGTGAAAAGAGCAGTAGCTATTTACATTTTCTGAGGAGAAGTAAACATAACTTGTCTGTTGTATTTACGTAACAAAATATTTTGACAGATTCCCGAGGACATTTCTAAACTTCTGTGTCACGCCCATTTTTTGCGCATGCTCAATTTACTGTTAGCTTACAGCAATAAAATCGTTTCGCATATGTATGTACACCTACTCTCTTCAATTTTACATATTATTTTCTGTACGTAGGTGATGTGTAACAAAGATTTTCATATAAACTGAAGCAACAAATACAGTTCACATACATACTCGTACTTTTGTCATACATAATTAAAATTAGAAACCTTCCAACTTGCAAGGGAAAGTGTTCGTATGCGTGCTTATGAAAAATTCAACAATATTTTCCCTGTCAAAAAGTTTGGTTTGTGGCGCTGAAAATATGTAAATACGTAAAACTATATCGGGGAACAAGATGGAAACTCAGCCCCGTCGGTGTACGTAACTTAATACTGAACCATAAAAGTTGGTGAAATCGAAATCATGTTGTATTAGTGTAGGCTTACTGGCAGGATAACTCGAGCAAGCACGGAGGCTATACATAACCTCGTTTACGCATGCGCACAGCCCGAAAAGTATAAACAGGAGCTCAAGTGCGCTACGGAATTAACATATAGAAATGGATATTATACGAAATGCCAGTTCTCAAGATAATACAAATAAGGAAATTACATGCAGTCCGGCAATGAAGCGTGTTATTAAATCTTAAATTTGTACTTGATAATTACATGTACGTACCAGATACCATTATATTATACTATTAGTTTGTTTCCATTATTTGTGCGGAAAATAAAAGGTGTGAGAATAAATATTCATAATGTAAATACACTAGGAAAACTACGATGTGTAAGAATATTTGATTGGCCAGAATTGCGAGTCCAGCGACTGAAACTAATTTCGCACGGAGCTGGTTGAGGCACTGGCTGAGTACACACAAGACAATGTTGTAATTAGGTTATGGATGTAACGAAACGACGGGCTCATCTTGAGCAAACGCGCGGATGTACACACGGCTGGCGAGCCGTCGCCGGCGTCGGTGCGGTCGGTGGCAACAGCAGAGGCGACGCTGGTGGCGGTGGTGGTGGTGGCAGGCGTGAGTATTTGTCGAGTACGGTGGAGATAAGAGGAGCGGCGCACGGTTGCCAGGCGGCGGCTGGTAACCGTGCGCCGCTCCATTGAAAGCAAACTAAGGCGCGGCTCGATCCGGACCTCGTGTAGAACAGACACCACCACCGCCAGGAATAAAATACGTACCATGTGCTACTCTAGCACTGTAAATATAAATTACATATCCAGTCTTCAACTGGCACGAGCTCAACTACATGTTAATCAAAGCTATAGTTTTTACGTTTAACAAATTGCAATTATTTCTGCCAAAGCGAAGCAATAATTAGATAGAGCATAAATAGAATATTTTAAGATTCAAATCTAGAATTTTATTCTTCAACAAACATATAACAGAAACTGTGTAACTGCATTTAGTTAAGATGCAATTTCAGATTACCATGTATTGGTAATTAAACAGTTGGCAAAGTCAGTTCGGATTAGTCTGAACCTTTTTACTTCATTTGAATGCACATCCAGTTAAAAAGAAATGCAAAGTAATTGCTAGATGAATAAAAGAATAGTGGGAAATAAAACGAATTGCGTTGATGCCTTAGTTCAGAATTCTCCTCGCCTTTCACCCATGAATAACAGCGCTAAGCTCGTGAAAATGTTCCTAGAACGCTAGTCCAAATATAGTATAAAACATTCAGCCGGAAGTTTACATAGTAAGATAGACTGTAGTTAGGTTTCATTATTATTTTTACATACGCGGCATAATTTATATCCGCCGAAAGACCTGAATACTTGTATACTTACGTCATGCCGACTTTTTGTATTTTATTAAATAATATACATATATTATCCAATTTGCTTGAATTGTCAAGACGATGGAATCGTGCATCTTTTATAAAGATGGTCGTCACGCGGCCTAACAAATTCTGATTGATTGATATTTAAATCACTAGAACCGTCTTTAGAGTTTTAAATACTCATCGGATTGTTGTCAATTTTGACTAGTTTTCGATGGAATTTAAAATGAATGAATGCTGGTTGACAATCATGAGTTTTCCATGCGCTACTAAACTGTACCATCTAGGCATACCTACTACATTCGTGCCTGCTCGTTCCCTGAGGCTCCTATGAGCTTGTGCTCAGTAGCGTACGTATGTTTAACATGATATGATGAAGGATTATTATCAGGTTTATATTTCGATCTGTGAATCGAATAGAAATTCACGTATGACGCTCGCGCGTGTCACCATAAGGAAGGTGAGTTTTCCATGTGGATGACTTCAGCTCTCGCTTGACAAACGTTCGGAGATAATTTGGAATTTAGGTGCCGGGGATACGTAACATTACACCCTATTTAACACGGTTGACGAGCGACCGAGTGAGATCGCACCCGTGCAACCTGTTTACCGATTTGTTGACGATCGACGCGCCACCAAATTGGAACGAGCTATTGGTTTTTACACTGATACAGTACGAATACTCCCTTGAGCCATTCATTTCTATAAATACATACATATATACGCACCAATCTTCTAAATAGGTCACCGAATTATTACCAAACATCATCTGAAATATATATATATATATATATATATATATATATATATATATATATATATATATATATATATATATATATATATATATATGTACCCGCACTGTTAATAAAAATTCTCAGTCAGTAGTAAGGTTTGGTAGCGATGCTGTAGGATGCAGAACTACGTATTTGGCAAATGCCGAAAGACCATTTCCCTTTGTGAAACGCCAAGCCCCGTTTCCAACTACGAAAGGCTGACCCCGGCTATTCAATTCTGTCACCATACATACGCAAAGCACGCAGCAGTGTTGTAGTCGTGATACTGGGCTGCACGTCATCACATATACCTGGCACACGGTATAAATATATATGTAGCTGCGAATACATCTGACAAATGTGTATATGTGTGCGCGCTATATATGTGAATGTTCTATTCCAAGTTGAATTTTTGTAGAATATCGGAAATTCCCGTTTAAAAAATTGCCTCGAAGGAGCGCTTTGTTGAAATGAAAACTGCCGCCTGCTGGTTGCTTATAGAGAAATATTGAAATATTTATTGATTTTTTGTTGGAAAACTTCTATCTCGGGACATGTTCCCAGCAGTCGGTGATTTCTTGAAAAGATGTACTTTGTTGTATTGAATTTGTGACATTTTTTTCGGAAGTAATTTTGCTCAGAAATCAAAAGCATTGTGTAGTATAATTTTTCGCCATAGTCATTTTATAACACAGCTATTTCCGAGTATATATATATATATAGAATATATGACAAAGTAGTAAAAAAAAAAATTGTAAAATTCTAAGTTTTCAGCGGACAAATTTAAACCATTTTTTTGCAAAAGAATTTGCTGCAGTTCCCAGTTTTGTAAATCATCGGTAACATTAAACCTGTTTAAAGTATGCACCGTGCATAAGCGCGACACAACTATTCCATTTCACCGTTCACAATGCCAAAATTGTTATTACAAGTAAAACTAGGAAGCACGGGTGACACAGAAAGAGAGTTCATTTGAACACTCTAGCGGCGAAGTGTCGAACTCAAAATACGTGCTTTCTTTAAAGCTTTAAAACCACCCGTCGTCACCAGACGTTATCGAGCAGAATCTAGGAGCCTTGATAAAGTCATGTGATGCTAAAGTTTTGTTTTTTCCCTACTATTATTATCGTGTGTGATGATGTGCTTTTGTTATGGTTTAATTTTTGTCTCGAGTAAACGAGTCTGTAGTTTAGTTAGGTTATGTTTGTTATTTTGTTGTGTGTTTTTCGTTGCACAAACTTCAGCAACATATTCATAAATGTAACCGTTACGAACAGCAAAGTTCAACGATCAAAGTGTTACCGTGCATGAATTTATGTTTTTAATTGACCCGTAACTTTTGTAGTAAGATTCACGTATTTGTTTATTAAAAATAAATTGAAACAAATTGTCTCTATGGATACAGCTAGTGGACATTGCACTTTCTGTGAACAATATGGTACTACAATGAAGGGGCCTGATGTCCAAAAGTAAAACGTCTATGGACCGTGCATTCCTGGTTACTATTTCGGCAGGCACTAGGAAGCTTGAAACGTGATCGGAACCCGAGATTTTTATATGGTGTCTCTCACTTTAACCAGCAAATAGGTGATGCAATTCGCACTTCCTTTCTCGCACACATTGGGTTAGTAACTGTACGTATAACCATTGCCCACTTTGCCGTACCGAAATGTTCAATTATGTTTAATTGGGAGGTTTCCGAACGATTTACCTAATGAATTTTAATGTCAACGGACCTGTACGAATCGAGGTCATAGTTGAATTGAAATGTTTTTCTTCCAAAAACCCGCTAAAATACTTCATATTTGTTTTAATATTGAACATTGTTTGATGTTAACACGATATAACTAGCAGATAATTAAAAAATCAATTTCCGAACAATAGTCTAGTTGAAGATATATCAGTGGAAAATCCTTATCAGCTTGTTTTCGGTTCGGGAAATGTAACGGTAAGTCTGGAAGTAACCACGAGGATCCCATGTGCATTTAGTTAGATTTATGTACGAAAGATGTCGCCACTGGTTCGCCTCGGACAACGGAGCCAAAGAGAATAACAAAAGAATTTATCTAATTTAATTCATTGTTCAGTTTCATATAAATCGTTCGAATGCCTGAACCACACCAGACACGAGGAAAAAACAAACAAAAAATTAGTATATTGTTACTTGGCGAAGTGAAATGAAGCATTCATTTGCGGGCGAACTGTTACCGCTAAATTAAAACACTTAAATCACACAGGGTGACCTAAAATTCCGTCATTAAATTCGCCAATATCGTGTGCAGCGGTATTAATTTTCACCTGCTTGTCGCCAGCTGCAGTTTAAAGGAAGTTGCACGACTGTCAAACAATTAAAATGCACGTTAACGACGAAAATTGTGGACATTTCGCACCTAACTAGTTATAAAACCGACAATGAATCTTTTATAATCACAGTTAAAGCCACACACCATTCTGTAACACGTGGTTGTGTTACAGGTAACGGTTGCAGATTCAAGCCAATGACTTCTAAACTACCACCAGTTAGGGTAATCATTCCAGCAGCGCAATAACAATCTGCAGTAGTTCCCAGTAGCAGTGGCAGTATTAGATGTCGTCGTCGTCGTCGTCTTCGTCGCTTGAAACTCTAGCTATCTTTGTCTGTAGATGACTTTGTCTGTCTAGCTTTGTGTCCATGTATCTCCGACAGCGTACTAAAGTAACCATTCAGTTCGTCAAGTTCTCGTCAACTTGGCAAATGGCATCATTCATGCCAACTTCCGCCTCAATTACGATTAAGTTACCTACGCCTAAATGGCACAGCCCCTGAGCATCACGTGACACACTGGCACACAGCAAGCACCATCAACTTCTTCTTCATTCCGCCACCCACACCGCCACGGCTACTACTGTCGTCTTGGCACCCTGTTTAACATAACTTTGTTACTGGCTACGGATGCGGTCACAACGCGGGAAGAATCGTAACTATTCAGGAAACATTGCGTTAATAAAGTGAGTACGTGGTACGTCTCAGAAATATATCCACTTCATTACAACGGTTCCAACATTGTCTTCATATTATGCGACTTCTGCTCATTCAACAAAGCTTCCTGTACAATTGTTAAGATCCAATTATAATTCTCTATAGAACATTCTGAATTGCTGTACAGAGTAAATTCATTATTAATCATAATACTGTTTGCCATTTAAATAGATTTCAAGTATCAAATGTTTGTTCGTTTCCATACACGAAATATTAGTCTATATTCTATAATTAATGCTTCTTGTATGTAGGTATTTATGTTTTCAACAAATTAAATGTATGCTCTACGGTAAGTCATTGTTTTCTATGTGCCATTATTTATCTTTTAAAGCAGATTTATTATTAAAAAAATACATCGTATTTCTGTTTCTCATATTTTACATTATTTCGCAAATATAACGAGCCCGTATAAATTTCATTGCATTTTTTAATGACTTCAGCAGACTAAAACTGAACATAACCAATAAAGTTAAACGTAATATTAAATAAAAGTCGAAGTTGCGACGCCTGTCACTGATAAGACCAATAATTCGAATGAGAGTTGAGGACACTTCAGACTAGAAATAATAAACTGTTATTTATTACTTTGACATCTGCGAGGCATAAAAATTCAATGATCGAACTCTTAAAAAAAAAAACGCAATAAAAGTCAACATTAAACCGTTTAAAGCTGCATATTAAAATATAATTCGCGAGAGGTAAAGTAATTTCAAACCTTTGTTGTTTCGAACGTTTGAGACGTATAAAGGAGAACTTGAAAATAACAGTTTTCGTTTCGAGAAGACAATAACTTAAATTATAACATTTCTTCACTGTGCTATTTGTTGCTAATGACAATACAATTCTACAGTTTCTTTCACAAGTAAAGTGTTCTGAACGCCACGAATTACTGTGCTGTGAGTAAGCGCAAGTTTAAACGCGGCTCGTGTTCGTTGGTTCTCCTGGCGACGCGCTATTATCTCTCTCTCTGGAGGTTAGAGGAAGAGTGCAGTTACAGTAAGAACATCGCCCTGCTTCTCGGAAATAGATAGATTCGCCGGTAGCGAGCTGCGCGAGATGTATGCATGTGGATTTTGAACACTCGCACTTAAACGACCTACGTGTGAATAACTTGAGTACACTGGCATTTCGATAAGACTTGCCCCAGAACGGAAATATATCTTTTACGCTATCCCGCGACGTTTGTTTTCCAATGAAATGTGAATCTACCTCTACACTTCGCCAACTCACGTGTGTGCAAAGATAATAATTTTAAATATTCATGCTAATTCCCGCGAGGACTGTAATCATTCATAATACGGAACCAAAACGTAATATGCATTCTTATAAAGGAAACCTTGAAGTCTGCAAAAAAAAAGCGAGAATAATAGGGTCAGAATACAAAAAGAAAATCTGACAGCGCGCTACAATGCTGTGTTTATATTTTAGAGAAAATAAATAGAAGGGGGCCGGGGGGCAGGGGGCTATTGTATAGGTGCTTGGCATGCTGAGACGTTGACGGATTCGTAATCCAAATACATACGCGTATATACCTGCTATGCTCGCATTCATAGTTAAAGGAAACACATACAAAGTGCGTGGAGTATCACAGACGGTAACAATACATGCACAAACACATGCATGTACAATGAAGGGGCACACGTGTATGATCTGTGGACGGGTCCGACAGTGGAATGTAAACTAACGCAGTGAAGCTCGGCCAGTTACGCTGCGCGTTTGGTGTAAATCCCACGGGTACACTACGCGTAAACAACATTCACATCACTGTCTGCACGCACAAAACACACACACATACAGGGTGACCCACAACACATGTGTAGCCACTACTAACGTCAGCACATCAAAGCACCGTCACTTTATGACACGCATGGGGAATGAAACTACCAACTGCCACTCCCAAACTATATTTTCAAGACCAGAATCCGGCGGAAATTGTACAGAAGCTGTTTTAAATGGTTTTGTTGTCGCTCACACATAAAACTTCCTGCAACTTTCATACAACAAACATACTTTTTGTAACAGTTTAGTTGGCCAAATCTTTTTAGCATGATGTCACAGAAATCTTGTAAATAACATGACGAGAAATAAGATGTGGTTACGGTGTGTGGTAGCACGGGAATGATTTGATTAGAATTTAACTTCCGGTACCCGTGTAACCGGCGGTAGTACACGCTCATATATTATTAAAGTTAAGTGAGCCTCATAATTGTCTGCTTAAGTGAAATTTGAATCCGGAATTTAGAGATAATAGTCCCGGTACACTGTACTCTATCACTGGGTATAATCTGAACATATGCAAGGTTCGTTCAGGAGTCTGAAATTAACTAGTGCGTCTAGAGGTATATGCAGGTATTAAGGTAACTCCTTTAATAATATTTACATTTAAAATGTGCATTTGTAGTGAAACAACTGTGAAAATATATCAACCGTTTGTTTACTGTCTGCATTGTATAGTTTTATTATTATAGATAACACCCGCGCAGTACCAGGCAAATGAAAATAAAATACAACAACGATGTATCGTAGAATGGATTTCACCAGCTGCATATTCATAAGCTTATCATTCTGCTGCACACACACACATGCATGGCGAGAGACACATAAATAGTCATTAGATATAAAGATAATTTCATCATCAGTGATGGTGGTAAGCAGTGGTAAAATTTGCCAGTAACGACGTATGTAATCTCGTGGGATTTTCGGCAGACGGATAACTATCCGAAACAGGTACATATGAGATATATAATAAATATGATGAATAGTTAAGGTGCTTGTCGCACGAGTGCGGTATCTGCGGCCGCGGTGGCAACGCCACAGTTCCCTACGTATTGTGGTGAACGAACATGCTCTCATCCAATGAATACTTAACGAGGACGTAGTGCCGCCATATGCAACGCGAACCAGCAATTTCGCCGTAAATGTTTCAAAAGACACAGTGATTCGTTCGTTGCACAGCCGTGGAACCGCATAGAACACTACTACATAGCACACAACGCATTGTGCGACTGCTGTCAGTGGCTCTAAAACAATCATGAATAAACAGCTAGCACGGTACTTTATATTCTAATTATAAAACACGAAAACAATCATTATGTTGTGTTGTAACTATGCATTATTTAATAATGCTAAGAAGACTTGATAGTAGCGGGTGTTCTTTTATTTATCGAAAATAATCACATGTGTATGTCAATAACAAATTGTTTGATTCATTCGTGTTGCTAAACTATTGATAGTCACTGGAATTTAGAAGGCAAGATGGAGTAAAAACCCGAGTGTATTTGGTGCAAGGTGCGTGTGGTTTTCCAAAACAGAGAAACCTACTAAAATTGTCAAGAATAATTTAAGCCCTTTAAGTAGACACGGAAAACATGTTCTCAATGTATTCTCGAAAGTTTCATCCGGTGTGCCGAGAAACAAAAAAACATTCTTGCAACTAACAGTTTCAACAGTGCCCCAGAACTTTAAATATCTAATATATTATTTACTGCTAGACGCACCTAAATCGAAATTGTTTTTTTTTACAGGTACATTTATATTTCTGTGTCAATTAATATTTAACATTTATTTACTATATCAGTGTGACCAAATCTGTCCATTTGAAAGATACAACTGATGTTTTTAGTGACCAGTAATACACTGAAGTTGTGCGGGTAGCTGACATACATCTTAGGTTATGTATTTGAGTATTCGTTTTGGTATAATTTGCATTAATTTAAGATATAATACTGTGGCCGATATATCTAGTAAATTAATTAGATATGTAGTGTATCTGTCGTTCTAGCTGTAACTAGAGACACATGTATGCAGCATCTGTAAGCAGACAGACAAGCACAAGACACGATTGAAGTATACTGCGACGGGCATTGCCGTGCAAAGAATGCATCTTGGCATTCGTATCGTTTCAAAATGAAAACGTTCGCGTGACAGGTTACGAATGCGAATATTCGTACAGTAGAAATGACATCGGCTGCGAGGAATGCTGTTATACCGGCGATAGCTGGTGTCATTCAGCCGACGTGATCAGTCAACCTTGCTGGTGAATATGCCAGGTAGAAGGGATTCTACATTTCGTTTCTCTCACTCACACACGAGCGGCCACGCCCACCCTGTGAAATAGCGCAAATTGACAAATCAAAGGAAATTCAAATACGAAACAGCTACACCGAGTCAAGACGTATGCGATAAAATCAAACGCTTGATCTCTTTCTGATCTTATTTTTAGCACATCTGGGCTCTTCTTAGATGGTGAAAAAGTTTTCAGAAACTGGAACATTTAGTGCATATTCCAGTAATTATATCTCTGTATATTTTACAGGTACTATACAAATTATAAATTAATATATTGATATACTCAATGTAATTGAAGTAGTGGATGTTCTTTAAAATATTACTGGTGAATCACTCAGGCTAAAGTAACACGCCATGTATTTTATTAAAATGCGAACGAATCCAGTCCTTCGATGTGTATTTATTTTATTTCGTTTGTTGATTTTCTGTGAGAGTGGTGGTTGTGTAAGTGTGTTGTGGAAATTCGTGTTGGATCTTGTTAACGTGCTTGCTCGCACTGCTGGTCTCACGGCCTTACAGTGGTGCGGGTGCCGCTAGAGGAACCGACAGCTGGCCGGCGATGATAAAAGGAAGTCTGCGGCCAGTGCGACGACGAAACGTAACTAGATTACACTCTATACGTGATGCTTCACTGCATCGACATGGTCGGACTTTGGACAATATTTAGATCACAGGATAGTGACCTTTACAGGAACAGCGAGCGATGCATTTAATTATTTAGCGCCGTCGGTAAAAGCCATTTAAGTTTAAATTCGTTTAACTATGCACTGTAAAGCACTGGGTAGGAAGTTTCTTGTACATTATACCATTTAATACGATGTTGGTTAATTCAAATATCCAGAATAATCGTCATGCGTATTTCTGCTGTTCAGAATTTCTACATTTGCCAATATTTGACAATGTTGTCAAGGTATCTGAGAATATACCAGCAGTGTGCACAGGCATATATGGAAGAAGAATTGTTATTCACGTAAGCATCACACATTTGCGTTCGCAATTTCCACGTAACAAAGAGAAGAAAGCAGAATCCTAAGCAAGTAAAGAGTGTAGAGACGAATATGAGCCCAGGCGAAGGGAAGTAGGTTAAAGCAATGGATGCAGGTTGAGTTGAGGTTCTTCTTGGCTGTAACGACAATACGTGCGGTTGCGTTTAACGAACCGCCTGATATTCAGTAGCACGGCCACGCGCGCACGCGCACAATCTACCAGCTAGCTGTTGTCTGCTGCGGACATGACAACGATGGAGAAAGTCAAGCTTCAATCCAACGTCCACGGCAGGTAACTCATTTATCTTTCCCTCGAACGATTCGCCGTTGATTTCCGGTCGATTTGCCAGCGCGATTTGCCCGGCGGACATGAACAGATCCCACGTTGTACATTGCCATAAGCAACCAGCGATAGACTGATTTAAAAAGTCGTCACGATATGTCAAGCAATCACGTCAAACGATAATGCCATTTGTGCCGCGGATTTGTGTCCAATAAGGTACAATGAAATGAAATTGAACACTAGTAATAATAATATTTCTTCAGTAGTATTTAATTTTACATTGAAATATAGCGAAAATAAAAAGAAGAAAAGTTTGTAATGTTTGAATCCAATCATGATAATAATATAATTAGTATTATAAGAATTTTATTATTAACATTTCCAATTTTGGAAATATTATGGAAATCTATGAGTTTGACATCGAATGCATTCACCTGGACTTTCGTTCCTAGGAGATTACCGGCTCGTCCAGTCCGGTCGATTCGCAGGTCATTTCAGCATAATTAAGTCGTACTTCTCGCACAAAATGATCAATAATTCATTTACCTAGACCGTATCTGGATCATTAATCAGTTCGTATGCGACGGAGGAGTCGGGGTCTGTTTTTTCTAGACTACTCGGAACTTGAGTCTCCTTCAACTCCACCGTTGTTCGATGCATATCCATCGTCTCACCTGCACACTCCAGCAAGGCATCCCTTTGACTTTCGTGCTGCATCATCCAGAGATGTGCAGCACAAGCCGTGTGCTCTGGCGTTTTTTTTACGAATTGCAACGTCGATGTAAAAACTTATTCTCCAAGCAAGTAAGTTTCACAAAGCACAGTGCTGCTGCATTGATGGAACCGTCGGGAGTTGTGTCTCAGAAACGCCACTAGATGGCATCTCTTGTGTAACAAGATTAAAGAATATGGAACTAGTGGAATTGACATTATTTGTAGTAAACATACATGTATAATGATGCTCAGACGGACTTTGAATAAGTTCAAACAGTATTATTAACGCAGTATTAGTACAATGTGCTACTTTATATTCTGCAAGCTATTACTATCAGGTAACCAAATAAGTTCGTGCGGTTTTTCTTATACAGATTAACGTGGATATTTTCTTAGTTATTTATTGATAGCATTTGTTTATATACTGTCATTTACTTTCGTATGCATTCCTCTTTCATTTGATGCATACAAATTTTGTGACAATTGTTTAATTCGTATTATAAATAAATAATAATAATTTTAAAATGGTCACGAACAAAACGTTAATTCGAAGTTGTTTACTCTATGAGTACAAACTTGGCACCTTTTGAAACTTGAATCTTTTCTTGATCAGTTGTTAATTTGTGACGAAAAAGGGGATACTGTACTCCAATTCTACACGATCTTATCATTGGTTGTTACCAACTGATCCAATGCCGCACACTCCAACGAATTTCTTGCACCCAAAAAGATTTTATTGTGTGTTTGGTGGACAGCAGCCGGATTTGTCCATTATGAGTTCTTGAAAACGCGACAAACCATCACTGCTGTGGTCTATTGTAATCAGCTTTAGCGAGTACAAGCAGGACTCATCCAGAAACAACCTTCTTTGATCAAGCGAAAGAAAGTGCTATTCTTACAGGAAAACGCTAAACCTCATACCGCAAAAGTGACCCGTAAAAAAATTTTTGGGCTTGACTGGGAAATGTTATCCCACCCACCTTATTTTCCTGACATTTCGCCAAGTGATTACCACCTGTTCCTGCCTCTTGACAATTGTATGAGGCATAGCCAGTCCAAAACACGAGTTGATGTTATAGATACAGTCCGCCAATTTTTTAATTCCAAATCTGTAGATTTCTACAATACCGGCATACAAAACTTGGTGTCACGTAGGCAGAATGTCATTGAGTACGATGGTGATTACTTCGCTGAATAATAGTGTATTACTCGTTTGTAATAAATTTTTATATTTTTTCATCAAAAACCGCACGAACTTTTTTGGTTACCTGATATATTATTTGGTTTAATTGAGATTGTTCAGTTGAACAAAGTTGACGGTACTTTGTGAGGTTAATATTGATTAATACATGATTCCCACATATTAGCTGAGCTACTACGGTAACATGCTATACTGCAGGTAGTTCGATCACTGGTTCGTAGTCTACGGTAAGGTAAACACTAACTGAAAGTACACATTCCGTATTGCAATCTGTCCGAGCATGATTCGATAGATGAGATGAACAAGAAAACTGTGCTGTGCTTGTGCCTCAGATACACCAGCATTTCAGTATTCCAAATCCGTTGGTTTGTAGTGACGTTGTTTTAATGGACCAAACCACATGTGTGTGCTTCAAAGTTTCTTGTGTAAGTTCACATCGTCTGTGCGCAGATCCCGATGTCACGATAAGCATGCTAACCCTGTTTCCTGTTTGTCTCTTATCTGGCGCTGGATGACATACGTCTATCCTGTTCCGCCACTTGGCACAGTTGATGTAAGAGCTTTTTGTAAATGTTCCGCCGATAATATCGCTATTTTATTTGTCAAACGATCTGCAGCAACAAGACTCCACTAAATGCCTTAATGGTTATGGAAATTTACAATATTTTAATGATCTAGTTAGTTCAGAAACTAAATGGAAATGTGTGGTAAATTTATTATTATTATACAAATTGTATTTGTGAACTGTGTAATTTATGCTATCGCGGATGTGTCAATGTTGTTGATATTCTTGAAGCAGGTACGTGTATGTAGTGTCTTCTTCAGTTAAAGGGCAACTCTGAGATAACGCGGCTGGTCGAGCCACCTGAAGTATGCCGAAGGCATTCGCTCAACCAGTGTCACGTGTCAGCGGTGAAGAAGACGCGATATCACGATGCAACAGCTTCAATAACTTCTCCACAACAGCTCACGGCGACAGTTGTAAAACTAACATTAAACTAAACGACGGCTGACAGACTTGCACATGACAATGTCACGTTACTTTCCATATAAAACTTTGCAGCAAATTAATTATCTATTTTTACAGCTTGTTCAATATCAACTAAGAGATTAATATTACATTCATTTTAGCAGCGGGCAGCAGTGCATGAAATCTGATTATTCAAAGTTTCATATCATTGATCCTGCATGGAATAAACTAGACGGAGATTAATCCAAAAATAAAATGTCATTGTATTCATATATTACATCATGTTCCGGGATTACATGTATGCCGCTTCAACGAATTTGTGTTTGAATTACTAATACCCATGCGACCAACACAACGCATTGTGATAACGGATGGACCACCACGGGTTATTAATTTGGGGGACCTATATTTAGGTTTTCAAGTATCTAATGCAAATTATTTAATACAAGTTTGTGTACGCAACCTGAGACGACATATAATTTAGAACAATTGTATTTTCTACCCAATATATGTATATTACAATACTCTACTACATAACCTACAATCAAAATAGCGGAAAAATAATAACCAATCATATTGGTCGGCTACGTAGATGGTCTGAAATGGAACCAATTCTAGAAAGTGTAATCCAGCAACACGTGAATCAGTGCTGAGAAATTATTAGACAAGGATTCACCCCGGCGAGAACGTAAGTGGACGGGGGTCAATTTTTCTGATTAGAAATCGACGGAAGATTGAACGACAAACGAGGGGCGAATGAGTAAAAGGTTTGGTTTTCGTGTGTCACGTGTTTGTGGCACGTTATAGGTGGCACCACTGTCAGTGGCAGCCGAGTAATGAACCGGTAATATAGAAACTGAACCACAGTATTGTGAGTATATGTTGGTGGAATCGTGCTCAGACTTGTCTTGGGCAGCACGAGAACACGCAACGCTTATAACCCGCGTGATGCTGTTATCTCAACCCAGCGACAGAACAAAAGATATTTAATGGACAGCCGTTTTATTCTTGACGGAAGTAAAGTACGATTTCGGGTCAGATCACAAAACACACCAGATGATGCAGGCTGTTTGACGTAAGATATGTTTTCAAACATGTCAGTGAGATATGACGATTTGTATCACTCCTTAGAAAACTATATTACGCATTCTACTCAATCGTAGAATACAAAATGGATTTCCATACGAATTCGCCATAATTATTAAATAGTTTTTTTTTTACTTCATACAATTATCAGAAATGCTAAATACTATACAATTGCGAATTTTAACGTGCAAGTGAAATGTAAACAATTTCATTTGACAGAAATAAATTTTAAACCGTACGCAACATCAGCATTTTCAAGAGAAGAATTTAAAATTACGGTGCCAGCAGCAAATATTCATTTAAACAATAACGCAAACAAATACAGCCGAACAGCCGAACAACCGAACTACGACCTGCCGCGGAATAGAAATGTAAATATATTCAAAATACTTGTCGCGGGTAATACAGTCGGTATACGCGGATAAAGTTTGCACGACTGGTCGCCCAGAACAGCTCACTGGAAGGCCATTGGATTCAAGCGGTGAGAACGGAGTGCGGCACAGGTACCAGTACAACAATGATAATTATTCTAACCGCAAAGTCTGCTCCGGTGAACTCTCGTTACCGGTTATTACTTGGTTATTAAGAACGCCTCGGTTTTACTCAGCAGCGCCGTGTTCTTAAAAACCAACCCAAATATCACAAATCGCATGTTATGGGATTGTTATTTTTATTTTATTTTTCTCAAAACTTTTAATAGGAATTAATACTCAAAATATACAAAACTAAAAACTTTCCATATTGTATCCAATTTCCTTTTAAAGTTTTATATACTGTTCTCATAGAAATCGACTGTAATCAGAAACCGGTGTTTAGAAGTTTTTTTTTTCTCGGAATTTACTTTCAGAAATCAGTGCGTCATTTCGATACGAAAAGTTACGTATCCGATAACAAGAACAGCGTCATATTTCTTAATTCTTAAGTATAATGTTTCTATATACCTGTATATATAAAAACTTTCGTGTTGATTTTTATTTCCATTACAATATTGGTTGCTAACAAGTATGCATATGAATATATAATGATTATATGCTCTTTGAAAATTCAAAGCGACTATTGCTTTCCCATCTGAGTAAATGTAAACATTGAATGAAAAATATTTTACTTGTGCGTCTAACGTATTTGCAAATAGAGCTTTTCAATTACATCATTTAACTAATATATTATACATGTTTTTATACTCGCATTTCGGTCTTGCCGTAATTACTAATATGTACTATGTACATATTTACATTATGTAATAATTATAGTTCATGTTTGAAAAATAATGGTAGAACTTTGCCTAGAAGTAATATTTGTATAAATTATTGAAAATATGTGCTTAATCAAATAACATCTACAATTGGTATTCGTCAATTTTCATTATTATGCTTGCTCGGTTCTCAATTCACTTGAATCCATCTCGCATGTACGTTTCTGAAACAACAAATACCGGAACGAGACCAGTAGAGAAACGGATACGCTTGGTCGCACATGAATTCCAACTGTAATTATTACTTCTCATTAGACATATGTGGAGTGTACGTTCTATAAATAAACTGAACCCGTTTCTACCCGATGATTCTCTATACCAGTACGTCATCAGTTGCGGTCACAACACTCATTGGCACTGACGTCACAAGCACACAAGTACCTACAGGTACCCAGCCCAATCAACTATCTAACCAATCACATTGCATACGTCAGCCGTAACCCCTGACAACCGAATACCGAACCGTTAACTCGTGTATTCAGTTTGGTTATTTATAAAATTATTTGTTTACTTACAAGTAAATTGAAACCAGTGTTCGAAACTCACCTGAAACAAATCGAAAGCAATGTAAAATTAGTCAATTATCCGTGTACGCGGAATGTTGGAATTATTGTATTACATTTCAGCCTGTTCTCTGGAAACATTGGTTAGTAATAATTATATCTGTGTCAGCCTGTGATTTGATCGAACGCCTGACACGTATGATATCCGATATTCGCATAACATTACGTAAATGCTGGTTGACGTAATTCATTACGGCAATGTTTCCGAATACGCCCGTAATAAATAGAAACTCTATGTGTAATTAAGTCGTACATCATATGCAATAAAACTTCGTTACACGATGTAATTATGTCGCTTAATGAGTTTTTAACATGACGCTTAACTGTGTACGTATAATAACGATTACCATCATGAATCCATACTAATATATTTGTCATTATGTCCATAATATAGTCACAGTAAATTTCGAAAATTTGCTCCATAAACACCGATAGCTTCATTGCCTTTTTTAATTATGATATAAATTGACACATTTAAATTTTAATGATGCAATTTTTTTATTGCAATATGTTCGCAGTCCTTTAGTAATAATAATCAGAAACACAAACTGTAACATATTCTTGCAAGTGATAGATATAAGAAAATACAAGTACATTTTTTATGATTGATTAAATATGGCAAGAGAACAAGAAAGAAAATAATGATCGCACGTGCCTGAGCAGTATATTCCCATCGCTTATAATTTATGATTTAAATTCAACTTTCAAAACAGCCTTGCATCGTGAAACCATTGAGCTAGCTAAAATTCTTCAAAAGAACTGAGCATATAATTCTCGTAGCATGTAGAATAAATGAATATGTTTTGTAACAAAATATTTAACATTCATTATAACATTTAACCTGGTATGAAATTTAATATGAATGTGTAGATGACATACAATTAATACAGTAAATTCCACAATTCTAAATGAAATATCCTATGAAAGCAGACGGCGTATTTGCTTTTATAAATTGCTTGTATTTCACCTGTGTCTTCGTTTCCCGGGAACTACTGTTGGTATTTCGTTGTCATGCTATGACTATGTCTGGTATGACGACATTGATAAGTGTTACAGACCTGCTCCTGAATTCCGTGACGTGTGTGATAAATGTAACAACAAGACAATATCAATATATGATTACGACGGATGATGAGTTATTTGCTGGCCCCAATCCACTAACGTTTCACCTGACCACTGGGCAAGTTTCAACTCGCTGTTTCCTTTTCAATTATCTGCGCTACAGATGACCAGAGAAACGAAGAAAAAACTTTTCTTTATTTTTCTAGCGAATTTAATAGCGACTTGGTCTAAAATGCTACTATAAAACATCGGGCTCTGCTCTCGAAGATCTTGTCTGTCTACTTCCTCGTTGCTTTGTTCAACTCTCTTTTTTTTTTGGTTGAATATGGACAATAGGTAAGATGATAAGGCAACATGAGTTCCCGTTCACATCAAAGTTGCCTTCTACCAGACTAGATATTTTTCTATATATATTTTTTTCTATTTTTTGTTAATTGTAATATCATTTTACCAGCATCGTGTACATTGTTCAGTAGAGTCCTTAGAATAGCAACCGTAACAATATACTATTTTAATATGGAATTATTCCCTTTGAAGTATGTATATCAAAAGAGTTGAAATGTGAATTGAGTATTAGATTTTATGATCTTGACTACATTCAGCACATGTCTATGCAGTTTTCTACAGACATTTCTCCTGTGTCTTAATTGAAGTTCATCTAGCGTACGAACATAAACACGAGGTGAACTGGTGGAACATGCAACGTTTCTATATGTATGACCGACGAAATGTTAGGTTCGGGACGATAAAAAGCACAAGAGAGAAACATTTTACATTCTAAACACATCCGTCCTATCGGGGATCAGCAGCAGCAGAGCGACCTGAGGGGACGGGGGGTAGGAACAAGCAATGGCTCACGTCTGACGAACATTGCGTCATCTCGTCTCTAGGACGGGAACTCATGTGGACATCAGCTCTGGATGTAAAAATTCTTCATCGGGTGTTCGAAACGACCTCGACCTCGTACACCCACCCTCACAAATATTCGATTCGACATGTCACCTAACACCCTTGCACCTCATCACGTATATTACCACCCCGATCCCCCTATATTCGTTTTTTTTTTTTTCGTTCTGAGAAACGCAAAATTTATGTCGCACAAGGTTTCGATTATTTGTGAATGCTTGTTAGTGTATTTACTCATGTGTACACGCAGGGCTGTGTATTCGTTTGAAATATCCGTGTACACGTCTCGTGTGTGTGTAGGAGAATTTCAAAGAGAAATTGGCGAAATATATTTGTATATTTTGCTCATGTCAAGATGTAAAATGACGCACGGAAATTTACGTGGAATTTCGTTTAAATTGTATGTTTTAGCAGAGGAAATGTGCGCCGAGTATTATTTGTACGTGTTCTTGCTTGAATTAATATGAATGTATATTTCCGTTTGGTACTTTCACGGTTCTTTTGACGCTGTGACAAATACAAAAATAAAATTGTTGCACACGTGCAAACACGTTTAATATTGCCCGTCAAAAAAAGTGAAATTGATATAAATATCCTACATATTATCACTAACAGATAAACGTAATAATACATGCCTAATGCTGTATTAATTTTAATCATCAGTGTCAATAAATCTACTTAAAGGAATATCATATTTGTAGGTTTTCCATCTATGAAACTAAATAATATATTTATAAATTCTTTTATCTATATGGTACACCTCGCGAATCCATAGAAAAATAAAATGTTAGCTTGGACATGGGATTACAGCGATATTGGCTAGTGTCGTCTGACAAATATCCTTGTTGCGTGAGTGAGCGACAAAGTAGGAGAACGAGAATAACAGAAAATAGTGTCCTTATTAGAGCCGCAGGTAGGACGCGCTCAACTGTAAACTCAAAGAACCGACAGACGAAACAGGCCTTGCAACGGGGTTACTTGGTTACAGTGTACAACACGAACGTTCCCAGTACGTACGACAAGGACAACGCGAGTTAGATACGTACAGGTACAGAGAGACGCGAGATCAATTCCTTCTCATAAATAATTGTGAGTTTCGAAGGGAGAGGCGGTAACGCTTGACGTCACACACATGATTTTTAAACGCGTCGTCGCATTTCACAGCCGGCTCGGATCGTTCGACAGGTCGCACCGGAGAAATCTTCTGTGGTACAGTGTTGCCAACCCAGGGCATTGTTCCTGGCGGCTGTTACAGTCCCTGCTGAACTCGTGAACACTGTTGTCATGGATACTAACGTGGGGCCCCTGATAACACAGCGCGCATAATACTCTCGTGCATGCCAGTAACCAAACTGACATATACACACTGCAAAATGGATGTTGTACCATAAGTAATAATGGAGGCTATCACACATACTATTTCATCGGTAACACACACATACATACAACCTTACTCAGTTCACTTTAGTTTTTCTTGTTCGAGTTCTCGCGCATTTTTATTTATTTCTTCCTAGTCCCCTAGTTTATGAGCCGATATTTTATTCGACATTTTTATACTCTTCTTTATAAACTGGCAAAAGGAACGCCTATCTCTCTGTCATCACATTCTAACTGAACTGAGCTCTCGCACACATGCAAGCATGTATACACACAAATATATCGCGCAGACGCATACCAAAACATAGCAGGACATGTCCAGCAACATCTGGCAACCCCATATTATCATATTATTTGTCTGAGTTGGAAAATATGTCGACAGTTATGTTTCACGTTGGCCGCACGCTATCAGAGTGAACGGGACATTTTTGTAAGCCAACGGAATGTCGTGGGGGGGGGGGGGGGGCAACTCGAATTAGGTAATCTTGATTTATAAGGGGAGCTGAAATGTCGCAATAAATTCCCCTGTCAAATATGCGGCAAAATGAAGTATTAAATCGCGGATTTCGTTTTTTTTTTTAAATATACATTTCACGCTTACTCGTATAATTTAACAATTTTATGGATTAAAACAGTATTTGTAAGAAACACGTATTTTTGAAAATGTTGTGTAATAAATCATCTAGTCTGAATGTTCTGTAAGAAAACTGACAATGGCGAAACAGTACATTTCTTAATTGCAACTGCAACTTGAATGAGTATATGAGTGCTTCGCCTGCGTAGAAGTTAGATTGAAATCTACTCTTTAATTTAAATGCTGGATATCCACGATGATTAATTAGTTTTCTTAATCAGACCCGAAAACTTGGCGATGTTGTTGTTGTTACGAGAAATTCCTACGTATTTCTCGTTTCCGCTGCTGACACGTCGGCCGTGGAGCTTCTCTCGCTGATTGAATAAGTTACAAAGTAACGATAAATCCTCACACCGAAACCGTCTTATTATTTTTCTTCAATTTTATTTAATTCGAGCGAATCTCGACCTGTTTTCGTGTGTCAGCATCGCGCAAGTTAATTTACAATTTTCCAGCCGACTATTTAATTGGAACTCAAAGGAAAATGTGCATATAGATATTGTTATTTTATGATTAATATCAGTTGGATAATTAAATTTCGACTTACTCTATCTCATTCCTTCAATAAACAAAACAATTAATCTTTTTCTGAAGTTATATATTGCGCAGTAATGCAATATTTTACGTTGCGTTCAATTAGACCAAAAAACTGAATCTATTATTAATACTTTTCATGCCTGCTATCTGCGAATACAACAACAGATGTTCTATGAATCGACAACTGTAGTAAATGAGACTATTTTCAATGCAATTATGATTGCTGCAACAGAAATTGAGTCATACTTGTTATAGTATTCCGAAAATCTAATACTTGAACAAATGCTATTATCCCAAACATCAACAGGATTCGTATCTTGAAATCTCAACCAACCATCTGAATAAACAAGCATGAATTTACTTCGCTGCGAATCGAAATTACACCACACACGTCCAAGTAATTCAAATCTCAGAATTTTCAAATTTACACGTTAAGTGCAAAAGTTTTCCCACACAAAACAATTAGTTAGAAAACTGTTCAGAAATTCGTTATCACATGTAATAGCACTTATTTATTTTACTTTCGCGAGCCATCGCACATTTAAAATGCATCCGAAAAGCTCATAGCATTATTCTAAATTAAAAAAATTGCAAATAAATTCGCATTACGCATTATCAGACGTTGCAGCTATTCATTTACTTGTTCCGAATAATTTGCGAAAGCTTTTGAACAATTTGTCTTTGTTTAAATTTTTCATTACTGACAAATAATATCATAATTGCACAAAGGCATTTCAGATCTTTGTGCCGTCTTGGAGGAGAATATTTTCCAACGCAATAGAAGCACACGCAATGTACGAATCTTGGATGCGTATCGAACGGGATTCCAGTTTAAACCAGAGTTAGAATACCGCAGGTGATACTGCTGTTTCAGTTCCAGTTTAGAAAATTCAATTCAGAAACTTTTCCTCCAAATTTCTTTAGTTTCAAAATAATCTTCTTTCTTTTGCCGGGCCATGTACGCAATTTGGTTTGTCATTTAATGAGGAAGTATTTCACAAATGCCTTCAAAAAAGTTCTGTTTCCTGAAGAGTACGATATTGAAGATAGGCTTTGCACTTGTATTCTGGTTTTGCATGTAGTATTTCCGACATGAGCTTGACGCTTACATCAGTAAGCCTGAGATCTTTGATCAGATCTTTGAGCATGTAAATTTTCATGCTACACATGTAGCACACTTGTATTCGAAACTTGTCTTTAAGATAGAGGAGGTGAAATGTGATTTACATAATCACGTGAACCTAGTTCTTCTTGTATTCAAGAACATAGTTCACGTAATCAGAAAATAGTAACTATGGTTACAATAGGTATTCAAAATGAGAAAAGTAACCCTTAAATAGGACGTCAGGTTACTGTGTTACCTCAAATTAGTAACATAATAACATGTTAAAATAATGGCATAGAGAAAAAGATCAATGCCCTGAGCGGACAATGTAATATGTTTAAAAAAAAACATTGTAATTTGAACTATGACATAGAGAGAAAAAAAACTCATTTGCTATCATCGCGAACAAAGGAAACTTAAAACAAAATCTCCAGCAAGAACTATGATGACATTGTGGAAACGGCAGACATAAAGGCGAGTGTATATAATACATATTTGTAAAAGTAAAAGCGCGTGCCGTGTTCTAAAAGGGGCCCCATTGACATGGGGCCATCAGTAAACACGGGATCCATTGGCTCCGGCCTGATTAAAGGTCCGTGGGTCGTGTACCCCCAGTGCTTTCCACCCGCCCGCCGTCACTGTCCCCAAACATACGCACCTCATCCACGCAGCCGACGATCTCTTCTCTTTTCCATCTCTTGATGTTCCTGCAGCACAGTTAGCAGAAAATACCGGGGCTAAGATTGTTTGTCTGGCCGAAGGGCATCCGGTAAAACGACCCGGCACTCACGCTTTGTGTCGTCTTCAAATGGTTTTATGTACATACATATGTACCTAGTGTGTATGTGACTTGTGTATATGAATGTACACAAGTATATACACACATAGCCTGAGATACTCGAGTCAGGAAAGACTGAACACGATGTACGTAGTTTCGCAATCATGAATTATTAACAAACGTTCCATGCAAAGTTACTGTGGCACACTGCACCATACTTTGCAGCAAGAGATACTAAATTGGACAGGTACTATCACAAATTACATCGCATCAAGAAAAATTAATTTCGGAATAATTCCACGAACAAGCGATATGATTGCATGAATAATTAACACCCGCTGCCATTTAGATTATTAATTGGTCTCGTACCTTTCGAATGCGCGAGGTAAATTCTTCATTTTAATGTTACTTTTTAATAAACATCTTCAATCGCAATTAGGGTGTAATGAAAATTTTATAAATTTATGATATTAATTTCTCTTTCTAGTCCTCCGGGCAGTTAATATGTGTTAGGGACTGGAAAGGAAATTCACTTGTAACCCTTGAGCAATGATTAAAATTTTGCACCTACATATCAATCTTAATGCCATTCGAATTTCCAGGCTTTACAGTAACTAAACAAATATTTATTCATTCGAAAACCGGTGTGAAAAACTGCAATATGAATCTGACACGAAACTGGTTTCTGTTCCACGTTTCGTGTCTGGATTTCGGGGTTAATTATTTCAGAATTATTTTGGGTTTCATTAATGTCACCTGGCAACAACTTAATGTGCTATTCGGCGAAGAAAATCAGTTCACAGAGTTATGCATGAGCGTGCGTCGGGTGGCGGCGCGTGCGCGCACGCACACCCTCAAAGTGCTGGCGCTGATTGCGGGGGCGAGACGCCAGACAGGGTGACGCAGGGCAGCTAAGCCCCGGGGGCCCGGTAACCATGGCTACGGTCTCGGCATGCAGCTTCCGAGAGTGTAGCGTGTAGCGACGCCCTGACATAGCTCCACCACCATCACCAAGTCCCCCCCCCCCACCCTCGTCCTACCATCCTGCATGTGTGCACATATACGTATTTATGAACGCACGCACATACACAAATATAACAAACGCATATCCGTCACGCACTCGCATGCGCACGTCATCAGTAGCGTTCGTCACCTACATTCGCGATAAATAGTCCACGACCCCCCCAACAAGACTTATGTATATATATATATATATATATATATATATATATATATATATATATATATATATATATATATTGTCGGTGTTAATTCATAGTTGAATTTCCTATATTTTTAGTGTTGATAAATCGATGACCTAGTTCTAAAGTTTCAACAACACATGAAAACAAATTTCCTTTTAACATTGTATATTTTTTTACATTTGATAAAATATTGTTTATTCATGCATGCATTGCTATTATAATACAAAAAAAATATCATAAATATTGAAAAATTATTTAAATATAATTTCAATAAAAATTACTCGGTACTAGGTATCTTTAGTTTAAGTAAGTTATGCTGTATTTTTAACGAACTATACAAAATATATTAATATGTTAAATAGGAGTAAGTATAAATTATCATACTTCAGCAAATTTTAACGGCGAGAGAACGATATATTGTAAAAAAAAAAGGTTAAATTGAACATATAAATCAACAGATACAAAAAGATGTATTTTGCTAACAATATAAATTGTTTGTAATAAAATGGAAAATATATTTGTAACAATAATATAAATAATGCACACACTAATGCTAAAATATATATCCCAGTTATTTATGCAAGATATCAAAATTATTCTTAAATCAGCAGTACATTTTGGTTAGTTTTGCAATAGGCAAATAATGGTTAAATAATCCTATACATTTTATTAATGATTTTTCAGTAATAATGTATGATATATTGTTCGATGTTAAGCTTATTTTAAGCAGAACACAATGGTGTTATGTACATGCGTCTGTATTATATATACGAGTGTAGGAACTAAACACAAGATGATGGTGTTACCTGGCATTAATTTAACCAGACAATGGCAGTAATTCTGAAACTAATTTCATTGTAGATTTGCGAAAGCAATAAAACACAATTATCTCAAAATCCAAATTCTATGGCCATACGCTCTGCATGTATTGGAGATTAAACATACCTAGAGCATAACAAAAGCGTGAAACTAAATCTGTTTTAAGCGCAACATGATTAGATTTCGCACTACCAGAGGCGCTGCTGTCGAAACAAACAGGCTTTTCGAATAGGAAGTTGGCGTAAATGACATTCACGAATTTCTGAATACATATTTCGTAATTGTTTCAATGCAATTTCGCTCATTACGATATAATGACAATGTATTGTCCACATAGATTAACATTGAACGTACAAATGCATCAGCCAAGCAATGCAGAAATTATATTTATATACATTTTAATTGTGCTTTATTTTATTCTAGACTCAACGTAAACACATGTAACATATAATAAATAAACCTTGTATTTTTCTGTTCGTTAATGATGCTGTTAAATTAGCCATGTGGATTCGTACAACATATCAAACACTGGCAGTGTACATCAATGCATTCTATTTCAACGTTATACTAATTAAAAATCACGTTGGCCACGGCCACGTACAATCAAATAACAGACAAAGGTGCGTCGATTTCGATGAATTAACAAAAAGGTTTTTTTCTGTGTGTGTGTACAAAAAAAATCAGTTGCAAATCAATCGTGCCGCTCAATCAGCACAACAAAAAGATACGCAACACATCCGGATACGTCGCGAGGAGCCTGTAGTTAGTTGAGCTGCTTCCGCCAACGGCTGTTTACTCAACTAGCAGCATTTCCGTTCCGGTCGTAACTGAGTTGACAAAGGCTATGTCGCTTTGGACGTCAATAGTACACCGAATGATTCTCTTGTGTTGGATATACGTATTTATGTACGTGTGTATGTATTCTTCTATACGTACATCTATGTACATAGGCTGTGTAAAAACGATACGCTACATTCTGGTTCAACGTCAACCGGAGCGTAGATGAATATGTGCATATCGCACCTGAACGCAACGGCATACACAACTGGTATCTGCACTGCAAAAATCGTCCAGTTCGAACAAATGCTCAGATCATGTACGCGTTACTGAGTCGCGCGAATGAATATGTTTGCTGCGTGTGATACTGGATTACATTGACAGCGATAATTGCACCGTCAAACCGTACCGGAAGGACTATCCTTTGACGAGTAACATTCAAAGTACGAAACATTAATTACGAGTAACTACTACTGTTTAAAAATAATTACCAATTACTCACTTAATTAAAATAAACTAATTTTACCATGCTCAGTTCAAATATTCATATTTTATAAAAATATCTGATGTTTATCTGACATATTCGTAAGAGATTTAAGACTACGCGTATTGTTAGGTTAGGTTCACAAATCTGACTGTAAGATGTGAAATGCATTAAAACAAAAGATTTTTCATTTCCGGCCCACGTCATGAGCGTATAATACCGCATCCGTATAATGGCTGACGGATCAGCAGTCAGCGAGCGAAGCAATAGTCGACGGGATCTGACGGAGATAAAAATAATTGTTATGTGAACCGATGTCTATGACAGCATGGCAAATCCCCCGCATTCGGGTGTATATGCAACCGGATTACGCGCTCGTCATTCGGGTTGCGGCCAATTCACCGTCGTGCGCCAAGCATGATTCTGTAAATACGCCGCCCATTTCTACACGATTATCTTATGAATTTTTCATTATGCTGTCATTCTCATGTGTGTAAATGTGTGTTTACGATGATATTGTTTGCGTGACATGCTTGTGTACAAGTGTGTACACATATTATATCGTGCAGTCAATCATATAATGTATGTCCATGTGAATTATTGTCCGATTAAATATATCGTTCTAGTATATTAAAATGGAAATTATGGAATAGTTTCGATTCTTTCCCGTTGAAAATATATTATTTATACACGTATAGACCATGAATGTAACACAAAATCATATTTGCTTGCGTAATCATAATGCTTGTATGGTTATGAGGCCATGTATTTATGCATGTAAATAAATTAATTGAACAGTTATTTATAAGCATATGCTCTCTGAACGCCACTAAACAAATATCTCACCATTGGAAATTTTATTTTCATTACATAAAGTATTCTTAATAATCCTAAATGATGATCAAAAGCTGGATGTATTTAAACAAAATTATTTGTTTTATTGAAAATTATTTCAAAAATATTATACTTTGAAGGTAAATATTTGATCAAATAAATTCGAAATTTTTCGAAAAAATTTATTTCCGGACCATACAAATGAATATTTGAAACTTTCTTTAGAAATATCGTTCATGTTCACTGTTGAAAGTTGTAATTCATTACGGCTACGCCTATATGTTTGTATAAATAATATTTCGAATTCCGTTGAAATGTTTTAATTTGATATCTCTTCTGCTGTTTCCGATGTTTTGTTCTTTCCAGAAACAAAAACCAACATTCATATATCATTCTCTGAAGGTACACGTAACCCTAAAAATAATTTTAATTTACGCTGGTTAAATTTACAACAAATTTTGGCTGCTTTCAAGTGGACACACACGCACAAAGGGCGAATTGAACAAAACAAAGAACGATGACAACCGCAGGATATGTGGCTGAATGTATATGTGAAAAAGACCCGGCATGTATGAGTGTGAGAGAGTGCCGGAGTGATGAGGAAAAGAGTAAAGAGCAGGAACGGTGGTATCTCATAAGCATTCTACGATACACTAGTGCTGCACTTAAACATGTTACGTTTGTCACTAACTTGGCATTCCCGTATTCACCACCGCCTTCAGCTTGAGATACAGTGTTTTTATTTTATTTTTGGGGTGCCGGTACTCGGTTTGTTTGTGTGTGTTTGAAAATGGAAGCCGTGGGAACGTGTCATCTGCACGAGTTTTATCACTCGGAACGGATTCGGACATGGATACATTTGTAGATCGCAAGGTGAGTTTCGCAGGTAACGGTGAACTTAACCACAAATACAATCGTCCTGAATTTACAAAGTATTATTTCTCCGTTTGGAAAACGAATAACCATGAGCACCCAACAAGTATTATCACTACGGAATGTGATTATAAATCAATTTATCACAGTCCCATGTACTGGAACAATAAATGTAATCAAATATTAAACATATGACAATAAACTGGAATACATGGCTAATAAAATTGACCATTACAGGCGATGTCTGAACGTTATTACGGTTATGTGAAGGAAGCCAAATATTTGACATTTTCCGTCCGTCGATATTACAAGTTAATATTGCGTGTTTCATATTTTATATAACGAGAAATGTTATTGATTTTAATTATGTGAACTGAAATTATGATATAATTGAATGTCTGCAAAGTTTGTGAATAGTTTTACTCTATAGAGAAATCATTTGACATGTGCAAAGCATATATAACTGTGTTCTTAAATGTAGTCAAACAAATTATTAAATTACTTGACAAGAAAGCCAAATGCTATAGTTAGGTAATATATGCATTTCACAATGATCATTTACATATATAGAATATTATATAGTATATTGAATGGTTAATAAATTATGTATACAGACTTCTAGTAAACGTATGTAACAATTTTTCTATTGATAATGCATTATTGATTTCCTACCTGGCCAAATTATTAATTAACTATGATGAAAATAATTAACAAATTGAAGAAGCCGAGATTGTTTCATTATGAGCTATCTTTGGTGTAATTTTATTTGAGAAAATTATTTCGAATAGTCTGAAGGATCGTTTGTAGTTTAATTTACACGTAACAAATCAGTGACGTTTAATTTATACCTGAAACGTAACACGCAATCATTTACCTACCGAACACAACATAGAACTGTTAGCTTGTTAGTGATCGAATGAATTGTAGCCTGTTAGCAAAGCTCTCACATAAGAACCAAGTGAGCGGTACCGGCCACAACTTCGCAAGTCACAAGAAATATGCAGAAGCAATAGGTACTATAGAGAATGGGTAACAACCAAAGTTAGTAGACAACATAATGAGACCAAGAGTGTATGCATGCATGCTAAGTACACTCATAGCATGATGCAAAACTAAACTGTTGTGATTTGGCAACCTGCATGTTAGTTTGCATTAGTTTGTCATGTAGTGAGTGCATTCTAGTGTGAATAACTTTAATCACACCAGTTGAATAAATAACTACATGGTTGTGTTTCTCCAATATAATCTGCTCTACTATTGTGAACGAGAATTCTAATTAATAATTTCTGCATCAAGTGGTATTTTTACCTATCGGCATATAGGTTGATTCTACATTACACCGTACCGAATAAAATCGTAATGAAAGAATTCGACAAAAATTTAAAAACTGTCGCAACTCCAGAAACTGACAATATGAAATAAAAAGAATATTTTTACTGGGCGAAGCAATCCAATTGAATATCACTAAATATTAATTCGCCGCGGTAAAAATTCTAATCTTCAATTCATGTCTACTCGAACAGGCGCTCCAAACGTGAATTTGCATACTTGAAGCTTAAAAATTCATGCACGGACAACAGCAATTCTTGCATTTCTGTTTACAGAGAAAGCTGCCGGGCATTTGGTCGCATCGCTTCCATCTATTATTGTTTTGGCAAATGAAGCCCATTTTTATGAATATTCAAATATTCTTCATACGCGGAACAGGCCATCTAAATCGTGCGCCATAATCTAAATAATTGTAGAATAATTCATTAAATATATATATATATATATATATATATATATATATATATATATATATATATACAGGACATATCAATCAATTAGTAAATGTATGTGATAATTAACATTAATTCTATTAGTTAGAAATGCTATATAGAATATATTAGTAAGAACAGTAATTGTAAATTAGTATCCTTGTATCGAACACTAATTAGAAATGTTTTCATTAGCACGATATTTACAGGAAACTTTATTGTTTCTAGTTGAATTCGTTTCGTAAAGATTCGTCGCGAAATGAACTACGCCGGGCGTAATTCGTCTTGTCTCCTTTGTTCACAAAGCCAGCACCGACTATGGAAACTTCAATATAGCACCTAACAAGTGTCATCAACTAATATTGCAACACGCTTGCCTGAACGCAAATAATTATCTATTATTTTTATTAGAATCAGTGAGCGAACAAAACGCTCGAAACACGTTCGCGTTACGAGTTGTAATTGCGATATATTTCAAAACAGATACAACGTGATATCTTCTAAACGTACATCGTATTTAATAATACAGTTTGCTTTTTAAATTACCTAGTAGTTATATAAATACAGAGTGTACGATGACAAATATAGCTAGAAACTAGTAAGACGTAAAATTTGATGATAAACCAGGCGAGATGAAATAACCTACCTACGTCACTTGCAGCACAACAATGGACAATGATAAATGTCCGTGCATGTCGACGCTCAAAGCAACATACAGCAGGGACACCATCGCTGTGTCATCGCATACATATAAAAGCACACATACATAGTCGAGGATAGTATAATAGAGAGCAGGAGCTATAGGACAATGAGAGAGAAGTACAGACATATACCGTGGCCGCTCTTCGTAAATAGTCAACAATAATGCCACCAAAACTACAACAATAAGTAACACACAGTGTGTGGAAGATCACCGTTGTCTGTTCACAAGATTCAAGATTCACTCTACAAATGCGTCAAATTCTACAGTTATTTTTTCACCATGCATTCAGTTCAAAATGAACAACGACGTTATGAAGAAACATTCTACCTGGACAAAAGAAATCGATAGAAAATTAAACATTAATTTGCTAATGAATGCTCTAATGTATTTGAGATTTATATATTCTTAATGCAAAGAAAAAAACGAACTTATTCATTACCAACCCGTTATAAATAATAAAATACAGCTGAATATAATCGAAACTGTTCTAATTCAGTGGACAACGCCAGTATCTGAATAATTTAACATCTGTATCTGTAAAGTTCATCAGTGAGGACGATGATAATAACATGGAATCATTGTTCAATCATTGGTATGCTGGTCATTGAGTTATTTAGACAAAAACATGAAACATATAAAGGGTATTTTATGTCAAATTTCCAGTCAAAAGCTTTACAAAATTAAGAGCAGTTATCATTATTTTTATTTCCCTTCAAAGACAATATACAAATAAAACGATACATTATCAATTTAATAAAAATAATACATTATAGTCACGACGATTTAAAACACACTAGTTTAAACTCCATGCTCCATAAAAATCACAGACTGTTAAATGATACTCGAGTTGTTGGGACACGGATCGGTTATTTTATTAGGTTACCGTATCAATTTTTAGAAATTGAATAACCAACCCGGATCAAAGCATGCTGGACCAATTTAACTGGTATAAACTGATCGTATTGACCAGCTTGTTCTAAGAAACATGAATTCTGCCGTAGTAGAATGTACAGTAGAATATTAAATCGTGTCTGATTAAATATTTACTCACAAATTATACACCTGTACATACTTTTTTCTTTTAACAACACCAGCACAAAAATGGAAACTTGGCACTTTTACTAAAAAAAAAAGAGAATCAGAGATAAAACTGGCAATTGTATTCAGTACCGTAATGAGAACAATTAAGCCGGGCTCACGACCATTTCGGCGGTATGCAGAAATTTAATTATAACCCTACTGTCACATGATCTACTTTACAGCCGCTGTTACTCAAAATTAGAGACACTGAAATATGAATTTTTATTTAAAATATATCTAGTTATTTTAATCTATACCACAGCACATTTTCATTTTTTTTTTAGAATTACATTCGTTCTACAATGTCGTGGAATAAAATGTCTTGTGCATTTTCATTTATCCCACATTAGAAAATCAATAGAGATTAGTAATGTTTAATAGAGTGTCGCTTTACAGGAATAATATTCAATCAGTATTCCAGTATGATAATTGAATATTAGTTTTCAATAATAACATCGAGAAGTACTAAACTCTAAATATGTAGGCCGTAGCTTCCGTAGTACCTTCAAGAGTAATTTCAGATTCATACAACTATGAATAATCATCATCTAGTTTTGCATAGTAATTGCAAAAGTTGTCCCGGCGAATCTAATCAATAGGTGTTGATTACAAATATTATACATCAATATTAATTACATAATTCAATGTAAAACAAATAGTTAATTATGTTAATTCATCAATGTAACTCACACTAATTGCGAGTTGTACATAAAACAACACTATTATTGACAAACATCTATCAACAATCGCACCATATGTATTCATTTATTATTATGTATTAACAATTATTAACTATATACAGATAGTTACTAATAATGACCATTCTCATGGCTGATAATGCATCGTTAATTTTTAATGAAGGTGTCATTATTTGAACATTTACATTGTTTATTGATGGATAAGTTTTCATCATTAGGACATCTAATTTTACTTTTATCTGTTCCAGTTCTAAGTGGTATTCCCAACTATAGTTTTATTGAATATATAGTCAAAATATAAGTTGCATTACATACAGATAGAATTCTTCGTAATATGCAGTAATATTCTTTCTGATCGAATGTAATATAAAACATTGATTCTAGAAATACGTATACACAAGTGCGCAGATCTTTTCCATACACAAGTTTTATTTCTATCTATAAATATTCAATACAATCTTTTTTATCAATGATCTGCTTGTGACAGAATGCTATTTCAAAAATATACAACACTGACAATTCAATCGGCAAATTCAAAGTACGAAAATAAATGTACACATTATAAATAAGAATACCGATAAAAATAGCCATCTGTGTGCAATTTTACTGTTTGCAAAATACAAATATATTTTGATCAATTTTCCGACCATTTACAGGTATTCAGTTTCGAAAATCTGCCGACATTCATTGATTACCTATACGAACCTATCGTCCATGTTCTTGCGGCCTGGGTAACCTTTGATTTTAACCACAATATAAATAATTTAGATGGTGATTGCTCGAGTATAAAGCATCATTAACTTCCGACTTAGCTTGGCGCTAAGTGACAAACGGTGTATTGTTCGGTGTACCTGTCTATACTGGGATTATCCTATTATCAATAGGGCCGGGCGGATCCACTCAGAACGGTGCACGATAGCAGGAACAGCAGCAGTAGCAGCAGCAGGAGGGTTAACCAACAGGACTACGTGTCTGAGGGCAGTATATAATAGCGGCGGGTCGGGGTGCAGAAATAGGAGAGGAGCGAGTACTTACCAAAGGACAATATAGTAGAAGTGCGGCTTCGGATCACACCACGCAATTTACACGTCGGACAAGCTTACAGGGAATCGTTGATGAATACCAGAACCATCATCTATACATATATATTCAAGCCTTGAATGCGCATTAATTATAATCGTAATTAAATGAAATATTGCTGTTAATTATATTATATTGATTCGTTAATAAAATGCATGTTGATGCGTAAGAAAAAAGAATTTCCAAATAAATTGTAAATTGTTTGTTAGATTTAACAATTTTAAATCTACATGTAAAACACACAACCCAATGAATATTTTATGTAAACACATCAAGTAATATATTCATCAGGCGGTTATTTTTTTCGGGGATTAATATTCAGAACAAGTAAACACATTATGGTAAAACAACAAGCCTGGATATAGAAGTTTCCGACGCAAACAGAAAAGAACAGAAATTCACAGTCGTGAATGGATGGAAGAGAAAGAGAAAGCGAGAATTATTAAAAACAGACGTTTGCTAAGTCCTGGGTAATCATATTTTCCTTATTGTTCTCAATACGAATTAAAACGACACAAGAAGTCGGAAAAATTGTTTCATTTCAAATTAAAACAAAAGAGCGAATACTGTACACACTTGCGAAGACCCTGTTCGGTATACACGTTCAACCGTCAACGTAAAGAGTATATCGTTAGCGGGACAAGAGTGGAAGAAAAATAATAAAAAACGAATTTAATTTGATTGTGCGGATTTTGTGAGAGGACTGATTCCACCAATTTGCGTTGTCGAAAATACGAATTTACAAAAAATAAATGCTACCACAGAAGCACCAGCTTCTTTATATATATATATATATATATATATATATATATATATATATAATATATATATATATACTGTAATTATTAACACCTGCTGATATTTCATTAACATCGTATAATTATTCTAATTAATATGTATGTAAACTATATATTATGTAACCAAAAACATATTCAAATTGAATTATCCGATGGTGAAATAAATTCAGCATAAATATTGATGGGAAACATGTACTGTTGGTAGCTTTGGAGTTTTGTAGTAAGTGTTTTTGTTGCTTGCCTGCTACAGTACGTATATATTTATCGTAAACAAACTGTTAGTACATGCAGTTGTTATTGTATATAGTGCACAGAGAAAGCAAACGAGGTACATTCCATTCGGTTGCACGGCACGTTCCCTGTAGCCAAATGCATTTGTATTCTAACTCGAACAGCGGAAGTAACTTGTACCAGCAGCTACTTTCTTGCCACTGCATAATCTAGATGTCTCTGTACTTACGGCTGCGCCGTGCCGTTGCAACTTATCCCAAATCCCCGGATTTTCTTTTCCGATGCATTCAGATTTACCAGGCGAATGTACAGTTGTTCCGCTGCTCACACTTTACGTGATAGTCGTCCTCTATGTATGATCCCGACTGCTGTTTTGCGTACAGGTAGCCTCAGGCTATCGCCAAAGGTTTTTGTCAACAATAAACTCCATTTTGACAAAGAAGATAACGGAAACAGACGATGCACCAGCAGTTAGATTGGGCAATAGCGGTTGAATAAATAGATCTGATGGACTGGCCTCCGCTTCAGATGCACTATGCGGGCTGTTTTTAACTTTCTTTCCGTTTTGGAATTGTTCTTTTATCGTGAAGATCGGCAATGAATCGCTTAGTATGCGAGTAACTTTAACTAGTCGAATATAAATTCTCAATTTTTTTCCCTCTTTACACAGATAAAACCCTCATTTTATCATCAGATAAGTGTACAATGCAGAACTTGCTGTATCTCTAACATTTAATGATACAATGCGAACAAACGGAATCATCTATGCGCAATTTATAACAAGCTCATGTCGTACTGAATGTCATTATTATTTGGTTTTAATTTTTAACCGAAACACAATGACCAGAAAATAAAACAATTATTCAGGAAGAAAACAAATGCATTCAAATAAATTAATTATTGTGTACATTCATGGTAAATATAATTGCGTTTATCCACAATACTTCTACTTAGTTGACAATGATTTACATAACCAGGTTAAACGAATTCTTAGTTACTAGATATTTGTTAGTTGCTTACATATATTTCATTCCATTAACGAAGGAATGTGTGAGAAAGAAAAATAATAGCCGATGTATTTCGTACAATCAGCAACAAGCGAAAGAGCAATTAATTTCATTTCCCAAATTAAAATCAATCATCTTAAAACTGGGTGATTAATGGATACTTGAAATTTGAAAAGCACACGAAAATGTTATTGCTGTCAGCAGCGTAGAGTTTGAAGAGGAAATGAGGCGGGGGAGGGAAGGATATTTACGCCTAATCATGCTTCTGGCTCGATGCACACGCCTCTATTGCCGGTCAGTCAAAGCTGAATGTACACTGAGTGAATGATTGCTGGTCTAGACGAGATATACTCAACTAACCTCAATCTCAACATCATATCTAATGTAAATTTTCAACCGAAATTATAAGCAAATGGAAAATTATGTATGTAAAGTAAAACAGAAAATATTAGTATAGATAAGGTTTCATAATTAGGAAAGATATGACAGTGATACTTGAAATACAGCGATCAGTCAAATGCTGGTCGGGCGACGATATACTTCAGGGATGTAATGCAATTGACCCGCACAGCACATTTGTAAGACTGGTCACCGGGCATAAACACAAAGCTAGATAACCGTGGACACAAAGCACCCGGGATAAGTGTAAATACTGGGGACAATTCACAAGATAGTCCTGGCTCAGGAGTACAGACCGTACATACACAGCCAAGAATGGTCAATTTTGTCGTTGTTCTCTTGTTTGGTTTGTGTCTACACCGACCATTGTATCCAGAATTGTATAATGAACGTGTATGAAACAAAAATAAGTATTGCAACAATGTCTTCTTTAAATAACTAAATTGTTACGTCTATTTATATCCGTCACCTTTGTATATACTATTAATAATAATTCACAGTGAAGCAACAGAATCAAAATACGTTCTAATTGATTCGTAACTGTACATGCAAATATGTTATACAAACATCTGAGTATTACAGTAAGACTTACTACACAAAGTAAAAATATCCTTGTACTATAAAATCGTAACCGCTACTGTTGTAACACGCATTTGTTCGACGAACTCCCGAGAAACTCTCGTTTGAAATCTGTGCCGCGTTTCACATTGTATTGAACCGGCGATCTGCTAGTTAGAAAGAGGAATCTAGACATTGAATTCCAGACGACAATTCAGCACACTTCCTGTTTTAAAACTCATGCCGCACACTTTCTGTGCCCGAACGTATATAAGATGCCAAAGCCAGCGTGATACTCATCGGTCTGAGTGCGTCACCGGCAAACAACTTCCTTTCAGCACTGTAGAGGGCAACAGTGTCGTGTGAGAATAGGTGCCACGTTCCATTCGCCGGCCACGTCGCGTCGCTGAGCAGATTTCAAACCACTATAACCTGATTTTATGGTTTCGAGAAACCGGACACGGGCAGATAAAAACCACACGAATATATCATTTGAATTTAACAGGAAATATACGACCAAAGAATATCGCTTGCTTTTTTTTTGCTTTCGCTGACCGGAGAATTTATTTTATTCCTGAAATAAACCTTGTCGTTTCATCTTTGTAATATTGTTTCAATGCAAGTAAAGAAAAAAATGTTTTATTATTCTTGAATGTAGATTATAGAGTAATAAATTTCAATTCAAAAATATTAGGTTATGTTTAGCAACTGATAAAATCGCTTGTAAATAAAATATGTGAAGAGATTATAGAGAAGAGTGTTAGTAGTGAATTGGCTTGTGACGTCTAAATGTATTTCGCATCACATTGTTTCAATATAAACTTGCAAGCTAGTCTGAGAGAGGATCGTATTATATGAATTATGATTCGCCGTTACGGGCGTATTCATATTGCGATAAGCATTGCTGAGCCATTATACAGCCAATAACGTAAACAGTTTTAAACGAACAGAACGTAAATCGCGAGAACTGGCGTAACTTTCAATAAATCTCATCGAGTTATGCGACATATATGGAGCGTGCCCATCGTAACACTCCCGACTTGAAACGCGAAGATAAAAATATGTTGTCGTAATGTTCGCTTGTGCCCGTCTACTTTGCAAGAAGCCAGCAACACAACACTACACAGTACCGTAAATAAATATCCTTAGTTCCCGTGCTTGTCTTCTAATGGTAAACAAGTTTATTGTCGCAATAAATAATATGTTGACGCTATCGCATTCAACGAATACATTCTAACTAAACGATTCGCTGCTGTGTACGCTGAATAATTGTGTATCTTGTCTGTACTCGTTTCTTCCTTGCACTGAAATATACATTTGACGAAATTCCATGTTTTAAATTACATTTTTAACAACCTCCGGCATATTTTGATATACTGGTGGAGTAGATATATACGTATGTATATCTAGAAGTATTTTTATTATTTATTTCATTTTAACTGCATTTTATGTAACGTTTATGTAACTGAAATTATTCGGTATCATTCATTAAAACTGCTATAAACTATAAGTCACAAGCGGATACATAAAAATTGGTACATTCAATTAATTATGAAACATAGTTCAGTTCCAGAAAATATTACATTAATTTTATCAATGGAAAGTTTATATTTAGTAAATCAAATTTAAATGCGTAGAACATTTACCGATTCAGGGTTTTGAAAATATTTAAAATGTTAATCTATGCACGTACAGAATACTAAGAGGTAAACACGAATACATATACGATTATTATACAGCACAGTATTAGGGTAGATTGTTGGTGAAACTAGAAGCTGGATGATAGTACAAGGGTATAAGATATAGGACGGAACAAGAGACGTGTATCAACGCAACCGGAGCCGCTAAACTGGTTAAACGGTTAAGTCCGTTAGGGAAACGGAACTCCATTACGAAAATGGAAACTTTTTCACTGGAGAACACTTGGAACGGTGACGTCATCGTCGAGAAAAAGGGAAAGTCATGAGCGTCTCTCTCTGTCTCGACCAAACTCCAAATGAGCAAACGAACCCTACACTTCCGTCTTCTAACTTTACACCCCCCCCCCCCCCACCCACCCTCTCATCCACACGATGCACTTCGCCATCCAATGACCTACACCCTCAACGGAACGTTCAAATTAAAATAACAGTCGCGAAAAATTCAACCCCAGCGTGAAATATCGCCAGGATCTTTCCTGCTCCCTGACACTTTTATACACGACGGCAAAATACAAAAATTAAATATTTAACAAAAATCTTTTCACGTTACAGGCAACGGACAGTGAGTGCTCTCAATAATAAATTCACCAAGAGACTTTTTCCCTGGAATTATTTACATCAATTCCTCGAAATCTGGTTTCCAATTCCAATTTCAAAACTTTATTTTATATTTCACGAATATTCTAAGCGACAGTGAAACAGATTGAAATAAATGTTATGATTGTGTTCAATTATCCTCACAATTTTTCTGTTCTTGTTTAGTGGCTGTAAATATATGTACAATACTGAAATACGGTGCGTGTATTTCGTAAAAATTTTAAAGCAGTTCTGTGTTAGAAATCTGTTAGTTTATTATTAATGTCTCATGGTTTGTCAGTAGGTATATATGCATGTATGCATGTCTACTTATATCAGCTACAATAATGTTTCATATTTAATAATTTATGCAGCCACGTTGTTTTAAACTGTGTGTGCGGGCCCATACGACTAGTAAATTTGTGATGCAATGTACATTTGTAACGTAGCATTTCCACGTAGGTTTAAAACATTCAGTAATTTCGCTAGCAATTTGTAAAAATTATTCTGTCCACGTACGCCGCGTTTTCATGTAAATGCGCGCGCTTTCCACTTAAAATGTGATTAATTAAAAATGGCGGCAAATGTACGGTAGATCGGCGGTGTCGTGCAGGTCGACGTAACTTCAAGATACGTTTACATTTCTTAATCCGAGAGAATTCGCTATTAGCAACTGATTTACGAGTAAAGTTGAAATGGATTTAAAAGCTGCACTGAAAATTCTTATCCTACGTTATACCTTATATACAGGCTGCGATACTCAACTGTACCTAGGTGCTTTAATAAGCAACAAATTTCGGCACCAACATTAAAATTTGATTCATGGAATGTGCAAATGTAAATTTTGTTGCTTATAATAAAATCTGAACAAAGACTCCAATGTAAATGAATATCTACTTCAGTATTCACAACAAAACTCCGAATTATTACATAAATAGCGAACATTGGTAAATTCTATTTTTATTTATTTTGTACGAATATTAATAAATATTTACGCTTCGATCTATGTATACATATGTTTTATATTTTTTATTCATATAAAATTTTATTCAATACAATTACCATATTTTCAATGTTTATGTTTTGCTATATATGTACAATGTCAATATTATATCATGTATAAATGCAAATTATATTTATTTATTATATATTTGCAACTGAAATATAGCGATTATCTGTTAAAAATAAATAAATATTGATGCATCGCGCATATTTTCTAACTTTTCTCATTTTTGTGCATGAATGTTCAACGTACCATTTACTCTTGTTAAAAACATATTGGGAATATGGCGCATTACATCGTAACATAGAACTTCTTGTTTCCCTTATCAACACCCACTCACCGAAATGAAATTATGTACCTGCAAATTTCGTTCAGCATTCTGTACATAATATTATTATAACTTTCAAATATCATACGCAGCGAAGAAAGTCTCACGTCTTTGTTACACAAAGTTAACTTCTTATCTCCATGGTAACCTGATCATCCCCTAATTTGTGTCTCGTAAGCTAAAGAAATCAGCACGTGTGCTCGTGTTCGGTAAAGTTCAATTGGTATAATTAATATGTTCCGATGATTATTTGCTCCGCGATTTATTGACACAGATATTGCAAGAAATGATCATTTAAAGCAATAATTTCGTATGTAAAATGTATTGCTACGGGGTGAAAATAAATAAAAGTAAATGGATCGATAAGTGTATACTGATGTGTGAGGGTATGTATTTTGAAATTGATACTAGCGATGGTGGTGGTGGTGGTGGTGGTGGTGGTGGTGGTGTTGGTGTTGGTGTATAAGAAGGCGACGATGGCAGACATGAAGCTGTCGCCAGTAACATTTTCATATCCTCTCGCGCTAACATGTTATTTACGGGCACTGTGATTCGGAAGTTACGATGTTATAGTAAACTAATATCATCGCGAGTGCCATATTTTACGATGCACCGGCATCCGGGTATAAAGTGTCTATGGCCAAGCACATGTTTCTTCTTTACGGCACCCGGTCACATTTCTTATATAATCCCTACATCCTCAGCTTGTGCACCACCTAAGACTTGCCGACCCAACCACTGTCAATCAATTCGATATAAACTTGAACTGTTTTATTGTAATATTTTTTATTAATTTATATATATATATATATATATATATATATATATATATATATATAGAATTAAATACAGCATATACACTACATTTAATAAAGATATAACCTTTCAGTTAAATATACGAGTATACACATATAACATAAACTGACGTAAAGGGATATATTTTAAATTTTCTAAACTTTCTATGCATGAGTTTATTTGATGTACGTTGCAGAATAACGTATTAAATTAAGATATGCGTACCAGATACACAGGCAACCAGCTGGAAAATACCGTATACATTCACAAACATAAACATATTTTATTTGGAGAACGAAATAATTCATGTAAGATGCATATTTGCATGTCATTTGCTTTTGGTTTTATTTCATTTTTTTTTTTTTAGAAATATGATGTTTATATAGTGTGTTTTATTGCACAATAAAACGTGAAGATCAATTGATTGCGAGCCAACTAGATGACGGTATACTCTTACGCAAAATATCCTGGAACAAACAGCAAGAGGGGCGAGAATTTACGACAAACTAATCTAGCAAGCCGGTTTATTACGCGCCATTTTCAGATTTTGTGCATCCACTCAGGCAGTTTGCTGTATGAAAACTTAGTTTTATCGTAGCGCAGGGTGCTATTCTGTCGAGCGGCAGTACAAGGGTTCAAAATGAAAAAGTTGGCATAAAATGAGTAGAGGATAATAAGAGCGAAGGGAGAGGTGGAATAAGTCGGGCGATTACACTATCAACAGTGGCCGTACGGCAACCGGGAACAACCCTGATACTATTTATACAAGCAAGTGAAATAAAACACATTACATTAGGTAAAATAGGTCAAACGTACTCATGACCCCAATTTGCTTGTACAAAAATCTACTCAGTCACCAGAGATAGATTAATGTAGAATTGAAGATTGCACATATAACTTTTCTTAATTAAGCCGACGGCGTCTGTTGTATTAAAATGATCGCTGAATCGAGACAAAAACCATGAGCCAACATTGTGCAGAGGATTTGGTGGGGTGTCGTCAAATGGTAATTGGAACCAAAGGCAAATTGTACGCGACAAGGTGACGCGGTACTACAAGACGACGATGGCGTTGGTTGTGAAGAGCAGAAAGATGACGAAAGGGAAGAACATGCGATAGGATCGGTGTGCGTTTCGTAGGTTTCCATCTCCGTCTCTACTATTGTCTGCTCCTGCTCACACCTATTGTCTTCTTAGGGCCGACCTCCGCAAAAATATAATATCCACCATCTCCGTCACTCGCACTTGCTCGCCTGAAGAAATTCGAGAACGATTTTAAAATTAATTACTACATGCGCTTTAGAACAAGCGCCTTTAATTGGTTAATTAATAATTGATCTCTTATAATTTGGGTCGAGGCCGAATATTTTGGGAAGCGCCCGATAACGCACTGCACAGCTCTGGGTGATTAAAATGAGACAGCCGCAGGAAGATTTCGTAATTTCCAATTTAAATATTATCCAAAATTATTACTTCGATTGGTTAATTAGTGTATTTGAAAATTTTAATACGTGCATGAAATCGATATATGAAAAATTGTAATGCAAACTACTTACTAGCTATGCAAACAACGAATTATTTATTCAGATTTAACAAAATATATATATATTATATTCATAGAAATACATTTTACATCTGATTGAAATTGCAAACAGAACCAGCCCGCAATTTGTATAAAAATCATTCAGTCAAAAACATGGTTTCCGTTTTCAATCACTTACTATAATTCCAGGGATAATGCCGGGAAACGGCGAAGCAAATACCATTAGGCGGGCCAAATGTTGCCGAAAACACGATTATGTGCATTAATTCGATCGTGAATCAGAAATAATTTCTATTCGGTTCACTTGTCGACTACCTAGCCGGAAATTCGAACGGAATTCGTACAAGATTGGCTCAGATAAAACCAACGATCTGATATGCAAAGAGAAATATGAAACACAAGTACATGAAACTAGCGGATTCATTAGCTTATTATTTATAGAATTATTATTTTCAGGACAAGATTAGTGAAATCTTGTCAAATTTCTAACTGAGAAATAATCCATGTATAATTATATTTGTTTACGTAGAAATCTTTATGGTACCGTGAACGGAACTGATTACATTCGGCTTAACAGTAGTATTCGCACTTCGGGAAACAGATGGTCCTGAGAAATAATTCAATTCAAATTAAGCGTAAATAAATGTTTGCTTTTAATTATTGTTCCGGTCGGCGCGCTAGAACGGAGACACGTGATTCTTTAATTAACGGGACGAAAAAGCACTAAGAAACCAGGTCAGATACAGAATTAAATTACCGTCTAACCTGACGCTAAAATTGGATTGTGGTATGTCCATACTATATTGCCAAACATCATAATACGTACCTAGAACATAATTTAAATTATAGACGCATCGTACATATTATAGTTCATTTCCCTTAGTGCTTCATGTGTATCAAAATTCATTGTATTATGTAATTTAGTAAATGGTGATATTGTTATTTTCAATAATTTCAAAGGAAAACATCTTTCAATTTTCGTGTATTACATTACGGCATTCTGCAGCGGAAGAAAATTGTTACGGAAAGACATATAGATTAAATTAAATATAATGCAACAAAAACAAGGTGCATGGACGTGCCTAGGGAGGGTAAAAAATATAGGGCAACAGTCCCCATTAACGAGGTAAGCCATAATCGTATAATATACACCGGACGTTGTTCCATTGCCCGACTAGCAAATATCTGCAGGTATGAAACAAGAAATAATAGAAATTAATGGAGAAAATAGAATCAGAAAGTTAGTTCCGAAACAAACAGTTACGAATTTTCGTTGAATTCGTTTCGGTAAACTTGGTCTTTCGGGTCACACGGAAAAGTTCCACTAGCAATTGATGAACTCGACAAGTTCGTGATGGGAATGAAGTATACGGAACATAAAGCGGAAACAATATCACAGGAAGGAATGAACGAGAAAAAAAAAGGGACAATAGAACGGAGTTGTCTCAAGGAGATGGCGAATTTTATTAACCTAACAAGCTAACACGAATATTGTTCACGTCTACTCTCATACCAATGTTATACCGTAACGATACTTTCGTGTATCCATAAAGAAACTAATTGTATTTACGACCAACGCAATCATATTCTATACGTTGGTATCTTACACAAGCTCAAAATAAACTTATCACACATATAACTATGATCTACGCAACGTACACATGTCAATTTCAGTATTTCATAAGCAACATAACTTTGAAAAGTATGGCTTCAAGTATGGATTTTCTCTAGACATTGTTCTTAGAAGAATTAACTTTGCTGGAATATTGTAATATTGCAAGTTTGAGAACAAACTAGAAACATAATTTACTCGTAATTCCTAAAGCTCATACGGTGTAGTAAGGTCCCTTGAGAGACATTTTGTTGACTGGTAAACGATCTAGTACTCCAGCTACAAGACTATAGTTAAACCAGAAGTATGTATACACAATATGTACATAAGTGTATCTTAATTAAAGTGCATTATTAGGAAAGAAAATGAAGAATTACGATCTATTTCGGTACAGATTATTCAACGATACAAATTCATGGAACATACACATGTTCATTTAAATCTCTCTGTACAAAGGAAATAGCAGTCGATGTACAAAGCAATTATAGCCACAAACCGCATATGGTTTGAATGTGTATATGTCTGTAGTAAACAATGATAATAATACATTCAGGATTAAACGTGAAGCTTTACTGAAGGATTACTCAGTGATGTTTGTTCTTTTTACTCAGATTCATAATGAAGCTGATAAGTATCCATTACTAATTTAATATGAACTGTTTACTAATATAAATACTTTAATGTTTGTTTCAATAATATTAATAGAATTATAAAGGAATGAACGTTTTAAATTAAAATTATTTATTTATAATATTTACTTTTCAATATTCTGGAATAGTATGCAGGGATAGTTTTGTTCCAATTTTCTTTCAATTAAATGGAAAAACGTGCTGGTTATGTAATAATTCGATTTCATGTTTCGTCTATCCAAAACGTGAACTTTAATGGAGCTTTTAAATTTATATTTTCATCGACGATATCACAATATGGAAGATCAAAGCTTTCAGATAATAAATGAATTACGAATAGATCTTTTAGAATGTAACTATATACTGCGTGGTATTTTACAAAAACAAATTGCTAGTACATTCAGTAACAGTATCTAACATTTTAGTTACAGCAAATGACAAATGAAAATACTGTTTTCTAGTAATAAAACTACCATCAATATAGCACACAAATATAAACTTCTATTTTAAATACCATTAGTTACTAATGATTTGAGCAGTTAGAAGATTAGCATTGTGAAAGAATATAAATTATGAAATTAGAAATTTTACATCTCACAGCATATGAAAGCTGTAATAAAACTTAAGAAAATAATTATTCATCAGGATAATTTTAATACTTCCTATTCATTAGAAAATTGCTTTCAATAATTATTTTTTAAAAAAATCAGACGTCGCGATCCATTAAAACTTTGAAAGCATCGTAAAATCTTGAAGGAATTTTTTATTCCGGAAATAATAAAATTACTAGGTATTATTTAAAAGTCGAATGAATAACTTATTAAAAGTATGCTAGACTTTACGGTTTCATTTGACGTGAGAATACTCATCACTGTGCAATGATAGTGGTTATAAAATAACAGTTAATATTTATACATTGAAGGATTGTAATGCAGGTACAATATTCAATTAACTTCTCGCTTCGTAAAATAATAATTGAAATCAAACAATTTACTATGAAAACAACGCAACGAATGAAACACAATATGTAAATATTATTTTACAACATCATCATCAGCGAAGTATACAAACCGTATTGAACTATATAACTGTAGAGAAATTGTTGAGTTTTCAACTGTAAGTTCTACAACGACTACATTCATTGGACGAATGAATATCAATTCGTATCAAATATGATCAGAAACCGTAAAGGAAAATCCGAGATTTAATAATTTTATCCGGTCGAGCTTGCGAGAGTCATGCCTATTCCTCATCGCTTCCTGCAGTGTATTTGTGCTGCATTCAGATTTAAGACAACGTATTTTATGAGCATTGTCCGGCTAGTCGTAAATAGAAGAATGGCCAGCAGTAGTAGTACATAGTTCTAGTACAACTTATATAAATGAACCGCTATCACGTATCTCCAAGTAAGATTACCAATATAAAACAATCAGTGACCGCGGTCATAAGTCACGGCAGAATAAATACACGAAAAGAAATAAAACAACATTAGCACTGGTTGCATTTTACGAGGCGACACGGTCACACCGTGTGCGAATCCATCGCCGTGAAATAAAACGCACACGACATTGTTTTAGTATTTGGCCGCTGCAACGACGCTGGCGCCATAAACACGCTCAAATCAGTTATGTAAGCTCTCATTGGGCACATAAAGCACATTGTAAAGCAAAGGAAACACATAAAATGCAACGGTTAAAGGAACAAGGCGAAAAAATGGCCGTACCCGTTAGCACATGAAAATAGAAACATCATTCCAGTGCACTGGATACAGTCTTATCGCTTGCAAATGTATACAAGAGTTTGCTTTAGTTTACGGTATACTAACCGGTTTATAAACATTACCTTGTATGCACGAATACGCAAACATTTCTTACATGTGTCAGTGTGAACTTTACATTTTGTATGATATGATACTCATAGTAAATACTTGAGTAAATAGAGCAAGCAGTATTAAAACATAATTGCATGAATCCTATAAAATAAACACGGGTGTTTATACATTTAATATTATAAGATATTCCGGCTTTGTAAATATCTAAAGTAAGCACTTAACAAACCTCACTTATCATTGTTTTAGATGGTAAAACAAACCAGAATACGTTTGCGGTTCTTATTAAGAAATTCGACATACTAAATTATGAACACTCCACTATCACAAAAGGAATTGTGAGTAGCAAATTGGAGGTCATGTGAATATAATTTTACCATTCGTAAACTACAACATTCCAGCACATATGACGTAATTATTGTAGTAATCTATTAGTAGATGTAGATAAAAGATTGACGCGTAATTTTTAATCATATCGATAGAAATACACGTTACTAAATCTTGTGAAATAAATGTTATAGACTCTGTCGTAAAACACATTTAGTTTGAATGTTGATAATAAATGTCATCCAAATACAGGAACAGACAGACAGACATTAGAATTTATTAGCAAAACAAGCGTTTTTACGATTAATCGGTCATCACAAAAATCCGGCATGAATTAATGTGGACCGTTACGTTTCAGTTGTGTGACGGACGGCACTGGAAATTCGGAGTTTTTTTTTTATTTATTACTTTTTCGATCACTCGCCAATATTAATATAGACAAAAACGTTTCCAGGATAATTTTATATTGCAGAACGCTTTTCAATTATACGTTGCAAATATTGACGGTTACCCGCTAGTTTTCAATCAGTATAGCCTTCGGGGGACTGACACTCACTGCCAAATACCATCATGCATCGTTCATTTATTTGTATATAAATTAAATGATTTTAATAGATCGACATTTTTACGACACGTCAAATGGACGTTTTAAATATTTTTTATGAATTACTTTCGACGCGTAAAATGTTTTTTCATAATAAATATGTGCAATAAATATATACATATATATATATATATATATATATATATATATATATGTGCAATATATATATATATATATATATATATATATATATATATATATATATATATATATATATATATATATACAGTGCATGGATACAAATTTTCACAGTAACAATAAAATTATTTAAAACTTTATCTAAAACTAACATGACGTAATGCAAATCTAAACCACACGACCTTTTCATCGGTGGTTCTAAAACTCATCAGCACCGGTCGCCTGATGTGGCACCGTCACACACCCTTTTGAAAAGCGTAACAACAAGCGTCGTACTTTGCGAGTAAAACTCCTGGCCCGTTGCCGCAATGGCCGCTCACCGTTGCCCAGCAGGAAAACTCAACGAGCGATGAATTACAAAGGTTCAATTAAAATTCTCGTCAGCGCAAAACTTTGACTGTCAGACGCAATCGCCACAAGTAATCTCAGTGTGCGAACTCGGTCGCATGAACTCACGCTGTTGGCTGTTCGTCAAATAAAAGGACGCGTAATATGCAAAAATAAAACACCGTGTGTGTACTTTTGGTTGGAATTAAACGGGAATAACTACACACAGCACCGTACCGTATCGTAATCTGTTATCTGTCTTTCAGTAAGTGTATTTGTAATATTCATGAATGTAAACGCGTATATTGTTATCCAAAATAAAACATATTCGATTGTTCTAGGTTACAACAAAACATGCGATTTTTCAAAGCTTACATACAAATAATCACGTTATTTTAACCGTAAAGTGCATCCTCTTATTAAGCAAAGTGAATTTTCATTTTACTCTGTCTATTTATAAAGTAACAAACTACTTAAAAGGTTTTAAGTTCTTCCGATGTTTTATGAAAACAATTAATAACAGACTTGCGCTTATGATGTAGTGTACATTAAATACATAATTATGAAAAACGTTTAACGGAAATATTTTTTAATGGTTCCGACGGAAACCGCAGACTGGAACAGGATATTTTATCTAGTTTCTTAGCAATATGAATAACCATGTCTAATGTAACCGTTCAAAATAGCCTGATGCAAATATTTATAAGAACATTTAAACTATTATTAGTACATTCATGAATTCATACATTTCTTTCATTGTGATACATCATTGTATTGTTGTTTTGTTTGAATTAAACAAACTAATATATTATCAGATGAATGCTGGGCTTGTCATTGTCAATTGTCTGTACATAAACCATGTAAAATGCACCGGGGGTTGTGGCAGTGGCGGGATGTGGTTGGCACGTGCTGCTCTGGTTTTTGGAGACATCCCCTGGAGAGTTATTAGTATTAGCGTTTCCCAGGTACCCACCCCTGGGACTCATGAAAGTTTTAACTGCATGTTCAGAGGAGGTGGCCCACGTGTAAAGCGAAAGAGCTAAACTAAAGCTGGATAAACAATACAATCAGTTTGTTGTACATCAGAGAGCTTCGTTCCCCATTCTCCAGGTACATCTTCCATCGCTAACAACACTTTCCTACCTACTGCACCCCAAACCCCCTAACACTACCACCATCACCACCCACCTCTATACCGGATTTTCCTTCTATTAATCTTCAGTTACAAATGGTCCGGCCGCTGCGGTAAATGCTTCCCGCTCCGTTATCTTGATAAATTGAACTCTGCTACCGATTGCGGTTGTTTCTTCGTTTCGTTTCGACCGCGATAGCCACCGTTCACCACTTGCTCTAACGATCCTTGTGAGGCCGACAAAACTTTATCAAACAACGCGCAGAATAAACTCGTAAAGTGATTGAACAATAATTGCTCGAGCTGCGTCACTTTCAACTGAGATATAAGTCAATGAAAAATCGTCCAGATAAATTAACATGAATCCCTATGTTCAATAATCATACAGTTTTAGGTTACTGACATTCAATGCTGTTATGAAAACATAAGTAAGAAATTTTCGAACCCTACTAGTTTTTCCTCTCTGCTTTATCGACACAGTTTTTCGGCTACAGATATTTGTGGCATTATATGATTTACTGCACTGTATTGGATCGCATTTATATACCTCTTTTGATACAAAGAATGGGTCACATTTAAATCACAAATAACAACTGATACATGAGATTCTTGTTTGTCAGAGAATCTATACGAAATTTATTGTATAGCAACAACAAAATCGAAGAATTTGGAAAAAGTCACTGGATTTGTCGTTTTTTATATGAAAGGAAAGTTGGACAAGTTTCGGAAACTTGTATTTTTTTAACTGGGAATTTATATGCATAGATTTAAGCAATTTTTTTGTGAATAGCTATAATAACTTGTGCTTTTTAGCTCATCGACCTCCTGTCGAAGAGCTATAGTGTTTGGTACGATGTCTGTAGCATCTTCCGATTTCAAAAATTTTTGCACAGAAATCCCGGACAGACCCCCTGGACCACGAAATGACTATTACAACATATGTCCGTATGTATGTCGCTCGTCCGCTCGCTCGCTCGCTCGTACGAGATTTTTTGTTCCACTCAGATCTCCTAAACTACCCAACGGATTTTTATGAAATTTTTTCTGCAGATACTTGTTATGGTCTAGTTGTGCAAGGTACATTTTATTTTTCAAAATTTTCCTTCGCACTTGAGAAAAAAAATATTTTGCAACTTTTTTTCAGTTTTTATTTTTTTTCTCCTTTATTTTTCACTCAATTGTATTCAAAATTTTCTTGCATATGCAGGAAATGGAACAATATTTTTCCATATTTTTTATTTTGAAAAATTATGTAAGACCATTGGAGAAAAAAATATTTTTTAATTAAAAATTGAACAAAAGAAGATCAATGCATTTATAGTCGGCTTAGTTTGCTTTGCTTTTGTCAAGAGAAGAAAATGTATTCACACTTGTTTTAAATTTGTTGTTTTATTTGCGACCTAGGCACCTACGATTTTAAAAGTGAATTTAGATAAATAATAATTTGTGATATATTCAGACTTGCACATACGTCGATGAGCTGCAGGCATGGGTGACTAACCCATTCTTTGAATACTAGTTTTAGTTAAATTGGGAAATTTCATTTTCCCCAAATTGACAGTGGGAACTTCTGTGAATATAGCTTTAACAAAGCGAGAGATAAAACCAACAATGAAGTGTTATTATCGATGCTTGTGGTCTTGTGAAACATCTTGCGATAAAACTAAACCAAACAGTTCTTCACAGTCGGCCGAGAAGATTTAGGTTAGAACAGTGTAGGAACCACCGAAGAAGCAATAGCAGGGAGATACATCGGCACATATCGTCCGTGAGACAAGCGCTAGCACGGACCACAAGTATGAGATGGGCCACGTCGATGGGAATACTCAAGGGCACGACGGCACAGACGTAAGAGGTTTGGAAGGGTCGAAGCATATCCCTCTGATAAAGAGGTTCAGGGTTGATGGAGGACCGATACTTGAAGCTGCTAGCGATTCGCAACACGGCAATTCCCTCGCGCCTCTCCATACTGTGTAGGATGCACACTGTCAAGCACCCGTACCGGGACACCCTTAACCAAGGTGATGTTAGCAAGTACACAATAAGAATAAAGTTTCGACGCCAGCAATAGAAGCTGCCATGACGCCACAAAGCAACGGCGTGCTCTTGTTTGCGAAGAATTTTTATTCGACCCAGAGATTCAATAACAAGCGCAAGCATCGAATACAAAAACTATGTTGCTCTAGTTAAAAATAATTAGAAGATCACGAACAACAGAGGTGAAGAACATGATATGAAGCAAAACAAAAATGTGGTACACTATTCATGTTAGTTTTCGGTATAACTTTGACCATGTCGATAGTTTTCGTGCATCTGTTGTGATAGCCGGGTACGTGTTAAGATGTCGCGTGCATCGCTTAGAATCTGTTGACAATCTTTTATATTTGATTAAGCGGAGCGTCGGTTTTACGACAATATAACCGACACATAATATATACTCCCCATAAAACTCTGTTCATTCGACACTTTATACCAAACGTGCAATCACATGTCGATGAAAACTCACCCATGCAAACCTGTAGGGCCGCCAACTATTTCGATAATTCCCAGAATCTTCTAAATTATTACCTGTTCAACAAAGTTCGTATGATTATTTTGTTTTTCAGGTAGAAAGATAACAAATATTACGCTTTTTGATAAATATATTACGAAATGTTTGTCTCCTGAGTCACTGTTATAAATTATGGTACTTGTGCTCATACATCATCCTTGCGTTTGCCAGTATTTTATTGGGAATTATAAAGAATTTATCCACCAGAAACAAAACAAAAAAGTTAACAAGAGATACGAACGTAAAATCCCAGAAAATGTCACATTAATATTGAAAGATTGGATTCTATCCAAAGTTTGAACAACTTTCTGTTCCAAATTATTAATTACACGTTCAGTGATTAATTAAATAGCAATTACACATATCCAGGAATAACTACCATGTGTAAAAACATGATTAGTGTATGCGTAAGAGAAGCTTTACTGATATCTGGATAGATAATTATATGGAGAAGTAAAAAAAAGAACAAAGAAAGTTAGAAAAGTTTTCAACAGGCAATTTGTACATCGATTTTGTGTCTGGTAGATGGGCGACTGTGCATTTCCGTACCATATATACTGGTATCATCCTTTCTGATCCGTGACAGGACGTTGCGATGGCCCGACTTTATACCGAGCGCCTCGGACATGTTAAAGAGGAGATAAGTGGTCCGATAGTACAACAGGCAGCAGCATCTGATCGACATGGCTGCTGGGGATCTGACGATATACCAGAGGAGGAGGCCACCCAGGGAGATATTTACCGATTCGTATCGATGCAGATAATATTTCCCAAAGGTTTTTCATACACCTCGAACACCCGCCCTTAAATATGTATGTTTTATTCAGAACACAACACACATTCAATTGGATTATAACATTTCATCTCGCAGACTGAAATGCTTCAGGTGAATGTATTATTACGTCATAAATTTTACCTACTGTCGATATAAATATCAGTCTTAGCAGCAGACTGAACCCCAAGAATTGGTGTTACTGGAAAGTTTGGGGTACACTGGCAAATGGTCCTTTTATGTGGAAGCACTCGAATATTTCTTTTATAAGCATTTTTCTTTACCTTCACCACCTCTTCATACCCATTTTTCTCGTCTATTTAAGCACCTACTCATTCAGCTCACTGTCCTTCACATGTACAAGTTAACAACTGAAGTGGATTGCTACAGTTCCATGTCTTCAGTCAATGTTTCAGAATAAACTAGGTCATATTCTTCTGTATTGCATTATTCTGTCGAAGAATACATTTATAAATATGCTGTTGTCGCTTAGGGAATGTATAGGAAATTTGTTAGAGAATACGTAATTCTCCTTGAATGGCTCGCAAGACAGACATAGAAAACATGCACATTCGCTGCGTTATACGTATATATATTATTTATCATCTGTCGTACGTGCAGAAGCAACAGTATTGGATACTGCAGACTCCGTATTGTACTGAGTACTCTACCTATATATGTGTATGTAGGTAATACAATTTATTACCGGAGATACGGAGCCGCCTCGTGTTATATAAGGAAATAACATTATAGGTACGTCCTTTGACAGTACCACAACACAACATACTCGTATAATGTACACAGCGAATATAACGTACTTGTAGTTGTTTCAAAGACAGACATTCAAAGAAATACTGTTACACATTTGCTTTTAATTAAGTAAATTGTTTACTTTATTAATACGAGTACATTTTCTACATGAAATTGCTTTCGAAAACATTACGCCATCAACTGGTAAACATCAATTCATAACAAAAAAATACATGTTACTCCTGGTGATGGTATAAAATGTATCGAATTCAGTTTTAGAATTTTTATTCATATTTAAATAATTTGATTTTTTGAACTGTACCTAATCCAACACAAAACGGGCGGAAAACAAAATCGTGTTCAAGTCAATATCGGATTTTCGCGTTGAAAAAATATATATTTTTTATTTCGAGCATCACCTGTTCGTTTCGGGAAGTGACGCGTCAAATACAACATCAAGAATCAATTCGACATGCTAATGGAACGTACATGATTTATATATGTGCGAGGGAGAAAACAATATTCTCTGGGGCCGGCTGTATTCCTCGGAGGAACTTCAGAAAATGGTATAAGTGCAACAAAGAACACATACATGTTCTTGTACATTTTCCCGGAGTTTTTATACATGTGTGTGATGGAATAAGTGCTCTTGTGCAGAAGACAGTATAACATTGTATTTCAGAACAATTTCACTCCGTATATATATATGCCTATGTGTCGTTTTTCAAACGGAATAGCAGCAAATGTAATACCTTTCAGTCAAATAGAAAATTTTAATATCCAATTCTAATTTTGAATAGAATTACACTATGGTGGACTTTAATCTAAGTTAAGATGTAATATGTTTATTAATTCTGTACTTTCTCGATCGTATCTCGCTGCATAGAATATTTAAAACTCTTCCGTCTTCATTTTATATTTAAGATTAATGGCTTTAAAGATAGTAAGATTTACTGGTAATAGAAATTTCATTTTGAATTTTACAGATTTCGTAATCTACAATGGAAACACGTGAAATGAAAAATGAGCATAAAATAGAACAAGAAAAGCAGAAACGTGTTCTTTGCCTTATCAGAGCAAAGCAAATTCTTTTCTTTAATAATTTTATGCTACCGCAATAACGTACCTAGAAATATAGAAGAAATGCCTATGTGAATGGTTGAGTTTGGATATAACAACACAGTACTACAAAGCATCATTTTACGATCGATTTTCAACGCTGAATTCAAAGTTCAAGATGTAGGAATTATGCTGCGGGTAGTTAGTGGTTGATGTCGTCAGTTTTCAAATTCCCAGTGGGAGCAGAAAACTGTCGTTACAGGCTATCGCTCGTTTGACATTCCGCCACGAACATAAACGATGTGCGAAGAGTTGACAATGATATCCGAAAACAATTTCCCGCTTGAAGCAGTAAAGATATCATCAACAACCGAACCATACGTTTTTGCAAATGAAATGCACCCACTCGGTAGTACGGTACGCCACCCCTCACACGATGCGGACAAACGGAAAAATCAGTGAAAATTACTTTTCACATCCGACACTTGCAAAACGGCGAGCTTATCAAGATGTAATCACAACGTGTACATCGTGATCGTCACGTTTGATTGACATAGCAATAGAGTGCGCGCGCATGTCGTGATTTGAACGACAACGTACCTATGTTTGGCTGTTACTGAATGCATGATGCACGGGGCTGCTGGATGATGGCTTTAACTTTTATTTCCCAGCACCGTTGACAGCGTTTATGATGGCCCGACGACTGGAGTAATTGGCTTCACAAGCACGTACTTGTTCCCGTAAAGTATGGTGCCACCAGGTGCTACTGAAACTGCACCCGGTATCAAGACCTTACTATTCGACAACGAATTTCTGATTTTACTTCCGACATGCACGGATTATAACATTACATATTTTACCCTCAATTCTAAATGAAATTAAAAAGAATCTCTGCATATTTGTTACGGTTATTGGAAATACTAATTCAGACATGTATCAACATACTAAGCAAGGAAGCAATTTCCAGTTACTATTCCAAGTAATAGTTACATTTTATTGAACATGCAAATCTAAGATATACTAAACCAATGTATACAAAAAATATTTGTCGTGTGCCAAACGAAAACACAACCAATGCAAGTGCAAGGTAAACTCTTTGGAAAGGTCTTTGCGCATGATGAAGAAGAAGAAGAAATAGAAATTGTCAAAGGTTAGGTTAGGAGTACACAGTCTTCAACTATTGGTTGGAACGTTGCTTAATTCGAATTAATGCAGTCCTCTTAATCTTTGCGGAATTAACGTCGGAAGTATTTGCTGCGTTCAACATAGTTTAATTAATAAATAACTGCTCACCTAGATTAGCATGTACATATTACATATTCATGGCCCTATTGCCAATCAGAATCACAGTTTTTCACTTTCGTGTTCTTCGAACTTCAGGTCGTTGCGGAATGATTGCTGTTAAAATGTCTCAGTTGTCCGCAAAAATCGTGTAATTTTTAACTTTACGGTCTCGCGAAATTAATTAAAACTTTTATTAGACTCTTTATAACTTTGACACTCGCAATGAAAAGTACTTACGGGATAAAAAGAAATTGTGTAATTGAAAGGTTCTTTTCAATTATTTTCGGATAGTCACCGTACTTTCCGTACGTTCCAACTGTTCGTACTGGAACTCTAAACATTTAACGTGCGAAATAGTTTACTGTGTGTTTCGTATTTCGTTTCAATTTGCATAACATTCATTCTGTCCAGGTGTTTGTACATATGTAGGTGTAAATATATCACGAGCACGAGGAGAGGGTGTGCATCGGTACGGTTTAGTCTGAACCATTAATGCCGACGAATCAATAAACAGAACCACTGTATCGTTAAATCTGTTAAATTGCGCTACCATTATCTCCTCGATTGCTACCCTCTCTCCTCTCCCGTTTGTTGTTGCTCCCTCTGTGCTTCTTTTTCGTTCTCTCTCTCCTGTTCCCTTGGCCACTCTGGGTATCTCACTCACACATTCACGCGCCTGAGATCGGCCATGTTCTCAACTAGAGAAGACAAGACTGCAGCAGCATATGCCCGTGTAGCAATATTACCTTTGTACAACAGCCTGAGGCACTGACAGTTTTTATTAAATTCAAAGTAGACTGTTTATTATTATAACGTAATTAAGCATACACCCGAAGCAATTTGTGATACATACAATCGCGTCGTCGGGGCACTCTCGTACAATGCTCAGCATATTAATGCCAAAACATATACACGAACATGTAAGCACATACATGTATAGAACTGAAGCCACTTTATTACAAGGCTTGGTGAATATTAGTAACCGATGTAGTCACGTAAGGACTTTACACATAACGACGAAGGACGGTAGAAGTTTCGCTGCTGCTAAATCTCATCCTAATAAACACACTGAACGGTTTCATGAACTGGTTCGACCAAACTTTGCCGGATTCTGGAATGTAAACTATGTGACACAGGGTACCGTCGTCGGCGCATTTACTTACCAACGGAGAGTTCCTAAAGTAACTACATATTTCCTCAGGTATAAACAACAATTAATAAATATTACTCATCGGTCATCATTCATCATGTTTTACAATGTGCCAATTTTCTTCATTTAAAATAAATACCAAAAAGTATGTTTATTGCAATTTCTAATACGTACGCGCAGTATGCCAAAATCGATGATTTACTGAAATCTTCATGAACCATCATCGAATTGCGCCATAAAATCGAACTTTATTTTTGGGCCATTTTTAATAAATAAAACTATAAAATACACGAAGCGTACGACGGTCGTTTCGATGGAAATAAAATATTTATATACTAACCGTTTTATTAAGAATTGATTTCGTATCTAGACGGATTAGCATCATTTGAAAAGTTTCCTCGGTCGTGTCTGCCCCGTTGTGTATCTGCCGTTGAAATGTTCCCTAAATCCAATTTAAAATTACGTTAACCGCCTTTACCCGTCCCATCCACTAACCCTGCATATATCCTGGCCGCTACCCGCGTCCCCATGCACCCCCTCGGCCAAGTCTACACTCAGTTCATTAGTTGTCAAACATTTTTAAAAGCTTTTTAATGTCTACCTTCAACATTTGCCGTAGCTCGAATATCCTTTCCGGTAAATTTAATCAGACATGTCAACCGGATGTTACCAAATGAAAGAAGTAGGATTACCCTACTGGGTCGACGTAGCAATTACCCGTAGTATTATTAAGGTTTCTGTTTGAAATACGCCGCGTAACATGATATATCCAATCAAGCTTGTAATAGACGTAGGATAATATTTCAGCATGAAATGTTCAAAGTCACATATTAATTTTAATACTAATTTAAAGTAAAAATCCTTCTACATGTGATAACTAAGTGAAAACATGTTTAGAAAATATTTCTTTTTTTAATATCACCTAAGAGAAATATAAAGTAAACAAAAGAAAATTAGAGACATTTTGAGCTCGGTCGAGTCCGCTAAGTTTGCAATCTCTCGGGGACAATTTTACAAATTAAACATTACACATTCTATATTTTTATGGCACCACGGAACGAGGAAACTTTACGTACGGCCTTATTATCTTTTTACAAACAAGATACAAGGAAAAAACAGTAATTAGCAGATATATATGTCTTGGTATTCCTTTACACAAACCATAGCGCATTGGATATAATATACACGGATATACCTGAGGCAGGATGCGTGTTTCGAAATTCCATATCAGCAGAACACACGTGCCGGGATGTGCCATCACAAATGGCATATTCTCAGACGCACACATAAATCAAATACGTAACACAATTTGTTTGAAACTCTGCGACGTGTGAAAACATTCCATTTTTTATCACTCGTCATTTGTTACCTGGCTGATGCGAACAATTTTTCTATATTTACATAAAATGATTTGAGTAACGGTGACTTTTATATGAAAATACGATGCGAGGAAAAAAAAAGATAGTCGAATGTTCTCTTATCTCACGCATTGGAGTGTTTATTTGCAAATAAATAATACCATGCACAAAGAGTGTGCTTGTATCTAATAAAAATATTTTTCTTTTTCGTGTACAGCACAGAAGTACATCGACATGAACCTTGTGTGCAATAGTCTGTTATGAAATATAGATTTGGTTGTCGGCTAACCATATAATCCTTGTTCTGTTCTTATGCCGGTTAGCCTTGAGGTCCTTATAGAAGTGGTTAGTACGTTTAGCTCGTTTAATCCGTAGAACGACTGTTTCGTAGAGCCGTGACAATTTCTCCAAAGCAAAATAAAAAAAGGCGTCAAGAAGCCAACAGATTTATGGCATGCGATTAATCAAAATGGCGGACCCTCGACATCGTACAACGTCACAAACACGTACACACATGTATATATGTATACACAATACATATATACGCACACATTTACACCTTACCACAATACACACACACACATACATATAGGCGACACGTGCTATCATACCAGCATCATACAAATACACAGACCAGTGCGAAAACAACAGCAAATTAAAAAAAAATATGCCGCTGTTGACCCTATTGCCGTAAATTAATAGCCCCGTTAACGAGGAATTTTTATATGACAGAGCAAAAAAAAAAAATGGATGGTGACCATTTACGAGTCTTTCAAAATAATTTGTAATTAATTTTTTATTAGAACAATGACTTGGAGGCTTGAACACAACAGTTCTTTTTTCATGAATTTTGCGGCGAGTAAAAAATGTGCACGTACTCATAAAAAGAAATAGTATCTGACCGCATATATGTAATGTTATTGTGCTGCCATTTCTTTCATTACGATTAGCGAATTATTACGGTTTTAATTTTATACATATTGTGGGCGTTGTAATATTCAACTAATTCATTCATTATCTCCGTGGTTAATAAACAAAAGAACTGTCATAAAGCAATATAGATTTCTTGTTGCCGGCTTCCAATTGGAATTAATTTCCCGTCATTAATCTATCTGTCAGGTAAATAATGGTAGCAAACTTTGGCAACAAGTCATTGTATTCTTTCAATGGAATTATAAAACGAAAATCAAACAAGATTTCAATATTATTTCAAAATCAAGCAAAGGTAATTATTCATGGATTGAAGGCAAAGACAGTTAAAAATTTACAATGATTAACTAATTTGCCAGTTAATGTGTAAATTAGATCAATTAATTTCTTTGATCCGCATAACAAATAATATTATTAAACCACCATCTTGTACAGACCAGCTTTCTTCCTATGAAAGAGAACAATATTAATTGAATAAAATAACCCGAATTGTGGTATGTTCTGCTAAACAGTAGCATGGTAAAATATACACGTTAGACATTAGCACTAGAAGAAACTTAAAGCTCGTATCTATTCAGAACAGGCGACAAGCTACAACTTTGCAAATATCTGATATGGTGGTGTCTGGCAAAACTGTGAACTGTAGCAGTTTCTCACTTAACAGTTAGCAGTTTATTTAAAACGTTACTGTCAACGTTTTCATTTTATTAAGAACTTGTTCGTCTGCACACCTAATGTACGGAGCTTATCAACTTCACGCCTGGCCTGATACGCGTCCACAACCCGCAACGCATCACTGATGATTCGCCTGCCTGCATATTCACATACACACTCACACAAGATGCGGACGAAAACACACGAAAAGTGTATCTAAGTACGTGAATATTTGCTTACTTGTTCACTCATTCACACGTTCGACACGTCAGCAAATTTAATTCAAACGGGACACCAAACCAAATGATTAAAGTATATAATTTGTATTTTGTATCAGTAGACAAATAGTAAAAAAAAAAAATTTAGTCCAAATTAATTAAAAACTAATTAAACTTTGTACAAATTCTTTACGCATTCATTGAAACGTCATCAATGTTCAGTCACATCGTCAACTTTTATTCGCGTTTCAGAAATTAAATGTTACGATTTCTAAAATTCACTCAGTTTTTCGATCAAAATTTGTCCGTTACATACGATACCGAATAACGCCCGTCGTATTTGTGCGATTTCTCGTGCAAAACACATTTTCGTTGTTGAAATTCGAAATTTGACATTCGCGTATCGATGTTTGAATATTGATTGATGAGCGGGCTGACAAGTCGCGCCGAGGAAAACGAGGCGGGTGATAATAGCATCGGCGGGGATGATAGTGAAGTAGTGAGACGACGGGATGGACGAAACCATTCTATCGGCACTCAGGTGCCGTTTTCATAAAATATTACCCAATTCGCTTTTCGTTTTTTCACCGTCATATAAGTCATTCACGAATATGCGACGATGGAATATTTTATCGTTATGAAACTATGGTCTCTGTTGATTAATACGAATAGATTCCACGTAGATCTCAGATCTCGTAAACATATATTGTAATTACTAGAACCTTTTGACTAATTAAATATGTTAGAGAAAGCGTACAGTAAAAAAAAACTCGTGCATATAAAAATCTTCCTCGGGTATTTACATCCGTGAAGGAGGATTGCGAATTCTCACGAAACTGTAGGATCACCATTTATCCACGGCTTTTTACATTCTATTGGGATCAGCCCCGGGTAAAATGTTCTTCAAGGATGTTTTTTGAACGGTTATTTGGAAAGAAATACGTGCCTAATATTCCATTAATGCAACAGCAAGTATTTAATATGCCCTCCTTGTACATACAAATATGGTTGGTTGATTTACCCAGAGTGGAGAGAATATTTACCTAAATCACACATTCGAGGAGATATTCGAGAATCGCGGTAAAGAGAATCTATTTGTTTGGTATTTATACCTTACTTTATCTACTGTTGTCGCCATATTCTCTCTTTACACGTACATGTATCGTCGAGTAGACGAAGTAGTGGCTGGAATGATTGGGATTCGGTGTAAGTACATAGTCACAGTTAGCTAGAAAATGGAGCAGGCTGCGCGTATCACAGTTGCATCACCATCGGCCCCGTACTATTTGCTACACGAGAAGAAGAGAACGGAACGTAGCAAAGAGGATCGTTTACGAACGAGCCACCGGATATTGTGTAACTTAAACGAAAAGTCAACATCGCATTTTAATTGAAAACACTTCGCCGTCTGAATGCTATGATGGATAATCTTAAGAGGAATATCTAAAGGGCACGACAAAAAGTAATTTATTAACTTTATACAAAACCAGTGCTTCTTTTTTTTTTTAATTACATAAAAAGCAAACACAGGTCTGAAACAAATTTTCTTTTGCCGAATGAAATGAGATTCCTTATCGGTTGATCTAAGTTTTACTCGTTTGTAAATACCTACCGAAGCTTCTATCTTCTACGAAAGAAACGCAGGAACCAGTTTGAACGGCTATGATTATGAACTTAACAAACACACGGAAACTTGTGCGGAAAGCTATCGTCGCACCAGACCGTGCAGAGAAGCTCAAATATATATATATTCCAGTATGCATTTTTCAAATGAACTTAATGTAAAATTGTTCACCAAGAAAAACTGATAAGTTTTTTCTCGGGAAACGCTGGAAGAAAAATGATGCGCTCCACCTAGTCGGGAAATATAATAATTCCCCGTAAGTCCCTGAAGGAACATAAGTCATCCGCAGTAAAGTTACGAGCTTTGTTTCACTTTCTTTTATCAATTTCACTGTATATCACCGGCTTCGGAACTTTTTAATACAGAAAAACAAACTTTCATTCTGACATGAAACAAAATCTGTTCGAATTTAATCTTCATACAATGGAATTCGGAATGTTATATTTTTTCAATGCTATTATGTTTATGCCAATAATGTACTACTGACGACAATCTCCACGTCAGCTCATTAGCTGAAAATAATTGGCAATGTAACCTTTCTCGACTGCCTGGATCTCAAACGAGTACATGCGCTGACCATTTGGCAATCAGTCGAGCACACCAACAAGTCAGATTTGATTACAAGAATACCTTGCAAACAGACAACACTATCCATCGAGAATTGGAGGTTGCTAGAAGAATCTGTAGGAGTGGAATTTACTATCATATCACAACGAAGAAAGATAACAAGCGCACGATAGATGGACGGACGGACAGATGGACCGACGACTAAACAGACGGGTGACTGGTAAGTAATGGCGAGAAGAATAGCAGGGTTAGGGATAGACGTGTCACGTAGATATCTGACAAACGTGCGTACGAACGAACTATACGGGGAGTGACGTGCGTCAGGATCTCGTGATTACACGCGCACATACGCAGGAATTGGATTTCACTCGCATCAAATCAAACGCACCATCCAGTTGTCATGGTTACCCGCAGCAACGGATACTGGGCCACCAGTCACTGCTTCCAAAGATTTAAATTGCTTCACGATCGAATTAATTCCATATATGTCAGTTCTGGTGTGTCGGGGATAAGTTGTTGGCGAAAATGACAGAACACAATTCTTACCGGAAAATGAGGAAGAAAAAGGACTCACCTATAAATTAGTAAATGTAAACGCAAACTTCAAAACTTGTATGAGCATCATATGTTGACAGTTTATAACGTATTTTTGTAAGAAAAATATATTAAAAATTGTGGTAGAATAAGTGTAAACTATTCCAAGTCAGATTCTAGAGCTATTTCATATGTCATGCGTACCATTTACTGGAGATATGCCATCGAGAATAGAAGAAACGTGAAGAGAAAGATTGAGAAATAACATTTCACTTTCCTGGCACCACAAATGAAAGGAAAATGTCTGTTTTTTATATATATCTTTTTTGTTCATATCTTGTTTATATCAAAATACCAGATACTATACGGCATCTTTAATGTCTGAGAAAAGGCAGATAGAAAATAAATGAATAGAAGAGAAAAAAATATAAGTACGTCAACGAGATCGAACCACACAAATGAAATGTCACACTTTTCCTTTCAAATTTACATAAAAATGTATATTATTTTCTTTTGTTATACTACAAATCAAATATGTATTTCAAACACAAATTCGATTCTACATAATGTACATTTCTGCGAAATACAGATCAATATAGCACAGTGAAATACGAAATTGTTCAAAAATAACCAAAAGCTCTCACGAATTTTCAGTCAAAACATAATGGAGCAAATTTGGTACCAAGTTTAAATGAATGAATAATAATGAAAGTTTGTTCACAAATGATGTTCAAATTGTCTTCCTTAAAATGACAAGGAGCGTTACAATCTAGAGAAACTAGAGAAACTGACAAGGACAGAAAATGGTCTTCAGTTCGCCTACTGCAAGGAGTGTATAATATATTTTGACAGCTGGCAATTTTAATAACATTATTGTAAATTTAATGCTGATCTACTGAATTTAAATACATTGTTTTCTCATAAAATATTAATGAAGAATAGGGAAATGAGTGTAAACTTTCCTTTCTGTAAAATTTCTCATTCATATTAATGCTTTGCATTTACATTTATTTAAAGCATGTATTTACATATATTGTTGATATTCTAGTAACTATAATATCGTCATTATTAAGACATAGGAATATATTGCAGCTTTTACAAATTCAGTTCACACAGTAGCATTCCACAATACAATTTGACGTAGAGCATTTTCGCAAAACCGCACAAACCCGAAGCATTTAAGGTCATCAAGGGTTGTGCAGTAAAGTAAGTACTGTAGATGTTGGAGGTCGAGAAGATGGCGTGGCTTAACGATAGAATTAAGGGTGCAGACGAAGAGGGGTTGATAACGCAAACAAGGTAAGAGAAATTAAATGACGCACCACGAACAAATGAGAACGAACAGGCGAGTTCGCCAACGCCAGCCTGATTCCTCTCAACAACACCGTACCAGAATAAATAATTTAACGGTTAGATTACGATACCGGTGGACAGTGGCGTCCGTCATAGACTGAATTAGACGATCATTAAATATCCACACGACAAACGTCAGAAGCTGTAAACTACTAGCTCAATAGCTTCTCATCTCTTTATCTAATTATGTTTATTGATATATAATTAGATTTTATTAAATGATAAATGATGTTTGGATAATAATAATAGTGCCAGTCTAGCTTTACAATGATTTTATTATTTTATCTGCATGAAAATACACGTGCATATGAAAATGGGTCGATGCCCGATGAATTGATATTTAATTGTGCTTCACTAGCAAACATAGTGAGTAAGTGAGCGAAGGAGCGGCCAAGTGGGGCAAGGAAAGAACAACTGATGAAGTGAGACGGAAGAACCGGAGCTAATGACGTCATTTATATACGCACTAATTGCTGCAATGGCACCATTTTTAGAGGCGGCCTGTAATAGCTCTGTTAGAGCGAGCATCGAGCACAGAGAGAGAACTACGTACGTAATCACTTTTATTTTCGCTGACTGAACAACGGCCGCCAGAATCCTCGGCTGTTTATTTAAATACTCATAACGGGGTAATCCGTGCACGGGGTAGAAACACGACCCATTATCGACACGGTTGTCTGTGAGCGAGAGATAAAAATTTAACGGAAAACAAGAGATCCTACTGCTGCGGCAATGCGATTCTACTTGCAGGAAATTTGATATTACAAAATGCCTTACAGTCTCAGGACATGCCGAATGTAATTTAAATATTTTACAAAGTGCGTAAAAGTTAAATTTGACATTCACAGTTTTGATTACATTTAATGTTATTATAATAGATATTATTTTCCATATAAATGTAATACACAAATTTACATTTCCGTCGACAAGATAATTACCGGGCCAGTCAACCTACAAACCTACTGAGATTACAAGGAGCTGATACGTATCGCATCACTTAGTATAATACGCCAATTTTCCTAATGACGCTATTCCATCAATTTTTACAGCAAGAAAAATTCCATTAAAGATTAACCACAAATCCTTCGTCGATCAAGCGCGTGCGCACAATTCCATTTGCGCCAGAAAAAACGAACAAAAAATGCCACGATTCATTGATTTCTAGACACCTGAAATATCACTGCGATTATCCATAACGATATCACGATTACACGATGGATGTTTCGAATCAGCAATTTCGCAAGATTTCCAAGATATTCCAACAGTTCAGGCAATATATAAACGCACAGATCCAACGTATTAAATATCGGACGATGGTAAAGGTTAGGGTCGTTCGGTTGCATATACTCGCACTGAATTATGTAACTAATATTGCGCAAGTTTCAACATGTCTACGAGCAGCAATATCGGCATGTTGGATGCAGTGACTAGGGTAAGATGTAAATAACTGATGTGTAAGAATCATTGCAACTGTGTTGCACTCTGCACTGCACAGATGTCGCAGCGAGCGGCGGCCAAGTGACAGGCGATAATGTTGCGAGTTCATCGACAAAGCATCCAGAGAGGATGCAGCCACAATTTCCTGTAAATGTGATGTACGATTCGGTGCCAGGCTCACTGCGATTGCGTGAACCATCTCTAGGTGGGCAGGCAATGTGCCTGTTGTATCACTACACTAATATCCTTGTCTGTATATGGCCAGGTCTCATTGTGAAATTACATGCGTTCGGCTGTGTACCTTTGACACATGTGTTAGGTAGTGTGCGTGTGTGCGAATTGAATTGCGTCTGTGAGCTGTGTTTGATGTGCCTAGATGAAATATATCAGGATATAGCGTACACGTACCGTGCACCGGTACTAAGTAACCGACTAACGAACCTCAATTTCATTTGTATATGATCATAGGGCCATGCGTAATGTATGTTTATTAGACTCGAGCAATTAAAAATACGTGGCTGAGAAAAATTGTGATCATTATGTATCCTACTGTGGGTACATGTTTTTATATTTACTAAATACTCAAAATAAATAACAATATGTACAATATTTACCTTGCTCCCATTCGTATCACAGCTGAGAAATAAATTTATTAAACTACACCAAGTTAAAAATAAATGAAACCCTGATTTAAGATTCACGTAACATACCTCAAAGTGCACCACATTCATCTATGTAAAGTGGACATAAACAACAGCGTACATACATACGTACAGTTCTCCAGAACAACCGTAAAAACTGTATGATAAAACCGACGAGCAGCAGAAGAAACATTATTCCTTTCGTTTTTCGCGCACGTAATTTATATCTGTACAAAATTTCGTTTTAAGTACACATTTTGTACATAAATTTCCGGAATCACAGAGCGCAATCATGTGAAAACATCTGGAAAGAAAAAGAAAAGATACGAGAATATTCTGTTCCTGGTGCGATGTTCCTGCTTTCATACTTATATACCTGACGCAACTTGTATGTACGTGGAGAGGTAGGAGGAGTGGAAGGAGTTTACCTCCCCATTACTAAATCATTAAATTAATGTTGTATAAATTAATACGTATAAGATTAATTTGCATGGGTCCCTAGCCTCGAGCTCTGTTTTCTAAACTCTGAAACTTTACCACTCGCACATCCTGGAAAATATCATCCTACTCTCACTGAAGCAGAACGGCTGCACTAATGTCGTCTCACTTACACCATGTTGATCTACTCAACCAGTACATACATACATACATACTATCCTGCGCTCTTCACACCCTCAGCCCTAGCCCAGCCCCAGCCCAGCCCAGCCCAGCCCAGCCCAGCCCACTCGTCCTTGTAACACGAGGGGTAAGCCGCAGGATACGTATGATATATGTGAAAAGTTCCAATGGCACAGGAACACCCATGCGAATAGCACAGGCATTAACCGAAATATTCGTAAACATGTTTTTAATACGGCTGTTTGAGGTATATCATTGTATATCTACGAAGTTTTCACTCGTCGAACTTTAAGAAGTTGCCATGCACGATTCAGAATCTACTTACTATTTGCTTATTTTCTAAACACTTTTCGTAATATGAAATACAGATTTCGCAAACTCGCCATCGATCTCCAAATATCTATATGGAAGTTTGTTATTCCAGGCAGTAAATACACAAGGTTTTTTAATTTTCACATTTCGCAAAAAACAAACAAATAACTTTCACATGAGCTCCATAAAGGCCTCGGAAATAAAAAGCACAAATATTAAATCAGTGATTCATAAATTCGTATGACGATGACGGGCAAAGAGAACATCCCTTTGCCATTTTAAAATATTCATCAGTCTCTTCAATGATTGCCAATTGCTGAGCGTTTCCCAAATTAGGACCTTAATCCGCAACAGTCGTTTCCAGCTACACATGTCTATTTCATGACATGTATGCATGTATGTACGAGTATGTGTTACTTTGTGCTACTGTTATCCATATCCCGTACGGATATACATATTAAGTTTCACAGTAAAGAATGCTTTTACTCTCTACCAAAATATACTCTCCGTGCAAATGGGGAAACATTTAATAAAAAAGGCCTTTTTTCGTGGCTTTATTATGAAGTGAAGATTAATCTGTAGCTAAATTTATATCGCGCGTTATATATGGACCGTTGAATTATAATTGAATTCGAGATTAAGCTGGAAATAATGAAAGTTGTGGAATTTTCCCCGAATTTCCAAATTTATATACAACACAAGCAGACACTTCGCGAAATATCCAATGAGATACATTTTTAAATGCTTTGATTCCGTAATTAAATGTAAATTGTTTGAATAATCCGGTTTTAATAAATCTTTCCATTTTTAGAATCGATAATATAAAGCTACGAATATTACTTATCTTTTAATAAAAAAAATTGTTCATTCACAAGAGGAGAATTAAATTGAAAATGATTGTTGAAATCTGACTCATAAACAGGACTTATAATTCCAACATCACAACCCTGTACGCCGTTAGTGTTCATTTAATTTCAGTGAAAAATGTTTTCGGCACACATAACACATGGGACGTTCCCGAATCGCCGACGTGTACATACAACTATTGATGTAAATCAGGGGCAAACATTATAATCCTGTAACAAAATGCATCAGAATCATGTACACATCACGGATAGGGCACGCCTATCGCCTGTCATTACCATACACGTACGTCAGTGGGAGGGCACTCCACCATGTCAGCGGCTACAGGCGACCCATGCAACCTTGTCACCGCACACCGATGCCTGACAAAATACTTTAATTTAACACCACACACATGTACAACCGGAATATTCTGTGACAGAAGATTGTATTTTACCAAGGCAAGATTATGTTGAACCAACAAACGAATAATTACTCCCAACATAATCAAGTATAGAGCAAATGTTTAATTACAATACCTGCACCAGCATAATCGTTAATATTCGGTCGTTGCTCAAGTGAAAATATGTTCAGTGTTGAGTTGTTCTAAATACCTAGCGTGTTCACATAAAGATACATACACGGATAATGAAATATTGAACAGTAACTGATATCCGGGAATAAATTGAGGATAAACGCAAAATATACGGAGGAATTGAATTATTCGAATGAATATACCTGGTCGCACACGAGGGTTTCACATTATTTCACCATGTAATCGCTACGTGTAATCGAAACTACAGAACAGATTTATGCAAAACTGAAAAACGTTCAAAACAAACAAACGACTATCTGCTCCGACCGTACTGAATTCAATTCACGATAAAAACAGCATAAAGAATTAAAAAAAAAAAAAAAACAGTATTTTGACAGCTGGCACAAAGTTGAATGTATTATCTGTTTTCTACGTAGACTAAATGTCAAGTAAGTAATTAGCCTAAGTACCTGGTGTAAAATTAAATAAAAAGTCCGAGAGCCGTTGTTCGTTGTTGCAAGTGTGATTTGATCATTGTCCGGGCTAGTACAAAGTATAGCATACCAGGTCTACCGTATAACGCGCCTTGCATTATTTAAAAGCGCGTACGTACTGGATAAATGGAGATGTTCGTTCGTTTGTTTTTTTTTTTAATATGACTGAATTTTTAAAAAGCGCATAAATTTCACAGTGAATTACGCCCGGACGTACTGCAAACTAGCAAAGCGTTAAATTACAAGAATTTGTTTCTTTGCAGAGAGCGCACGGGTTGTGTATTCTCCTTAAATGAATACAAATTACTGCGCGCCCATGTACTACACTGAAATTAATAACGATAAAGTATGACCGGGTACTTTACAACAACAACCAACAACAACAATGGAACAAGGTACATGTTCATGTTCTCACGGCCAAACAACTTCCTCACCCCTCACTGTGATAGTTACATCCAGAGATACTAGACACTAAATAATATAAACAAATTTTTATTCTTATTTACAGGGTGATTCACAAAGCGTGAAACATGATGTTGAGAAGGTCATTTTGTGGAAAAAAATGTCATTTGGTTAAGTAACTACAAGAGATCAAAGTATGATAATAAATACAAATGCTTAGCAGCTTATTACCATTAAGAAATCTTGGAGATTATAAGAGATATAACGTTTCATAAATTGTTCACACCCTTGTGTATGTCTGGTGGCCCCGTGCCTCGTATAAAATATCGACAAGATGGCGGAATAAAAAATATACAATCAGAAATACGCTGATCCACACGTCATACGGATGCATACAGACGGCCAGGTAAAAAGTGCAACGATGAACGATGCAATGCTGAATATCGAAAAGGAAAAAGAAAAAACACACACAGATATATGCACGTCAATATGCTCGGAACAAAACGAACAAGAATTCTAGCGTAGAACTCAATATAAAACATGTAAAAGATTATATAGAGAAAAACAGCGATGCACCGTGAGAGAATTGAAGCTAGAGAATACAAAAATAATTATAATATTGAAGATAAAATACTCGCAGAAGGTAACCAGTAAAAACTATTGCAAGAAAATAATTTGTACAGCAACACTACATATAACAAGAAATGTTTATAAATAATGCACGAAGACTACGAAATAGAGAGCATAGGATGTACTACTATGGAACATCCAATGAAGAAATACAAAAAATACAGGAATAACTGTGGCACGTACCGGCGTATGTGACAAGAATGTGTGCCATTCAGGTTGTTGCAGGTAGGTAGAGGTTATTAGGTGGTACAGTGTTGGCATCAAACCGTGTGTGTGTGGATTGGTGGTAGAGTGAAGGAGGTGGATGTACCGAGATGGTACAGCGGCTACGGTGATGGCAATGGAAGCGTTGTGTGCACTGTACAGCCAATGGAGTACGCTCGTAAATTTTAACTTATCGTAGTTGGAACGGGCCCCGTTATTCATTACCCGGGGATGTCATACCCAGAGGCAGACATGCAGCCGCCGCCACTGCCGCCTGGTGCCGCCGCTTGCACGGCCACTGAATGATTCATTCTGATGTACGACACCTCTAAATTTATAATAGTTAAATTGATCAATACGCGTTTTGACAAATTTATCGAAAAACGATCGTGAACACGCAAAAATGTCATCCACTACAAATATTGACGCTCATTGGGATTCTGCTAATAATAACCACAAGCATGGATTAAGTAACTGACGGAAAACTAATTAATATGTACATGAAAATCGTCAAAGATTAGTACAAGAGAACATATACCAGTGGTGATATTAATCGACCACCGTCTATAATTCATTTTGACATGGCAAATCACAGATAATCAGAAGGATGAACATGGAAAATAATCATTTTTCCTGGCAGTACTGTAGACTAGTTTCCATTATTGTTTCCTAGTCGTTTCGAGAAAAAAAGTCAGCATATTAAAATTAATATCCGTTGCCAAAAAAACTCTACCAATATACGCGCAAGCATAAATAGGACTCGTAGTGGTGCCGCTAGTATCTCTACTGGCTCCAACACCAAACATACACACACACACGTGAACACATACACGTACCTATGAATCGCGCACACCAAATATGTAAGCATATTCACCCTCTAACCAAACACCATCACCCTCTTTGCAGACATATATGAAGTACGGATTCTATCTCGCCGCATATGCAAACTGTACGCAATAAATACACGCACTCGAATTTATCTACACACGCTTGCAAGTTTTATTCCGACATCGATTTATCAAATTTAAATCGTCATCGAATGCGATTCAAATGTACCGGGCAGCGTGGTCATATATGGACGCATCTCTAACTCGCCAACACACATACACACACACACACACAAGCACGTAATAAATTATCGCAATATAGGGTAATCTGTACCGATCAAGTTCTGTAATTTATTGACAACCGAAGCACGTCCGCACGGCTGCAGACTCGGTATTCAGGTCTTTATTACGTTCGGTCTATTCCGAATCGAATATAAAACTGCATATACGTGAATTATGAAACAGTATGGCCGCAAATATTCATCGATTTATCATCGCCGGTAATGAAGATGCGCGGAGATTTATACTGATTTAATACTCAGTGGGTTAGGTACGTGCATCTCGAACGCAGCACGATGATTTACACGGGTTTATGGTATCGAAACCCGATGGTATTCAGTTATGAAACGTCTATAACGAATGTATTACCACAACTACAACATCCTTGTATGTACTTTCGCATTGACAAACGTGATTATCCCCCCATAATTAAATCAATATGCATGTATTATGTAGTAAGGTCTACACACTAAATAATTAAGTAAATATCGGAGTTTAAATAACTAATACACAAGTCTCAGTAGACAACTTAAAAGTTCTCTGTTTACCAATATCGCAAGCTCAATTAAATAACAGTATCTAGTTGCAAATAACTTTCCGATATTAGTTTCAGCAACTTGATTAGCAATCGGGTAAATATGTTTACCTTGTTACATAAGTACCTAACCATGTTACCTAATTCGTAATCTGGTAATTAAATAAATATATGAATAAATATTACATGATCAATTCATGGTTCATTGAGAGTAATAGATATAATGGCGATGTAGTAGTTCATGTACATGGTACCGCTGATAGATTTGCGAGTGACACGGCTATCAAAGACAAATGATGACATGAAATATCACCAACGCAAATATGCTTAATTTGCTGCGAAACAAAATCAATGCGATGTTGCGATTTTATTAACTGTTCACTGATAATGATATACTGCTAATCGACCATTTGTACAACAAGATTCGCCCTGTAAATATGATGTTTCCCCACAAAGTGTTACCGAAAATGGCCGCTTTATAAAATGACACACTACATTATACACTCGTGTTCTACTTGAAAATAAACTAGAAAGACAATATTGATTTGACAAATAATGCTACTAAAATATTAACACTAAAATTTGACATTCACCGGGCACACATTCGATAAATTGTACCATCGATTTTTATTTGTTTCCGATTTGAACACGATGAATGTTAAATAAACATCATTACATTCGGGATATCCAGTAACACATGTCATAAAAATTAAAACAGTTCGCTAGCAAACGGTAATGTATCTTATCGAACAGCGATACAAATTCATTTCATGTCAACATAACTTTATACGACAAACGTGTTCTGGTGGAAATTGAACAGTTTACTACGGGAATAACGCTATCATCTAATAATTTTGTACAACACAGAGCGGATATATTTATTCCACTGTACATCAAACACAAATAGCTGCTACTACAAGTAGAATATTGTTTCGTATTGGATGCGAATATGCGTTACCTTTTGTAGAGCGCCGAGAGATATCGTATACCGGGCGATCCATTAGTATCGGTCCCTGCAGACATCGCGAGACCGACACGAGAAATATGAAGATGGAACACAACAGCTATTCATTTATTAGCTGCTTGTTTCATAAACAGTAATGGATTATCAAGCATACAATATGTACAGCAATCTGCGTCACACTAATTTAACAGCAATACACTTGAATCTAAGCTTGTACATGTACAGTTTTAATATGATGTTGCACCACTAAACTATTATAGTAACTTTAATTATCTTATAATTCCCATTGCTGATTATATTTTCTACTTTATGTGTATCATATTTTCCGAAACGTAATTAAGCAAATAATTCCGGGAATAAGGTCATCCTTTTTATACGATTTCTCGGTGCTTCATCGAACTTCGTTTCATTTTACGACTGACGAATCGATTTCGTTACAAAAATTTAAAATTAAAATGTACACATAAAAGAATTTTATTTTGACGAGAAGAAGAAAAACGTAAATTAAACGAACCACTTGAGGAGAAAGCGCCTGCTTAGCGGAAACTGAGAAAAAGTCCTCGACAACGTCAGACACGGAACACTTACCTGCAACAAGCAAAATAAAATACTACATGAATAACTATACCGATAAAACCTCCACTCCTATGTACATAAAATTACATTTGAATTTCATATCCACAAATACATCTTGCTTGCACCAAGGAGAAAAAATATATATATTCGTTAACATTGAATAGCGAACATTGTGAAGCACAATTGCAGACGCAATTCCAAATACTCTTTTTTCCCTTTTTCTTTTTTAATTTCATCGCACAAGCCATGGAAATAAATGAGTATTTAGAGCACAAAGACCGAATGTGTATGTCGACTAATCAACATGTATTTTTGTTGAACAATTTTTGTTCGGTTTTATTTTCCATTAAGCGCTATTTTGTATTAGTCTTTTATATGACAAAGCTTCGTACTTCGATTAAACATACAAATATTATTACATAATTCTTCATTGATATTATTACATTATAGCGATTTTAAAAACCAAATATATAGGTACCTAATTTCTTAATATGAATTTATTTAGTTATAACCAAGTATTTGCATGCGATATAGTGAACTTCTAAAGATGATATACATATTAGATTTTCACGTTGAAACTTAGTTCATTTACACCGGATGAACTACATATAGTTCCAGATATGAATTGTACTTTCTCCATGAAAATTTACTTGGTATATTGTGTCTTGGTGACATATTTTAATCTTATTTCGTATTCGTGTCTGCACTTGCTTCGATTTACCTGAATCTAGAATTGTTCACAGTTCCAATTTCAATTTTATGGAATAATCCTTATGTAATAACCAGAGACAAATGTTATATTCTTGAGTTACACATCATTTGCACACATATTTCCTTTACATGTATAAATACATTCTACTATTACGAGCAGGCGAAAATTTCTAGAATACAAAGAATACGTAAGTAACTCTAAATGAGAATATTAATAGGAAATTCACACAATGGAGAAACATTTAACAATTGATGAACACAATACACACAGATAACTATGAATGTATGTGTACTTATCGTAGATCCTTGATAGAAATAAACCGCTATTGTACGTTCGGAAATAGGAAAAGCTCCTATGTTTAGTGCCAGGGGTGAGGGGATAACAATGTGTGACGTATTGCCGGTGCCTCCGGTTCTAGACGGATGTGATACACGAAGATTAATTTGTTTCGGACACTAATGGACACTGACATATATGACTCTCTTAGAAAAGATAGAAGACCCACTCTTTTACACAACAGCTTCTAAGACATGAAACATTTGTAAAGAAATGTATTATACCAACACGGACAACGTGTTTTCATATACCACATTAGTCTCAATTTCCACTTTTATTATTAAATCCTATATACAAAACATCATTGTTTTGCAGGTTTGACTTATACGTTAGTCTGGTTTCATATAAATGCATGTGAATTTAGTATTTCATGCTAAAAATATTAAAGATTAAAACCGCACGATATTCCCGTCCAAATCTCAAGTCCCCGCCGAGGTTTCATAAAGCGTAATTTATTTTTAGCGGTGATTTTTTCAGCTTCATATGACGAGTGACATCGAAAGCCATCACGCATACACTCACACACACACACACTAAGCAAGCAGCAAGTGGTGACGTCACGCTGAAGAGGGCTCCCAAAGATGGACCCGGCTGAATCAAAAGCAGTGGCTGTAGCATCAGCGAAAACGAAACGAAAAAGAAGAACAATGTCGAGTAGCGTACGGAGTGGGGGACGTCACGTGACAATCGGTAGTTTGGTTAGGGCAGAATAAAAGCACAAGAAGCGCAAAACTGACAAGGGATGGAGGGTATAGAGTGGTGGTGGTGAAGTGGAACACACAAGCCGGTCGTAAGTACAGTTGTGATACCGCTGGCTTCCAACTGTGCCACGGCGATGCTGTTTTATCAGGCAAATCCACCAAGATATATTGAGTATTAACCTCTTGGTGTGGAGGGCGCGTCTCATATGTACGTGTTCCCTTGCCATTGCCGACGTTAGGCTAAGCCAAGTGAATACAAAGTTTGCCGGCGACTTTGTGTGCACCAGGGGAATTCACATTAAATTATTAAAATAGTTCCGCAGCCGCCACAGGTCACGGTACTTGAACCTAACTTCTGGAACTCGCCACGGCGCATGTCTATGAAAATGCATAATAAAGTCAGTATTGCCAGTATATTGTACCATAGAATTGTGCTCTGTACGTTGTTATCCAATGAATTGTTTCATTTAAAATTCTGCATTTACAACATCCGCTAATTCTAATTTACGCAGAGAATAAATAATTGAAGTTGAACGGAAAATATAGAATAAAAAGACGCACATCATTAGCACTGTTGTACTTTAGACAATTTTGAAAGTTGCAAATTGCCAACTAAGAAAGAAATTTCGAATCCGCATGCTCTAATGAAGGTGAACGCACAAGTTAACGAATGTTCTCAGCAAGTATTTCAAGTTCGCGGTGTTTGTTATACAAGTAAAATAATCGTTAGCGAGCTTATTCAACAGTTTATTATCGCGATGTCGATGCGCAACTTTTTATCTAAACAAACAAACGTTCAACATTAAATGTTTACAAACTTACAAGTCAGCATTATCGACTCCATTTTAACTCTGCTATTTGCTTGTTCTACTCTCTATTGTATTATCATTATTTTTCATCACATGAAAATGTAAATGTCAGCAGTTAAACAAAATAAGAAATAAATGTCAAGTGACAAGCATATTTTTTTCATTAAGCAACAAGAAGGTTAAATCACTAAACAATATTGTTTCTTAGTGGGTATTAGTTATGAAAGTTGTCCTTTGCACATTTAGTAAATCCCCCGAATAAAACACGGATTTTGCATGTAAAAACTCGCAGAAACCGTACGGAATTATATCATTCCGCCATGAAAGACTTGTAATCCATGTATCTGTTTGTTTTCGCAGGGAATTTTCGCCTTTGTCTGACGGTGTTTTGAACAGTTAGGTGCAAATGGCCGCCGTGGTATGATATTTTTGTTTCACAAGTTTGGTATTGTTCCAGTATTTGCTTGTCGAGGTAAACCGCAGAACTCAAAACTAGTATCCCAACATGCTGGGGCCCGACAAACGCACGAAACCACAATACAACCAACCAGCAGAATACGGCCATTACGTCCTACAATGTCTTTTTGAAAACACAACCACCACGAATATACGAATATTATAGTGCAAGTGTCTTTCAACCAACATATAATCTTACTTTGACAACCAACTCATAATTGTTCACAACCAAACACATACATGCTCTGATCTGATAAACTAACTATTATAACCGTTTAATAAATGAATTTAACAAAAGCACAGATAACTCATTAGTCTGTGATAATTCCCAGTGTATGTAACATTTATAATCATAGAAATATATACACATAAATGTTATAATATACTCCAAGTATACTGTGCTATTTTCTGTAAGAATATTTTGTGTAACATATATTAATATATTTATTCAAATCAAATGTTCATTGCCCGTCGCACATAACAGATGACAACGTTTAGCATCTGCTTTGCAGACGTCTGTGGTTGCGTACTCAGAGATATATTCTGCCGGGGAAAAAGAGTGGCGAAAAAAGTCGTTCTCTATGAAAAATGTACACTTACAGATTATCCAATTACACGGTTGCCAGTTTACCAAGTGCTTGAACCATCGATTATAAGAGACGCGTGTCACCTCGCAACTGCGCCAAGTCATAGAGCACCACGTCTTTTTACCAACAACTCACTAGAGAGTGCCCCAGCAGTAACAAGAACGATCGCCATGTATAAGAACGCGGATTACAGGATTAGTACATGCTACTAAAGAATATGTTGACACTATATCAAGCTCTAACGCCACAACAAAAGTAAACAGTCTTATATTCGATATTAGGTTTTCATATCTAGACCACATACATGATATAATGATATTTGGAAAGTATAAAAAATACATTGTCATGATACTGAATTATATACTGCCGTATACACTTTCATCTATATTTGGTTACGTACTAGATAAATTAAACGTTGTAATATATTTCAACACATCTATCAATAATACAGCACTAAAGAAAATCTACTGTCAAACAAAACAAAACGAGCAAATGGGAATTGATATGAATTATTCCTATAGTTATTGTACCACTTCATGCATTAATGATTACAAAAGCACACATTAAATATTCAGCAATGGTAGCTGGCGGAACGGTAGCAATAATAGTTTGTATAAAACAAGTTACCGTCACACAAAAATATACACGCTAGTGGATTTGCAGGAAGAAAAACGAATGAAAGTAGAAAAAGATGTTTTTAAAAACGAGTAAACATATAAATTATGACGTCGCCCCAACATCCGTACATAAATATCTTGTTTATTTCCAACACTCGGGATAGAAACATGTCTGCCGGGCACTTGAGCTGGCGAGCAAGTTCACTGTGCCCGCAGATCCCTAATGGTTTACGGGTGAGCCCCGGCAAACTTCAGGGCGAAAGATCTAGCACCAATCTTATAAATTGCAGTCACCCCGTACCGGCAACGCCAGTGGCGTAGTTGGTAGAACTAGCCGCGGGCACGAATAGCAACGTGCAAAATTTCACTAATATGTTTTTACAACGACTGTGTTCCTTTTTCGCTGAATTTGTAAATTGTAATTATAAAAAAACCTGTCACAGAATATATTTTATTTTGTAAAGTCTACTTTTTCCAGGTCACAGACTACTTACAATTTATGTACAGGCTAATGCAGACAAAAATAGAATTGAACGTTGACTAGCACATCGTCAAATATTCATGGAAACAGATTAGCCAGTTCAGCGGAAACTGTATTTCTAGTTTATTAATAAATTAAGAATGCTATTTGCTGGCTCTTCTAATTCCAAATTAGTTTATTCTAACCGACATGCATGATTCATGTCCATTCGTTTATTATTGAAGGCAGTTTCGACATATTAGAGCGGGTGAAAATGTACCAGATTTTGGTCAAAATAGTTAATTATTTAAACATGCATGACATCAACAATTAAACCATTTAATTAATATAAATTTTGTAAGTAATATAAATGCATGTACTAAATAAAATATATTTCATGATAATAAGAAATTTCGTTATTATTTTTCTACAACAAAAATGAATGTAATACTCGTATCTGATAAAACATGGTTACCGCTACAGAATCTATCTGCATAACATCGAATCCCTGAACGCTACTTAATTGCATTTACTTAATCAAAATGGCGTAGATTAAAAATTAAAAACATCTTATTACCCTGTCATCTCAAACTTCACGAACGAACGAAGTAGCTATGATATAAAATTAATGGCACTTTAGTTAAGCTGCAGCTTAAAAATATCGTTTATTTTTTTCTCTGAGAAGAAAGTATTTAAAACAAAAAACTTATACATTGCAGATTTAGATGTCAAATATTACAATAAACTGAATGACATAAGTCTATTCATCCTCACCAATTCATACTTGATAGCAGGCTTGTTTGCTAAGAAGCGAAACCGTCCCTGCTGTTGTTAGGATCAACACACATTTCACCATTCCCAAAATACCAGTCTTCCAACTGGCCTAATGAATCCATTACGTCATCTCACTTTAGATTATGAATATAGCGTCTGAGGGAGCGGTACTGTGCGACAAGGCGGGATTCCGGTACGCGTTCCTGTTTACCAACCGTGCCGGTGACCGAGCGATCCCGCACAACTACAGTCGTCAGGTTGGGCAGGAAATCACCGGCAATTTTTCGCCAAGAGTCTAATTTCTCAGTGCGACCTCCGGCCACATAAGTCAGCTGCACTGAATTGCTAGCGTCACCAAGTGGTGACATCTACGAAAGGTTACCGACTTCCCATTTCTCGTCCATTTCTTCCTCGGCCGGCACTATTTTTACATGAATACCAATAAGACGACAATGAGGATTCTCTTATATTCCTGTCATCTGTGAAATAATATTGAATACAATAGAATTTTTTTTGTTATTGTCTACGATAGTCGATACTACTCCATCGCATATTGACTTGAAAGATGAATACGATGAGAGCATAATTCAGAAATAACCATTAAAAGTACAACCTATAATGTGACGCTAGTTTATTGGGTGCGAAATGCACATTTGTAAACTGTGTTTTTGCAAAAGAATAAAAACTGCTGATGTTTGTGAAATCATTAGTTGATTACAATGCGCGTTTGAAAAGTCGATGTGTCCACAGCCACGTAAAAATATTGCCATATTCACGCTATTTACATATATGTGCCATCTCGTTAAATTGAAACGCCGTAAAATTTCGGTTAAAAAACATGATGCAAAAATGTCCACACGAACATGAAAATGTTTACGTGCTTTAATGGGTTCCAACACGATTATACCGGCTTTGAAACTATTTACATCCCTATATAACGCACACACGTACGTATACCATGTACCCAGTGATCATGGTATCAGTCTACAGCTGCATCAGAATGGATCACCCTTTCTCAATTCCTCTCGTGCACGCACGCACGCACGCACGCACGTATGCAGATGCAGCGTGACAGGGGCACATTGTGTGCTGGTTAACCGCAATGACGTCATCAACATGTCCGACCAGTCATTAGGGTGCTTGTAATCACCGCACGTTCGGTCAAAGTTACATACATGTGTATGTGCATAGATGGTTATGCTGTAACAGTATGCAGTCGTCCTACATACATGTATATATATATATATATATATATATATATATATATATATATATATATATATATATATATATATATATATATTGTAAGTACATGCATGCACTATACCAGTGGACAGAATGCAATGCTCGCATTATACACATTTATAAACTTCGATTGAAATCTGTGTACACCACGTTTCCATTACTGATAGTTTTTGGTCAAATTAATTTACTTAATGCTGTCAGTCGTTCTGTTTAATTACATTTTTGGTTAAGTAATTAAGCAATAACGAAACAACTAATGTCATTCTATAAACAACAATATTTAAACATTCAATTCATTAGTACAGAACAATCGAAACGTGTCGTCAGCTGCAATAATATCACACAGTACTGATGCATTCGGTGGAAATTTATTTGCTGGTGAATATAACAGGATGAAATGGTCTACCTGTTCACGATTATACACAATATCGCACAGTAGATCTTGGTTTAGTTGATATAATATCCATTGTATTTGCAGTCTAGTTGATATAATATTTAGGTTTGTCGCGACTAGGTGTCGGTGGTACATTTAAAAGCGTGCTGAACGCAGATTAAGCGATGCCAGGGACCATGTGACAAACGGACCCAACAATAAAACAAGCCAAACGTAGATTTTAATTGCTGTAATCCTGATTGCGCCGATAAATTACGCGCACAGCAACTACTATTACACGTGACTGGCGTAATTCTAGTAACGCCCCCTCCCCCGCAGACGTCTCATTTTACTTCCCCCCACCCTGTCATGTGCAATGTTGCATGTCATACATGCCTACGGCAGCAACACTATATTCCAGATTCAGTATTCAGTGTAAACACATTTTATAAATACAGCGATTATCGGAAAATAATGGCCAACACCCATTATTTATTATTTGTTATTAATTTTACATCAATTTTGTGTCATCGTTGATCCGCTTACTGGCTTACTAGTCACCATTAGTAAAATCGCAATCAATGAAACAAATCATGCGCACTTATCCCATTGCCCGTTGCATAATCCGAGGTAAAAATACGTGACAGTATGCAGCGGATGCTAAACGCACATGCATTACCGCGCGAATACATCATATATTCCGCTACTCTTCGTTTTGCCGTCGTTCCCCTTTTTTGCCCATCTCGCCAGTCGTCTACCTACAGATATCAATGCCAGGCGCATGCGCGTACACCGATATACCTGCCCGCGGAACATCAACAGATACCCAGCGAGAGATACTCTTCTTGCGGACCGCATATTTCGAAATTTATGGCCAGATGCGGAATGAAATATTTATGCAAAATAAAAATATCAAACTGGCAAAAATTGCGCGCGCGCGCGATTTCGAGCGGTTTTTTTACGGCACATCCCCACACCGGAGACACAAAAGATATATGCTTTAACCGTTCAATGTTTCGGTAATATATTTGTGTTTATGTACATTGGGATTGTCGAAGGGATACCTTCATCTTCTTTCCGTACATCGTCCTTTATGAACGAATCATAAATATTTTCAATATTTTTCATATCGGTCCAAACGGTAACCCGTTGAAACATATCACTCATCTTAATGTTTTTAGGATACAGGTATACGATACGAATTTGGCCCAGCTATTTTTTTTTATTTTACACTTGTAATATAAATATGATATATTTTATTCATGAATGGTTACTATCGTGAAGTGATGAAATATTGCTATATACACTTAAAACAATATTGTTATTAAATTGGACTAAACACTAATGAAGAATTGAATATTCAATAACGCCGAATTTGATTTTGCAAATGGTGCTACAATATGTAAATCATGTCATTAATTTTGCCTAGTTCTATACAAAAGGCACGTATAATTTATTTGATTAAATTTATAACCATAAATTGTACAATACTAATTAATTCACCGAATTTCCTTCACAAATATATTAAACATACGCATATGATTTATGCCTGTATTGTATATGGTGATTTACATTTACAGCAATATTTCTAATGCAATATTGTACTTAATTCCACTGTAAATCACCAAAAGTAATGAGGAATTTTGTTGACTACTTAGGAAATATGGTATGGACTATTTCCTGAAGAAATGATTTCAGACGAAAGCAGCGCACAATAAATGAATAGTTCGCAAATATAAGAATGTTTTGCTCGATACATCGGTGTTGCATTGTAGGTAGTGTATTTGACAGCACCACGTACAAGGTTAGCTTATGCGCAAAGAGCCTGGTGGACAACGTTCGAGGAGACTGTCGTTTCTGGAGCACGAGCACACTGTATAGAGCACGTGCTGCATTATAAAGTGGCGACATCAATGACGACACGTCCGCTGCAAATGCACGCTACAACACTCGACCTACAGTATGTGGAATGGTTGATAGTCAGTTGTTGTACAGTCAGACTCGGAGTGGCCCGAACGTAAAACTAACAAAACGTTTTTATTAGCCCTCATCACACCCAGTCATGAAATATTTGTCTACCAACTTAACACAATTAGTTCCTCTCCCATAAAATGTCCACTGATGTGCATTGATCCAAAACCTACCGTGCAACCACAATTTACATTCGATTGAAACGTGGTAAGTAGTTTAATTGCCGCTAAACCCTGGAGAAGACATTACCAGATCGGACAAATATTCAATGTTTTCGCATATGGTATCGAAAATTGCAGCTCATTGCAAAATGTATGAGATGTCGAACGGGCACGTATGCCATATTGATTGAACGTTCGGAAAAGGGGCTGGACCGGATGAGAGAGAACGGGGATGACAGGGGTTAGGGTCCACATCGTTCCACTGCTCCATAGAGACTTAGCCCGTCATGATGGATGCAGGGATGCGACTCACCCCGGCCGCTCGACCCAGTGTTGACCACGGCAGCAACACTACCCTCATATTCCCAGGTTACACGAACCGGTATTCACCGTGTGAAGTATGCGGAAAACATGTAACACACACACACACTACCAACACTACCAATTCCTATTTTAAATAAAAATCCCGTTTACACAAGGACGCTACGGGAATGGACCAAATAATTGCAGACGTTGCACGAAAATTAATGAGATTTATTGACTCCCAAACCATCCCAAAAATGTTTTCAATGTAGCGAGCGAGGTGAAATATACTACCGGGACTATTTTGCTCCTAGATTTTTAATTTTGGCGAGCAACCCGGTAAACAAAACTATAAAAGTTTTAATTTTCCAAAGTGAACAGCTATTTACTTTTAATTACAAACAAAATATTATCCATAAATTTACTAGAAGTCAAAATATTTACAAGCCTGTCCAAATATATATATATATATATATATATATATATATATATATATATATATATATAAATATTAATTTCAAATAATAATTAATTTCACATTTTTAGAACGAAAAAGAATTAATTTAAAAATATAAAATTCTGTAATTATTTTTAATTAATAAGTACCGATTAATTTAATTAATAAATAAAATGTTTCAAATAGAGTTTAAATCCGATAAAGCAGGCAAAAGGAGCTTAAATAATTTTTCCATGAAAAAAATTTTTTGTGGCTCAAATTATTTATTGATCAACGTACTAAAATCTAATGAATAATGAATATTCCGTAAAATAATATGCAAATTTAATTTAATAAATTCCTCTTTTCAGCTTAGAACTTCGAGGCTCGCGGATCAATCTGGCTCAGAGGAAAAAACCAAATCCTAATTATTTTACGGAACAAAACAAAAAAAAACTTTCTCTAAAGAACGCCGACAAATAATCGCTGAGCCCACTGCTTCAGCTTTCCAATAGATCGGTAAAGTCTTTAAACTTTAGTGACATCCATAAAATAATTAAATTGGTGAATTCTCTATATTCTCATATTTGTTGCACGCGTATGTTTGAGCTTCTGCAGATAAACCAAGGAAATTGATCGATATCCTTTCAAATACAATTGGATACAAATGAGATTAATTGCTGAATTACAGATCCACATCCATCTCATAGCTGGTGTTAAATATGCTTAACATATTTGGCATTTACAGTCGCCAGAGAAAAATAAACCCCAAAGAGAAGCATTAATTTACATCAAGATGAAGTTAATCACGCATTTAGAATTTTCAACCGCTGCAGATAATCGGTATTATTCACCATTTATTTCTTTTTAAACAACGGAAACGTGGGATAAGACTATTCTTTTTTCTTTTTGATAAAGAAAAAATTTTTCTATCGCCTGATTTATAGTCAGATTTAGTGAAAAATATATTTCTTCATTAGAAAAAGAAGCAGCTAGCTAGCAATGTTGGTAACAGCAAGAAGAAGAAATGCTCTGTAAAAGCAGAGAACAGTTCTGTTGCGACATGGTAGCGAATGGTGCGCGTTTACACAATTAGATATTCTGAAAGGACGTCGTTAGCTGACCCAGTGCAGTACAGCGTCGCCGCACGACGTCACCTGCGTCGTCGCATGCGAAACAAGCCAATCCCTGATTGCTATATTCAAAAAGAACGAAAAAACTTTACAGTTCGAGATAATTGAATTCAGCCGGCAACGGTCTATTCCGTGGATTTTCACCAAATCACCGTAATCAAATTGCAAGACGTTTTGAACTCACTCTCACTGTGGGGGCGGGTCCAGCATGAACTTGGGCCCGAATCATCTACCGTTCACACTAACACTTCAATGTAGCTGTCGTAAAAATAGAAAACACCAGTAGTAGCTGTTAATTTGTCACTATTATTAGTATCTGTTTCAGTATACACATGTATGATGTACACATCATAGACTTTAGGTTCTTACTGAACTTCTACAATATGTATTGATACAAAAATAACATTCTGTAATGAAGGAAATAGTAGATACTGGTAGTAAATATAAAATTCTTACTCCTCCACCGGTGCATATGTTTTGTCGATTGTGTACTTCCTATAGAACTTCAGTTAACAGTGTGCCACTCTCCATTGCTAAACGCAGAATGTTTTGATCGTCGCTGTAAACTTAAATTAGGCTTCGTAGCTATCTAAGCAAAGGAAAACAACAAAACTTTACAAGGTTTTGCGCAACGGCGAGATAAAACTATCAGAATCCGGTGTGGTGGAATTACTGCACAACTTTAACTGACAAATTCCTGCGACATACACACACTCTATTCATATAGAGACTCGTCTCGCATTACTTAGCACACTTGAGGACATAAAGATTTTGAATACAATATGCAATTCCATACTACATATATCAAATTTACACCATGATTGTCAATATTCTCCACGTTACATCATCTCATCCACCCGTTCGATTCGCCATAAATTTACAATAAATAATTCATTATCAAGCCAGATATAGAAATTCGGGTTAACTAAATGTTTTCATTCGTACATTCTTCTTCAATGCAAGATTTCGTTCGCCATTTTCCATTCCATCCGTTATAACGGACTCTACGCACGACTTCCGCGTACGTATAAAACGATGTTTGCATAAGAAACGTTTATGGACCGGATTAAAGTGATTTATTACTCGCTGGGGAATATTGAAGTTTTGGGCGTAGGCGTACCTACATGTTTTCACTATAAACTTGTACTTTCCGATCAGCATTTACACAGAATCTAGCCAAGTTCGGCGGTGAGTCCCCACAAATGCTAAATCATTAACGTGTTACTCACCACTAAAATTAACGTTTCCACTGATTTCACCGAAGTTTGATTGACTTATTTATTATCAACTGACTATTAGAATGTCGATGTCATTAGTTGGTATATGCCGCAGAATAAATATTTACGTAATCAGTAACAGAGACGAATCCAAGATCTCATGAATATCTTATTTCTTATTCTGCGGGTAAACAACTTCAGGCGATCCGGTTTCTTAATAATCCTGGCGAATGACGTAAGCGTAACTGAATATTCTCGCAGTGCTGCAATTCGTACCCGCGTGCAACGAACACAATGCGAAACGTTTTAAATAATGTAAAATTATCCTTCCCCAGTTAACACACAGAGCTGAGTAAAATTCCATACAACAGCAAATGGCATAGCAAATACATCTTATCTAACATTCTACATATACATTCCTTAAAGTATGTACTTTATACTCACTCGTATGTAGCTGTTACAGGACATAAAACCGATATCTATTAATACTAAACGAGAAAAAGGTTATGCAATGAATTTTAAAGGTATACATTTTCGAAAAACACAGGTAGGACGAGAAATATTTATTCCGAGGCTTTAAATTAAAATAATACCGCAAATTCTTTGATAAATTCATAATTGCCTTTGCACTAGCATTGCCGAAATTCCTAACATTCACTGAATAATATAACCTCTACCTACAAAACGGTTACAGTTAAGGCTCAGATGTTCTGCTTTAACAATTTGTAAGAATAACTGATAATTAATATCATTAAATACTGCATCACGGTAAATTTGCTTTCGGAGCATAGTTCAGAGTATAATAAACTGTTAAAAAGCATCTGCATTTTTCGCAATGAATTATTATGCAAATATGCTCGGTGGAAATTAATATTTGTTTTGAACACTATCATCAGTTAACATAAAATAAATCATAAATGCATTATTACATACGTAAGTGGAAAGCGAAATATAAGGGCCCCTGGAAAAATGAATATGCATAAATTCTGTACGAAGGCTTGACTCTGAACTAGTGAATAAATCATTCACCTTCTGCATATGAGCAAAAAGTTCCTGTTTGCTTGTTTAAACAAAGTACGGTGATCCGTCCGGTTGTGCAGCCTGCCTGATTTATTGCCCGCCCATAGATGTTGTAATTAAAATTTAATGATGCACGTATTTGTACCGTACACCTCTTCTCTCTGTAGAAAAACACGCGAAATTTATTGGAAACTGCACTAGTGCCGATCAATTTTATCAAGCGTCATTTGTGCGAATATTTATCTAGAAATAATTAACAATTTACCTAGATAGATATTGCCTTAGTACAGCAATATAAATCAAATGCATTATTTGTAGGTACAGGTAATTTATGGTAAGTTCTGTATTACAGAACTGTGTATATGTACATACTAGTATATAAGTTATATATCAGTCCTGTAAGCTAAGAATCTTGAACCATTACGAACAGTTGCATCAAATCAGTTTCCAATCCTCAAACTTTACCAACATTTAGTCGAACACATGGAACGAAAATAACATGCCATAGGTACAATTTTACTTTGTTACTGAAGCCAGGAACATTGAAATGCGAAATGAACACGAAAATAAGTATACTGTGACATACGAAATTACATAAATGCTTTATTTACGACAGCAACATTAGCTAGTGAAACCGCTATACTATATTTGGCGGCCGGGAAATGAACCTGAAAAACTGCGTGACGAAAAACTACCGTCAGAAAAATGTTATTTCAACGTGGAAATATGTACCACCCATAATTCAAGCATTAAATAATGGCGTACCTGTTTATGCAGACCGCGTAAAAAGTAAAAGGCAACCATTGCTCATAATTTCAGCCGGAATTCACGCATGCCTCGAGAATATTTCACAGCGAACGAGTAGCTACAGAATTTCTCTTACTCCATTCCGTAACGCTGAGATATGATACAAAACGCATATAAGATTATAACGGGTGTAATATGAATGTACATATATGTAACTAGAATATTATTATTTATTTTCCCCAAGTAAATGTAGAAACCTATTAGTCTTTTGACAAGTAATTTATATTCCGAAACAAACGGTACGTTTTAAATCCGCATTACTTTTATAAAAATTTAATCAAATATATTGAGTTTTTTCCCTCCGCGAGTTTGTAATATTTCCAGCAGCAGTCACAAATTTTAATCAGTCTTGTGTACTGACCAGTAGTATCGCTGGAGAGCTCTTCAATATCCGACCGAAGAAATTAAAATATAAAACTACGTAATAAACGTTGCTGCTGGGAAAAAAATAATCATATACCAAGAACATTTTCACCTTTCAGAAGTGGCTTTTTTATATTTGTAGCTAGCAGTGCTTCGTATTAAAAAATATTCTGCACTTTAATTATAAACAGATTCTACAGTTCTCGCAATTTCGTGCTAACATTTGCACGTGGAGTTATTGTTTGCTGTAAATTAATTCTGTACATATGAAAAATTGTACGAAGTGCACTAGGATGGATGGACAGACGGACGAATATTGAAAGTTAGTTCCATTTCCCTGCAGGTCTGCACGGCACACGTTCACACCGGAGAGATATTAAACCTGTCACCGTGTCTCGATGCCCCTCCGGGCTGTAATGTGGACTCTTCTCTTCATTCCGCTCCCAGCACACAGACTCCAAACATAATAAAACTTTTTAATATGCTTTAAGCAGAATTTTATGGAAAAATTAAAACGCAATCTCTACATTAATCTCGCCGGTCAGACGAGTTATTTAGTTTTGGAAATTTTTATACTATGATATAAATTACGTTAGCAGCATTTTCAAGTCATATTACAGCAAGCGCATTTAGTTATAAGTTTTCGAGCAGTTTCATTTTTCTCGATCAATACTGGTGAACAGGATATAGGCCATACGTGTGAACTTGGTGTAACTATAAATAGTACAGTTTCGTATGGTGCTGCTTCCGGTTACAGGAACAATTTATATAATGTTAAATCAGCACGCTACTGATAACAATCCTACACGTAAAATAGACAACTTTCAAGGTCTAAACATTGCTATAAATACAAAACTTGCTAAATATACGAACATGGTATTTAAATTGTAATATAAATGGAAAAAATTATTATATTATCAGATCATATTTAGAATTATCTATACTTTATATACAAATATATTAAACCGACAAATCAATATTGGAACATGTTACCAAATAATGAAATTTATTCTAAACCACTATTATACATTATTATAGCAATCAAATAATTGAATAATTTTTAACAAGAGCAAATGCAATAAATTGAATTAAAAGAGAAATCACATTAATAATAATTTACAACGTTATAGCGTTTTGTTTTGTGGTCTCATACATAAAATGTATCGCACATTTTCAATAGCCGTAAAGTTCAAACGTCAATTAATAAATGAAATGTTTCCGATTTCGAAATATCAATTAAATATAAACGTGCAACAAATAGAAAAAATTATATCGGAAATATACACACCACAGCAAATATACTTGTACATACAAGATACATAATGCATGGGTAAAATTGCACGTGAATTTAAATAATCTAATTCAATAGATTCGTGGGAAATTCTGTGTTTTTTTACGTGAAATACGTATCTGTTTATTTGCATATTCCTTGGCACCCATGTAGTGTTGCTTAACGCATAAAAAATGTACCGCATATATGCCGGGGTTGAAGTAAACTTGACAGCGACTACAAACAGACGGACACAGATGTACCGCAAAACTTGGTCGAGGGCGACCGTTTGTGAATTCACAGCAGTGGTCCGGAAGTGCGTGTAACCAGAAATGTCATGTCACACCTAGCCGGTGTCAGACCACAAAGAGCATTGCAGACACCCACACACACACACACTCACGAATATCATAGCACAAAGTTACAGAAGCCAGGATATTTGAATGTATACCGTACCTTCACTAAATGATACATCATTTTGATTTCAAAGATACATTGTATTGTTTCTGACAAAATTACGCTTTATGATACTGCCGAATGGACATTGACAGCTCAGAAGAAAAATATTGCTGCAGAAAGTCACGCTACCAATATATCCAACAGTACTAAGTATTAAGCAAATTCCTGAGCAACATTTCGTACTAACTTATACACGCGGGGCCTACACAAAGTCCTAAATAAACAACATCCATTAATCCGCATCCCGGAGATACGCAGTATATTTGAAGCAACGAGACGATACCTCTAATAATACCCCCAAACACCTCTCCACTCGGACCTGTTAATGCTAATCAACTTGTGGACAATGTTAGTCCGCCCGGGGGATACAAAACTGTCTAATATGTGTTGTGGGAAGTTCACGAAGTCAATGACAACCGACAGGGATGTGTATGTGTGTCCGGCATTTCCGTTTCTTTCCGTGCCCGTTCCTAATTCATACACGCGCGCGCATCTTCCGTTCCTATATCATTAATTAATCGCGTAATTTCCGATGTGCCACGGTGCGGTCAGGTCAGGTGATTTAGACCAGTGGTCACCAACCGATGTATGGCCAGTCGTGCGGAACGGTGCGCAAAGGATTTCCGATACCAGAATCGAAATGAGAATATTGCCATGCAAGCACGGCTTCAAATTTACAGCATATAATAAGTAATGAACTATTAACATATATATATATATGTATATATATATATATATATATATATATATATATATATATATATATATACATATATATATATATATATATATATATATATATATATATATATATATATATATATATATTGACAAGAATGTTTTACAACTGATTGTCATGATAAAATAAAACGTACAGAACGAAATACAATGATGTAGCTTACATTTGCCAAGTATGTACATAAGCAGACAATTCTATAACAACAGTGAATAGATAAGTATATGAGTGTAAAGGAAATGAAAGCAGTAGACCAATTATCTGTTATTTATAAAGTAGACACCGCATCCTAAAGCAAGTACATGCCTTTAGCAGAATTCAGCAGTGCGTGAACAAGTGCGGCGACTGAGTTTCGGGTGGTAACATTTCCCAGTGAGCCAGCTGCCCAGGCATAGCTGCCCGTGTACGTAACGTAAGGACGTAAGGGTTAGGCTAGAAGGAAAACGTAAAACAGTATTACGGGAAATACAGCGAGCGCCAACGTCCCACTCCTTTGTACCATTAATAAACACGTATTTAATAAAAGCCCTAAATGAAATCTGCCTCCGTACCATACCATTCCTATTTAAGTGTGCCCCGTACTTAGAACATATAATGTAACACACTTGAAACAAACACACGCACATGCCGCTCTTGGCAACATTGTTACATTTATAATTGCTTTAGTTTATCATTTGTACGCGATACGCAAAATACAATACAAAACTTCCACATTAACCCCGCCACGGATTTCGTTGCGAAACTGATTTCACTTCTTACGTGCCGAGGGCAATTGTGATTAATACTTCAAGATTACTGTTTAATTTAATTTCAGATACGGTGGAATGTTCATTGTTTTACTGATAAATGTAAGAGATAATCAATCTGGTACCAGCTGTTTCAGTAAACATTATTAATTTGCCACACTATTTTCCATCGTCACATATGAGAGTGCACGTGTGTAATATGTTTGTTTAGTAAAGCTGGTATCAAGTTATTTGCCAACCTAATATAACGTATCGTTTGTCGTGCAAATGTGAACGAAACTAGACAGTGGAGAGTAATTGCATTTTCATGTGTGGTTCGTGACAAATGTTGCATTCTTTTACTCATTAAGTGTACGTACCCGCCCACGCGCGCGCTGTTTTGTGAATACACATCCAGTAATTTGAAACATTAATTACTCTGGTTAATGACAAAAACAAATGTTACGCTTTTATTAATAAATGTCTGCATATGTTGCAGAGTAACTGTTTCAAGCCTCGAGTATTTGTAACATTCATAATTAACTGAATTCGCATCCGAAAACTAGTCTATTAGTTCCTACAAATATGACATTCTCAGTGAAATTTCATTTATCATTTGGCACATTCGTACAGTACATATGCCAATGGATTTTATGTAATGTGCATTATTATTATTGTAACATTTAAATTTACAAATATGAAGTAGAATATTTTGTTTTTAAGTATGAAAATAAACATATTTTCTGCCTAATATATCACCGAAGAAGACAACTACCGTGGAAAATTCCAACTACAGTGGAAGGCACGTAACAAATAGCTTCATATTAAACGACAGCGTCACCCACCGAACAACCGCTTCAGTGATACAAGCACAACAACAATCACTTCCAACGCATTGAACAATGACACCCACTGGAAGAATTTATCAGTTACTTGTTAGCCAACAAAAATCAGTAAACATCAAGATAAATCTGTACGAGGAGTCGCAACAGCGTACGACACGAGCTCACGGGTACACCGTGACAAGGAAGGAAACAACGCCGACTCCTCCAAAGCACTAAAAAAGAATGGCCTACATCCATTGTCCCGAAAATACGGGCTCTACCCACGGAGACCCTGTACAGATTTCGATTTCTCTTCATTTTTCTTCGATGCGTAATCGCTCGCTCAGGTGGCAGTATTGTACGCGACAAAATATTGCCCAGGGGACTCTCTGAATGTGCTGGATAAATACTGAAACCCTGATTCATCACCCAGAGAGATATAAATGAAGAGTTGTAGTACATGCATCGGGAAATGCCATCGTCTCGGAGAAATCGTAATTATCTTGCAGCGGAGGAAATGTGTGAATTTATTAGTAAATATCAAAGTGACCACGCCCATTCACTACAAGTACGTCACTCATCACTCAGTGCACCACAATTACCGCTAGTGCAGCGGGCTGCGAAAACTGGATGCAATAATTGGGTGCAGTTGATTAAGCCAGAAAGAGATGGGAACTCCAATCCGACGTCTATCAATCTTAGCCCGAGCTCCGTGTTGCATGTGAAGATGTTATTAAGCAAACATGCGAGAATGCAGATGAACCCGACAGGAGAAGGTTGATTAGTATGCAAACAGGTAAAACAGATACAGATGAGATGATAGTTTCAACTGACAATGCAGCTTCATTTCACTAGAAGCATCCCTTGAAGATATTGTAATTACGTCATGCAGCAATTGATAAGTGAAGTGGTAGAACAGTTGGTAAGAGAAAATTCTATTACTCCACGTGGCCACAACGTAATTCGCAGTTCATGTAAATACTAGGAATTCTGGCAGGGAACAACAACCTCTTACTCAAAACGAGCCGTAACGATATTTAGAAGCTCTTGCTTGGAGACCGCAGTGAATTTGTTTGAAAACAAATTCATATAACGCAGCAGCACACACGCCTCAAAGTCAGATGGCTTTCAGACAATCTAATTACTGAAACAAAATTATTTCTTAGTAATTTGTGTGACGAACGCCGTGTCGATGGGGGAGTGTTGTTTTGTCGATGTTTACAAGACGCATGTACCAGTCTCCGTTCCACTTTCAGCCACATCAAAGGAGTCGGTACGAAGATGAAGTATACATACGTGTATCAAGCAGTAGGCAAGAAGGACGAACTTCCACTGTACCTGTTATATCTTAACATCTACTTCTACTCGCCCATTCTCTTCATCTAACAAACTTCGAATGGCATTCCGCCATGTTTATTACTATAAATACCGCACGCAAACTTTATTAATGTATAGCGGTTGCTCGTGACCGTGTGTGTTCTACGGTAGGTAATTATATTTCCTATCAAAGTTCTGGTCAGAAAAGCAACAGTCCTATTATAGAAAACGCATTTTCCATTTACCACTTACAATGTAAACACGTAGCTTTTAAACAAAATTTACATCTAAATATGTTTCTCAAAACAATCATTATTCCTTGAACAAACAAACATAAACGATCTAGTCATCTTATCGTGGAAAATTGTTAAATACGCACATTATTTGGTTCGCATAATTCCAACAATTTATTTTCAGTGTTCTACTTGTTGTTTGAGTTCGGATGTGTTATGTAAAGTTAAATCCGTGTCAGAGAGCACGGTTTTTCGGCTTTTGTTTCAGCTAAAAGGTCGACAGAACACGTTAATTTTCCATTGTAAACAATACAACGTAAGCCCGACAAGATTAAATATCGTTTATCAATGTTCTTAGAAAGCGGACGACGAATTTATAGACAATCGGGCTTTGCAGAACAAAAGTCTCACTCGGTGCCCCAGTCTGATTGGCTGAACTTTGTTTATATAATAATCCAGCGTAAATGAGCCATCACCTGTCATTTTATACAAAAGAATTCACATTTGAAAAATTTCATTACAATTTTCAACAATGTTATATTGTTTCACAATATGTATAACTAAACATATACGTAAACATTGAAGAATGACGTTGGGAAATATTTCCAATAAAACATCAATAATGTTTAATTAAATTTTAGAAAATTAATTTGTTATTATCTGCATGCAACACATTATTGAAAATGTATCAAATTATTAAAACTAATACATACATGATATCGCTAACGCAAATATGTCAATTAATGTTGATGTATACAGTATTTAAAATTTCTATTGATACATGGGTATTTATTTAATATTTTAGTAAAATACATTCAAATCATATACTCGTGTGAATGAACTTGAAGTGGTATACTCATGTATGATAAATACATATGTATGTTGGTACATATTGTAGGAAATGTGTAATAAATAAAATAGAGGACAGAGTATAAGGACGGTAGATATCTGACAGATAGATAGATACGTATCAATGTGTGTATGTGTGTGTACAGCATGTGTAGGTTACATGTAAGCTATGAAAGAAGTCTTCCCTTGCTGCGTTTCCAGGATACATAAGACGAATTCAATACATGCCTGCAGGATTTGGCAGAAATTCCCGCGGTCGGTCTGGGACCGCGCACACGAGGATTTGTCGAGAATCTTTTCGTACCAAGGACAAAGTAGCTCTCGCACGTTCCCAAACACATGTAAACGCCGGCGCAAATATAGAATGTCGCTGGATTATTACACGAAAACCTTGTACATGTTCGTCCGCACCCGTCCGGATTTAAATTTCAAACAGGAATTGTTCGTTCAATCTTTTGATCATTTCTTCAACACTGTGGAATCTATACAAAATAGAAGACTGTCCATCCAAGCGACGCAGTAAGATTTAACATGAAAATAGGGCAATTGGTACAGCCGAATAAAATGTCCCCAGTTCCATTGTAAATAATCATGTCTACTGCTGAGATACTTGTAAATGTCTCTTGAAAATAAAGAACAACATCTACACTGTACATATTAAATGGGGACATGAACGCAATTGTCAAATTTTAGTGTGACCATTAAACAATTTAATATTTTCTATATCAGACGGTCCAGTCAATAGACTTCTAGATAAAACGATTAAGATGAAAAAGTGCACGGTTTTTTACGATATCCCCTGTCAATTTTGTTTTTATCTGCTGCCATTTGGGTTTTACAGACATAATAAACAAAAGAAAATGCTATTTTTCAAATTTTCTAATTTTACTGCACCGTTGAAAACGCGAAATAAGATGTTGTTTCAAATCAATGAAATTATATTTGAAAAATAAATAGGAAAATATCAGCGAAAACATATTGATCATTTCTACTATTATTTAATCAGTAATTAAATATGTACACATATTACTCTGTGAATATTATCTTCATGAATCTATTAAAATATATACATTTAGTGTTTATTTGGATCTTTTACATATCCTAATAACGCATTATTGTAATACGCATATAAGATCTTATAGCAACTGTGTCGGCAGCAGCTACTGTTACGGAACGATAAAATTCAATTGGGTGGAAAAAAGAACAGCATAAAAGAATACATACATGAAGCAATATGACCGGGACGGAATGGTTGCTTAATTTTTATCGATTTAAACAAAGTGCATGGCAGTAAAAACAGAATGTTCTATAAAAAGTTACACCGAAGGGTTGGTAACTTCTGTCTTTGTCACACGTTCATGGGTGAAACACGTTACGACACAGTGCAGTGTTAGGCTAACATACTTGCTACAGAAACTTTTATATACGTTTTTATACAGTGGCAAAGGTGCGTATTACGATTATAGTACACATTGTTTAATTATTATTCTACAATGTGGTGGTGACCACTACATACATACACAGTACACCACAGACACGGAATGTTACTACAGTATACAAATGCGAGACTATGCGTGTATGTGTGTGTGTGTTTAAATGATAGCCCCACGCATCTGCGTGCACGCAACCTTCCGAGTCCTTTTTATCACCATGACAAATGACACTTTTTGTCTTTTTGTTACATGGCAAAATTACAAACAGAAAAAAAAACCTGAAATAAATAATATATCATAACTGGGACATCTGCGTTTCGAAACAGGGCAAAAATAATAAATAACCCAGGCTTAGATAGGCCAATCTACTGTAACATTTGCATGTTTGCACGGGGAAATATGCAACGTCGATGCGGTCTAGAGGACGATTCATAGTTGGCTAGTTTATCTCAATAATTACGTAACGACAAAAAACACCAACTATAAAACATTTCAATATACCGTCGGATAAAAAATGCATCATATTATTCTACATTTTGTACTTGATCGATCTCCGTATGTATGTATGGCAGCCCCATCGGAATAATAATTCGGATATGCGACGACCTTTAAGCATCGGTAAACATTTTATCACCACTTGAGGACGAACCACAAGAAGAAACATTTCATTACTTATAGATTATATATAAGGACTATCGTTGCGTGATGGCTAGGGGCTGCCGGGTGATGGGGGTGGTGTAGTCCCCGCCCCCCTAGGGGAACTGAGCCTACTAGAGTAGCTCGTGATGATGTAGGACGGCAGAGAGGAAGAAAAGTCCCCGATATAAGATCGTGGTTTTTATGTGAACCGCGGGAGAGATGGGAAATCTTCGCAATAGGCCATCACATACCTGGGGCTTTATCATTCCGTACACGTAAGCGGTTCTTGTTATATGGGCCAATGATGTTTAGTACTCGATGAATTTATTGCCCGATAAAAAATATCGACTCGATTTCGCCCGCCGTAATTTTTGTTTCTTTATTAACTTTTTTGATATATGAGTGTCGGAGGAAATTGATTTTAAATTTACTTCCGCTTCATTTGCATCCATGCCGCCCCGTGTCATTCCATGTTCCATAGTATCAACTACCATTCCAACAGAGTACCAAGTCTGCCCGTATAATAGTAATATTGTGTGGTATTATTATATGACGCTGCACAGGTGACCTAAACCATTACTATTTTTAAAGTCTTACTCACACAAGTTTTCTGATGGGTAAATGCACAAAGTAGAGGTGTATTGTTACAATGTAATAATTGCATCTGTGGTGCACCGATATAAAAGTTTCCAAGTTATATAATATTTCAGTTAGCGGAATGTAATAAACCAAAGTTTTTCCACCACTTCCTCTGACCAGAGAAACTTTCGTAACGTGTGTCCCATGTTTATAACTCTATGGATATACGCCCAACGTACAAAGTAATTTAAGAAAGAAGCCTCCGACCGAAATGACTAGAGTACACTAATTAAGGACAAGGATTTTTAACAACATTGATGATAAGTACGAAACGCGGTGCGTGAAACAGAGTATATAATAAAATATTAATCCGATCTAATGTCCTATAAAACCCGGACAGGTTATATTATGCATTACTTACTCAAAAATCCGAACCGGAACCGAATACACAAATACAACGCAGGCATTTCAATAAGCTTCTTATCGATTTAGGCATCTAAATCCCGGCCGCATCTATAATTTTCCGGTGAAACAATATATTTTTCTGCTCGCTACAGAAACACACTGAAAGCGGTTTTGCGTGGAAATATAACACCGTCATCCGATCGTCTTTTTTCCATCCGTAATTTCATCCGGAACGCATTGCCAGAATACTACAGCACAGTTCTGACGGACTGTCAAAACACAGGCAATATGACGTACGACATTGGGTATAATACATTTCCCATATCGAAAGCGTCATGGGACCGGGGCATGTATCACCTTTAAAAATGGATTTCTACTCTCGTATTGCATGTCAGAGTACAGCTACGTACATACATATCTACACATGTTAGAACCATAGTTGAACAAAACGAGAAGTCGACCGACATGTGGATCATCCAAGCACTTGATGTCTTCTACCTGTACAATATAAACTACACTTGTGCACACAGGAATATTCCACTAGTGAATTTCGAATGTGGTAGACATCCGAATAATATATTTTCTGAATTCATACACACATTGCATGTCTATCTATTGTTTCATTTGTAACGGTCGTTTTCGTGTACCGACCAATCTTGCAATTCTTGTCTTGCGAATCGTGCTTCAAGTGAGCACGATTAATATAACTTAAATATAGCGTGCAGCTCGACATACTGCTATTCCAGTTGATAAATGTATTACATTTATTTAATTTATCTTTTATCGGTGTTCCATATATATAAACGCGCTTTCCAAATTACCTGCGCCAAGATCAATCAATCGACGTCATTCATATGTTATACAATAAACCAATATTACATCAGCTATTTATCTCACACAAACTATCTGAAAAATAATCAAATAAATATTGATCACAGGGTGGCACAGGAAAAGCAAAATAGTTTAACGTCGATCCATCAAAGAAGAACTAGCTATGAACGGGTGTACTGGTTTCATCCAAACAACTCCTGTAGCTCGTCGCGAAAAGCCATCACGGATGGGAGTATAGAAAATAAGTACGCCATGAAAACAGGAAAATGCCCATAGAAAATAAAACAAATGGTCCCATTGTGCACAGAAATATCGTCGCATCGGATATTTCGGCGCGAGCGGGCGGGCGAGTGAAATTTCGGCGACCACGGTTCACATCGGTCGGTTCTCCTAACCGTTACCGGAGACGCAGCGAACATTCTCGCATCGCTAGAGACCGCCAACTGCGATCAATTATTAGCGAAGTTGGACCGTAAAATGCCTGGATAACCGGAGTACCGGTGCCATCGGTCTGGGGGCACTGTTGTATTTTTTATGCACGCGCTTCCCTATATATCCCTCTCGTACTCACGTCATTGTGTGTCTCTTTTTTCAATATTTCAAACGGACAGCAGTATTGCTGTAGGTTTCTGCACTGTGGGTTAGTCCTCACTGCATGCATAATATTGTTCTTGAAAAGAAAATAACAAATATCTGGTGTATTTATGAACATGTGTGTATGTTTGGCAAAAGTGTTGTGTATGTAGAAAGTGTAGAAGGACATGAACAGTTGCATCATTGCTCCGCAGCAAGGAGAGCATTTTGGCGGACTGAGTTTGTACATTGCGCAATGTAATTTGGTTTTCCCAACAATTCCGTTCTGCTCGTTTTTTTTATCGAAGCCTAACGAGTTCGGTGAATAATATACATAATGGAATAACAAATGTCGCAGGCAAATAAATGACACGCAATGTATTTGTTCCACTTAAAGTTTCTTTGACAGTAACTACAAACATATTCTATACAAATAGAAACTTTCTTTTGAAATTTTAATAACGTATTGGAAATTTAAGATTTATTATTTAACACACTGTAATCGTAGCTGGCCTCCAATAAAATCATAAGTGCACAAGTCTGATTTTAGTTACGCACATCTAACTTCAAATAAAACGGACAAGCATTACATTTTGTGACCGAAATGTTATGCGTCCTGCTGGAGAAAGCAGGAAATCATAAAACGTAGCACAACAAGCATGCAGTGTCCTGCTTTACGACAAGACACTGCTACTTTTCTAAGAAATACTGTAGCGTACATACACTGAACCATTAAGTACAAAACATAGAAGGAATAGTACCTTAGAATACACCAGTGCTGTTTACCAGCAAGAGTTGTTCCGCAACGAATACACACAAGTAAACTACTGTATCAGGACATGGTGTGCACGTATGCATACGTGTACATTCAAAGTGAAATTTTAAAATTAGTTTCGTAGTCGGTCGTTGGATGGCATTCACACAAGTGCTACAATATATTCTAGCAGCGTGTGCACGCCCGTGGCAGTATCGCAATGAACTATAAAATATTCACATTATCTTTGTACGTTCACGTACGCTGTAAAAAATTCACCGGGAACTTTACAGTGTGTTCAGCTATGGGTTACAATGCAACTGTACATAATGGATAAGGTTGTCTGTCCGTCTGTCTAGCGGAACGACCATGGAGAAGATGGTATGATACCAACAGTTTTTTTTTTACTCATGACTTGAATATCTATCTACTAACATTCGATTCAACCTGATAAATATTAATTTCACAAGATAATATTGAAATGCACTAAAATATTACAGTGATAGGTCTTTTAAAAACAAAAATAAAATATTTCTCATCGATATGGAATATGGTATTTAATATAATATAGTAGAAATATCACATTCGATGCATGTACTTCTAACTGCTCAAGTAACCATCCCGCGCAGCATCTATCTAGCAGACACGTTCAATGGAAACATCAAATATTGCATGCACTGCACATGTATGCACGTGTAATGTGAATTCTTACTTGCGCGACTGAAATCTACAATAAATTCATTCAATAAAACGTCAATTTCGTAACATCTGTCGCCGAGAGAGATATCCATCGACAAAACACCATCATTCATCCTGGCAACGGGCAAAACGACGAACACTAGTACGAGAAGAAGAAGAAGAAGTTCGGTGAGCCAGTTCCATTAAATTCTCGTGTTAAAATTCTGTCACGAACACGAAACGCGCAATATATACGAAAATGGCCAACCATGCAAATATAAAAACGGTTGTATATTTGGTCGCTTCATGGATAGACCAGCATTTATAATATGTACGCTGAGTTGATGAGCGCAATTCTAGAATACAATTCGGACAACATTCCTCAACCATATTCACAACTATGCTGAACAAATAAAACTAGATATTCAGTAGCCGTTCTCCGCCTTAAAATATTTCATTAAATTCATACTAAAACGGGCTGAATTTTATCTAGAAACAAATATGTATATATTTGAGGAAGATAATTATCGAATTATTATCATATATGTTTAGAGTTTACTTTTACAAAGTGATTTTTCAATGGTGAATGGAACACAGAACGATGTACCCAAGTTTCGGCCAGTATATCATAATAGAAGCCATGCTCACCAAATCTTGGTTAATTTCAAGCTCCTCCTCTGCCCTCCACAACAAAAATACTTTAAAAAGTTAAATTATTCGCAAATCCCCGTCACCGGTGCCGCAAAATCAGAAATGAACTTTAAAAGTCTCGCAGAGGAGACGCGAGAAATGAAAACAGGAAACTAACACGGAACCCAAGAAAATAAAAGAAAACACAATTAAACCAGCAAGAAAAATAAGAAACCTAATTACGTAGGGCATAATATTTTACCGCTCGGAACAATAAGAAAAAACAGGGGCAAAATGGAAAGGTCTCCCTGAAGGTAGCTGAGATCACATGCTTCTAAACTCCGGTGGTTGTAAGTAAGTTTATGGAAGTGCCACATTCATATCGCTGGGCCGGTTTTGCCTACACAATGTGGTGATAGTGCAGGAACAAAACCGTAACTGACAGACGGTGTCAGCGATCGATGCTATGCGACTCCAAGGCCTAATAAAGCACGTGGATTATGCTCGATATGCGTGACGCGCAACACCCATCCAACGCTCATGTGTGTATTACACCGCAGGAACAATCAAGTGCTTTTCTCTGCAGCATGCAAATATTCTCCCTGCCATAGTTCTATATAATACACGTCGAGATTCAATAAAAACTTATCCCAGGCCTATATGCTTTGTGGCATAGAAACGTAACAGTATCCAGATTCGAGAAATATAATAACGTAATACAATAAAATCCCAGGGAAGCACTGTATATGTTGTAGATCTGTACAGGCTTCTTATATTTAGGGGATTAACTGCGAATTAGACGCAGCGATTTAATCAACTGACGGGGCCGTAGCAATATCATCTGCAGCAAAGGCATCATCAAGGAGCACCAAACAGATACAGGCATATAACACGGGGACGAGTCTCTCCACCGACTCCATCTTCAAATAAATGGTTGACATTCCGTCAAGGACGAAGGGACCGGGGACGACGCACAGGAATAGCCAGGCGAAGATAGCGGAGGTGGGTAGCGTGGAGAGGAATTGAGGACTTTGTAACTTGGCTCGGTAAATTGAGGGAACTCAATGGGATCGATTCTGCGTCTTCTTAATAACTTCCCTTTGCCGCTCTGTACTAACAACCAGATCCGGACTATTAACTTTTCCAAAGACACTGAAGAAAAAATGAATACAAGCATTAATTAATATTCTACGGAATAATGTAATATAAAAGATAACAAACATAACAGATTTTGCAATATCAAGGTAATATCAGTAATTTAATTTAATGTGTTATAGATGTAATGTCATAAAGAGTAATCCAGTAATTCCACTGAGCCTACTACGTGCGAAGATATAAAAATATTCCCTACGCCCAGATCTGTAGACGTAGGCCTCCATTTCATCAGTAAAGTAATGCTGGTTGCCACTGTATGTGTGTATCCCGTCTGTGCGATTGCTGGCTACGATGATCGGTACTCCCTAGAAGACAGAAGCAACCGCAAAATGCCCATCCCTATCTCCCGGGTAATACGTCAATGCCAGTAGATTCCACGCGGCTGTCTCAAGTACTTCAAATTGTTACACTAACACATTTACACGGACAAACCGCATACACAATCCTTCACACACACACCCATACACAAGGAACAGCCGGTGTCGCCCAACACTGTAACGCATTTTAAATTACATTTCCTCAAGTTTGCCGTTGACGAATTCGCATTTCATTCACTTAACACTGTCACTTGTCGAAAGAAATGTGCTACTTTGGGGTTTAATACATTTTTTACATGTAACCAACAAACAAAGTGTATTGAAACTGTGTCGACAATATGGTTTTACATAAATGGATTGATAGAATCATATCCGTTGACTTTCAGATGAGGACGCTCCGTGATCTATACGATGAACTGGGTCACCTCATTTAAATACGTTCAACAACTTCTGGATGATATCATCTCGTCTAAAATCTAATAAAATTAAAAGTTAACTGTATTAAATTTGTGAAAACTATTCGCGACACGACGAGTTAACGATGAACGACCGTAGAAGAAGCATCGCGTCCTAATTTAAACTTAACTCAAGTCAAACGCCAATCTTTAATTCTAATTTAACCCGGTTCGTAATTACAAATTAACTAATTTCGTTAAGTCTAGCAGAAGGGGAATGCAAACGAGCAGGCTACTACTACTACTATATATCGTACATAAAATATATATTAATCTTGAAATTATCACGGGCCAATTTGCAAGCCATTCAGTTAACTTTTGGTACGGTGCAGACTAGACGTAAATAAATTACCACTATATGCCGAATTTACATAAAGGGGCAACATTCTTTTTAGCCCCAGTTAAAGAGTTTCTCGGGCCGGTACAGATGGAGACACTGATTATGCGAACGAGCAGAAGCGGGTGGAACAAAGTAGAAACGAAGAGAGATGGTGGTGGGACTACACGTTGAATTAATATTAGTTCACGTAATCACACGAATAAAATCAAGACACGGTGTGTTTAATTATGCATGCAGTTAAATAGCAGAAGGAAGACAGAAAAAGGATGAATATAGAGAGAATGATGAAAAGAACGACAGACGGACGGAGAGTCAATCAAACTGTAACTGATAAGAAGATAGCAACCATTTGACTTCCTCAAAAGCCCGGTTGAATTGTGCTTGACGAATTACTGCTAATGATACAGAACATTATCGTGGTTGTGCATTTTCCGATATCGCCCATTTTGTCACTGACAGAAATAATATTTTATATTTTACACTTGTGCAATTTTAACAATTCAAATTAGAAAACGCTTGAAGACAGGGGAATAATAGTACATATACTTTTTACTCTGTATTTTGTCCTGGAACCGTTAGGGAATGTACGTTAAGCCTACACAGCAGCTCTTGTACGGATACTCAACTGAACAAAATTTGCGTACCTAAAGCAAGACACGGTGGATCTAGGAAATGGAAATTTGAATTTCATATGAAGCCGCTGCATACATAACCTCTCCAGTCGCCCCGTACTCCACTTCAAACCTAGCGAACCCCGTACCTAACAAGTATATCATGACCAGAAACACGATGTACAGCTATATTGCAATATAAAATAAACTATTTCTACGTAAAAAAAAAGTTAAGAAGCAAAAGAAAAGTGGGTCAATAGTTTGTGAAAAAGAAAAAATGCTGACCAAAGCACACAACTACAGTTCTCGAAGTACACACACAAAAAACAACAACTTTCCGCTGGACAAGTTTGTGACAGTTTAGAACCACTGAAACTGAAATTATAAAAGTATGCAAGAAGTATGGTAAAAATAAAAGTTGTGTTCAAAACGGGAATTGCAGATAATTTTACGTGAATTCCGTTTCTAAATTGTAATGTTTTCTCTCTCAGAAATTGATGTAATATTTTGTACATTCATTTTAAGTGCAAGTCACTAATTTAGCGTTACAATTTTGAAATTTGATGTTAAACACATTAATGGAACATTATGCAGTATTAATAAATATTTTTCATTTTTAATGGCAACCGATCACAAGTAATTTAATACATTTCACATAATAAATCATATGAATGTAACGGATAATATCTAACAACGCAGATGTCTGAATGCATGCAATCAACAGTAACGCCATTATGTGTCTATGTACAATGACAGCTTAATCATCAATCGACAATCTATCACGGAAGAAAATCATTTAGAACTTTTATGTCGTTGCTCACTTAATATATCGATCAATCATCAGGATATTGCGAAACATGTAAGAATAGAATCATATTTCATATAATACTTCAATTACAGTATATATTTATACAGCAAGTTTTACTATAAAATTCATTAAATCATGCTGTTTCAACTGTTTTATGGAAAGTATTCTATCAAATACACCCGAGAGATATGAATACAATTTATATATAATAATGGAAATTACGAATCTATTCACTGCAAAAAGAAAGAACGGTAGATAATACTTCAGCACTTTATTTCAACAAGCATTACACGTACACAATGATAAATTTCCAACTGAAACTTCAGTTCGAAACCGGTATTTTGTTACGGCTCCTCTTGCAAACTTCTAAACAGGCTGATAAAACAGCCAGACTGTGACAACGACTTATTGAATGCAAACTTTGCACTGCGGGTAATTAAATGAAAGGGAATTAATAGAATTGAAAATCGACACAATTTTACTGAATTGATCATAAATTCTGCAGGAGATTTGTAAATGTTAAGAAGGTATATTCATAACCACATAACCGCTAAATTGATGTGGACAGCAAGTGTACATCTCAGCTAGTACACCTTGAATCAGGCACCTTGTTTTAATTTTCCATTTAGGAATGTGCAGAGCCACAAGCTCATATCCAGTGTTATGCTGTGTAGAATCAAATTGGCCTAACCATACAGCTAGTCAATAAAATGTTGGCCAAATTCCAGGGATAAAGTGCTTAAAACTACGGCCCTTCCCCCTTTCTTCCTACGGCCGCCTGCCCCTGATCACCAAGTCCGTGAACTTCGTGAAAGACCATGCCACTATTCTTTCGTCATCGATTTTTTACAAGATCTAAGCATAACCCTCTCTATCTCACAATAATCAGCAAGCGGCAAATAAAAAAACTGTCGGCAGTTTCTCTAACTTCCTTTTTCTCTACCTATTCGTCCTTTGTGAAGATATCAGTGAAGAAATGGAACGTCTGCTAACCTAGCGACTACGTATATTCTAATAAACAGAAACATGACACTGTCTCGAAAATGTGCCACGGAATAACATTGCGCCAAACATCGAATCGTAATCGTATAACTAAATTACATTAGCCGTTCCACATCGTAAATTCCGTCATTCGAATATCGAAAAATCATTCTCAATAGAAAATCTAATACACGCTAGCTAAGCAGTCAATAATGTATCTGGAATCCAGCAATATTTGGATAGATTTTCACCACTGAAGATTGCATGAAATACATATGAAAATATTTAAATTATGAAGTACTATATACAGCATATAGTAAACAAAATACTAAGAAGTGAGCAAGGCAACGAGGATGCAGGAAATGTCTGTTCGAATAAGGTAAGTTTTTTGTTTCAAGCCAATTTTACAATGGCCCTACGCGTTGTGAAATTGGAAGATGGAATAAATATAACGAGACACAACTTTTAACTTAGCGTAAAAGCTCGCAGCTAATTCGTTTAGAAAGTTAAGAACGTCGGTCGTTCGCTAATAACTTCAAAAGAATAAAAAACGAGCAACCGGCCAAATATACACGCGTACCAGGATGCCCCATATAGATAAAAATAACTGGCTTCTTAATATCGTGTAACAAGAATTTAAATTTAACAAATTCGCTACATTCATCTGAAAATATCGTACAAAGAATTCCTTTTACACTTCGCGGCAAATTAAAAACTAATTACCAACCCTTTATACGTCTAATAAAGAAATTATGAAACGTTCTTATGATGCAAAGTTAATTATATATTCAAATATGTAGCCATTTTCTATTTCGGTAAATACTCTTTTATGTACCGTCATTAAAGAAGTGCTCTTCTTTTATATGCAAACTACATTAATTATTTTCAAATGTCTTATATAAATTTATAGAACATAATAATATAAGATCCCATTAAAAAAAATTAAAAATATATCGGATACGGTGCTGTCTAGTGAGAAGACTGGAAATAGAACGAACGAGTTCAAGTATCACGTTGCATTGGTAGGTATTATTCTGTACAAGATGTTAACGATTTCCGTGTAACTTATATATTTCATTGAAAGATCGCGCATGAGCTCCATTCCCTTCGTGACCCCTCTAGGCCCCGTGCCATGCCCGGAACTAATGACGGGATTGCGCTCCGGTGCTTCCGATTCCACCGGATTCCGAACCTAGCATCCTTGCGTTCACTGTCTCACTCACATAACCGCAGCACTTGTACACAGTCGGTACATGAATGTGTATAAGGCTACTAGAGGACAGAGCTGAGTGTACACGGGATCTCTGTAAACATTTGCCAAATGCCTGTAAGGTTGCAAGGAGCCTGTAGACTGCACTGGACTGGATTGGCATGCTAGGGTCAGGACAAAACGAACAATAAGGATCAACGGCCGCCGGCCCAAGGAACGTGTCAGGACAAATACATCCGAAATGATACGGGCCACTGAATCAGCCGATATTCAATTGGCACTATTCCACCCATATACCTGTATAACTACCAAGTTCAATTCTCTATTCTGTAATACACACAGACACTTAGTAATTTTCATCTGATCGGTAAATGATAGCCTGAATGCATTGCAGATAATAATGGATCCTTAATCAATAGACTGAAGTAACTGTATTCTATGTAACTTGGCACCGTATTATACATGCTCGTACTATTGATAGGTATCAGCTACTATGTCGTACTGTCATTACTAATGGGTATGTGTGTGTGGTCTTCTTGTATTATTTTCAATTTGGCTGCCTTACAATTATAAAACTTTATAATAGGAAAACTCCGTGTGCAGCTTGTAGCCATCTGTACGATTCTACCAATCAGAGCACAAATCTTTGGTAAAAACGGAAAAAGGAAATCGCAAAAACATATGATTTATGATTGAAAAATACGATAAGCATCTGCAGCAACGGCCAAAGGTACAAAGAGAGAGAGAGTGAAAATCCGAGGAGCTTGTGTACCTAACTAAACGTTGCCCTAGTAACGCAACCCATAGAATTAAAGAAAAAAGACAATTCAATTTATTTTCAACCGAACGGATTTACAATTAAACTGAGACCACGTTGCGTATCTTATTGCTATTCTTTTAATTATCTTACAAACGAAGAACGAAAGACGAGAGCCAGATTTCAGCGCAATATTGCTCCGGTCTTTTGCTCACAACGCATCCCTACTCTACCAGTTATTGATTACGTTTTTATCGTCGAAAACAGCAAAACACCAGCCACGTCCTAATATAAACACTAGAAATGAAAAATGTTTTTTAAAAGGTTAAGTGTTGTAAGCCAAAAGTTTAAATCATTTTAGGCCCACATAACAAAACAGTAAATAAATAGTAAGTGTGTGTATACTTATAATCTACACCAACGTTTACAATGATTAAGTGTTGCGTAAACGAACAAGAGTTTCGTGCTGAATAAACTCGCGGATTTCATTGATATGCGAGGTAGACGTGTGCACGTAACACAGGAATGCAATGTAAGTTGCATAAATCAGAGGGGTGAAACCGAACGGCAATTTATAACTAAAGAAAAATGGTAGTGATTACTAAGTTCAGCGAAAGCTGAACGTTATATTAGTAAGGCTACGAAGTGCGTGCAGACAGGCGCCTTTGTAACCCTACATCTCATGTTTATCAGCAATACTTAAAATAATTGCCTGTTGCATATCGCCTCCGAGAATATAACCATATATTTCACCAATAGAAATCGTTTTTACTAAAATGTACATACGTACAGTGTTGTAAAGCAAACATATTTGCTTTTTTTTTTATTAAAGTTCCGTTTGCACAAGTTTATATTAAAATGATCTGCACATATTTGAAATATAGATTATAACTGAATCAGGCGTACGAACAATATGTAGTCTATTTTAAATAATATAAAACATTTCATTGTTTCTTAAAAAAATATATTTTACAAGAAAAATAATCGAATACAACACCAATTCCCGGAAGAGAACATACGTATTTATGTGATATTTGCTGAAATTTATTGTATCACTTTTATTTTCGCGCCGACAATATATCAAAAACATTAATTAAAATCACGTTGAACAACATGTAGCAGCCAGCATACATCACACACGCACAAACTAAAACTAATAATTAACAAACGACAAGTGACAAAATTAATGATGCAATTCATTAAAATTAATATGGAATCAAATTAATTACGGCGAGACGAGAATTCTTGGGGCCCCGGCACTAACAACCGCGTGAGCCCATCAGGCGAATGACAAAGGGAGATAGGTCACACAAACACACACACACACCCACACACACACATGACGACACCATACATATAATATACTAACATCTATTCACGGATCACAGAATAGAATGCTCTCTTAAACTGCGAAAGCAGTGTGCAACAACGCACCTTTCATTTGAATAACATATGCACGTACGAACTCGTACAATTAATATGTGAAATTCGCACAAAGGAGACTGCATAATAAGCGCCGAAGCTGCATGCATTAATTAGAAACGACATTAATAAAATACAGACAAAGACTTAGTACTTGTTATTAGCAACGTAATATGTAGACGGAAAACAGTTGATGATGCTCTATACCTAAGGAACAGATGACGTAGCAACATCCAATAACTACGTAACTATTTGTGCACATGAATATCATACTTGCACTCTACAAAGCTTGGAATAACGATGTGATTCCTTTTCACCGGCATATGCAGGTTATATAATATACTACAAATTGAATTTCATGCACAGTTACAAGCGTTGCAAATAAGAAACGCGCAATTGTACATGATTATTACAACCTCATCTATACTATTAGTATTTTTATACAAAATACAAATTATAAGTAATGTGAAATACTGAAAGATTATCAAACAGGTTATGCAAAAAGTCGATAAGTAATTAGTAGCCGAGTAGAAAAGTGATTCATGCGATAGATTTGTGTGAAAAAGGTGTCTGGATAAATGAGATCATCTCGGCATATGTGAAGAAACATCAGGTTTTTGCCGCATCGCCAACAGCGTCACCAAGACACATGTCAAATCTTATATACAGCATGGTGAATGGTTATTAGATAGATGTGGTGCTGCCAAACAGGCTCTCGAAATACGTCCATTACAGGCAGATAATCTACAGCAATATCCGTCACCTGGCGAGCTATACACACCGCTATACTACACTATACACATCTACCAGCACGGGCTTGGATTCAAGAATGACGCATACAATGCATGTAAGGGTAGCTTGCATCATATTTCATAGAAAACTATTCTACACTGCTATAATTCGTTATAATATTTACAAGTATCCACGAATTGAAGCTGACACGTAGTGAATCAAAATGTATTTATTCAATTCTATATTCCAGTTTGCTCTCTGAGTGTATTATTTAATATTCCCCCCGCTTCCTCCCTGGTACAGCACGAATGTTTCGTTCCATGTATTTGTCAATATTGCATCTCGAATCACGGATTTCTCGGCATATGACCAGATGTGACCCACTGGTCTACCAATGACCATTTCGATGAGATCACACTGACATAGATTCGATCGGACGGCCGCTGTGTGACAGCTGTCCATCATTATCAGAATTTTAATCAATCACCAGCCCGCCAACGATATATCGTCATACTGTAAACGTCTTCCATTACGGATAACAAGAACTGCTAGTTGGAAAACAGTCTCACATCCATTGTAACAAATACAATGGATTTAACAGTACTTGTATAAAACTGGTATAATACATATACATATATTAAAAGGGGACAATTTAAAAGACGCGTGACACTGTTGTTAATCACCATCACCAAGGGGATGAGTCTCAATTTAAAAACAGTTAGAAGTATGACAGAACAACGAATCAAATATCTGTTGGTGTTACTGGTCGCTCCTATGTTTATCTAACTCTCCAATATTCAAATTACACACGGCGTCATCTATTGAATTCCATTTATTTCATTTCCAAACAACCGCTAACCCCTTTTCAATGAATCTAACTGCAAAATTTCGGCACGAATGTAAACCCCGTAACCTCACATTTGCTCCACCTTTACTGTCATTGTTTCATTTAGGATTTATTGACAAATATTTCGATATCTCTTTTTTGGTTTGGACGCATTTTTTGCGATCATTATCGTTGAACAGAACAAACAAATTGTCGAATTATTTTGATTGACATGCGAATGATTAAAAAAAATGTATTGTTTCAGTGCATGTACCAATAATGTAGTCGGTAATTTTGTGTTCCGATAAAATTTGTGAAAGCCATCCAGATAGAGGTTTTTCTGAATAATCCTCCCCATATGGAAATTTATTATTGTTAGTTTTTTTAATTAAAAATAATCTGTGAAAAGGTTGGAAACTAGCATTGTTTGAATTGACATTTCCATTATTATAATAACATTTCTCATATAATTTAATAATTGTATTACAATCAAAGTATTAAGTATTTAAATTTATGTAAAGATCAAATAGTTGTTTATATTGTGAACGAAATGTCAAATACATAAAACATAATAAATAACGTGCGTGGCGGAAATATACGCACGATATGGTATTCCTATAGTTTGAGTATTCCAATTTCAATGTGCTACATGCAGAGCAATCGTAGTCCACGGTAATGAAAACGAAAAGAACACCAAAGGGAATCGAAACCGATCAGGCACATTGATTCGTGGACCGTTACGCACAGACCCTGCATGGCATGCCATGGTAGGGAAAAATCGGAAAACCTTAAAATGCAAATCCACAATAGGAACAGGAAACGCTGTTCGCTCACAGCCACAACCCAGTCTGGAATACGCGGCGGACAAAAACGACATCTGAATTACGGGGAATGCTATCTGTGGAAGCCGGCGACGCATTTTGCACAACCGAACATAAAAATGGAAAATTATCAGGAACGAGCGAGCGAACTGACGCGTTCACTCAACCATGGCGCGGATAACGCCAGGATAATACCGAACTGAATAGATTTACAATGTAAGGTAGTCACCGTGGTAGACACATACCAGCACTGTCATTCGCGAATTGCACACACACAGACAAGGTACCTGTGTACGTGTTGTGTGATAATATCATCAATGTCACAACACATTGCGCGCAATGTATGTGGTAATACTTATTTGTACTCGTATTCTATGTAAATAGACAGTCTACAGTCCATCCATACATTCATGTTGCATTATATACAAAAGATCAATCCCTCTAATGTCATCACATTGTTACAGAATTATACTACACACTGCATGCTCAGACACATTCAATGCATTCACTATTTCATTTCAGTAATCACGTGATTAAACATTTATTTGATGAATTTGTTAAAATGTTTCTCAATACACTATGTTAGTGAAAGATAGGATAGTTATCGTATATACTCGTATGATTGTAAATTTGTAACAAACTTGACGTTGTTTGTCAATTTTAATAATGCTCGACCGGTTTGAAAGTGCACTTCGTTTAGATCAAAGCATAAATTTCAATTGTGGTTTTGCCTGAAACTCGAAATTATTTGAAAATACCAGGTATGATAATGATGAAACGAAGCTGTAATTTACGAACATTGTAGTTCTTACTAAATAACCGCACGTACGGTATTTTTATAATTGTGTATCTGCAAGCCCAGCACAGAATTTAATTAATTATGCTGGTTTTTTTTGTCTTCCATATTTCGTTTTTGTTCCTGTTCATATGTTTCCTTTTCCATTAACTAAATTGTACTAAAGCAGTTATATGTTCCTTTGTACGGTTACTTTTCAAAGGCACATTAACACTATTTCATATAGCATTATATACTTTCTAAAATTACTTTCATGTTAATAGTAATATTAATACGACGAATAAGTATATTGCGGTACATTCCAAACAACAAATTATAGCATTATATGATTAATGTTTTATTACGTGTACACAAACAGTCACATTACAGTAACTGTCATATTAACAAGCACAAAATTACACTTTTGTAGTACACCGTTGACTGTTAACATTAAATTAAAAAATAAAATAAAACAAAACACTTCTTTTGTCACTTCAATTCACTGTTTGCGTTTTACGGTTTTACACAAACATTTGCACGGTTTTTGCTTTTGTTCAAAGCCACCAAGTATATTCTATTTACTACAATAAAATTATATATATATATATATATATATATATATATATATATATATATAAACATTGCATATATACACTATTTGTTCGAAGAAACCAGAGACAAGATTTTTTTCTTCCATTTTCAATTTGCTCTCATCTCGTTCAAAGAAGAAGAAGAATATTGGCTGCGAAATGTACTGGTAGGTAATTATCGTATGCAAAATCAGTGAAAATCGGCGAGTCGAGCAGACGAGGTGGGCATGAAGCCCCCTATTCCCTGACGCCGCCGCTGCCCGTGACCTCATTCTCCTGGACGAGGACTTTTGCATGGCATGACTACGCCCATTTACGATCGATTAATAATATTGATAGGAATGTGAGATGAACGAGAGAGAGATACCGACGCATTCACAGTAGCTTGTGTTATATGCCGTTATAATTATTATTTATACACAATAGTTACGCCATAGCGTAGAGTAATTTATCAGTTAGCTTTCCGAGAAACAAATTTACATGGGAACAAAATAATTACAGGTCTACACATGGCAAATAGAACATTGCAACCGTCAACGTGCATTTAACTGTACAATATTGTTGGCAGAATTGATTAAATATCGATAGAAATGTAATTAAATTGAACCTTACTTGGAAATTTTCAATTAGATATTGAAAATAAGGATCAACAGCAGGAAACGCAAGTTTCGTATTTCGAACTAGTTTCATAGATATCTATGTGTCGATTGAGGACAAGGCATCAGGTTCGTCGGACGGCCGCGGGAACGATGCGTTGCAACTGGAAAACAACAAAGAATCGAACGACACCACGACGACACGATGAGAACAAGTGCAGATGTCACGCAGGATATACAGACGGACGACAAGCTGACAGACATATGGAAGACCAACTCACACGTTTAACAGTAGAAATATTATCCAACAACACAACGGCACTCAAACATTGCACGTTGAAACGTGCAGGTGTCCATTCAAATGGGAAATTAATTGTTCTCGTTGCAACCAGCATAACAGCACCGTTAGACGGACGTGTCTACTTGCAAGGCGCGCTCTAGATCTCTTTAGGTCTGCGGCATTCAAAATTGCATACACGTTTTTAATAAAACAAATCGCAGGACGTCGTACAACAACCTTGTCATTTTGTTCCGTGTATAACGACAACAAGAACTCACAGTGACGGTCGTATTAAACACGCAAATGGGGCCCGTGTTCTGTGTGTGTGTGTGTGCAATTATGCCAGTATAAATTACACGGCACACTATCCGTGAGACGAGCGGTACAACAGTGTAACATGACGGCCATGTTTGTTAATAACTTAACAAACATGTGCGGTTTGACTGCAGTACTCTGTGTACTCGTGTATATATATATATATATATATATATATATATATATATATATATATATATATATATATATATATATATATATATATATATATATTTGTATGTAACTTTGGCTACAGATGTACGGGTCAGGTTTGGTTAGATGCATGACAGAGAGAGACAATACTACCAGCAGCATGATGGCCGCGTGACCCGTCTTGTCTTAGCGTGACGACGACGGATGTCGGATGCTCCTGGTGTACTCCTCTTGTGGATGGAGATGTCTTGTGTACCGTTGGTCTTAAGGCAAATTAAGATAAATGCGAACCGCTGGATGGATTACGCTGTATGGCCGCCTGAACAGTGTCACCGCTCCGGGACATGAGTTTTCAATTTATCAAAGTGTGCCACGCTACAGACAAGACACTTCGCTATCTCACAAGTGTGCGCGTACGTACGTACGTGTGTGTGTGTGTATGTGTGTGCTGTTTGTTTGTTTGTTTGTGTTTGTTTCAGGGACTAACACAACGAGGTTCTACACTGTATATATATATTGTCATTTATTACTTGAATACATATTTAGAGAGAAAATAATTAAATAGATTAAAGGACAACATTGAAATGACTTGTCAAGTAAAAATATACCCTCCATTAGTGACATAATGAACTAATCAATACCCAATTAATGTCTCTGTAATGATATTTAAAAAGCACATTAAAGAACAGGAATATTTGACAACCAACAACAGAAAAGAATGAATTAATTAATGCACAATCATAAACAGATATTTGTTTCATGTATACGTGAATCATATTTTTTCATAAATTATAAATATGAAATATAAGCATACGTCAACTTTCGTCATATCCCTGTATGAACTTATTGCTTAAAATCGATAAAAGAACTAAAACGAAGTTCTTACACGGACAAAAAAAAAGCGAAACGAGGCGAAAAGACGTGCAGAAAAGTGAAGAGGAGCGACCTCGGCGAGGTGGGACATGCGTATCGGCACACAGAGAGTGTGTGAGCGGGAAATAGAGAGCGAGAGAGAGACAGATAGAGAAGTGTAGACAATAGCCAAGTGCTGTTATATGGTGACATATTACTGCAACGACGGAACACGCGTGCCAGTTGAGTCGGTCACGCACGCATCCCGGAACTCGCGTGACCCGGAACATTTCCGGAAACAGTCCTCGCTGATTTTCACTCGGAATATTTCATAACGTTAATTACTGTTTCATTGATCGTTACTTGCAATCCAACGTCTTAGGAATTAATTGGCATGAAGCATGGAGCGGCGATCATCACTGTATGATGCAACTCCATAGTGTGCTCGTGTACACTTAATTCATAAATGGTATTAGTGTTCAGTTATCCTACATACCTCATGTTTGCTTCTATTCGACACATTCACACTGGACAAGCAAATACACAGGATATTTGTACTACATGGTCAATATTGTGAATGACACGGAATATTGTTGCAAACCAAAATGTTGTTGTTTCGTCCATTTAAAACTGAGTACGGATCTGTTCTGTAAATGAAAAAGGAACTGGGTGGTGCTACAGATTTTATGATAAACGTAATTGCGTCGTTTAAAAGCGCATGTTAATCAAACATGAAATTTACTTTGCTTTGGGGATTTACCCAGGCCAATGTTGGCATCATGCGAATGCTAAAATACTCTTGGATTTTGAGTACGTAAAATTTTAATCTCACATTTTGTTAATGCCATGGCAAATCTAATTACTCAAATTATTAGCGCTAGTAAATTATGGTGTGCGACTTTTTACGTTTGTACTTAGAAGCGCAAAAAAAAAAACAGATAAATATCGCTTTACGACCACATTTATCAGGGGCATATTCATTACATGTGTAAATAATAGGTCAATAAAATACGCCATCACAGAATCAGTTTTAATTATGCCAAAACTTAGTACTTATCAATTGCTCGTAAATGATTTAGTATACTAATGTAATACTGTTCTTACCTGACGTTAAATAGTTCACTTAATATGTTTCACATGTATTTCCAAGCACTTTGTATGAAATATAATTTCACTAAACATCATAAATATCATATCACTACTATGGCAAATGCATTTACACTGGCCATTGCTCAGTAATTCCTGCGTGTTCAATTAATACTTTATACCAGTTCAAACTCGATTCTAACAAATTAATTACTAATGAATATTCTATGCCGGCTTATAAATATGTGTTTGTGTTACATCATAAAACAATATTAAACTGTAAAAACAGAATTTGTTTTGTTTTGTATACATATATAGCTAGCATTGTGTATAGATTTTATCGTAAAATGAAATTGAATAATTGTGTATCTGTCTAGTCGTGTGTGAAGAATTATTTATGCATGTCAGTTGCATTTACCGTAACGACCATATATATACATACATTTTATTTTATTATTTATTTAGTCTTAAGCTATTTTACTTTTAAGTGTATAGCTATACATACATATGTACATAAATGTATATTGTGAAGCTCACAATATCACATCGTCTTAAATACACTTCCTCTGGTGACCGCACTGGTCCTCAGGCGCATCTGCAATTACGTCTAGGCAAACGCACACCATTTTGTAAATTAAACCGACGCCGACCACAACAGCCTCAGCGTGGAAATCAAACCGGAAGCAGCCAACTGTATCACGCGAAACTACCCCCCACCCCGCCCCCCACTACCCCCCTGTTAACACGGTTCGTCAATCTTCGGTTATATGCCAAGAGAAGAGGAACATGTGTCCGTTTCTCACCGGGAATTTCAACCGTAACCGCTAATATTTCATCTCGTCGTGCATAATTAGATCAGTCACGAATACATGAACTGAAACGCTGCTATCTCATAACACAACATCCACTAAATATACACACAGGTACATTTGCCTGCAAGATACACAACAACGATTTTATAAATCAACTAGGTACATAAGAATCAAATTTATAAATGCGAATACTAAATTCAAGAATATTGAAGCGAAAATCATATTTCTGTTCATTCATTTACAATGAACGATGTTTACAAATATTCGACAATGACGAGAGACAAATGAGATAATAAGATAGACAATCTTATTTTTTTTTAATGACCAATATTTGTTTCGAGAAATCAAAAATAAAACATTCACCTTGGCCTGTTCACATTAATTATTTGATTACTACCGGCGTTACATAATAATTTGGTATAATTGTCAAAAAAGAACGTGCACATATCTCAGATAAATTTGTAAATGTCTGAGAATCTTCAATATTTATCTAAACGAGTAGCACAAAACTAAACAAAAATATATTACGATATATTTTTATTATTTCAAAACACATTCTGCACTTGGATATTTGTATAATTAACTTAACTATTGCGCATAGCATTAAGCAATAGGTAGTACTATTTTATGCATCACATTAGTGTCACTTTCCAAGAAAATTACACCGGATCCCAGTTACCTGTGCCTAGTAAGAAGAAAAAATATGTCACCATGGCTGCATGAAAAACGAGAGAAAATCGCGTAAAACTCGGCCGAGTTGAACAAATGACATTTGCATAGTAACTAACGGTGATAAAAAACGGTGCGCGCGAAAAATGCGGCGCAGGATTAATTTGTGAGTGGTGATGTGGGAGAACGGAATACCGGTGCGGAGATTATTCTAAGTAAAATCGCAACGGGAATCCGGCGTACGACGACATTATTACTTCGGTTAAGTCGCGGAACTGGCCGCAAAACAAGCTAATAACTCTTCAGCAGCCCCGGGATGAACGCATCTATGGCTCGTCTGCACGTACACTTGCCGACGTCAACCAGTGGAGACAGTTATAGTTCAGTTTAGACGCGCTCATCACGCGCAACATGAAACAATTACCTTCTAACCTAACTGGTGAACGAGCAATACACTCAAACTGTGTGTCCCACACTTGAAAGTACGATTTATGAACATGTACGATGCTCGAGAAATTTATTTTCTTTACACTTTCAAAGAAACTAAATCCTTTGCGTACGTACAAACGAATTCAAAGCTTTACAGACTGACGCCTGAAACGAACGGAAACGGATTGTCAAAAGTGCTAGAAAAACTAGATGCCACCCCACGCTATTTAATTAATAAAAAAAACCGACTTAGTCATACCATTCGAAGAGAATTCACGACAGAGAATTTTCTGATTTACAAAACTGCCTTTGAAGATAAATTCTATTCCTTGTTCTTAAATTCAAAATTTGTATAAAAAATTTGTTCTTTTACTATTATTATTTTTAGCTCATTGTATTTAATTATAATATGTAAATTCGTTTTCTAAACATCTTTACATATTTTCCCGAAATAAAAGGTTTTAAATTGTAGTAGTACACATAGCTATCATATGTATTTATGATTTGAACTTTAATTTTGAATCAAACAACTGTACTATAAGCGCGCGAAAATACCAAGAATAGTTTGTTATCACAATTATTTTTAATGCGTGTGACATGTGAACTGCTGTTACAAGTAATCACAGATAAATCACAGTGTTCCGTGACCTCGGCTCATTTCACGTAAATAATCCGCTGGGCAACTTGTTCTAGATGAGATCTGTGTACGACTATTCTAACAGTAGTTATAGAGTAGTGAGTACAAGCAATGATACACACGACAAATAACACAACGCAGGCACACTCTAGTTATAGAGATGTATGTATGTTGGGTACGATGCACGTACACGTAGTGAATGTTACGGTGATGATGACGCCGACGAAGCTGATGATGATGATGATGATGATGTACTTTACGTGAAACGTTGAACTTACCTCTCTTTGATGCGAAGGCAGCTGCGGCCGAAGCGGTGCCGGATTCGCCAACGACAGAGAACAGAAACAGTCCACAGTATATCCACAACATTTTTTACGTTTTAACTGCATGTTTCACAGCCATAATCGCTATATAAAGCAGAAACTAGTTGAAGGTCCTATCAAAGCACACGGAGCGTACGACACAACGCGCCCCTGGCACTATCTAACTCAGCAGCCGGCGCTTTGCAAAGCTCTGGCATCAGGCTCAATAATGTTTAGCGTGCGCTGACGCCTGGTATGAACGGCATGAAGCTTCATCGCGATATGCGTGTACTGCGCACTTGCATCCCCCTCAAACCAGCTTCACACATGCGCATTCCACGGAAAGCTCGACCCAGCCCTATAAAATTACGTCATGACCGAGAGCCCTGACGACGGGATAGACGTCGCGCACACCACACAACCACCATTTCTGTCATGTTCACTGGCCATCAGCAACAAGCACGCTACAACAACAAATGTCCAGCACCAGCAGCCAACGAACGAGGTACCGTCTAGTCGTGAACAGGAACAGCATGTACAACCGGATATAGGTACACGCCCACCAAGCACTGAGTACCTGCTAATTATTGACAACTTTCCAAAAAGTAATATTTCAAAGTGTTCACATGTATTCTGCTATAAATTCATATATTTACACACTTCACTATTTAGTAACTACGCACTTTTATCACTTCCATTAAAACTATATAACAATGTAAAGTGAATGATTTGACAGTAATGCATCAATGTGATGCCACAAAACTGTTTTATTTTTTATATATAATTGTATGTACAACCATTTTACGCGCTATGTTTATTTAAATACTTAAAATAGTAAAAAATGCAGAACAAGAAAATAACACAGGTTTATTCAATCTAAAAATACATTGTGAATTTTAACAGAGTGATCTGAACTACAGCTTGCAATTTGAAGAACCTTGTCATTGGATTTGTCACCTCCCGCTAATCCCAGTTTAGGTCTGAAGAAGATTCTCTTCACTGTTAAATGATGTGCCGAACTGTAAATAAATATCATGTATTTACACAGCACTACACTACTGTCATTGAACGTCCTTACCTCTGATCCAAGTGTATGCATTTCTGCCAGTTCGTTTCCAAACTCCACTTGTAAAACAACATATTACCAGTTTCTAAGCCTAAACATATCAAGTAATAACCGTCAATTAATGTCGGTGCAAATGCAATTGCCGTAATCGATTCTCCTTTAATTTCCAATGGTATTCCCGCAGAATCATAGTGACCTAGGACAGAACTTGTCTCTTTTTCCGTATTTTTCCACCAGAGTACAGCTTTTCCGTCCCGTGACCCGGTCACAAAATACCTCGAATCATGTGACCACGCACAACACCAGATAATTCGAGCATGAATGCCTGTTTTCTTATCAGTTGTCGCCGCTAATTGAAATTCATTTGTATCTGCATTCCTTTCGAAAACTGTCCAGCGACGATCCCTTGACACTGACAATATTCTGCTGTTGTCCGGCGAGAACATGATTTGAGTGACAGTTAGAGTGTGCGATGCGAGTTTTTGTATCTGTTGCCATGTGCTTGTGTCCCTGAAAATTGTAATTAAACGTTGATTATCGCGCAAGGAGCACGACTGATCGACGAACACTCACCAGAGAATTATGGAAGCATGCTCGGGAGTCGTAGCCTTACAGGCGGATGCAACAAACTTCGCATCGGGACTCGCCGCTACGGCAAATACTTCATAGCCGTGTCCGTAGAGCTTCTGCAGTTCAGGCCACAGTGTGTTTTGCACAAGATCTTCCTCAGTAGGTGGAGCTACAAATAACATTTTACATGTTTGAATCTTAACAGAATAGTACAGTACACTCTAATTATTTTATAGATACACGAGTATATTTAATTCATATAAGTATGCAATATTCTACTTATACCTTGCAGCTGAAGTTCATGAAAATAGGAATCTTCAGCGTATGCATTCTTTCCTTTTGGTCGAGCATCTGTTTCATTGCTATAATCGTAAACAGCTTTATTCGACAGGCCTAACGATGGCACGGATGCGCCTCGCGGTCCGCCAGTTGATTCTATAATCCATTTATGTATATTTATTTGCGCACCAACAAACAACAACAACAAACAAATATACCAGTGAGTATTTCATCTCCAGTCTTATCGGAACTAATGTTACAAATCCGTCGGAAATTCGTTACAAAATTACTAGGAGCCTGGAAGGCTCGAACTATTTTCTCTTCAGCACCCGACACGAATCTGTACCGGGACAAGGCAGCTAAGCATGACATGTCATAACCGTGCACTTGTGGTCTGCCCAGTTCGTGCCATGACACCTGTCAACAATGAAATACATAATTATTACCATCAGAGTTGGTGAGCGATATAAGTTGAACTTACATCACCGGAATCTTTCCTAACCCACGGGGCGTGTATTCTAGTCGTCTGATCCAAACTCGCAGACATAACAAACTCACCTTCAGGGTCCCAGGCCAGGTCAATGACTTCGCTCGAATGTCCACCAACTGTCACACCTGGTGTCCAAGTATTTGTGTCCTGGAGAAAAGTATCAACTCAAGAATAATAAAAAAAACCATTGACTTATGTGATGATTTACTTGATTGAAATTCCATATATGAAATGATCCCGAGTATCCATGGCCAATAATACTCTGTGCATCTGGTGCAAATTTACTGCCATAGAACCCCAGAGTGTTCCCGCCGACTTCACCGACACGGACCGTCTCCATCCACAGACCAGTGTTATTATCCAGCGACCATATCACCATTGATTTGTCCAGGGATGAGGAGAGAATTTTCATCGGTTGCGTCACTGTACCATCTGCACATAAGAGATAAATATTATATCTATTGTATCCGCTGCATAGTGATGAAATAATCACCTGCTTTACGAACTTTCGGATGCCAGCACACTTCATACACCCATCCCTCATGACCGCACAGAACAGACTCCAAGTGAACACTAAACTGTTGCGTATCTGGTCCGCACACAACGGAAAAGTTACTCGCCATCGCACGCATTTTGTGCGATGCTAACAAATCATAAATCGACTGTTCTCGTTTTTCAGCCGAACTGGGCGATATACACCACACACGAATAAAAGCATCTTGAGCACAACTAGCAAGGAACACATTACCATTATCTGCAAAACAAAAATAGAATAAAGATTGTTCTAGAAGAATCATTTCTTCACTCACCATCTGTGGCAAAATCCAAACCACGCACCCAGTTCTCGTGGCCCTTCAAAGTTTCACACAACTTAAATTCCTGAGATCCATTTTCGTCACATTGAGCATACAGTTGTACATGGGAATTATCCCGGGCACAAGCTAACAAAACAATACTTGTATGCGGTAAAAATCCTAACCTTAAAGCCAACGACAAACCACGGTCAAAATTCAAAGTTTGTGTATTCGTAGCTTCACCTGAAATATTATATTACACCAATATTGTCGATAAAAAATACGGAATTTATAATATGTACCTGCATATTCCTTCCGCAGCCAAATTCGAACAGTTGAATCTATAGATGCCGTAACAATAAGCAAGGCACTCTTGTCGACTGACGTATAAATGGCATCAATGATGTTAACACCATCCTCGTGCCCTTTCAAAACAACACACTTGTAATTATCATCTTGCAAGCTCCAAATGATAGCAGTTCCGTCAGAAGAAGCCGAAACAATTTCTTTCTCATTGGCACCATCTTGTGACTTCACCCACTGAACAGCATTTATTCTCTTTGTATGACCCACTAGGATTTTAACATTTCTGGATGTACCAGGATACTAAAAAATATGAAAGACAGTTGTTACATATATATTGCAATAAATTTTAGGTTATATCATACTTTTGGATCGTAGATAACAACAGAATTGCAAGCACCATAACATATTAATCCATTTTTACCCCAATCGCATATATTTGGAGTTCGATTGCAGGCCGTAGATATATAACACAGATCTGCACGCATTTTTGTATTTGTCAATTTGACACTTTACAAACTGTCAAACAGCATGTGAAACATGATGAAAAATGTACAATGTTGCCACATAGTTATAAATGTAAAGTATACAGAACTATAAACCTGGGTTATACTGGATTTACTTAATTTATTTAGAAAATATTAACTATACACAAACCCATTTGGTGGGTTATACTGAGATTATGAACATTTACAAAATGTAGGACATTTACGGTATTTAAGAAAATATGATTATATTTTAAATGTTAAATGTCTTGTTCTCAACGTTGTTCAATATTGTGAAAATAACTGCTATTATATGAATTGGGGTTTTAATTTCATTATAAATTTTACTATAAAGAATTTCAACTAGAAATGCAACTAGCAGATGAGATATTGCAACGCTGTTCTACAGTGACTGTATTAATTTTAATACAGTCAGTGTACGCTGCTTGTTGAAAGGCGATTTCTTTATTTGTTGTTGTTTAAGAACCAACAGGTGTTTTAATATAAAAATTCGTTATAAATAATGTCATTTTACAATAAATGATACGAAACATACTTGTTAGGCGATATGTGTTTTACGTTTAGAGTGCCTTCAAATATCTATAACTATTACAAAATTGTATAAAATGACATTTAAAATAAATGTGAGGTTACAGATTAATAATAAAAAATAATCTGTTCCAAACCATATGATACTTTAGAATTGTCAAAATGACAGAAGTTGGATCCACTGCAAGTACTTTACCTGATCCAAGTACAATACCAATCAAAGCACTTAGATTAGGAACACGAAATTTAATTTCATCATTGCTGAATCCACCAAAAATTATACCCAACGACAATGGCTTACCTCGGTTAGTAATGCTTCAGAGGATGTTTAAAATATATTATCACTAATTATTTGCAGAGATTGGAGAGGACTGGCACATTTAATAGGCCTTAACGCTGAAAAAATACCAGTGATAGCTTGTGACAGCGATCCATCTGCCAGAGTTATAAATCTCTGGCAAAAGCAGGAAAATTCAGTAGGCACAATCAAACAGTTACAAGATTTTCTAGCAGAATTAGATCGATATGACATTGTTGATGATATCGCTGAGATGATTGGTATAATATTAAAAGGTATTTTTGTATATATTTTTTTAACTTGCTGCTTATATATTTTAGTTAAAGATATACTGTATTTTATCAATGAACCGGAGAAAATAAAGAGTGTTCTGCCGATTTCTGATGATGCTGATAAACACATACTCACCATAGACGACGTGTCTCGCATAAACCAAGGACTTGACACGCAAACCTACGATGCATTTGTTGTATTCGCCGATGAAGACATTGATTTTGCCACGGAGCTTATAGAGATCATGGAGAAACAGTATGGCCTGAAGTTGTGTGTAAAGGAGAGAGATCTAGTCGCCGGTTTACATTTTGAACATAGAGCAATCATTGAATTGATCTCAGAACGATGCAACAGATTGATTGTGATCATTTCGCCGGCGTACCTGAAAAGTGCGGCAAACAAATTCGTTGTCAACTATGCACAAGCCTTAGGAATTGGTAATATTCCATGTTTCGCATCGAAATTCTACGAAATTAATATGATTTTTTACTCTTAGAACAAGGTAAACGAAAAATTATCCCCTGTTTGTACGAACCGTGTGAGTTACCGCAAGAATTACGGCATACCTTTATGTTGAAGTACCAGAAGTCTGGCAAGTTGTACAATTTCTGGGATCGATTGCAAGATTCCATAAAAGCACCCACATTACAGCCGTCCCCTAGGTTAAACAATACTCCCAGGTAAAGTTACGTGAATATAAAGTCTAATTCGGACGATATTAGTTTATAAAAATTCTTCTGTAGGCTTGTTGCACAAGAGGTGAAACCGAATTATGCTAAAAAAGTACCCGAATTAAAACCATCGCTGGTACAACCGAATAAGAACGGTTTAAAGCCGAAAAAAGACGGCGTCACGTTTGGTAGTGTGTCGAATTTAAAAGTGACCGAAGCATTGAATACCGTGCGATCTGCAAGTGTAAACGCACTGAACACAGAGACCGCCTCTGTCAATGTGGAGTCCACGAATCCTGTGGAAACGAAGAAAGACAAGAATAAACATAATTTCTTCAAGAAGTGGATAAAACACAGAGAGGAAACCAAGAAACCGTGTAACGGACTTGAAGAGAAAGATAAGAAGAAGAAATCGTGGTTGAAAACTAAAATTATGTTTTGATATTGTGTATGTATATTTTCTACAGTTCACACAATACCAAGGTCAAAGATAATGGTATCCGATGATAACCAAGTCAAACAGTGCCTATATATTGTTAAATTTCATGTTTAAATTGTATATATAATTGATGTGTACACAAAATAGAGATAAATAAAAATGTGCAATATTTTAACGACTGTTGTTCATTGCTATACTTTACAAAATTGACTGATAGTAATGTATATTTATACGTATATAACCTTAATACTTCTGAATAATTAAAACGGGAAAATGGTAAAGAATGTTGTTAGATAATTTAATGTTATGTTTGCGGCAAAGATATCGGTTATTCATCCAATAATTAAATTGACAAAAAGTCAAAAGAACAACAATAATACCTGCAGAGAATGATGGGCGAGACTGCGGGTGTCTGTTTGACATTTGACAGACCGCGTGCTCTGCAACAGTATGTATGTACCACACCCTGGTACCGGTGAGGACTCCCACACACACAAGCAAGGTACGCCCACCCGGGGGACAAGCACCCACGCGCCAGGTTCATTCATGATTTGCCCGGGCATGTGCTGCACGCCTACACCCACACACGAACTGTTTACGCTCGACACACTGGATCTAATTCCCACCGGATACAACTCCCAAAGCACATTCCCAGTAGACATAACGTTATTAACAATGTACCACAGAAAATAATGTATTAGAAACCAGTAGGAATTCTGTAGATTATGGATTATTATTACTTTATTGCACAGAACATGAATGCATTCAGTCTAATTATATATGTTTACGACAAACTACTATTAATTAATTGCAAATTGCTGTGCCTAATATTATAAATAGGTATATGTTGCATAAATATGTGGTTTTAAAGATACAACTGAAATATCTAAAAAAAAAGATGTAGAACATGATTCACAGTTACGTGTTTGATACATACAGCGTATCGTTCTAACAACGAATTACAATCTCTAGAATAAGTATCTATGAAACGTTTATATATTATGTTAAATACTCATGTGAACATACTAGCACAACTATATTATTGTTCACTATGTTAGCGGTCGTTAATAAGTGGATGTGTAGGGTTAGCGGGCATGTGACAGTACATGGTGCATGTCGTGTGCTACTGTATGGGTATGCGGACGCCTTGTGTCGATGGTATCGGGTGCGATGTCCGTGCCGACTCGGCGGTGCTGTGCTGTGCTGCAGTGCACTGCACCCTGACGAGAAACGTCTCCGTTGCCCCGCCCGATATTTTGGTAGCTCGATACCTGTATTTGAAAACTGAGCTTGATAAGCGTGAAACGGATGGTGGAAAATTGAGAGAGAAACCTCAGCCAAACTAAACTACACCATATAGAACATTAACAGCACGCCACCAATACGCGCTTTGAACTTGCATTGAAAACGAAGTCACTAGTAAATGCCGATAGTAATTACACAGAAATGCAAAAAAAAATACAACAAAGTCCATTTAATCTATATATGATTCAAATTTTTCGAATTTTTCTAGATTGTTTTATATGATTATTAGTATGGATTACTTACTTTTTTAAATGACCAAAGTCAAACTTGATACGCCTGAACCTCACAGATTAGTACCTGAAAGAAAAGTCATTGTCTGTATCAAAGTAAGACTCGTTTGCACTCATACATAGCAAAAAACATTTAAAATCTTACGAAATGAATTGCTATTAAATTGTTAACTATGAAAATTTTCTGATTTTGAAAATAACTTCATTTATTTTTATAGTGAATCACTGAACTAGCATTCGTGATTTCCCAAGTAAACTAAACTCTGATAAACTCAGTTTACATGCAACTACGCATATAGATTTATGTTAAAATATGATCCTAATAATCTCAAAAATATATGAATACTTATATATCACCACCTGCAGTTAGTATTAGGAAGCGGGTTAATAATTAAAAGATTTTGCCAGTAAATAGTGTTTTATTTTTTCGAAAAGTAAAATCAATTTACACATGTATAAACATAATTGCTCAGACACGGCGGTGCTGTTAATTTTTTTGCGGCAACGTCTTCGGGATCGTCTATTGGCCGCACGGAAGGGTGGGTGTGTGTGTGCCCCATGTGTTACAGTGCTGCCACTACTACACAGGGCAGTGTAGACGCGTGCTCTCTCAATCGATGCGCAAGGGATGTTGCGGCGTCCTCGAGATCAATAGTAAACCATCCCACGGCAGCCGTCCCCGTCGGTGTATCCTCAGTGTACCCGGTGCTCCGTACGACGAGCTCCTGGCGGCGTCATCATGGACATCTCGACGGTGGTCACGGTCCAACACCCTTAACAAGATAAACATCCACACACACACACACACACTTGCGCGCGCACACACACACACACACATGTACACGTCATCTTATCAAGTGTACTTACCCGCATGTTTTAGTCTATCACACAAACATACATCTATCTCATCTCGCCCACACTTTCTCATTGTAATCACTAAATACATATGTGCGTGTGTGTGTCAGAAAGAGACACTATCAATTCTGAAACATTGTACATGCATCTGTGATCGAATACTTGGCTTGTTATATCCGTGTCGTAGCGATGCAGTTGAATAAAGGAATCTGTCAAGAAACACGTGCGACAATGGTATTGATAATGTCTTGAATTTCTCTTTTCAGTGATCGCACATTTATATTATCTTTACATACAAACATTATCGAAGATAAACGAAATTCACCTTCTCCAAACACGTAGTGATAATGATTCCATTCATATCGATCTTTGTTGGGATCATTTCGAGTCATACACTTTACGATTACTTGGATTTCTATACGTAATCTTTCTTATTTGAAAATAGCAAAAATTTAATATCCATGAAATACCTCAACATCTTCAGATTGCGGTATTTCATAAAGTTGATACTAACAGTTACGTATTTATTCGTAAAAACTATGTTTTAATATCGAACAATGATGAAAAACAATTACTAACGAAAGAATTCTCATAAAACTTTTCTTGGACGAGTCTGTTAGGTAACTATTTCGTTTTTTAATAAAAATAAAAAAAACTACATGTTTCATGTATGAAGGAAATTTGAACCGTCGTCGATTGCGACAGTGGAAGACTGTTGTTGAAGATCATGTATTTTATAGCACACTGAACCTCTCATACCGATGTTAATGTCAATGACAGGTTTACATGAAACTTTTGCGTATAGCTGAATGCGAACAAGACGCACCGGAACATGTCATACCAATATGCATGGTAATATAAATAATATTACACGTTATTTATGTAAAGATAATCTTTAACTTTCAAAACGATCACGAATTTGTTGTTTCTTGTAAAAGTGTACCCTGTAAATGAAACATTTATTCAATGAAAGATTTTGCAACCAGCATGACAAGAATGAAATGCGGGTTGCGTCGAGCTTTATATTTCAGCAGTTTACAGTGCAGAATAGATTTTGTGACGGCTCAAATGCGTTTATAATATTTGTTGTGAACATTTACTATATCAGTGTTTGGTTATTTCATTCTTACTTTGCAGTGTGTCGACGTTATACGTCGGTGGACATAATGTAGTTTGTTGTTTTGACCGAATTAGCCAGTAAGTATATACATGCATAGGTAAATATGTAGCTGGGTTGGAGCACGTTGGCGAATGTTGTCCTACAACGTGTACACCTATCCTCGACAGTCGATTATATGGGATGGGCTCGCTTTAATAGGGCAGTCGGCCACCGGCGTCGCTAGTGGGGGTGGTGGTGGGGAGGGTGTAGTCTCCCGGTGTCAATGCCCTGTTACACTACCCCCAGCCCTTATCTCCGCACCGACCAATACACCATATAACTGCTTACCCCCACTCCAGAATGGCTGGCCACTGCATATGCGCACATACTCTCTCTCTCTGTCTATTGTACATTTCAAATTTGAGGTGTAGTTACACCCTCAAGTCCACCTCAATCTCCGTTACACCCACTAACCCGCTTTTATTTACTTCTTTCGCAATCGCATCGACCCCAAATGTTTATGAGGTTTCTTATTCGTAAAGCAAAGCTAAGATAGATTCGCACATAACATTCCAGGCATATTAATTCGTAATAATCATTCAATGCATAATAAAAATAGTAAATACTGAAACGTAAGTTCAATTTACATGTACGTTAATTCATAAAATCCAACTGAAAACATATTATGTTCATGCATTTTATAGATTTACAGAGAGAAATCAAAAGCAGTCATTTATATTCAAAACAAACATGCATAATCATTTATGTCTCCTAATTTCACAGTTTATCTATAATCTTTGACATTAAACAACGAATAGATATAATCACGCTTGCACATCAAATTGAAAAACAACAGAATTAAATGGAATACTAAATAATTTTATAGTAGGTATCATAAGAAAAATATCGTGAAACAATATTCGGTATTCAAAAACGTGTTCAGCTTGTAAATACAACTGAGTGTACTTTGATTAATAAAAATTATTTACATGTGTATCTGTGTATGGCAGTTTTGAATGATTGAAAATGATAAACAGAGGATTCAGAAGCAAGGAGCTGTATATGTTATGTACACAAGCTCATCGGACCGAAGTTGCCGTTATCTTATTCAGAATCGGGTACCGTTACAGCGCATAGAAACTGCAAAATCTAATCTGTACTCGTTGTAGCAGTGTTCTCAAATCGCAATTCACAATGGATATCGGCTACAGCTGCGTAATCTGATTTAGACGCCGGCCCCGACTGCTGCTCAATGCGCCGTCAACACGAGAACAAAAAGTAACCAATTACCGAAACTCTGTGCTCCAGAACGCTGTATGCTATCCTTGTACGTGCATTTCTTACGATGATTCTGTTTATCACAGAAGTATAGTATTCTCATTTAGATTTTTCATAATATCACATAGTTTTACTTTGTATTAGTAAGAATGAATTATTATTCGCTGTAACGCGACACTGATTATTTTGCATAAGTTAAATCCACAAGCAAACTTGTAGTTCATGCAGATTGTCGTGTAGACCGGGTGGTGTGAATATAGTGCGTCAAGTTGATTAGCATTGATTTGAATACAAATGAAAATACGCACTGACGGTGCCGGCACCCGCCTAAGAAGAGTCTCGATGGACTCGAGCTTCAGGAGTCATGCATATGCATGCACACAACACACACACCAGCCTCGCGATTAACCAGGTTAACTAACTGTTCACGCCTTCATCATCTACAGCCAACAAGCAAGCACAACCTGACAGACAGACAAACAGACTCACACACTACCTTCACCGCCAACTCAGATCCTCTGTGTGTGTGTGTGAGTGAATAAACGACAATGAAATTAATTAAACTCTAGAAGGGTTATATGGAAAACCAATAACGTCAACAATCGAGTCAAAAACTTTCATCGAATTAAATTCATAATGCACAAATAATCGTCCGTACTAGTGACAGCGGCGAATCCAGAATCACCTCGGTTTAGTTACGGTGTTGTTGGGTCGGGTGCAGTGACGGGGGTCCGTTGAAGAGACGCCCAAGTATACGGCAGACGGTGCAGGAAGCTCAAGGTTTGGGGTGGCAGGTTATGGTACGAGGCTGGTTGTGTTGCAATGGTCGTTTTGTGATCAAGTCAGCGCCCTCGAAGAGAGAGAGAGATAGAGCGTGCGTAATAAACTAGGTCAGTCGACGAGTACAGAAAGTAGGGGTGGCCGATCAGTCGCACGGTGCACTGACCTACATCCCCTGCCACTGCTTGCTGCTGTACGATATGTTATACACCCCTAATAACCCGACGCGTCCTCAGTCGTACTCGTCGTACTCTGCTGCTATCCGTACACAACCGTGAACTGAGCCAATCCATTGCATCCGCGACCCAGTATGAGCAGTAGCCCGTTGCAATCACACTATCATGCTTATTCTACTAATTCTAATACTACGGAATCATCAGCACAAGTCCTGTTGTTACATTTGTACAATACGATATGTTAATATTATTCCGAAGTACATTACAGAATATTACACTTATCGGCGTTCACATGTGTGAGAATACAGGGAATTCACTGAGAGGGATGTATGTTCTTGTGACATTTGTGTGTCAGCTGCAGTCTTCTCTCCGTATCGCCGTGTACAGTTTTTTGTTTGTTAAATAATGAACAACATGTGTTTTGATGGTTCGATATCTTTATTTTCAATGTTTCTACATGCTGGCAGTGTTCATTTGTTTTCTTGTTTTTTTTTTCTTTTAGAACATTAAATGTATGGAGCAAACACTCATATAAAGAACAATAAATCATGTTTAATAGATATCAGTTAACACAATCAGAACGGCGTGTGCGTGTGTGCGCGTGAACGACGCGACATTGCGCGACGACGTTCGTTCGTTCTCCGGTCCGACAGTCGTTGGCGCGCACGCACGTTCGCGCGCGGAACTCTACCTCTCTGATACAAATATACTCCAGAACAATTGAGAATATTATATGAGTGGTGGACAATACGAGCACCTGTTACATACAAACTACTGTACCGTCCCACTACAAAATCAACGCGTGTATATTCACAGGTATGCGCGAGTAAAATGGTTTAATGTTTATGTACTTAGTATGTTACGTATAAAAAGTCACGTCGTCACGCGGTGCACGGCCGCTACCGCTACACGTGTTCCAGTATTTCGTGTAGGTAGTAAGTAAGTAGTAGATAGGTAAGTAAGTGTGTTAATAACATTTACATGTTACCGGTTACGGTACGTTACCGAGTACGGTGTTGTGTGTTTGATGAATTTACGTTGAGATTGCGTTCATACGTTTATGTTACGGTACGCTGCGGCCGATACACGCAAGCACCGAATTTTGATACTCATTTCACGCCCCCGTCTTTTTAACAAACACGAAATCACATAACGGCCCCAGCGAAGAGAACAGTAATTATTTAAAATTCACTATTCAGTATCATTCTTCTTATTATGTAGGCAACGTTACGACGAAATAATTCCAATAATCAATACGACATAGAAATGAATATTCAGTGAAACTTTTGTATTTAGTTGTTGAGACACAATAATTATCAGAGTGCTAAATAATAGGAATATTGAACACGGGTATGTGTCGTCTCGGTGTAAGGTGAGACTGAGCTATGTAGCTAATTAGCCGACCACTACTGCTAATTCCCAATATTGCTTTTTACTCTCATTTCTGTTCACGTGAGCCGTTCTGTGTTCCCGTAGACAAACAACGTTCATGTTCGATTCGCATTTCGCTTACGATAAAACTGCCGACCGCGATTTCTTTTTGTGAAAGACAAATTTCCCTTCCTCTTGCACATTTCCTCTCACGTCCCACCCCCGCCTCGCCCCGAACGCGCCACCTTATTGAAACAATTTCCTATCGGTAACCCCTATAAAAATCTAAAACCACCCCCGACAATAATTCTCGTGTAATACAATAGCATATAATGTTATCATCGATTTATTATTATTATTATTTGTTAATTATTATTCATTATTATTATTATTATATATGTATATAATAGTTTATCTAATATAGACCTACGGTATTCTTTCCATGTGTCATGAAAAATCGCCTAAGTATATTCTTGTATTTATTTATTTTTAAATTTCAAACAACGGCCGCCCGTTCAGAATCAGCCTTACGTCTCGCTGTGTTCACGAGTTGAAAAAACGGTAACTAGATGCTGTACTAGTACTGGTACTACTGTGTAGTACCATCACATGGTACACAACAACAGTTAGTAGTCAGATGAGTGCGCATGAGCACATTGCCATTACGAGAGCGTTGTACTGCATGTACAATCACACATACGTACCCACCTACCCCTTAGAGCCAACAGTAAACCATTTACCAATGGTTGAAGGTTCGGTAAAGATTCATACAGGTGCATATGTATGTATGATTACACATGCAGACTGACAAATATGGAAAAAAACATAATAATTGTTCCGACAGAGCATTAGTATTGCGGTTTGGAATAGATTAGTGCAAGTTGCGACAGTCGCACTAATCTCGGTAGAATGTGTACGTTGAAAGGCTACTATGATGTAGAACTAGAGGTCACGGTATGCGCAGTGCACTCTTATTTATGTACGTGTGTGTGTGTGTGTTCCATGAATGTCGTATAATTTTTGTTAGGTTTTGTTTTGTTTTTGAGCAACAATTGATTCTGATGATTCGCGAGACGATAGAGCGGCAGTGCACACTCTAGGGCTGTACGGACCGATTAACTGGTCACAATGCTTAATCGATACATAGAATCGGCCGTATAATATACGTACATCATATACGTTCCGTGTTTCTAATTGATCTGGTTTTGGTTAATCTATAATAATTTCGGATCATCCATCATGATCGTCAATGTTACAAAAACCCAATGGTAAAACAAAGCACAGATGCTGGTTTTTAAGCGAATAGATTTTATTTATAAATAATTTGTCATAATAGTACATGTTTTGTTTTTTTTTTGTATGTATTTGTAACAGAAAATTGCCTATACAAAAAACGACGTTTTTTGTATTTTTGAAATCGAGCAGAACCCGTGATTGTTTTATGTTATTTTTCTTTATGTTTTTTTCGTACTGATTTTCGGTTGTTTTTTTTTTTATTGATTTTGCAGTGAATCGATTGAACATTTTAATCGATTGTCAGCCCTAGCTCTTCTTCCAGCGGTTAGTTGGGGTGCTGTCGTGCCCCCGAACGCATCGTGCGGCGAGCGTGATTCGTTAGTTTTCGAGACCCGTTGTCGTAAAGAGAGTATTGGGCAGTGTTGTAACAATGTATATAATAATAATAATATAATATTCCTAATAAATGCGTAGTTACCGGGTTATATGCCGGGCGTGTGTCTCATCGACAGGACAAACCCCCCCCCCACCCCGCGCGCAAAACACACACAATGCACAACAAACGGTAAGTAGAATATACGTACATCATCAGTATCATCATCACGAACACGTACAAAATGTATACGAACGTACTGTGATCAATCCACAAACTGAACCATTCGTACAATCCGAGATTAGTAACACTCAGAATCACCAGCATTGCACCAGGTGACTTGTGGCCAGTTCGTACTACACACATACACACACACACTGACAGAGACATATCGCCAGAACAACCGGGACTTCTACTCTTCACAATATGATGAACAGAACAACACACCACCGACATGTACACGGAAATATCAACCAAATCGGCTACGCGCTACCACTCAAAACACATGGACATGAAGACAATGAAAGACGAGTACCGACTACGAGAATGATTGTCATAATAACTTGAAACATATGTAGGTGTATTACAATACAGCAGGTATCATACCGCGTCACCGCGCGCGAACTCAAGTCTGATGATACATAACGGTGTAAGCAGCAGGACTCAGCTGGAATGAATGGAAATTTGGCACAATTATTCGAGTAGGCCCGGTCGATAATCCCAGCGCTAGAACGAGTCTAGGATCATGCATATGTACGATGTACGTACGATGTTCATGGATTGTATGTAAGGTAGTAGGTTGCGTTATACATTTATATCGATATTACTGGCAATAGATCGTACCAACTTCATAATTAGTGTAGTTACATTAATTATATATATATGTAGAGATATGTCCGTGCATATGTGTGTGTGTGATATCACGCACCCATGGACGCACGCATACACACACGATACAAATAAACAAACCGTCCGTGTTCACAACAGGACGACACGGACGAACATGTAAGGCTGCGTGCATCCAGTGGCGGCGATACCAAATATTTACCGCGCACGGTACTTACGAACCGGACACATTCACACCTGGAAACGGGGAACATACATACATGTATATGTATGTATGTATATATATATATATATATATATATATATATATATATATATATATATATATATATATATACATATATTATTTCTGAAAGTGACAGTTGTAGTTTACACATTTCGATGAGACACACGCGAGCACCCACAATTCTCACTTAAAACTATATGTATAATTCAATTCAGTTAATCATCAATCAATTCATCAGTTAGTTAATTAATTAATTAACTAATTAATAATAACACACTCGGCAAAGGTAAAAACTTACATTCATCGATAGAGACAAAGTGACGACCACCGTTTCATATGTCCTTCGCGCGATAGTCGTCGATTTAGTTTACAACTTTTTACCTAAATTCATAATAATCATATATCATATATATATATATAATTGTTGTAAGTCTTGCTTTATATATATATATATATATATATATATATATATATATATATATATATATATATATCTGTATCTGTTCTGTTCTGTACTGTTCAATTCTTCTGTCTATATATATATATATATTAATAGAGTTTTTGTTTTGTTTTTGTTTTTGTTTAATTGTAAAAACGACGCACACTATAGGATCTAGGTACACCTCACATTCGATATGTGATTATTAACGCGCACCAGTTACCTTACGTTTGAATTATGTTTAATTATGAATGTTTTATTATTTTCCTTGATTTTGTTCTTGTTGTTGTTGTTATTGAATTATCGTTATCGTTATTATTATTATTAGTATTATTATTAGTATTAGTATTTATTAATTAATTAATATTTAAGTATTACGGTTCCGTTTGTGCTATGTGACACTTGAGTACATGTTGGGGCCGGGCGCGGCTTTACTTTGGCGCGCCGCTGGCAGTTACATCAGCTTCTAACAATATTTCTTCAACAATATGGAATCATTTGCCTAGTAGGTTTAATCATTTATTTATATATATATAATGTATGTATGTATGTATGTAATGTATTTATTTATTTATTTAGGTATGTAGTAGTACGAGGGGAGTGTGTAGTTCGTATATTATGTAGTATTCATGTTTGTTTGTTTGTTGTATTATTAGATAATTGCATATTATGTATGTATGTATGTATGTATGTTGCTGCAGTGGCTGTTCCTGTTGTCCGCGGGTAGACGGTGCGAGTAGTTAGTGTGCTGCTTATTTGCTGTTAACTGTTGCTTGCTGCTGTCTGTTGATTGACTGTAGTGAAGTGAAGAATATACTGTACTGAACTGATGATGAACAATGTTGACGATAAATGGTAGTGATGCTAGGTGGTGGTGGTGGTGGTGGTGGTGGTACTAACGCCGTCACGTACTTATATAGAGGGTTTAGTAGTAGGTAGTAGTAGTAGTTAGTAGTTGTAGTAGTATAGGAGTCAGGTAAGGGTTAGTTAGTATGTGATGCACGACTGTTGCATATATATATATATATATATATATATATATATATATATATATATATATATATATATATATATATATGTATGTAGTTAATGTGTGTGTGTGTGTGTGTGTATGTATAGTTTGTATGTTGTACAACGTACATGACGTAGTACGGTCTGTCGGTCAGTGATTGGCTGGTGGACGGGGTCACGTGGTGCGGCTACGTCTGCCGCCAGAGAACTATCGTGCAAATTACAGTATTTAGTTCGATTAACTATATAAGATTTTTTACTTTTTTATTAAATATTTATTTACGAGTATATATGTCTGTCTGTAATGTATGTGTATGTGTGTGTGTGTGTGTATATTTAAGTTTTCGTCGCGTGTATTGGTGTCTGTTCGCCAACACGATTGCTGTTCTATGGTATCGGAGTGAGTTGCTTTGTTATTTAGGAGAGCAAACGATGCTCTGTGCGTTGGAAGCGCGTATTCCTGTCACTCTCACACATCCCTGCCGCCCTCACAATGTAACACACATTTGTGTATCACTGTCTCCCTTCAATACATGTACTTCTCCAGCTGCTGCTGCTGCTGCTGCTTGTATGGCCTAATCATGGTTGCTCACCACTGGGTATGCCCGCTCTCCATATTCCACAATACATACATATGCGTTTGTATCTCCGCCTCGTGTATCATATATTTATCACATTGTCACTACGTTGCGCGCGTGTGTCGCTAGACACGCTAACGTAGCATCCTGCTAACTATCCTGTCTGGCTGTCAAACACCAGTCGATGTACGGTTAGTAGATGACCCCAGCTGGGATACGCTGAGAGACTATTACATATCACTAGCTACTATATTACAGTCTGTCCTCCTCTTCTTCCTCCTCCACGTCCTCGTCGTTGTCCTCGTTCTCCTCCTTGTACCCGGGGTGTTCACTGATCGCGTAGTAGTTACCGTTGTAGATGACACCCAGCTCCCGCAGTACGTCGCCTTTGATCGTTGCCTTGATCGTCCAGTTGTAGCAGTCCTCACTTTCGCTCTCCCGGTCCAGCCGTTCCACGTCCACAATCTTCGAGTTCAGGCGTTCCAGAATGATGCCGATATCCTTGATGCTGAGGTGCTTCTTCTGGTCGACGCTCAACTGGTCGATCAGCAGCAGGAACTTCTCCGATGTGATGGCCTCGTCTTCCATCACGGTGTTCTCCGTTTCACTTTCGGAACTCTCGTGATCGGCTCCGTGTCGGGACAGTGCTGCACCGCCCTCTATGTCGAGAAATCGCACATGGCCTGTACCCTTGGTAGCGGGGGGTCTACGACCCGGGCCGATACCATCCACTAGCGATGGTGGTGGCTGCGGACTTGTCTGTTGACCGGCGTCTTGGATCGGTGACGTCGCCACATTCTTCGAGTGTACGGCTATCTTGCGGCCCTCCTCGTGCAGAGCACAACAGTGGAAGTCACACTCGATGATGCCGTTCGATGTCTCCGCACCGGGACTGCCAGCGCGCGGCACATGTACATGGTTGGCGCACTCGGGCGTGTGAATGTGGATTGTGGCGCTGTCGAATGAGCTGGTGCCCTGTTTGGCGAGCCGATGCGGATGCGACGGATGCGACGGATGCGGTGGATGCGCGTGGACGGCGGCACCGTATGCCGTCTTGGCCACCACGTCGTCGTGGTTTATCACAGTAATTTGAGGACTGGAGGTGTACCTCGTGGTGGTTGACGGGGGCGGTGGAGCTGGCGTGTACACATCATTTATCAGTGTCTCTTTCTTACCCTGCAGCTTGTCCAGGCTCGTCTGGATCACTAGCGAGGGTCGCATCCCGTCCGCCGTCGGTTTCTTGCTCGGTGAGAACTTTGACCCGACGCCGGCACCGACAGCCGCCTCCGGCCGGGGCCCGCCCCGCTGGTCCCAGTGTAGGACGACGGTGACGCGGCCCTTGTTGTCCATGATCTTCCAGGAGGGCGTCTCATCGTGGAGCTCCAGCGCGTGAATCGTCTCGCACACAATTTTTGGTATCGCAGAGATTGCTATAATATTGTAGTGGAACAGACAGATATAGATATAGATTAACATAAACAATGTGTGCCAGGGCAAGCGTCGGTGCATGTGTGTGTACTCTACCTGCTTTTATAACGTCTACTCCGGTGGGATACCAGCGTTCGCCTGGCCGGAGCAGAAGCAGCACCGTGTTGTTAGGGAGTGTCCTGAAGTACTCGCCGTCCTCGACTTGGGTACCGTCTGACTCTAGTACGAGCCGCACTGGTTCCGAGGCGGGGACTCCCAGCTTCTCCCGGCCTGTATATATCCATTACAACAAAACGTCAACAACACCCGCGCACGCATACAATCACTGATGTACACTCAACAAGCAGCAAAGAATAACAGGGCTGAATGATAGATGACAGAGTATATACCGTCATTTACACCGGTCACAACAGACCGCTACATGCATGCACACCACACAACACACCCACTTCACGCGCCATCTCACCAAAACCAACCAACGCAACGATTACACCAGCAAACAAAAATGATGCCATAAAATCTATGAATCACTTTAACCCTATAAATAAATAACCTAAGCAAAAAAATACAGATTTACCATCAACATGACTGGTCATTACTAAATATGTATCTCTAAAGTAGATAGCTAAATTAAGAATTGTGTCGAAAAATATAAAATGTAATTTCTTGATATTGTGTTGTTATTTACGGAACTTGAAATAAGTAAAAGATACACTTGGAACAGACAAACACATTCCGACAACACATACAAATATCAGATTGGTTAAATTATTCGAAAATGAACACATGCAAATCATTCTGACAAGGTGCAAATCTGTCGATCGAGTTTGTGTGAATGCGCCGGGAGAAGTGGAGAACGTACGTCCGTCTGTGAAGGTAGTTGGTGATCGAATGAGTGCAGGGGCGTTGCAGGACGAGTTCGAGTTAAGGACTGGGAATGGATGCGTGTGTGGGCGTGCATACATGCAACACCAGCAGTACCAGCAGCAGCAGCTGCACGTACCTCGGGCTAACAGTTCCTCGAAGCTGCTCACGACGAGGCCTTTTCTAACGTTACGCCAGCTGTCCCATAGTTTGAAGGGTCTCTTTCCTCGCGCCTCCTGTACACACATGGTAAAACGACAACATTAACATCCTCGGGAAATATGTACTTCCAAACGCACTTCGAACTAGATCAAACATGACGACATTTACGATCACACAGAGCGCGCGGAGACATTTGCACGAGATATCAGCAACCGAACCTCACAACCGTGCCGGCAACAGTAAGAATACGGCGGGGGGCTGTCTCATGCGGAGCACGGGGGCGGACAGGGCGCGAGACGGCAGAGATCTATCTGTGATTATGCATAACTTGTGACACACACACACACACTGTCTTTAATGGAACGTACTTAATCTTAATTGTTTGTATAAATCAAACAAGACGCCCTCAGCTAAGGACCATCTACAAAGAGAGAGAACGAGTCTCCCGGTCAACGTGAATGCACGAGACAATGATAAATGACAATCACGATATCAGAGGTTAATTCAGTGTGTCAACTGGAGGCGGTGGTAGCGGCCCGGCCTTTTATAGATTCCCCATTGCCCGGTGTATATACATATCTATCTATCACTGTGCTATAACCCCGATGTAACTTGTGTATATTTCATACATGGTATGACGTGTCGCACGCACTAGTAATTGAATTAAGTGAACGATGTTCGGGGTCGCAATGTTCTTGTATACCACCCGCCTCGCACCGCCCAACGGTGTATCAGGAAACCCTTGCCGTCAACTATCCGAGGGGGCAGTGCCCGTAACATGGGACGCGTGACACACACACACACTGACGGGGCGGCGACATCACAGTGGTTACAAGCATTGATATAACGATGATTCCAACAGTAAATATTATGTAAATGTGTGTGTCTGTCTGTCCATGATAACCATGATTTATATCAAGTTGGATTTATTATAGTTTAGCATACCTCTCTTGCCATTACGGCATCTCCTTACGATGCAATCTCTGGGTTTTAGCCTGGTGTCTCGCGGATCGCGAGCCTCAGGCCTACTCCAGCGCAACACAACCACCGCCGAGACACTTCACCCTCATATCACACCGCACACACGCACACACACGCACACGCACGCACCACTCTCGGACCACCGGCCGCACACCAAACACTACGTCACCAACACACTCAGCAGCAGCACTCCGATATTGTTCCGCATATTTTCAGCTCAATCCATCTTTTTTTATAAACCATCCTGATGCAGTCTTGCTGAGCTGAAATGAGTCTGTGTGCTGTGACCCCCTAACATGCAGCAACCCCACTTACTGCGACGACTCGCGTGCCACCTACCGTCGGATCGATTCCCACCCATGGAAGTAGGCGCGGTTGCCGGGGCGCCGTGCCCATGGCGCAGGCTTTTTACTTACGAACAATGTTGCCACGATTTGTTTGCGCACACTTTATTTTCTTCCTTGCTACACCAAATTCTTTTTTTTAACTATTATTTTTTCAGCAAATTTAACCACTACAATATTAGTTGTTTATTTCAGTTTTATTCAATATGGCATATATATATACGTACCATTAAATCTTGTTTCCAATTATATTAATGTACAAACTTTTACTTTATGTTCTATATATTTTTAAATTTTATAATGTGATTCAAAACATTTTTCTCTATAATATTACCGCCAAAAACTATAATGCCGACTTCCAGCATTAAACGCTAGCTGGTACCGATTATTCAAATCACGCATCTCGGTTTCAAAACAAACATATCGACGATTGGAGAAGTTGTCTGCCTGTCAAATGACAAGTTTAAATACAGATTTATTGAAATATAGTTGCTATACGTAATGAGGAAAGAACGGACTGCCGATAATGCCAGACCTTACAAATTATAAGTATCTCGATTGTGTATATTGAGTTATATTTACGGTCGTCGATGACATTTTGAGGTTATAAAAATGTTTGTTATTTTACAGCTCATCAAATTGTCAGTTTGACTGGTATAAGTTTCGAAAGAAAAAGTATTATTGTAAGTAGTTTATACGTACATTCACCAATTATATAAAATAAATGCGATAAAATATATTTTAGGGTTTCGTGGAATTGACAATTGTGCCATTGCGAGACAATCTTCGCCACATTAAACTGAATGCAAAACAATGTAGAATCTACAGAGCTTGCTTGAATGATACCTATGAAGCATCGTTCCAATATTTTGATCCATTTCTGGATATTTGTCAGGGTGACACACAGACGTAATGTTGAAAGAAAGTTTGTTTTTCTTATAGTTCTTAGTTAATAACGTGATATTTCAGGAGGTCGTTGGACTTCTTCTCAAAGCACCATTTATCTGCTGCTCTGAAAGTGGATCCCGATAATAATGCTGGTGAATTAGTTATAACTATACCACCTGAAGCGGGACATTTAGTCTGTGAAGGACAGGGTTTGCGAGTGGGTATTGAATTCTCCTTGGAACAACCACAAGGAGGATTGCACTTCGTCGTGCCACAATGTGAGGGAACATTAGCTGAGGTATGTTGTTAATAAATACAAGTAATTAAATAAATCTATCACTCACTTGTTCTCAGCGTGGTGCTCATTTATTCACCTACGGACATGAAAATTCATCACGGCTGTGGTTTCCATGTGTGGATAGTTTTGCAGAACCTTGCACATGGAAACTGGAATACACTGTGGACGAATACATGACTGCCGTGTCTTGCGGTGACCTTATTGAAGTTGTATTCACCCCGGATATGCGGAGGAAAACGTTTCATTACAGTCTGCTGACACCTACATGTTCTCCAAATATTGCACTAGCCGTTGGGTAAATATATTATGTATTCTATATCTGACATAATTATAAATAACTTGTTTACAGGCCTTTTGAAATATACGTTGATCCATTTATGCATGAAGTGACACATTTTTGTCTGCCACAACTACTTCCACTGTTGAAAGTAGCTACACGCTACATGCACGAGGCTTTCGAGTTCTACGAAGAGACTTTGTCAAATCGTTACCCATTCTCGTGTTATAAACAAGTATTCGTTGACGAAACAGAAGAAGACTTCAAATCGTATTCCACGATGAGTATCTTGAGTACAAACTTGTTGCATTCAGCAGCTATTATCGACCAGACATATACTACGCGCAAAGTGATGGCTCAAGCTGTCGCGGAACAGTTCTTCGGTTGTTTCATCTCGATGCAGAATTGGTCGGACATGTGGCTGCCGAAAGCCGTATCACAATACCTGTGCGGACTGTACTCGAAGAAGAGTTTCGGCAACAATGAATACCGGGAAAGCATTCAGTCTCTGTTGCTGGAACTGGTCAGATATGAGGAGAAGTTCGGTGGAATCATCCTGGATCCGAGTCAAGCACCCGCGCCCGTCCCGGTGTCCGTGAACAATCCACAACCGTCGCAGAAAAACGTGGAAAATGTGTTCTACTTTCCCATTCAAAATCTGCACACCATGTCACCGAAATACATCGAAGTGTTGCGTAAGAAAGCGATGCTTGTCATGCGTATGTTGGAGCATCGCATCGGCCAGGAACTGTTGCTGCAAGTGTTCAACAAACAGCTGTCATTGGCGGTGAACGCGGCACAGCAGAAAATCGGCAGCGGCCTGTGGGCGCACATGCTCATCAGTACAAATGTATTCACGAAAGCCATATTCACAGTGACAGGCAAAGATATGGCGGTATTCATTGACCAATGGGTCAGAACGGGGGGTCATGCAAAGTTTCATCTTAGTTCCGTATTCAACCGTAAGAGGTGTGATTGCATGAATATTCCAAATAAATGGTATGTGTTCGAAAATTAATAATTGTTACAGAAATACGGTAGAATTAGAAATCAGACAAGACGCTACATCTCAGTGTGGAATACGTAAATATGTCGGTCCGCTGTTGGTTACCTTACAAGAACTGGACGGTACGTTTAAACACACATTACAAATAGAAAACACGGTTGTGAAAGCCGACATAACCTGTCACTCGAAGAGTCGACGTAATAAGAAGAAGAAGATACCTCTATGCACGGGAGAGGAAGTGGACATGGACCTCAGTGCTATGGAGTATGTACAATTCACATTGACATTTACTATCAGGATTCGAAAAATTCAAATAATATTATTCATTTACAGTGATTCGCCCGTGCTTTGGATTCGACTGGACCCTGAGATGACTCTATTACGATCTGTTGTTATTGAACAACCAGATTATCAATGGCAGTACCAGTTGAGACATGAACGGGACGTAACTGCTCAAATGGAAGCCATAGTGGCACTAGAACGATATCCAACACCGGCAACGCGACTTGCACTTACCGATACGATTGAAAATGAACAAGCGTACTACAAAGTACGGTGTAGAGCAGCCAGATGTCTCACAAAGGTATTGTCACTGCAACATTCAATGCAACATAGTTTATCGCACTAAATTATCTCTATATTTTCAGGTTGCTAATGCAATGGTACAAACGTGGGCGGGTCCGCCAGCAATGTTAGCCATATTCCGTAAACTATTCGGTTCATTCGCCTGTCCGCGTATCATCCGACAGAATAATTTCACCAACTTCCAACATTACTTCCTACAGAAAACGATCCCGTTTGCGATGGCAGGTCTGCGCAATGCGCACGGCATCTGCCCGCCAGAGGTGATCCGATTTCTGTTGGATCTGTTCAAGTACAACGATAATAGTAAAAATCGGTATTCCGATAACTACTATCGCGGTATGTTAGTGGAAGCCCTGGGTGCTACTGTGACGCCCGTGATCTCCGTGGTACAACAGGGCACATCCATCACCGCCGAGTCGCTAAGTGCCGATACGAAACTAGTGCTGGAAGAGATCACACGCCTGTTAAACATGGAGAAAGTGCTGCCGTGCTATAAATTCACGGTCACCGTAGCCTGCTTGAAAGCTATTAGAAAAATGCAGAAATTCGGACATTTACCCAGCAGTCCGACATTGTTTCGGAGTTATGCTACGTATGGACAATTTATTGGTAATACTTGTTCCTTTCCGAGTGTTATAGGTGAATGTTTATTTGTGCGTTTGATTTAAGACGTGCGATTGGCAGCCCTGGAATGTCTGTGTGACTTTGTACGCGTGGACGGCAGACATAATGATTTGGAGCAGCTGTTAGATTTGGTTGAAAATGATCCGGATCCTAGAGTTCGACATCAGTTGGTGCGGATGCTGGTTGAAGTGCCGCCGTTTGACAGAGCACATAAACAGCGACTGGACACGGCTGATTTGATCGATAGAATATGGAATAACATTAAGTTAGTCGAATAATAATCACGTAAAAACGTTAGTGTATATATGTGTGGTTATGTTCTTGTTTAGTGGCATGTTATCACATGATACGCGACTGCGATGTGATTTAGTGGATCTGTATTACACACTGTACGGAACCAGAAGACCTGTATGCCTGCCAATACCAGAACTGGCCGGTATATTAAGACCGCCCCGGCACAGTTCTGGTCCCAGTGAACCGAAACGAATGAAATCTATACCACCAGCACGAACTCCGCACATTATGGACATCAAACGAATCAATTCACCCGTCCCGGTGAAACAAGAAGTAGTCAGTGATGTAGTGGTCGTGCAGGAAAATATGAATGTAGTCGACATAGAAGTGGTAGTCGGCGAGGAAGACAAAAAACCAAAAGTTAAAGTAAGCTAACCTAGCAAACACATGCAACGGTAACCATATTTAGCGGCCATTTTGTTTGTAGGAGGAACCAATAATAGAAATTAAACAAGAAATTGTACCGCCACCGCCAAATGTTAAACCGGCCACAAAACAGGAGTATTTCTCGGATAATTCTGTCTCGCTGCCCGGCATTATGGGCCAGTCCGGTCCAGTTGGCTTTGAGCCCGGGATGTTTAAAACAAAAGAAAGTGACGCTAAACATCATAAGACTGATTCAAATGGAAAGGTATACTTGGTTTTTGTATTATTTAAATAAATGATTATTATTTACTAGGTTATGTTTTCTGTAATTGTTCAGATTAAAAAGAAGAAGAAAGACAAGAAGAAACATAAACACAAACACAAGCATAAACATGAACATAAACACTTGAAGGACAAGGAGAAAAAAGATAAAGAGAAAGATCCCAATAAGATGAAAATGAAAGAGGAGACATTAAGCTCCGTTAGTTCCAGTCCAAGTCCTACGCCAGGACAGTCTAATACAATGTAATACTGTGTACTTGTGTTTATTTTTATAAATCGTTAAAAAATGTTATAAAATGAAATAAAAAAATTATTAATATTATTTGATTGGCTTGTTTAGTTTATTTTATTGGTTAACTATTTCTATATTGAAATATTACTCATAAAACTCATTTATATTATTTTATAATATTAATGTAAAATAAAAATACTTGAGAATTAATAATTAGCACATATTTAGTTTATCTATAAATTTGCTAAAGTACCTACTTAAAAATTCAACTGCTGCAGTATATATAATTTCCTTTGTTACCATTTAAATTACTGGCGCTGTCATTTAGTGGAAACTGGTGGCAACGATGAATCACGCGACACTCTCTTGAACAACAAAATAAATACAAACTTAGGTACCAAAACACGAAGGTGTACAAATAAAAACAAACAATCCGTAACCTACAATAAATTACTGTGCACAGTTAATGAGGTACGGAATACCAAGTACATACACGCCTGCTTTTAATAACACAACAACAATCAGAGTCCGATTCTGGTTTTCACAATATACGTATATAAAACGCAAACTGCGTGATGTCAATCAGTTGGTCGCTGTCTGTGTTGGAGAGAGTATCGTGCTGCGCTTGTACAAACGGCGAGCGCATGTGTTCTACAATCACATCAGTCTTCAATGATCGTTGCGTGATTGACTGATACCATAATCAACACTTGTCAAATCTCATCAATGTTGTTCTCATTGAAGACTGCAAGAGAACTTTCATGGTTGTCGGCGCGAGTAATAATGAACAAAATATTGTTGTTATCAGTGGTGTTTGTTGATATTTGAACACGTGAACTTGTCAGAAAATAAGTCTAGTAATATGTGACGTTATTCTTATCCAGTTTTTCGTAAACACTTCTCATTGTCGTCGCCGGAGTCGGGCGACTCGTTTTGAAATTCATATCTGTCGCGTAGTGTTTCGCGATCTCGGGTATCACTTACAATTACTAAATCGTGCACAGTGACCAGTGCGAAACAAAGTGTAGGAAGTTATGTTCCGGTAATATTTCAATTAGCCGGACGACGACAAATCGTACACGATGGAAACGAACAATATCATCAGTACAAATGCTGACAGAACGCAGCAGAAGCTCAAAACCATCAACGGTTTGTATTTCAACGCAAAGAACAACCGATACCGAAACAATATACACGGTAATTTGAAACTGGAATTGGACGGCAAATGCTTGTTGAATATGGAAAAGAGACCTGTCATTGTGGCGGCGAACGGTGATGTAAAGAAAAACGAAACTGGCTGTGATACCGTCATTGTAGATCATGATAGAAATCAGGAGAACGTAGCGATTAAGATGTTACGAATGGGAGGGTTGGAATTACCGGGACTTGTGTCGAATTCTCCAAGCAGAAGTCAAACACCAACGCACGGTACCGGCGTCCAGACGTTCAACAAGACACGACACAGCACCATGCGTGCGTCCATGCGTCTGAACCACGAAGACGGCGCCCACGCCCGAGTTATGACTCCCCCTGCTATTTTGACTGGCCGAGTGCCGCAGTCAGTCATTAGAACAGGTTCATTCATATGTTCAGACATCGGGAGTCAGATGTCCAGCCCGAGATCGTTCCCCGATGCCGTGTCGATCCGTTCCTTGGCATCTATCGGTATGGGGTCGACGGACGGGAAACGGATGATCATCAAGAAGGTGCCCACTTCACCTGTAGAGCTACTCAACATTGTCAACCCGCCCACGTAAGTCATCAATGTACATCTGCAGTGTCGATATCACCACATGCTCTCTAAAGCAAAATATACTTTATCACATAGTAGTACATTATCTCATACATTATGCGCTCTCTGATTCATCGGGGGGAAAAATCCACACTTTTATTGCTTTGTTTATAATTTGCTAGCATTCCTACATCAATATAAAAGCTTGTTGTTTTCCTTGCAAGGTAATACTGCTATTTTATAAACATATTTCGCTTTAAAATTTGTTGTTTATACTTTGACATATGTATCTATTATGTGCCGGGTCAATTATAAACATTTTTACTATATTTCCGTTTTACGTGAAAGTGTAATATTTATTATACGTTCATACGTAAAGCAACACTTATTGTATTTAAACTTAATTAAGCAGTGTTTTTAAGCACTCTGAATAATATATAGCCAATTAATGAACTGATACAATTATCATCTAGTGTTCTAGCGCACTAAAAAAAAATATTGTTGGTTGAATAATTGCATTTGTGATAAAAATATGTACTTTAAAACACTTATCTTGTTTTGACAACTGTATATCACTGCAGCAATTTTAGCATTTGTGTACATAAACAATTTGCATATATATTTTATTTCGTTGGCTAAAAAAAGAAAACCGTTGTTACAAAAAAATGAATGAAACGTATATATTTTTTGTTTCCTGCAAACAATTGTATGTTAAATGAATACAAATGTGGAATTAATCCTTGAGAAAAACCTGAGCTACAGTTAGAATTGCCGACTGGAATGGTATTGTGTCAATTTCGATCGTTTAAATTCCCATAAAAGGTGTTGTCTGTGTTTACAGTAAAAATGTATTACAAATAGTGAGGAGATTAAATCAACATTTTTGTTTGAACATAATTATTGTGATATTGAAAGTGATTTAAAAGGAAAAAAAAAACAGCAAGTAAAAAATATTTGCTTTGTGGACTTGAATAAAATGAATTTTTAACACAATTTATGCATATTTTACTGACGGTTTTCGGGGTGAATACCCTAATATTAAATAATAATACATACATATACGGCAATTTGATAACGTAACATTTAAAACTTCTGTGGTTGAAAGTATAATTGCGAGTGTGCGGTGACTTCTATATCATTAGCACGTGATATCAAGGATACAAATTAATGTTATTAACTATTTTATACATTTGTCAGGTGTGCAAGAATAGATTCTCATAAATAATTTTTTTTTGCAAATTATGTAAATATCTTTAGAATCAAATTAGTATTTTCAATCCTACACACATTAATATTGAAAGTTAGATGCGTAATATTACCTACTGAATCTAATAAGTATCACTTATTTTTTACATTGGATAATTAAAAATATGAATTTTCAGTTCATTTTTTTTTTTTTGCTTGACCTTCTGAATCTAAAGTTTCGTGAACCATTGCCAAATGAAAATAGATCACAGGTTTATCCCGTGATTATCCTTATCCTGGTAACGTTTCTCGATTTTTGCTAACATTATCTTTTTTTATATGTGAAGCGTCTTGAGATAAGAGTAATTTATGATATAGTTAACACTGTGTTATTGCGACATTTGTTAGGACATTTACCTAAGCGTGCCATGGACGAATATGTACTATTGCCGTATGTTTTCAAGAGAAAATTACGCACTTTTCCACGTATCAGATGCCGGTGCGATTTTATTGTTCTGGCGCTTTGCAGAATTTTAACACTTCTCTCTGTCTCTCTACCCATCGACTGTAAACTGTTATGTTATGTTAACTCCGCTCTTCAACGATATTTGAATATCTAAATATAAAACATGTCTGCAATGGAAATTATTTCTTATTTTAAATCTTTGGAAAAGAAAAACTGACAACAATGATGCAGGCAGTATTAAATCGAAAATAAGATTTTTTAATAGTTATGCTCATAACCGGCTGAAATGAGTTTGTTTTCTTGAATTAAAAATAGGATTTGTATATGCAAAATTAACCACGTATCTGTAATTGCTGTACTTTATATTTTTGTTTGATGTTTGACTGTGAAAAATATATTTCTGATAATGCATACCTACACGACCTTCACACTCTGACCTCTGAAGTAAATTTACTTTGAGAACCAGAAATTAACACAATTAAACACAATTGTACAAATATCTAAATATAACATTTTAATAACTTGATATTGCAAATTTAATTATTATTATTATTTGGTAAAAAATATAGAGCAAAAAATAGAAAAGAAAAGCATTATATATAATAATGAACATTAAATAAATAAAATCATTTCCGATTAATACTTATTCAGTTTATTTATTCAACCATTCCGTACGATCTCAACCTTCAATTGTTATTTATTGCATTTTCATTGCGTAGCTGTGACATGTGAAAACGAATTTATTATTACATAAATATTACCTCATTTTGCGTGTTGCTTCACAAATTTTGTCGCACAATGAAATTATTATTTATCTTAATCTTCAACTTATCTAATCGCACTTCTAAACAATGTACAATTAAACAAGCGAAAAATACAAAACTCTATCTAGAATTGTTCTTCTATTTTTAATACAGTCTTTAATTAATTCATATCATTTAGAAAAAAGAAAAAATGTTTCGTATCTTTGCGAAGTTAGTTCACGATGAGTTGAATCCAGATAAGCACAGTGTATGTGTGTGCCTGTAATCTATATAATTAACGTTTGAAGTGACATCATAAATAACTATATTTCAGCGATATAATTGTAGCTATTATGTTGTCAAATTATGAAGAAAGAAGACTGAGCTGCGCATGCTTCTTGCAAATCGGTAACTACGTTCAATTATTATAGCAGTTTTCATGTATTGGTTCGACCTGTTCAAAGTTTCAATATTGCGGAGATCCGCTGATCAGTGACAAATATTTGAAATTATTTGAATCAAGTGATACTCAGTGCACAAATTAACATGTGTGATATTCTCTTTGACCGTTGCGGAGTTACGGGTATGGTAGGCAGGTTCATTACGATTGTATTTTTACTTGAATGCTCACAATATAACTTAATATAAGTCGACGTAGTGTCTTCGTGGAATTAGTTTGTGTTTGTGCTATATAAACAACTATCCGCCTGTCATAAATCTGTTGTGTTTGCGAACATCAGTGTCGGGATAATGGAACGACATATTCATTGCTATATTATATAGAATACAGCAGTGTAGAATGTGACGTATTCGTATCATTTAACGCAAAAGTTCAACTGTCTGTTTGTCAAGTTTATAATCAATCGCATATCTGCTTCGCTCAAGATTGACTATGTCCCTGATACATCGTACTAGTACAGAGCATTTGCTTGCCGATTGCATATGCGCACATGTACGGCTAATTGTAATGCATGTATGTTGATATGTAGTTAGGTATATCTCATTGATGATAACTTCCCATAGACCGTGAACTTCCTGCTGAGGAAATGAACAATCACGTGACCCTGAGAGGGGAAACCTACTGCCCAGAAGGTTACGGGGGGGTTGGAAGCAACCATGACCCTGCAATTTATTATAACTTAAGCACTAAATATCCTGTACACATGTATTTATAAACATTTCATAAATTTCTCATGTTTATCGAACGTTACCTATATCATAGGTTGAATTACTGTATCTCGTAAAACTTTTAAATGATTTTGACTTTATATTTCAAATTTACATGTAAAACTTTTTATAGAAAATTCATTGGTCCATGTGCCATCGTCATCGAAAGCATTTGTCTCTTTGTAAAGCAAACTGATTCACTTAAATGGTTTGACAGTTTAGTGAGTTATGACGAATGGTAAATTGCATAAACGTTCGCGCAAATTTGATTAACTGAAATTTAACAATATCAAATACAATTACTGTCGTATACAAATGATGAACATGTAAGTAGGATTACGTTCTTATCTTTACGATTTTCTACATGTCTCTTATTACAGAAGATCATTAGTATGTTTATACGGAGGTTTGCACTAAAAATTGGCACCAGAATTATACATTACCGTGGTGCGCAAATTCGAATATGAAGAATTATTTTTAAATAATTATATCTTTGTGCTAAGAGGTCACTATTTTCTATCTATGCGTACCAATTGGCGTGATGTACACACAGATTCAGGTCATGGTAATACGTACTTCAGCTTCTATTGCAGGGGACAGTAATTTTCATATCAATTTGCTTTTATTTACACGAAGGTTAGGCAAATACAGAAGACCCACACTCGGAATGAATGTATTACCCAGAAATAATTATCTCCAACAAGGATGTCAAATTAAAAATCATTTTACCGAACCAGAATTAAAGGAAACTCGGACATTTTCAACGTGAAATTTCGAGCTGAATTTGAACCATGTCAGCTGGGTATGATTTCTTGGAAATCAACATGTAAAATAATGGTGCACAAAACCGCAGACTAACCCAACAAAAAAAAATATGTATAATTCGCCCAATGATAAATTGGAAATGTCTACTGTGCATAAAAAAATACAGAAACCTATGTTTTATCAGTATAACATATCTGCGGTTTGCATGTCTAGTAAATATATGAATTGCATCAGTAACGCTTTCTATCTAATTGTCAGAACGCTATGCTTTATTAAAAGAAAATAAACATGAAATATAATACACATTACTTTCATGTTTAAATTCATGTGATATTATTTGGTAAATAAACAATAAGTCAAATTTATTATTTCGTTGAACTTCGCACAAGATTTTTTTCTCAAAGACACTGTCGACTTATCTAATAATCTGTTAAATTCAGAAAAAATACTTTCTGTTTTGAGTGGAATGTTTTGCTATCATTTTTAAAATCATTATTGTTTTATCGATAAATGATTTTTAGGGAACATTGCTCTTGAATTGTAATTCAATATGCAAATAATGTGTATTAAAGTTTATTTTTAGATGTTAATACTAAATAATACAAACACCCACCTTACACTTTTTAATAATACGTTTAAAATTGTCCCAATTTAAGGATCGCACGCTACAGTCATTTCTTAATTCACCTATGTAGGTGTCATTAAAAGGAAAAGATACACGTAATCTGGAATTTACGGCTTAAGGTATTTTAAACTAATAATTACAGAGAACTAGTCATACTTTTCGCGGATTTATTGTTGCTGTTTTTGTAGATAGAGTAATTGTAAATAAATAAAGCGGTATGTTTAAAGTTTTGTATCTAATTTCCTGACATATTCTTATCGGTTATTTATGATTCAAAACAAACAGAATAATCATAATTCATTGTTTTACTCATTGATTCATATTATTTGTACAGATGTACCTGTAATGTTAGTCATTTTGGTTTTACTGATAATCTCGTATTTCCTTATTAATTACATATTACGAAACTATGTTTTTGGGAACAATTAATCCAGGATAAATAGAACTTTACACATTTTTGGTATTTTTGAACCAGACCAATTTTATCTTATCACTAAGGCATCTAACTTAAAATTAAAAATATGACCGATATTCTATGTCATCCGTACGTAAAAAATAGGATAATTACTAGTTCATTTTATTTTCAAGGTTAATTATAATTGTCTTACTTTAGGTAATTGATATATAAGTAGGTATGATAATTGTTTTCTTACAATCTACACAACGTACCGACATATACAAGAATGTGTTAGTCATCAATGTCGTGTTTTTAAATGAAGTTGTTTTGAATGTCGGTACGCTAACGACAACTAAGATTTTAGTCACACACGTATCTGAGTACAAAATTATGAATAACAACTACACAGTTCTGTTATTTCCTCGACAATCTGCAAAAATTCCATACGAATTATTAAAAAAAAAACCCACTGAATATGCTGTCTGAAATGAGCAATGAGCTCAGTCATATTTTTTCGCTAATTATTTAAGTAAGGGATGAGCTGGAGAATTTACCGTAATTGTCGTAAACAGCATAATTACGGGTACACGTACCACCTCGTTAATGAAATTAAGTGCAACAATTTCCACATTTTGTGCAAAAATTACATATGCACAGTGCGTGCCGGTTTCGGTATCCGGTGTTTAGCATAATTGTGTACGAAACTCGATATCTTGGTTGCTTCGGGGGCTGTTTGGCTGTTGGAATGGTACTTGTGTACATATAGGTACGTGTATATGGAGTGGTGTTGGTTGTACTTTGGTGTTGGTGGTGCGGCACGGGGCGGGTGTAATTGTCCTAGCGCGCTAACAGGACCGGATTGGCTGGCAAGGACACGTTGCATCCTCTCGTACATACCACAAAACCGGACGTTATTATGCAATTATTATCCATACACACGTCTCTCCTATATGGAACATATAACAAACCAAGTCGGCCTCACAATTATGAATTATTGGTTTTTTTTATACGAATGAAAGCAAACATAATTAATACTTAGTTACTTGCAGAGGTTTCGACAAATGCATTCAGTGCAGTAAGGTTATATATATAAAATAAATATGTAGTTTAATAGTTATTTTCTTGTAATATTTATAACCAAATATGTGGGTATAAGTATACATATTTACTTGTATATACACTTTTGAATATTTTGTTGGCATATCTAATCGATAAGGCGCCAGAGAAACAGAAGTTACAAATATTTGAATACTACGCTTGTCACATGGTCACAGTCTAATGACATCAACAATCAAAACATGTGTACTCAGTGTTTTGTTCCACTTCTTTTGTCTTGAGCTGAAACGTAAAATCTATTTTTATAACAAACAATTTTATTGTAACAAACTATTTGAATTCTGTGGAGTATTTTTAAATATGCAGATATTTTTGTATAATAACTTTATTTTTAGGTTATTTAATATTTGTGGTTCATTTTAATTTAGTTGTTTCATGTTTCACATGACATCGCATAGAAATCTGTTAGTTCGTGCAATCTTTCTCACATTTCGTTGTGTTCTATTATAATGGTTTGAACAAATAGGTGCTAATTGTTTACATATCACATTACTATCGATGATTTCCAATGTCAACTGTCGCTAAATGTCTTTGGTAATATGCTGAACATCAGTAGCTCGTCACACGCCAAAGAATACATATAGTGTTGTGCATTCTTCATTTTGTGTCTGCAACTCGTGAAAATCAAAGTAACATGACGACAGGTTATAAGAAAATTATGATTCATAATCCACCCGTTGTCCATGTACACCACGAAAAAAAGCCGCAAAACATATTTGTGTTTCCATCTATATTTGTGTAAGTATTCATGTGCTTGTAATAATAATATATTTCTCATTTTGCTTTTGTTTGTAAATGTGATTGTGTAAATGTAAATGTGTGAACGAAATATTTCAAATTCGCTAACAATTGTAGTCGCCATAGTTTTCAATTATGACTTTGTATCAAGGACAGATTAAATTTTCTAGATATCGACCACCCACCGAATTGTAATTAATGTGTACAAAGTAACTAGATTTTCCTATCGACTTGTGCAGTCAAGAGTTATGTTATATATTCGTATAAATCTGTGATCATTTGCCTGTTGTGTAAGTATACTCTATGAATATTAAAAAAATTCATTCAGATGAATAATTTACAGCTGTTTTACACATTATAAATAGCATAAAAATGAAACAGTAAATTCAAATTAGCATATAATGAGACTGTTATTTCCTGCTAACAAGAATATAACACTATAATTTGGTGTACTAAAAATCCACACGTAACTACTAATTCCATTTTCGGTTATAATATGACCTATAGCGGTCAGAAGTTCAATCGTGAAGCAGTCACCAATTATCGTTAATTTCAAGAACCTAACGTACAATATTAAATTGTGAACCATAAAAGAACATATAGCATATACTTAGATTTTTATTCAGGACTCAAGAAGCCTGTATTTAAATTGCTGCATTTATCGTAATCAGCGTTTTGTAACACTGTGTATGAGGACGTAAACCTTTTTTTAATTACTATACTAAACTTACCATCATAGACATTACCTATTAATGTACGTAATTAGCATATTTCTTACCGGTAAAAATTAATAGCACACATGTTTACTCTTTCGATGTTGTGAAATTTCATATATGATGGAATTTCCTTAATACGTTTAATACGTACCATAACCATAATTTTCTGTGGTTTGTGGTTAAATTTAATTGCATAAGTGCATATAGAGCGTATCTAAAAAAACAATTTCAACGCAGTTTTATAATAAATTTATATTTTAAAGTAAATTGTCAAAATTATTAATATCTAGCTGGTTTCAATAATGTTACGGACACATATTGTTTAATTTTAAATTAACCTTCAAAGTAGAAACACAGGAGTACGTACATAAATAGAATCCTCGTAGGCTTGTGTTCTGCTGGTGATAAATCACGTAATTATATGTTATTTCGGCGACAAGTGTCACTGTACTCTATTATCATTAATGAATTATTATGACCGACACCTCTATATAAAAAAACTTGTTCTGTTTTTTCAACATCTCATAAACACAAAACAAAAGTCATGTATGTAAATTCATCTAAGCGTGATATAAAACATCATACGGAAATATCATTACAGGAAAGTAAAATTGTGATGTTGCCGAAATTTCACATGATGTAATTGTCCCGAATGAGCACAATCATTATCACACCATTTCTATTTGTTATTTTGCAATATATCTATTTAATTCTCTATTTATCTGTTTCTTGATAATTCCGGATTAAACTACTTTGGGATGCTGAACGAAAGTAATTAAAATATAATCGTTTCGTTATCTGCACATTAGTAAATAAAGCGGCGGCAGATTGTTCGTGTAAGACCCGGATTTTGTCTGTAAGTAATGTGCAATATTTATAACTAGTGATTTATATTCACAAATGTACACACATATGCGTTACTTGACAACTGTCCGATCTATCAAGGACATTGAGAAATGCGAATATGCAAAACTGTCGCGATGTAACGCAGTGAAAATCCGCAAACACGCGTAGTGTACCGTCTGCTGAATTCTGATCGCAACTAACATTGAACTGTAATTTAATATGTACACAGAGCTAGAGGTCTCTTATTATGCCATAGGCCATGAATTCAGGAACCAGATTTACATGCGGACATCGAAAATCCGACGATGTATTAATGCGAATAGATATTCAAGACGCAGACCAATGATGAACGTTACTGAACGGTTCACAAATATTAAGAAGCTCATTTACTCTTTGCATTATTGATGCATGGTGATTAAATATGTGTTCTATCAGTCGAAATATCAAGTAGCTATCTACATGAAATAATACAACATAGTAGTAAGTTCAATGTGACATTATCTGTGCAATGTTCAGAGACAGACAACCTTGTCTTGACAGGTAATGGATGCTATCAAGTAAAATGAGTAATTTGATTCTCCGTGGACTGAAAACAAAAACTTAACTCCGATGTGAAATTCGCGGTCACCTGCCGACACCAAGGTTACCTGTATATTCATTGAAACCGGACTTGCACCTGCCCTGTCAACGATAAATATTCATTTATTATAGGTACCCCAAGTCGACGTTATCATTTACAAAGAACCTGTATTTTATTATAGAACGAAGCGCGTATAATATAATATATTTCAGTATAATATTCATTGATATTCTTTTGCAAAATACTATCAACATTCAAATGTTATTTATCGTAGAATATAATTTAAATATCCACAAGGATTATTTTACAATTAACAAATTTCTATGTTCATTAAGATATTCAGTTATTTTGACATTTAATATAATTATATTCAACATTTCAATTAATTATGTATCAGACATACATATATAAATGAATGCAAGTCTGTATTTTAAATACATGTTGTTGAAATTCCTGCGACACTTCAATTCTAGAGTAGGACAAGAAACTGAAAGTGTATTGAACGTTTCGAATGTAGTCTTGGAGTCTCTGCTCTCCTGGTGCTGATTATAAGGGTCCATTGATCCTAAAATCGAAACCAAGTAACGTCATATGTATGTATGTACGCGTTAAACATTACATTCATACAAACCTGATTCACTAGTATATTCTCTTTTGCAACTATGTACTAATTAATGTCTGTTGCGATGTATTATTAATACGACCATGAAAATAACAATAACTAAAGCTGGAAAATAATATATGTAACACGTGTATTATTATCGGCATTTATTATGAAGATTATCATTTATCCGTTGCAAATCATGTACTGCATTATTCAAATCAATGCAGATTTTGGTGCATACGTATCGAAATGACATCATGTTGCATATTCAAGTGTCACCATTGTCGCTATTAATTCAGTAATTTAATTTCATAACAATTATGTACATCGTGCTAATGTACACTGTGAAATATTACATATTGTGTTGGTGTTCAGAAGCTGTCTCTCCATATTCATAAATACATACATCACATGTTTGTTTACATTTTACACTTGTATAATTGCATTGTAAGTGACAGAGTTACGTATAACAACACGATATGATTTAATACTGTTCAATATGAAAAATGCTCTGACAGGTAACAGGATATGCTAGCATTGCACAATAGATCCTGTCGATTTAATGAAAATATGTTGACGGTATATCAACAAGAATGTCAGGAATGTTTGCAGCACACTGTTACATAAAAAATATCTGCTGAACCGACACATTTTCTTATTATTGTTTGTATGTATCTACGCATACATTTATGCAGTTTCGTGTAAAGTGTCAAGCATTCGACTTCCTAGAAATCTTGCAAATATTTTTAACTTTGAAACATTTTTATTAAAATCAATGACTAATATTCATTAGGTCAACACGACCTTACCTGTTTTTTTTTTTAATTTTTAGCACTTCTTCTAAATCTAACTAAAAAATAATACTTAATTCTTTGCTTTTTTTCTATAAATTACTTATATTACTGTTGTCCATTATGATACACTATCATCTCAATTTAATTCAATCAGTAGCTTGATTATCTACATAATTACTTTTCATGCAAATTGAAAATGACTCTTTTTTAATTTTATAACTCATTTAGTTAACAAAGAAACATCATAACTATCAGTAATTTAGTTGGAAATTAGTGTTATTTGAAATAAAAGTCAAGATCAAATTACAATAGTTTATTGTTTTTCTGTAAAATAAATATATGTATACAGAAGACTTTTTATTTACTTTTTTAAAAGTATTATACTTGTTACTCGTAAAGGCATAATTGAAATATATTTTTGTGTTTGCATATCTTTTTCAGATTACACACAAAATATCGATGCCAGGGTCACGGTTCTCATGTTGAAAAATAAAAGAATACCCAGTCGCGTATATGGTCTTGATAACACAACACTCTGATAATGTGTTATCAATCATGTGTTCTTTATTATTGACGCTTCCTATTTGTACTGTACATTTCTACGTCACATTAAAAACATATTAATTACAAAATTCTGTACTCGAACCCAATGATGTATCGTTTAATTAATAATAAATGGTAAACAAGAGAAATAAATGTTTCAGAAATCTTGCGTAGCCGTTTGTTTTGTTCGTACCCACAACAAAAAAAATCAGATTCAGTTCAGTGAGACGTGCTTAACATGATCCATTATCTTTAATACTAAATGTTTTTAAAATTTTCCACGAATCTTGTCTGATCGGCGATTGTAAATACAGATATTTAATCTGGAATTGCAACATACTTACATATCGATTATCTTATCTGTGATATTCAGGAAATTGGCTAGAAATTCACGTAGGTACATGTTTGAATTCCTTGATCTAATTACTTAATTTTATATTTGCAACAACTTTTAATCCTTCGCCGATTTTTGTTTATTGAGGCTAGTCCTTGATCTACATGGGAATATCTTCATCTGTACTTGGTACATGCACCCACATCACATCAATAATCTCTTACGAGAGACACACGTGACGTGTACGTGGAATATGTATGGTTGTAAAACATTCTTACATTGATAACACTGTTAATTATTATTTGTCACCTGTTTGTGAATTCACAACTTGCTAATAATTCTGTACAGTCGGCGTACGAATGTTACCTACGTCATCTGTGCCACATCCTCTGTGTTTAATCTGTTACTGTTATTGCTGAAGCTTTGTGCATCTACAAACGTTACATTTATTCATCCCACCTCAAGCACAAGTCATACCTACAGTAGATAATAATTCTTAAATATGCCGTGCACACATTTATTTCGCAATCGATCTAGAATTTATGCAGATGATCGAGTGCGTTTGTTACTGTAGTGTGTTGCATTTGTTCTAGACCACCGGACGCCTACGATTACGATGCAGACAGTTACGGTAACTTCTCCGAAGATCACGATAGCCTGTACCTTAAACCCCGACGACAACACTGGGCCAACAAAATGCAGTTTGTACTGGCCTGCGTCGGATACAGTGTCGGACTTGGTAATATCTGGAGGTTTCCATACTTGTGCTACAAAAGTGGAGGAGGTATGTGCAACAATAATATATATAAAATACATATTAAATTCAATGTCAGCATTTTTAGACAAAACGTTTTTGTCATCAGCAAAAAAAATTACTTATTTTTTATATTGCGATATACAAAAAAAAATTGGTAAATAATACAATATTTCTGTAATTCATCTCGTTATTGTTTGCCGGAAGTATCACATTGCCGTGATTGTTTCATTTGATATTAACCCTTTTTTGTATATATCCGGCTGTATGAACAAAGCATTTGTTACATAATAATATTTTATCCATGCAGAAATCACAATATCACTTACAATATCTAATGAATTATTAACATAATGATATCTATTAATCTACGTATTAGTTTCGTTGTCTGATATGATATTAATATCTTACGAAATACATATTTTAATGTGATGTCATTTTTATCAATATTTCTATACGGTTTTTTTTTTGTAAATAAATTAGGATTAGTTTAATCACTGAATCTATTATAAAGAAGAACATAATTTACAATGATAATTGTGCTGTACATGTAAAGCAATCGAATTGTACAAAACGTCTTATTCGGTTGTCACTATAAATTTGTCACAGTTGTAAACACTTGATGTGTTTGAATCATTCGCATTTTCAATTCCAGTATTCAATTCTGATTGAATACTGACTACCTTCATTTAAATCTAATTGAATATATTAATAGTTAACTATTATATCAGACGCATTTAATTGACTATGTACTCGAAAATAATTATAACAATTTCTGCAAGTTTATATTGGTTTCCAAAATACATTAATCAATCATATTACTTGTCGGCAAATATTAACAGTGTGCTGTGGAGAACAAATAATTACTCAACAACGACTTACATATATGTAAATTATAATTATAATAATGAGAATGCTAGTCGCAATTACTTTCGCACGTTTCGTTGCAATCACACGATATATATATTAGTGTTATTAACGTCGATAAGACAACATTAATTATAACGTGGAAGTTGTTTAACATTGTAAGTGGCTTCGTGTAATGTATGATTTGATTTGCAATGGAGAAACATTGTTGCGTTCTGCATAACACCGACCTTCGTCCGAATGCCTCGCGAGGCACTGGATCAAATTAGCTGGCCGTTTAGAAAAGAATCATCTGTTTTTATGAAACGAGCGTGTATTTTACATGAAATTACTCGCAATTTTCTTGTTCATTACTTCAAGGATATAATATGAAAACGTAGATTCTTCACAGCAACAAAACATTTAAAATGTGGCATTTATTCGTCAGAGATTCGGAAATATTTAATGTAAATTTATTATGTTGATAATACGAGAAGATTTAAATACATTTTTGTTGGTTAAATCGTAATTATTTTAATTCCGAATGACGTATTTACCTGATAATCATTTACCGATAACACTAGTAGACAGCTGGATTCCAATTTGACTGACCGTAACCCCGTGCTATTTTAGTTAACTTTAAAATTTTATTATACAAGATAAAATTTCGTACTACGTTCTAGAATGTAATGTACTTCAAATTGTTTTTTTATGACAGGTAAATTAAATATACCAGCTTTACAACTATCGAAATTAATAGTATTTTGAGCTTAGAAATGTATACTTTTAGCAGAAAAACTTATCTATAAAAGTGATTCTAAACATAATACCCATCGAAATATACATGCATAAAAGTTAAGATGAAATTAATGATATATAAAATGCATTTTAAACTATAAATTATAAACATGCTTGAATTACATGACCTATATTCGATACAAAAAATATCTAAATCGAAATATTTTTGCGAAAATTTTCATCATATGATAAATACCCAATATTTATAAATATACTGAACAATAGTTAATTTTCAATATACTCGTTTAAATTATAGGCTCTGCTCACATAAATTATGGTACTTAAGTTAATATTCTGTCAATTATATCTGTCATTATTGACTCGTTATTCGATGTAGATAGCGGCTGTTTATTTATAACGAGTTCCCGAAGATTGAGTAAAATTTCTAGGAATTTGTCAATAACAACCAGTGGCGTAACTATCGCCAAGTTAAAAAATTTAACTAGTCATAAAAATAACACGAAATGTAATTGATTGTTTCAACAAGCAGTACCCGGATTATTACAAACCATTCAAAAACCATTACAATACTTTAAACGTAAACATTATTTTTTTATGTTTAACAATTTATTGCCCACACATTATTATGAATGTAAGAATAAATTAAAAATCGCTTCTAAACTGCGCATTTGTATTAAATCAGATAATGACATTTAAATGTATTCAGTGAAAAAATTGTCACATACAATATAAATCATACGATTTTATTTAAGCCTGATCGTCCAATGTCATTATGTAATAGTCATAACTATATTCATCTTCGTCAGCTGATTCTCGTTTTGTGTATATCTTCGTATATCGCTATCGGTTCCATCTGACTCATTTTTGACTGCAAATTTGAAGAGAGAATAGCCAAATTATATTAAATAAATAATTGATGTCACCTTTTAATAAATATTAAACACATGTTGATATTTTATATTATATGTTTTTGTTTTTTTATAGGTGTCTTCCTTATACCATATTTTCTAATAATGATCGTATGCGGTATTCCAATGTTGTACATGGAATTAGCAGTTGGGCAGTTCACAGGTCGCGGTCCTATTGGAGCCCTAGGTCAAATATGTCCTTTGTTCAAAGGTATTTTACAGAAAACAGAGACCCCCCCCCCCCCCCCGGTTCGTTTACATGTTATTTATGTGTGGGCTTTGTTGAAACAGGTGCCGGTCTTGCAAGTGTTGTGATATCATTCCTAATGTCGACTTACTATAGTGTAATTATTGCTTATGGCATCTACTACTTCTTCACGTCTTTCAAACCCCGCATGCCCTGGGAGGGATGTGAACATCGATGGAACACACCAAACTGTTGGATAGACAAAGTGTCCAACGCCACAAGACCGACATTCTCCAGAACACCATCGGAAGAGTTTTATGAGTAAGACAAAACATGATAAAATAGTTCTCAAATATTTCAATTACAAATTGACAACAATACGGGAATAAATACAAATAAAAACTTTCCTATGTGTCATAACAGAAATATATGTGATTAATATGTTTCAATTCACGCTACACACATGCATATGAAAGATTCCACAACTACATAATTACGTGAGTATAATCATAAATACTGAATCGTTTGTTTACCCAGCCGCTTACAAACATCATGTCGGTATAATAAAATGGTTAATACTCGTATGTTCTGGAATAATGCGCCTCTTTCCTGATAAATACTTAATCTTACACTTATTTATTTGTACAACTTTACAAATAGTGTGTCAGCTGTTTATCGAAATTTACCGAATGATTTCAAACAATTTTATTGCCTTTGTATTTTCCTTAATTTATCAGTAATTTTTTTTACGATTTATTGTCTTTCATAGAGACCGCAAATCGTTTTAATGATTTCACAGTACAAGTACCGCAAATTATTTATGATAAGGAAAAGTTTTTTTTTTTTTAGTTCATACATAATTTGCTATATTATGGACAAAGTAATACAATTTGAAATGTATCTAAAAGATCAAAAATCTCTGAACCGTATCTAATAGTAAATTGTTGTTGGAAGTAAATTAGTAATTCTCAGCTGATTCTGCTATAAAACTGATGTATAGTGTAGAATACAAGCGACTGTTATTGTCGTGTAATAAATAATGTATGTCATTACATAACGCCACAATTATTTTCTTGATTTCAGACACAAAGTATTACAAATTAGCAGCGGCATAGAGGATCCGGGTAACCTACGGTGGGACCTGGTAGCTTGCTTATTATGCGCATGGATTATGGTATATTTCGCAATATGGAAGAGCATTAAATCGTCGGCCAAAGTGCGATACTTCACCGCGACTCTGCCATTTTTACTCATCGTTGTATTCCTCGTACGGTCACTGTCACTCGATGGTGCGGATAAAGGAATGAGATATTTCTTCAAACCAAGATGGGAGCTGCTTGCTGACGCAAAGGTAATATTATATTGGCAATTATATTACTTGTAAGTAACATAATCAAAGTGTAATGTTTATTACAGGTGTGGGTAAATGCAGCAGCACAAATCTTTAATTCTTTCGGAGTCGCGTTCGGTTCCATGATATCGTTTGCAAGTTACAACAGATATAATAATAATATTCTCCATGATACTCTGGCTGTGTCGTTTGTAAACGGAATTACCAGTCTGCTGGTGGGAATATTTGCTTTTGCCGTTATAGGCAACATTGCCACAGAACAAAATACGTCCATTGAAGATGTGATTAGCGATGGTATGTAACACTGTGTAACTGTGCACTGTCATATACGCGCTCGGTTAATATATAAGAAATGTATTCACAGGTCCGGGTCTAATATTCGTCGTGTATCCTCAAGCAATTGCAAAGATGCCCGCATCACAGCTATGGGCCGTACTCTTCTTTTTCATGCTCTTGTGCTTGGGCCTCAACAGTCAAGTGAGTAATTTACTGTCATGTTTCTACTAATAATTTTACTCACTCATAAATATTTGTTATTAGTTTGCCATTGTTGAGGTCGTCGTAACATCAATTCAAGATGGCTTCCCCGGATGGATCAAGAAGAAGTTGGTATGCCACGAAATGTTAGTGCTAATAGTGTGCGTAGTTTCCTTCATCTGTGGTCTTCCGAATCTGACGAAGGTACATTGACAGTGACACATTGTAATGTAATCAATGTTCATGGTGTTTATTTGTCATTACAGGGTGGAATTTACTATTTCCAATTAATAGACCATTATGCAGCGTCCATTTCTATAATGTATTTAGCATTTTTCGAAGTCATAGCCATAGCGTGGTTCTACGGTGTTTGGCGATTATCGAAAAATATTGAGAATATGAATGCAAAAACGCCGTCCTTATACTTTAAGTTTTGTTGGATGATAGCGGCACCACTTTTCATTATGGTGAGTTTTGAAATCATGCGCTGATAAGTTTATTAATACGAATGTTAATAATGTATATGTGGTAAATACAAACTATTTCCTTTCAGGCGGTTTGGGTATTTTGTCTCATTGACTACGAATCGCCAACTTACAGAAACGGTGAATATCATTATCCAGTTTGGGCCATCGTTCTAGGATGGCTTATATCATCGCTGTCAATCTCGTGCATTCCATTATTTGCTATATACGTCTTCGTTAAGGCCGAAGGAGACACATGGAAAGAGGTATGACACGACTACACGCTCAATGTACGAATAATTGTTACGAATGTCAAATTATTTTCAGAAACTAACAAATTCTGTGATGCCGGATCTTTACGAGTGTAAAATTTGTGGAGATCACAATTGCGAACACATGGAAGAAGAACAAGAAATGCATGAAATATCTCCGATGCTCATATTAAAGTTAGAGTCACAATTGGAAGCAGCACAAACTCGTCCGGACGTTCAACAGCATAATGGAGGGATAACTCCGAACGTTCAACAATAATTGTGTAAAATAATACGTTATTAATTGTGTATATATTATATAGTATAATAGCCACGTCAGAACATTTCTATAAATATTCCAGTCCATACACAACGGATATTATATTAAGATATTTATTTGCATTCCGCACAGATTGTTGTTAATAATGATATTTTAAACTTTTATGATCTGTTCTAAGTAAGTTTGTTTTTAAACTGTGTATTGTGCAATACGAGTCTATTTGCAATAACTGTACAGTAGCTTAATACAGAGTCGTATCGAGAATTAATCTTGATACCAGTCTCTGGATAAGCAAATTACGAACAAATGTGATTATAATAAATAGAAATACTTGATATATGTGTAAGTACCTAATACAATCTACCGAAAATAAGCTTCAACAGAATATTTTAATCATATTTTTAAATGCGAACAATGAAACAATAAATAACTGGTATAATCTCATTGTATAGTTTTTTATATTGATACAAATTCATAGTACATATAATAAATAAGTATTTCATTAGTTCAATGGTTCATGTAATTCATAATTAGTTTGGCGTTGTTCCGTCTATCAACCTTTGATAACAGCGATTGGTCGTAATTTAATACATTTTTTACTGATACCAGCTGCATGACAAGTATCCACAACATCCGTGACGTTCTTATAAGACTCCGGCGCCTCTTCCATTACGAGTTTCGGTGATGCAACTCGTATGGATATGCCCATTTCTTCCATTTTGTTTAACACGTCGTGGTAATCCAGGTTTCTACGTGACTTGGCTCTTGACAGTGCTCGACCCTAGATCAGTAATGATAATTAGTATATTCATTCACCTCTGGGTTACCGATCTGAACTTACCGCTCCGTGACAAGTAGAACCAAAGGTTTCCAGCATTCCTTGTTCGGTACCGGTCAGCACATAACTGCAGGTGCCCATTGTACCACCGATAAGTACCGGTTGACCGGTTAACTGGTAATCAACCGGAATTAGAGGATGATGCGGTGGAAATGCTCGAGTTGATCCCTATAAATTGTGTGAAAATAAACACTTTTTAAACTATTCTATACATTTTATATTACCTTCCGATGGACTAATAATGTTTTCTGCTTTCCATCTACAATATGCTCTTCTACTTTGGCAATATTATGCGATACGTCATAGATAACATGCATGTCTAAATCATCTGGACTAGAGTTGAACTGTTTTGCGAAAGCCTGTAACACGCATACTTCAAAATACCAACTGCAATTGTACACAATATTTACTAGTTTACCTGTCTACTTAAGAATGTCATGGAGCTTCTATTGACCCATGCAAAGTTGGCCGCGGCCGCCATAGATTTTAAGTAGTCCTGTCCCTCTTGTGAGCCGATACGTGCACACGCCAACTGCCGGTCATTCGTTTCTATTTTATCACGTTTCATTGCCTTCTCCATCTGTACGAGAGCGTCCGTTGCGACTTGATGTCCGAAACCTCTGCTACCCGAATGTATCATCACGCAAACTTGTCCTTTCATTTCAATTCCCATCTTCGATGCAGCCGATTGATCGTAAATTTCATCGACTACTTGAATTTCTGCATAGTGATTTCCTGCACCCAACGTTCCCAACTAAATAAGTTTAAAACACAAATACAATATCCCCGGTGTTACGATAATAATTTCGAAATATTTACCTGTGGAAGACCTCGTTTCTTGGCTCGCATGCTAACTTTTGAAGGATCCGCATTCAACATGCGTCCATACTCTTCACAATGTTCTTTATCTTCCGCCCAAATGTAGCCCTCCCTCAGAGACCAATCCATACCCATTTCTAGCGCTTCTTCTAGATCGTGCGCGTTCATTGGAATGATACCCTTGGAACCGACACCCACAGGAATGTGATCAAATAAACTCTGTGCTAGTTGTTCCTGTGAAATAGTGTACATGTAGCAAATAAACGTCAAGTTCTTACGAACTAATAACATTACCTTCACTGGCTGTACATCTTTCTCATGTAGATTAGTTCTCAGCAGTCTTACGCCACAGTTAATATCAAAACCAACACCGCCCGGCGACACAACTGATTCTGGATTTGACATGTCAAATGCTGCCATATTACCGATTGCAAATCCGTATCCAGAATGAATGTCCGGCAAACCGACCGATCTCCCAACGATACCAGGTAAAGCGGCTACATTTGCTATCTGTTTTACACCCGGCAAGAATCCACCAACCATGCCCGGTCGACAAGCATTTCTTAATTCGTCCAACATTAATTTTTCAAGTGTTTTGTTCACATAAAAGCAACCCTCCACTTTCATATTTGGCTGAAAACCTTTCTTAATTCGCCAGCAGTGGTCGTTGATTTTTTCCAAGTACTCTAGTTCTTCATTATACTGTCGCACAACCATTTTTATTCAATTTTTATTTCTGGAAATACAATTTTTTTATTAAACCGTGATAAACACCAGAATTGAACAAAAATACAGTATAAAATATGTGGTTCATACCACGCATCAAAAAAATTAATACTATCAAAATTGAAACATATACATACCGGCAAAATTAAATGAGATTCAAGATGTTGCAAGATGTCACAATACTGCACAATACTGATGTGATATGACATCAAATACAGATGACTGCAGATGACATGCCAACTGATGCCAAGCACGGAAGAACTTCTTTGATACCAACACAAATCTGTGTAATTTCGTACCTTAATATTTCTTCCTAGATGGAAGCACTTGACGCAAAAATTGAATAATCAATTTCAAATAGCATAGAAATATTTATTTACAGTATTTATTCTATACACAGAAATACAAAATAATGTTTAAATATATTTTTCCTAAACAAATTTATTTGTTGAATAGAACTACAGCTAAATAATAAATCATTAAATACACATTATTTTTTAGTATATTTTATTGTCGTGTTGATCTCTAGAATACATTTAAAGAATTAGTTTAATTGTAAATGTACCATCAATAAGTATGTCTATAAAGTATTTAAGTATGTTAAATAAATCTGTTGTTGAATAATAGTAAATTGATGCATGATTTATGCATATGGAGACCAGTGCTTCCAAGTTTGAATTTCTCTGTGTAGTTTGAGACCTGGACTTGTTGTGGCAGTGATTTGACGAGCTCCAAGTAATTTATAATTAGTTTCCAGTTCACCTAAGGCAACACCACAATCTAATAATGCCTTAGCAGCCCGTACTGCAGCAGAATTGGGGAATACACCTGAACAAATCAAATGATTAGCTTGTGGTACTCATATATTCGTACTATTGATACTTACTCTCGAAATTCCCAATGAAACCAATGCCAACAGATTTGCTGTTGTAGCCACCGGTGTGTGCTCCTACTTTATGCCAACCAACACCCTCGTATACTTGGCCATCAGAACCAATCATGAAACTGCAAAACAAATGAAGTAATTGAGTATTATACACTGCTGTATTTTAAATGCGAATGCCGATTTATTACTTGTATGCAATATCTCCAAAATGTTTTTCATCCATATGATAACTCTGCATATTGAAAATTCTGTTTATACAGTCTGTTTCTGTATGACATTCCGGTGTTACTGTATGCTGTATGATAGCGTATTGGACTGGTCTAATGGCGTACTGAATCTGTTCAGGTGATCTGGCTCCCCATTCGTTTCTGGATATGATTTTCGGACAAATTGCCGGAGTTCCAGCAATAGCTATTTTCAAATATTCATTCAATGATCACACAATGTTTTGAATTAGAATTTTATTGAGATATGGAAATCAATTATGTTGCATTTTTTAAATATATTAACTATTATGCATTAGGTTTATTGTTATGTAAATAAGTTTAGATTAATATAGATTTAACTTACCATTTGCAACAAAGGCAATAACACAAATTAGAAAGATTTTCAAATACATTATGACTGTTTGTTAAATGCACTACTCGAATTCACAGTTTAACTAAAACTGAAACTAAAACAACTTTGTTTAAATATTTTTGCCCGGTCAATCTGACCCCACTGAGATAATGAATAATCTTCTTATTGGTCACCTTTTTAAATGAACTCATCTTGACCTTGGAAATTTCCAGTTTGTGTTACTACTGAAGAATGCAATTATTGGGGATTTACAAATTGCAGAAGTATTTTGTATACACAGAATCAGAATGAACTTTATACAAAAATCCCCAAAATTGCTCATAGTAATCAAATATTTATATTGAATGTGTCTCGTAATTTATTAAATTTAAATATACAGGCAATATCTACTACTGATATTATTATACTATGGAGGCTGATATTACCAATTATGTATGCATTTCTTTTCATTTTGCTTTACAATAATATTATTCGCGCGCACCGTTTGAAACGCCGACAAGGACAAACAATAGGTCTATCTTTTATTTCATATTGCAGACATTTCACACTTGTATCACACGTTTGGAATTAATCGCCATGTTCGTCACTGACGTTTGTCGTATGTGACGAAAAAGTTTACATTTTTTCAAATAAAACATATGCTGTGGTTTGGTAGCTAATTATTAAAGTATTAAATATTATTTGCGTGAAGTGTTACTGTGATTATTTGCAACTATGGATGATCTAGGTAAGTTATATTATTAAAAACAACTATTCATAACCTAATTGTCTGACAAGACAAGTATAAAATCACTGGCTATTGCACAATTATTGGAATGCTTGTATTGTCGTATGCCTGAGATATGTGATGTGTTAGATCAAATATGGAAAATACGTATGTTCTCGTTATCTAGTATGAAACATTTTAATACAACGTTATAAGAACAAAACAACTAAAAATATTGACGTTAGTCATTAAGCCAAACTGGTTCTACATGACTATTTCGTACAGAAATATTTTTATCAACTTTTGTTCATCTATGCTGATGTTTTGGAAAATATTTGTACATATTTACTATAAATTGAAGCGGGAATAAAGCAATCCCAGACGAAATATTTAATCAAATTCTTGGTATTTTCTTGTTTGGTTTGAGTTAATCAAAATACGTACTTAATCAAATGACATATATGACCTTGAAGGATGTTAATTTTCTTCAAATTTGCTTTGGAGGCTCGTTAATATTGTCTTGACAACTTCTATCTGAACGATTTGGACAAAATATGTTTGGAGACAAGTATGCAAACGAGAAAAAATAGATGCTGAAGCTAAATTGTATATTTGGCTAACAGCCAGTTTCTAATAACAGAACGTAGGAATAGAATTTTTTCGTTACCGGATATATAAAAAAAATTAATTATTTAGTATAAATAGTTCCCCCAATCTTTTTTACGGATGATTTCCGGCGAATCGATTACATTTTCGGATATATACAAATGCATCTATTTGTAGGGTAATTTAGAGTATTTTAATTTAATGTAGTCTTTATTTTTTTATTTTAAATTATAATTTGCTTTAAAATTAATGTACTATTCAGTAAAATTTGTATTAAAACTCTATTTTCATTGAAAATTGTTTCGAAATGAATTAAAGAAAAAATATTTAAAAAAAAATTGTTTTATGCCAATGAAAATTGTCAAGTATTGTAACATTTCTTTTAGTACGGTCCGTTCAATGTTTCCATTGAACTATTAAAATGAATAATAAATCAACCATGTCCTTATGCGTCTGTAGTGTTTCGTAAGAGAGGCGCCACATATGGTGAGAATTTTACGCTATAATTCACAAAATATGACTGAGTCACGTACGATGTTTGTCCTTGCTAACTTTTGTGCCATCTGGCCTAGAATTTCATCTTTTCCACAGCTACTGCAGATAGATAATAACTTTGCAAACTACGAGTGAAGTATGGTGTGTTTGTTGGCAAATATGGTATTCATATTTATGCTGAATTAGGACTGATTAGTAGATGATGAAGTGTAAATTTACAATCGGTGTGGTCCGGTTGAACCTTGACACAGTGCCGAGGAAAGTGTGGCACCGTGTATGGTACTCATAGCTTTAGGGAACTACAATACAGCAGTATTCTTGCAGTCAGATGCGGGAGTACCCGTTACCTCAGTGTACAACAAATAGTTACAGCATCTAGTCGCGTCAAAGATATACATTCATAATTTGTGCTTACTGTTTCAGCCGAAGTTAACTTTTATTTATGAAATTAGTGTCAGTGTTACGTTGAAATATTTAGTGGTGCGCGACTTCTAGTAATTGTAGGTAACCAAATTGTTAGTAATATAGAAAACTATCTATTTGTTTACGTAAACAAATATTGCTAACACCTTTTCTCGTAAAGAAACGACAATAACATTTTTTTCCGTACTTTTTCTTAACGTTATAATAAGAAATAAATTAGGACTGAATAGATTTACCGATGCAAATTCTCCAGATTAGAACATAAAATACGATAGCATGGGATTGTTATGTGCTTATGATTTCACTTTAATTATAACGGCGGAAATGGTTCGAATACGAAATTAAAATTCTGGCCGCTCGCCAACGGTTTGCGCATCAATTTTTGCCGTAATTGGAGCTTCCTCGACCTTGTAATGTGCCATTATGTAGTTTGTTATGAATTATGGTAAACAAGTGCTTCGTCCTTTTCGCAATACGACTAATTACGCATGCGTTGACAGCCAATTATCCGTAATTCCATAAACTGCATACTTCGTCATCGCAGTAGCACGAGAGTATTATTTCATCTTATTGCTTATGTATGGAGTGCATTGGCGTTACATGTGCAAGTAATATGTACATGTTTCATATATGTTTGAAATTTGTCTGATACCGTCTCTGTACATATGCAACTAAGTCTGTTTACGATCAAGTAGGTTTTGAATGGATGGGCGTTCGTTGTTTAGACCGTGCGTACATTAGATTAAACTCAATAATTACGATGATGGCACGTTTCTCATCATCGCTATGAAAAGACCAGTTAATGTTTAGCCACTATTCAGTTTCTGCGATTCAAGTGCAGTTGCTAGTGTGTATCTCCGACCTGTGCATGCATAATTGTCTGTTGCGTCAATTCACATTCGCTAATTTTACCCTTTAGTGCATGCAATTGTTTACCGTCAAATCTATGGAGAATTTGTGTAGACTTGAGAAATATTGTTTGTGTTTTACGTAACCGTTGAGTATGTTTTGTTTTATAAATTATTGCCGATAACACGCGTCTCGATACTTTTCAAGTGAACCGTGATAAGAATTTATTTTCGCTCGAGTGGCAGTACTGGATTTTTTTGTTTGTTAATATGAGAGCAGTATTTTGTTTGCGAATTGATATTCGTGTACATATATTTATATTTTTATAGTGGTGCTAGATTTTTAAAAATAGTTATTGAATAGGTGTTTAGTTTGTACGTTCTATTATCGTGGGCTGAATAATTGTGATATGTTTGTTTATCGCCTAGAATTTTGAAATATTAGTGTAGAAATATTTTCTGCGTGTCGAATAGTATTAAAAATTACGTGACAAAATACAGACGTATAAATTTATTTTTCTCCTAAACATTATACGAAATCAAGGTACGTTTAGCTAAAAATATTGGTTACATTTCCATTGCAAATAAAATGTGTTCAGTTTACATTTTATTTAGTGTACTGCCAAAATGTTTTGCGCATTATTATTACAATTCATCCAATTATTTGTTGTTGTCAAATTAATTTGCTAACCGCGTAAATTGATATTACACAAGTGTTTGAATGTTTGTTTCAATACTAACCATCAACTGGTAATGACAATTTGCATCAGTGATCCTGATTCAGTTTAGATTAAAAACCTAGGAGTTAACCGAATCCAGTAACCATTAGTTTAGCAAATATTTGACAATTATTAAATGATAATAATACAATTGTAACAACAAATAGTGGTTGACAGGGAAGTGAGTTGGCTCGGTATCTCACTATTCCATTCTGTCATTCCCTCTGCTCCCCGTCTGCTCTTCGGCCCACACCGGTAACTAATTTTGTCGCGTGTCGTCGTTCTAAAACTGACTTTCAACTCACCGAGTCTGCGCTATGCGCATCATACAGCCAATGGTAAATGAAATATAAGACAAAATAAATTCCGTTAAACAAAACAAAAAGAATTACGCTAGACCGCGTCGTCTCCAAAATATGTACGTATAGTTCAACAACTGTCGCATTCTAATTGTGTCTGCGTAACTTCAGGGTAACCACCCCGGTACCCGCTGTCTTGTGACCGCTGACAACGCGGCGCGTGTCTTTGTTTTGAGTGAACTGGTATGCCTACATTGTCACATAGTTCGGATAGTTCTAATTACTGAACTGTGATTGGCCGGTGCAAGGTACTCGTGTGTGAGTGACGTGTGAGTGATATTGTGTGACATCATGGATAGAACAATGTATGGGAAAGTGGTGCCCGGCACCTTGCACCCCTACAGATGCACCCTGAAAAATGGATGTGAATCTCCAGGATGTAAGTTCAACACATATTTTTCTCTATTTTTTTACTGCTACTATTGTTAAATTTTCATTTTTATACATTTAATTAAACATTGACATTTATAACCTTGTATAACAAATTTCTATCTATTATTTTACAATAAAAACGTCAAACATTTGCCAGTTGTAATGTAGAGTGCCTGTAAGTAGGCAACCAACAAAGCACTCGTGTATATTTGGCAATATTCATATAAGATTCCAATATTTATATATAAAAAATTAGGATTAATAATTTTCTAACAATAATAATAAATGAGATTAAGGTTTCACATAGTTACGTGTACTGATTTACAATATTTTTTAAGAGAAACTGCAAAATTCCGTAGAAATGTGAATTTTGGCGCACATATTTTGCATTTGGCCGTGACATATGTGTGCAAGCACATGCTAGTCTTGTCATTCGGACATGTCAGCTCTCACATCCCAGCACTTCTGCTCATATTGTGGCATTTATGAGTACAACTTACAGAGCATATCATTGGATTGACGTAATCACATATTATAGCCGTTTGTTTTTTGTTAAATATATCCTTTTCAGTGTGATACGCAGTTGTTAACTGTTATATACAGCAACAAGATATAGTTATTTGCATTAAGGAAATGCTGTTGTTGCGTCTGCTTGTGATAGGCTTATATTGCTTAGGGGCACATGTAGTGCCTTTTAGTATCGATGGTAGGTATGTCAATTATTTTGAGGAATGTTAAATTATTTTTGCCAATGCATTAGTTTTTGTTTTGTTTATTCATGTGGTTATAACTTTCATTAATTTTTATTTATTAAATCATACATTAATTTGTGTCTGTGCATGTTGTTTTATTAATTCATATTTATTCCAATAAACATTGTTCCCCTGTCACTTTTGTAACATTTCATATTTTCTTACATACTTTCTGTGGTTATGCATGTTATCTTTTTGGGACAATCGCCAATGCAGTAGGCTGAAGTGAATACTTTTATGATATTTGCTTTGACGGTAATATTGTACTTATGTGGGTTAATGAAAAAATATAGTTATAAAATAGTAATTCGGAAATTTCACGTTAATGAACTCCAGCCATGATATACGTATGTTAACGGTAATTGAGATAAGTACTGTATTATTTATAAGTAGTATGTGATGTTTCACTCATTTATTGCGTGCTCTAAATGAAAATAACGCGACATTCGTAAACATGTCGTCTCATTACTACTGATTAATATCGACTTTATAAGTGTATAAATGTAAACAAAATAGATAAAATATTGTTGGAATCTGGAGATATTAAGTGTAAATACATTTTACTGTAAAATTAGCCAGCTAATGATTTTAGGAATAATATAAGACTATTTTCGATGTATAACTATTAAAGTCAGCATAAAAAGCATTAGGCTTATAATGGCAGTCATTCACCTCAAGAACTATCCACTATAGCTCAGTCATTCGTTCACACTCCTACCACTATAAAACAAAATCAATTCCATATAGTATACCTAAAAAAAAATCACCATGAACTCCACTTATAATTCACATTTAAAAAAAATCAAAAATTAACTTCAATCCACAGGAACAATGTCATTTACTATTGTTCCATGTCGATTGTTCAATTATTAACCGTGTATCATTAAAATTTCCGATTAGATCTTGGTATCAGATGAACATATGCGGTCCCCGCGTGACGTCACTGTCGATGACGTCACTCGGTCTGCATGCCTGTGTCTCTCGCGATGTTGTTACACCGCCTGCCTTGATTTGCAAGTGTGCGAGCACGGCATTCATTCGTTTGTCGATAGAAGTTGATACTGTATCGGTATTTCACACGCGCTGTTAGTTTTGTGGTGAATTACGAACAATTCTCCGGGAATTTTGGACAAAATGAACGGTGAGTTCCAGCTATTTAATCTGTTTATAAAAATAGATGTCGAATTCCGAAACTTTCCTTCGAATATCTCTAGTTTTTTGTTTTGTTGTTTTACTGGATTCTATATATGAGTTTTACGCACGCACGCACAAGACAATCTGGGATCATTTATTGTGTACTATATTAATTTATATAAGTATTATATGTGGGTGTACACTTTCCTGCTTAGGAAAATTTGTTGTGGGCGATTTTGTTTAATATATACATGTATAATGAAGACAGTATTTGTTACGCGTTATTAAAGGTTGAAGGAAATCTGAATTATTTCTATATATCATCTATAGGTATATTTTTACAAATATATAAAGAAATATTATTATAATTTTTAAACTATCCGCCGTTAAATACGTCTAATAAACTATCAAAACAGTATATGTTATTAAAGGTTGAAAGAAATCTGAATTATTTCTATATACGATCTATAGGTTTATTTTTATAAATATATAAAGAAATATTATTGCAATTATTAAATTATCCGCCGTTAAATACGTCTAATAAACTATCTTGCTCGTTGAAGCAAAAAAAAATATGCGTTCATTACATCATTACGTTCATAATCGTCATTTATGTCAATCTGGTTCGATTAATATTCATTAAATTCGCACGTGCCGTGCACGTTCCATTGCTTCATTAGACGTGAACGATGTAATTTCAAATTGAAACTAGATATTTAACAGAATACGGTATTTTTTGTTACAACATCCTCTTATACTTGCACTAATATATGAACTGAATATTCTTGATGAGAATACTGGTATAAATTTGATAATTTCTCTTTATATTATTGCTATATTAACCTTCTGAAATATTGTCGTGCAATTCAACATTTATTTGCGATTTATTTTATAGTAATTGTATTTATTTCTTCGTTTTCCTATGTACATAATTTAATTTAAAGTTAATGTAGGAAACATACGTTATGTTTAAATTTATCGTATTGCTGTACCTATCATCAGTTTGGGTTTTCGACAGGAAATTATTTAGTTTTTGTTTTTGCACATCCGGCGATAAAATTCTATGCGCGTTGTCTTACTGTGAAAAGAAAACCATGACATCATACATTTTGACATTGAAAGTTTCGTTGTACCTACGTTTCCATTGAATACTTCACAACACATTGCACAATTGCTCCAGGTCTCTGTACTGGTGTGTGTCATATTTATATTTCTTTACCTAGGTGTTCTTACTTGAACTACGACAACAAATATTATCTATCTTATGTACTTTGTAGTTTTATAGACTAGTCTAGATAATAATATTAAATTTACAAATTCCATGAAGTATTATATCGTAACTAATTAATGTGGAGTAATATGTTTTGCTCTTTACGAACTTATATTTAATTGTTGAGCTGTGTCCATTAATCAGTTACATATTTATGATTGAGCCACGAAAGATTGGATTTACATTGAAATATTATTGCGCATATAATAAAATTATAAATGTCATTTGTATGAAGACATTTCACTAAAATAATTTTATTCTCTATTAATACAAAAATACGGATATTATTTTAAAATTTATCTACATGAGTACAATTTGGGATAATCACTCATGCAAAAATTACCCCGATTACCTTAATTTATTACTGAATATGTACAGAATTTGCTAAACTACAATGACGTAACCCATTAACAGTTTTTTTTTTCATGATATAATGATTCGTAATCAGAAAAAATGGGCTTTACGTTGTACACATTAGTTAATTATTCCGTTGTGCCCTAATTACTCCTTTTTTCTTATCAATATCACCTTAGATATTAAAACTTTTGGTAGAAACATATTCGAAAATGGCGAGAAGGCTTAAATGGTTTCGAAACTATATTCTCTAAATATTTATCTCCTTAAATTTCTTCAGTTACGATAATAATTGAAAGTCAGATTATCAAGATGCGGAACGATGCCATTCCAGGTTAAGTGATTTATTCAAACTAAATCTTCCTGCTGGAAGAGTTCATGATAGTTTGGAACGTGCAGCGCGGCAAAGGGACAATGGTTTAAAGGAAATGAGTGAAATGCTGGAATACCTAGACAGTTTTGCCTGAAGTAGATGAAAATCCGAGTGTGATCTAGGAGATTAGATCTACTACCAGTACATCATACCAAACGGGAAGATATACATACCTTCTAACATACACCGACATTTGTACACATCATACTATGTACCTGTGATTGTTACATGTGCTAACATGAATCTCATCTGAGTGTGATATATGTATTAATGTACCTAATTATCATCTGCACCTGCTTTAGTTTGAATCTCGAATGAATGTTGGTTAGGAGCTTAGACGTGTACGTCGAGAAATCAACATACATATGTAATAGTATTTGTCTGCAGGTAACGATACAAATCATGGTTCAAATGCAAGACGCATACCAGTTATCGTAATGGACCAGCATCATCGGGCTAATAAGTATATTCAGGAGTACATTGAACAGAATGTTGTACCGAAAACTGGTAACACCCTGGTACATTTCGATGCGCACATTGATGAACTGGTGCCAGACGATATGCAAATCCGCGTCCAACTGGAATCCAAATCGACTCAATTTGGATTGTTCAGAGGATTTGGCATGGAGAACTGGATTAAAACAGGATTGAACGATGAATGTTTTAAGCATGTGATTTGGGTGAAACCTCCGTGGGCGATTCAGGCAGATGATGGACACAGAGATCTTGAAAATGGCGTCACCTTAGATATTAAGACTCTTGGTAGATCGATATTCGCAAATGGCGAAGAAGACTTCGATGGTTTCAAAACTATATTCTCTAAATATTTATCGCCTGGCGACCCTTATATCTTGGATTTTGAGTTGAATTTCTTCAGCTCGGATAATCCATTTACCACCGATTATCCCGATGCAGAAGGATACTATGCCCGGTTAAGTGAGTTATTCAAACTGAATCTTCCTACCGAACGTGACAATGAAAGTTTGGAACGTGCAGCGGAGCAGAGAGACAAGGAGTTGAAGGAGATGAGCGAAATACTGGAATACCTGGAGAAGAATAGAGTTTTGCCCGAGGTGGACGGAAATCCAAGTACGATTTATAAGAAAATTGTTGATCTCAGGGAGGAACTATTGAAATATTACGAGGATAAAGAAATTAACTGGCATAACATATACGAAAGTGGAGTGGCGTGTAACAATCACTTACTACCGGTACACCATACCAGACGGGAAGACATTGAGAAGATGTTTGAACTCGTGGCGAAGTTGCTTGACATTCTGGAAACACCTCCCGCCATGGTTACTATAGCTCTGATGTACGAATATGATCGGTACGTGCCACAGGCAGATTATCAGTATCTTCAAGAGCGGCTCCAAGAATTCTTTGAAGCAAGATATGAAACCAATTACATATACGAGGACTTTTAATACCTTATAATATTTTTTTCGACTTTCATTCCAATTAGGAGCACAAAAAAGACTAATTTTTTGTTAACGCACATTATATTGCCAAGTATTGTTAGGCAATTTATACGATTTAATATTTTGTAATTAAATTTGTAGTAAGAATGATTATGTCATTAATGTATACCATGTTTATCAATATTTAAATGCAATCTGTATGTTATTAATGAGCAAAAATAAATTATTAAATATAATTCAAAAGCGTATTTCTTTAATCATCTCATGACATAAAGATGTTTTAAAATCGTGGCTTCCCGTAAATTATATATTAATTTATGTAATTATTTGTTGGTCATGTTTGTATGAGTTTCGCATGGATGAATACATTGATCTAAATATTAAATGAAAAGAAGAACTAGCACAAATATTTGTGTACAGGTTCCAATTCGACTCCGAACAATGCTGATAGCGACTGCCTAGTTCAAAATGGCGTACATGATGAGGACTCGCAGTCGAGTGGTTCAGATAAACTCGAGAAAATACCATTTAAATTCATGGATATGCATCATGATGTGTATAACTTGGTTATAAAGCCGTACATTGAGGAAGAGAATATTTTACCGAAAACTGGCATCACCGTTATACATTTCGATGGTTCCATTGATGCATTAGTACCCGAGGATATGCAACTGCGCTTACAGTTGCAACCTGCCTGTACTGGATATCTATTTGACGATACCGGTATTGAATGTTGGCTGAAAGACTTGGCCGCAGATGGATATTTGAAACATGTAGTCTGGTTTAAACCTCCATGGCTGAAAGGAGTTCACGATGGACACAGAAATATTCGTGTTAAATCTGAAAGTAATGACAAAATACGTAGAGAATAGAAGCAAATAATTTTTCTTGACCGCAGCAAGTATTACTTCTAAATTTACAACAATTTCATTGTTACATTGTTACTGAAATCATTAATCAATATTTGGAAAATTATGTTGCTTCTTTTATTGAAATTGTATTCAATCATTAAACTTTATTAATTTACAAGGTGGCTCTGAACATGAAGTAATATTGGACATCCGGACATTGGGACGATCGGTTTTCGAAGATGTCGAAGAAGATTTTCAGGATTTCCAGTCGTATATTACCCAACATTTGTCGGCAGATGATCCATATGTAATTGATTTTGAGCTGAATTTCTTCAGTGCTGATAATACTTTCACCGAAGATCATGACAAATGTCCCGAATATTATAAGAAATTGTACGAATTATTCAAAATAAAGGAGCCGGCAAGCCTGAGTCCTGCAGACGTACAAGTAGCCGCGGAGCAGAGAAAAAAGCAACTGAATGAACTGGAAGAAATATTTAAGTATATGCACGAGAATAAGGCTATGCCTCCGAATACGTGTGATTACAGTGACAATTATCGGAAAGTGTCGGAATTTCGAGAGGAATTATTGAAATACTACGAAGATACTAATGTCGAATTACATTGGCGACATATCTTCGATGCTGGTCGTGTTTGTAATGATTATCAGCTGCCAGTACATCACACAGAACGGAGTGATATCGAAAAAATGGTTAAAGATTGTGTGGGAAAAATACTTGACACACTACCGTCCCCTCCTCTTGCAGTCACGGTTGCTGTTATGTACGAGTACTGTCGTCAGTCTCCAGAGAAAGACTTGGATTTTATTATAGACTTGTTGAAAGATTTATTCAACTCTAAATACGATATGGATAGTGCACATTTTATTGGCTACTAGTGACTAAGATGTTGCGGGAATTGTTAATGTATTTTATTATATATATTTTTTTATAATCAGGGCGCCTAAGAACTAAAATTGCATTGAGATATATCAGAGGTTGCATTTTTGCATGTATTCAGTACTTACTACTGTACCCAATCGTTATATTTCGATCAATTATATTAACCGGTTAATTAAAGTTCTTGAGACTTACACGGTTTTATTCTAGGTAATATTATATATAAAATAGATTATTGTAGATACGAGCAGCAGTGTGTGAACGTGCATGAATGAAAATATACAGTCACCATTCTTTTCTCCCCTGGTTCTACCTATGGATTTATTTCAACAGGTAAAAGTCCATCGAAAAAGAAAGCATTGACACTTAAGTCTTTCCCCAAAATACCAATATTCATAGCTGAGTACCATAATGACGTACTACCGTTCATCTATCGTTGCATTGGATCCAAACATCTACCATTGGAAGGAAATACCATCATCCATTTAGATTCCCATCCAGACATGTTGCTACCGAAAGATATGCGTGCGGAAACGGTGTTTGTCAAGGATGATTTATTTGATGCGACCAGCATCGAGAATTGGTTGATGCCGGCTGCCTATGCCGGTCATCTTCAGAATTTGGTATGGGTAAAGCCACCGTGGGCTCAGCAAATGGAAGATGGATGTAAAGAATTTAAAATTGGTAGACACAAATCCAAAGGAACCATAAGAGTTACGAGTTCCGAGTGTTATTTTGTCTCGGAATGTCTATACGCTACCGAAACAGAAATGGAAAACACAAAAGAGTTGTCTTTAGACGTAGTGACCCTTGGCAAATCAATTTTCAAAGATTACCAGCCATCTGAGATACCGGAAGATGTGGCTTTCAAGAAAGTGGTTGATAAATATTTGTCAGATACTGATCCGTATATTCTAGACATAGATTTGGATTTCTTCAGTACAAGTAATCCATTTAAACTGCTCTATGCTAATGCCGATCTGTATCCGAAACTTTTGAATTTATATTCGTACAAAGGTCCGGCTAGTCTTGAGTCCAAAGACATACAAATTGCAACTGAAGTCCGCGAAAAACAACTGGACGAATTAGCATCGCTTTTTAAAAATCTACAACTACATAAACAGCTACCAGAGGTTGCAGGTGCTCCTTCGAAAAATTACCAGGCCGTCGCACAAATTAGAGACGATGTTCTGAAAGTGTACGACGATAATGATGTTGATTGGGAACTGATTCACGATGCTGGATGTACTTGTGATGAGACGGAACTGCCGCATCATGTGACAGAGAAGGAAGATATCGATGCGATGTTGAATGAATGTTTTGCCCGGATGCTGGATAATCTGCCACATCCACCTACGATAATTACCATCTCCAGATCTACGGAAGACGATTATACACCATCGGAGGACGTGGAATATATTCAGGAACGAGTCCTGGAATCCCTAAAGAAGAAATTTAATGTGGACGAACCCAAATTATACTACATGGAACAAAATGATAATGATTTGGCATAGTTAAATGTACTGCTCGTATTTGCTTGGATCTACATAATTACGTAAAATAAAAATATGTATAAAAAAAATACTATTGTAAATTATTGAATTCCTGTTGAAAAGATAATTATAAATGTGCAAAGGACATAAGAATATATATTATATAACATATGTTATTTTTATTATTAGTATTCTCTATTAATTTTCTGCATTCTCGTTATTAACTATATTAAATTTCATCGTTTTTAATGAATGGTGATAATTAATACACTTCACTGTTAATTGAAGTTAACTGTTTTTGCACATTCCAACGGCGTAACGTGTAATTATTTTAATTAACTATTTCTTAAACACTGTCGTATCAGTGCATGCAATGTTCGTATATTGCTAACTTATCTAAACAGTAACTTCTTATGCTGAAGTTATATAAAATCTCAAATCTGTCTGTCTTGTACGGTTGTTCATATGTTCTGTTGACGTGGTGGGCTGATGCAGTGTAGGTGAACCGAACACGTGTAGGTACGACTTTACACATACGGTAATCTGTCAATATTTTCTGTTGCGTCATCTAATTTTCATTTTGGTTTTTCTCTATCGGATATCTTTGCATACAATGTAAACACGCAACATACATTTTAAGGAATGTTTAAAATATTTCTAAACACATTACTGAAAAACATAGAATTGCATATTTGGTTAGTTTGAAACTTTCAAAATATAGTAATGAGAATTAATTCACTTCGGTGATATCATAGTAGCAATAATTTTATTTTTAATGTTAAATTGATTGCTTCAGTAATAGCAAAGACGTGATGTGTGTGTATTTGTTTACAATATTTGTACACTACTTCGCATCACATTAATTACGTTTTTGTTTGAACATAGTGTAATTATTATACACATCCATTATTTACATACATTATTTCCTTAAACAAAACACTAAACACCTAAAAATAAACCAACGATGCTACAAGGATAAGCATCCGATGTGTTGATTATTTCACAGTTTAAGATATACGTGTGTTGGTAATCTCAATCTAAAACAATACATCGGCAAAGTGGCCCCGTCCAATTAAGTAATGTAATGTACGTCGTCGTTTCTGCTAGATTTATGGGCATCGTCCTCGAAGGAGCTGCTTGTACCTGTGTGCACCGGGCATGTAGGTGTTGCCCACGGAGTTTGACCTTCGCAATGATCCCATAACCGTGTGGTAAACATCAGGTTTTGGCTCAGTGATACGACGCCAGCTGCCAACTCTACTTGTCTAACTGGTCGATCTCGTCAGAGCACCATTTCATTGTTTCATATTGATTGACTTGTGCCACCGACTTGGCACACGTGGCTCGGGTGATTCACACGTTTTAGGTGCTCTGGTTTAGTTTGTGGCCTGTTAAAATATTTCTTAATTTGAGTGATTGTTTCTGTATATTAAAATGTAGTGTGGTTTGCGGAAGTAATATTCTGATTTGGATGACTTGAACTGGCATACAGGGGTTTATTATGATCAATAAAGCGCTGCAGAATAATATATTGTTGCCACCTCACACCAACATGCTTCAGAGTGCAATTATAAAAGAAATGTGAAATAATAATTACAACCTGAAGAGTATATTGAACCAAGTTTAGTTGTTTTATTAATTTCGATGACACATGAATGATAATTGCATATCAGATATTTTTGGATGAACTAAAAATTATCATCGATACTTATTAAGGAATATATTTCATTTGGCCGACAAGGTTTCATTAATTAATAATTATTGTCAAGAGTAAATTAGAATGATTACTATGTGCTATCTTATGGAAATCCAAAAGTGTCACTAGCAAGTTCATTCACTCCTTTTTCTCAATCGCGTGCGCCGTTCCTTCGGCGTGTGTATTATTTCTTCTCGTATACCTGTTCGTTATTTTTAGTAATGTCATTAGTTTGATCCATTTGCTCAGAGTTCATACATGTATATATATACACATGTATGTATGTGTTTGTAAGTGCGCATTGGCTCCGGTCCAATGGATGTCGCATGAAAGAATTGCGTCACCCAATATCCGGTACTCGTTTGTTCCGCTCAGAAAGCGAATCTTGCGCAAGCGCAATGAACATTTAACATTTACAAGCTTTCTGTTTTCTCTTGTTTTTAACTTAATGTAAGATTTCACGTGTTTATTTTCTGGCAAACTGGCCGAACTGAGTCACCCGTGCCGTTGCATAATAGAACATTAATTCGCAACGGAACTTCTTGAAATAAATAATGTTTATACCTTGCTGACTGAAGGTCATATTGATTTTATTACAAAGTTATCAGTAAATGTCCATTAAAGCATCCAATTATAAATCAATAATCGGCAAGATTAATTGTTGATGTTGTTCGCTGATAATGGTTAGGTATATAAGAAGAATATCTCAGTGCAGTTATTCAGCAGCAATAAACTAAGAACGGTCCGTGAATATGTTTATTTGTCCATGATAGTTAAACAAAGCTAATGTTTTGTTTGCTAATTATAGTATATAACTATATTTAACTGTACCTGGTATAGATACAGTTAGATATTTTTACTTCACATAATATGTTCTCTTATACACACGATGTATGGTTGTGAAGTGAGTTTGAATCTGCTGGACGTGCCGGCCGGTATCCTGTCTGCATACCAGAATTGTCACAATCTTCCGTTCCGCATGAATTTGTCAAGAGACCTGGATCTTAAGATTAGAGCAAAAGTTATTTTTAGGTGGGTGGCTACCAGTCAATTCTGTTCGCCGCCAAAAACCACTGTGTGTGCCAGTTAGTCATCTGTTTTCGACGTCGGGGTCTCCCCTAAACCAATTGTTTTCTGTTTTTCAGTTGTTCTCTTCGTTTCGTGAACCACGAATCACATTTATCCGGTTATAATCGTATCGTTTGTGAACACTGAAACGTCACTTATTTGTGTGTTTATTGTTTTGTTATAAATACAGTGTGTGTGTACGTATATAAAAACTAAATAAAAGCTTGTACAAATGACAACGTTAAGAGCACGTTCAGCATCTCCGAGGACGATGCTGTCCGCACCGTCGTCTCCTGGGACATTCCGGAGAAAGCTGGTACATACACCGCGTCGACACGCCGAATTCGAGCGTAATCTCAGTAAGTGTACATGTGTCAATGAGTGATTGCTAATAAATACGTGCCCGCAGAATGTACGTGACTTCCGGTACACTCATGTCCGGTATTCTGTGAGGTGTTATCTGTGTAGTATTAGTGGGCAAATTCACTAGAACAACGTGTGCAGGAAATAATGCTTTATAAATAGATTCATTCGCATACGATTTGCTAGTTCCAATGAAATCTTATACCTGCGGTTTTAACTTCTGAAAATTCAGTATGAATTCACTAAATTCCAAACAAAATTACACATTAAATTGAACAACGAAATACGAGAAATACAAAAATGTTCTTCCGATTTTCTAGCTAGATTCGCAATATCATATTTATAGGTTTAATGTAAATATTTTGCCAAGTATGAAATCATTTATTTGTTCAGGTGACCATGAAAATCGTGTAAATATTGACGATATGCATGTGGGAAAATATGGGAAATGTATATAAAGGAGAAATATAATGAAATCTCTATACAAAATATCTGTTTAATCATATGCTTGTTAAGATCAGTAAAATATTCATTAGGAGACTGTGATTGATTATTTGATTCGTAAACAGGAAAAAATAAACCAGAAATATTTGATTACAACACTTTATTTCGATTGCGTGTCCCATGTTTAAACTGGAAAATAACAGCGGCTCCCAAACATATTAAGTGAATTATTTATTCATCTAGTGTGACTTCAAGTATCAACACCACGCTATTTAATAATCTTGTTAGACTAAGATAAGTTTTAACAAGATAACACATAGAAATTACATTATTTGTTGTAGAATTTATTTACAAAGCGCAAACAGGCATACTTGCACACGTATGTAATCGTACGTTGAACTTGTTGACGGTCACTGGTACATGTGTTGTGACATTTTTCAATTCACTGGTTACGCATACAAGCACATAATGTCATTGGTCATTGCTTGTATACTTTTTCTTATCAGCGATTCGCATTCTTGCATTGGAGGAGTTAACTAACTAACTGAATCCATTCACAGTCGTGTTCCCATCTGTATATGTGTGTTAGTGTTAGTGCTGTTAATTTTAAACATAACAATGAACAGTGACAATAGTAATCACGATTTATGCGATTTAGGTAAGCTGCCAACGATTACATTTTCAATAATCATCAACAATACTATTAATTATAGTATTGTTTATTATAAATGAGAGAAATCCATTTGGATATTCTAATGATTTATTTTAATGTAAAATTGATTGCATTTAGTGTTTAATTGTATAATTATTTGTTGTGTTAGTTTAATAAAAGGAATTATAATTACCGTAATATGGGCATAAATGTTATTCAGTATTGTATAGTCACACGGTGCATTGCAGTTATTTGTTGTCATTAAAAAATATATTGATTAGATAATTGTGTCATGTGAACTATCTTGCAAAATCCAATAATAATAAATAGTGTATTCATGTTTTCAAATTTCATTGTAATTATACGGTAATAGAAAGAAGTATTAATATAATTAAACGTTTCGTTATGAGAGTAATTATTGTGGTTAAATTATTTATAAGAAAACAATCGAATGATTCCTTTAGTTCAGTGGTGCACAACCTTTTATGTACAAAGGGCCTTCGTTTTTGGGTCGGGGGCCGCAAAGGATTTTCACCCTTTTTTTTTTCATTTTTGGCTGAGGTGTTTATTTTTGTAGCTCATTCTATTGTGAATAATGCAAAAGCGGGCCGCATCACTGGTTTAGTTTGATATTAAAGTGTTTCGGTTGTTTGAAATATATGAACATATGTTGACAGTGTATGTATTGTTCCAGATGCTCTATTAGCTGACCTGCAAAACACTGTGTCACCAACACACAGTGGTAGTGGTAGTGGTGGTGGTGTTGGAGGAGCCACCGCTGGTTATGGTTCTCTGAACGGTGTCCGTCACAGGGCGTCACCCACACAACAAGCACAGTATGCACAGACCCGCGATATGCACTCGGTATGTACCTACTTTATCTTGCAATAATCACCAATCCATTCAACCATATTTACCGTCAATAAATAATGAACTCACGATGTGAATGCATCATATATGTACCCTTAACTATCCACTATTTTAATATCTATTTCTACTTAAATTATTAGTCATGCCAATCATATTTTTCAGCCATACTATTAAGAAATGTATTCTTTATGTATGAACCTTCATTTTATAACAAGCGATATTTAAAAGTAAGATCCTGGTCTGATTTTCGAACTTGTGTGGTAATTTGAATATGATCATTTATACATTTTTTGTAGATATAAAAGATGTAAAATTTGTTGCGGTTACCAAATTTCTCGCTGTTGCTTAATTTCTGAAACCGCGATAACCCATTTCTAATAACTATTCCTTCATGTCGAGTTGCTGGTATAGAATGACTAACACATTTGTGTCTAAATATAACTCCCTTTGGTTATATTTGTTTGCATATAGAATTTACACATGTAAAACATTACACATCATAGGTAAACAATGGCCGGGGAGTTATACAAACATGGAATGTTTTGCAAATTTCAGTTAGGTTTTCAAACTTCAAACATACTATGGTATGACCAGTATTTGCGAGTATTTTGGCTACGCTCCCAGTCTAAATTTAAGTCCGTCTGGCGTTTCTGACGTCACTTCTTGCTGAACCGGTTTTTCAAAATCTGCCATCTGTAGCAGAGCTATCGCAACTACTAGTTCCGACTTCGGCCACTAGATCATGTTGCTGAAATTAATGCGGCGAAACGTGTATTTTGGGATTAAAATTATAGGGGGCAACACACACCTAGGACACGGTCGGTTACTGATACGATGGTATAATATTTAAATAGTATATTCAGAGATACTTATTTGGTTTGCCAACATTATATTTTAGTAGGAAAGGACTAAATATATTTTCCAAAATGTCTTCTTCAAACTATAAAGCAATGTATTTTTGTACCTATTATAAAACAACATCTACTTTATTATAACACAGTGTTGTTTGAAAATTGATTCAAAACTTTAATCTCTTCCATTGCTAAAATATTTCATATAGCACGTTCTCAGTATGAGAAAAATAATAATTACGAAAATTATTGTTGCTCATTAAAAATGTCAGCCTGGTTCTTATATAAATAAATATAAATCTGTTTAAGTATTGAACAACAAATTTATGATCGTGTGGCGCTGCTATATATTTAGGTTTAATGGGGGGGGGGGGGTCATTCGTTGTGAGAAAATTTATTATTACGATTTTATTGTTAAACATATTTTAAGAAATTAAAATAAAATGCCGGCATATCGACACACTTTAAACCAATACATCCGCGTTAAATTAAATTTACATTGGAATTTGCGACGTAGAATTTTAATTGAAACTGAAATAAATCAGTGTTTCTTAATGAATTGAACACAGAGTGTATCATTGCTCTACATGGCATAGGGCCAAGAACTAATATTTCTAGTTAAATTAAATACGAATTTATCCAAAATGTAAAATTGCGCTTTTGCAAATGGATGTGTTTTTTTTTTAAACCTTTATTATTAGTTGTGAAAACATGCTGGTCTTTCCAAAAAGGATATTGCTTCAGTTTTATCGTAAAATCATCAGGCTTTCGGGCGGCCGTTCCAAATGCTGTAATTGAATTTTGGCAATGTTTGTTGGTACATAAACTAGTGTAGATAATCTACTACTTGTTACGCTTATTTGTAGTTTGCTCTGACCATAAATGTGTAATTATGTGAATTTTGCACCCGGCATCGTCCATATATGCACGTGTGTGTGTGTGTGTGTGTGTGTGTGTGTGTGTGTGTGTGTTTACATGCAGGGCCGTGTGCCGAGTGCTGTTCTGGGTCGTCCCACTAACCTCATGCTTGTGGTGTTGTGCACCTCCACCAAGCATTCTCCAGGCCCGTATTCAACGGAAAACTTCACAATTTACACTATATTTAGTTTATTTGTTTCTCTGCTCGAACAATGAAATATTAAGTTTTTTTTATTTATTTATATGTGGATTATAACAAATTACTATGCCAAAACACGTGGTGGGCCACACGCCAAACACATGTTTATCGGAAATGTGAGATCAATTTGATTTATTGATGTAGGAGGGTATATACATATACAGTATACAACAATTATGTATTAATTAATTTTCGATTATAAGTCACAGTGCGTTCAATGTGCATAATAGTTGTTGTATTAAAGTATTACTATTAGTATTTAAAACAGCAATAAAACTCTCTGTTACTGATACTGGTAAATCTAAATTTATTTTTCTCGTAAAGTAAATAATTTAATGCAGCCTATAATTATATTTTGCAGACAGTGCTTGCGCGTATGTGCGTTAATATTTTGGCACACGTACCCTTTATGTTTTGATGTTCACGTCCTAGTAAGCGGACCAGATCAAAACATTATTTATTTGCATCCTTTGCAGAGATGATTTTATTAGAACATAAAACAAATACATGCGGCTGTTTAAAAATACACGTCTCAAGTGCACCTTGTCCTAGTTCATTTAACGACGAGACTGCACCGCATGCATCAGGTTGTGCGACTGAAATCATCCACTGCTCACAATATCGACAATATTTCAAATTATTTATAAACGTACACTATGCATCTACCTATTCATATTTACAATAATCTAATAACAATCATACAGTGTATCACTAAATATCAATAAATTTCTACCTATAATAATTATATATTAATAATATATGATTACATTAGACCAATTTCAATACTGGAATTAAGTTGGCTAAAACTATTGATATTTAATAAATAATACGAACTTAAAATGACTACTAGCAACTGGAGATTTTGTTTCAAATAAATACATATTTTCAATCAACATTCTGTATATGAACTGTGAATGCTTGTAAATATTGTTTGCATGGTTAGTACATAACTATCTGTCGTGATTTCCCAGCACATTCATCGTTCAAACCACGTTTTTTATTCTTCCCGGAATAAAATTAATGTTGTATAATTGTGATCTTTCAAACACCCTGGCAATGCGCTTTCATCATTTGTATTTATATCGGCCAGTACAAAATTAAAAATTGAACTGCTAATGTAAACACACGTTGCAAAAAATGTACGTGCCAAAATTAAGTCTACCATGCGTTGTGGATTGCCTAACAACAACAAAACTAATGTTTATTAATAACCATTACAGTAACACCTGTACATACGTGGTCCCTGACATTCTAATATGTTACATATTACACACTGTAGAACAACTGTTCTACACGTCGCAATTTCCGGAACAAAACGTCCTATTTGTCTGCGGTGTTCCTTTCAACTTTAACCAGACTGTACAATGCTTTTTTAAAAAAAACCGTGACGTCAAAATACACAGAAGAATGATAGTATCTGTCATTTCAGTGTTAGTTAGTCTTGGAAGACAACAAACATTGCATATGTAAAGTCATAAGAATGAACTATTATTTAGTAATATACTGAGAATTCAGCAGATACCATAGACATCCTAATATTCTATGACTATTTCTTAAGTGGGCGTTTTTACTGTTTTGCAAATTCCGTCTTACCACATACATCAATCCGACAAAAATGTGTTGAAGAATAAGCCATGTTCCATGCCAATTTTCCTTCCACATTTCGAGCTATTTGAGTGGAATGTAAATGAAGCGTATTATCGTAAGAGATTTGGAAACCAATCCAAAATCCATGTTGACTGTACTGTATTTCCATAACCCATTCAGTCTGAAAATAAATCAACTTTTTTCTTTTGATCGAATTTCACATCTAATGTCTGCACATGTGTTTTTACTTTACAAGAACTTGTAAATTTATAACAATTTGTATGTGACACGGGTTCGTTGTAAATATCATCGTAACTTAAAAATACATTCGACATGTGACTACCGATCTGCCAAAAACAATTTTCTCCTCCGAAAACTATGATAAATAAAAGCAAATTTTCTAACGTCGTGAGACATTAAATAAAATTAGATAGTTATGGAACCGCCTACTCCTTCAGGAATGATTAAAGAATTGCGCCATATGCTATTTCTTGACATTTGATCCATTGTAATTCATTTAGTTTTTTCTTGGAATGTTTAGCCGACGTACCAGAATCAGAGGATAATGCAGGAGACCATTTCGAAGAGTACATCATACCCGGTCCATGGTGGCTATGGTTCTGGTTACATACCACAAAGTCCTACAGAGAAATATACATCATTAAATAACAACCTATCGGAACTGGACACATTGCTACAGGATTTGAGCAACGCCAGATACGCTAATACAATGGAACGAAAAGGTACGTTACAGATATTGGTATTATAAGTTAATTTTCTAAAAGAAATACGTGTTATGTTCAGAAGCAACGACTGCTAATGGAACTACAAGTCCGAATTATGCTACAGCCCGATCTGCTAGTGCTAACAGCACGTTGAATAGACCATCTGTAGACAGTCTACTAGCTGAGCTGAATACGGACGCCACTAACGGGTAAGTCAATCATTCCTATACATTCATATTTTCTATGATTTATTGTATTTTCGACCGAATATGACAGTTCTCTTCTGTCTAAAGTGAATAATTCCATTGTACATTCATTAGAATTCAAATGTTAGCTGAAAATATTTCACATAACTGAAATAAGTATTGCGTATAATATAGTTTTCTAAACAGAGCATTGAAATAAATATTTTAAATAGTTTGTTACAACATGCCAAGATTCTTTCAATTTGCTACACTTTGGATTACTAGCTTACAATAATATCTAATATTGAAACAAACTGGTGCCCCTGATTGTAATAAAATGTCATGAACGATCAGTATTTTAAGTTAGGATTAGTGTTGAAGCCCATTTGAGTGAGCATGCCAACATGCTATTCAGTGTTAGCGGTGTACCAGGTCGTGTATATGTACCATGCAATATGGCAGCTATTTAAACTCTACCCTCTGGCTATACCAACATGTCGGAACGTTGTTGATTAATTATAGAGCTGACGTACATAAAAGAAAATAAAATGTCTGTGTGTGAGCCTGAACTGCTCTATAAATATTTATTCATTACACGATATGTATATATCTTATTATTATTTTTAGCAAATGTTTATTCAATAGATTGCAAATATTGATTCGCAGGAAATTAGTCAATGTCAGCAATTAATATTGCAAAATTACTGGAAAGCTGTACGGATAACTTTATACAGTGTCATACGAAAAAAACAAACACGTGTTCACATTGTATTATTTTTATTCACTTTGATCCGAAACCATTTTATCGTGTAGAAATCCATCTTTTTGTCAAATGTAATTAATTTTATTTCTGGCGAGAAAAATATATATAAAAAGGGCTACGCCCGTGTGGGCACATGGCCATGAATGTGTGAATATTATTTTTTGATACGCTTAATATAAAACTATTTTTAATTTTCACGTCATGTGCCGAATATCATAATTAAATTATTTTTAATGTTTGTGCTGGGCGAAAACGCGGTAATTAATATTTGTTGGCAATGTGGTGTTGATCGGAGGTAACAGGTTGTTGTATGTATGTAATGCAATGCAAGGTGCCAATTGACGCTGTATTGCCATAAAATATATAAACCTACACTTGAACTGTTTTCAACGCGTGATTACACAAATAGAATTCAATAAATATATAATCCCCCAACAACGTCGCCGGTACCTATGTACTAACAGCATTCTTATTTAGAACAACTTGACAAATTGCAATACACAATTGGTGGGAGTCTCATTTTTTGACCTAACCTAATGTTCGAAAATAAAAAGTATGCGGTTTTAATTTAGTACTCTTACTCTTTATTCAAATGAAAATGAATTTTTGCTTGTACCATATATTAGATTATTTTCTAGTATCGGTTTTCAAGTTTGTTTGGCGCGTTATATTGTGATTTTTTTTTTAATAGTTTTAAAGTAACAATATCCTGAGTTTATTTTGGCAACTATTTTTAGAGATAGAAAGAATGAACGTAGATTGAATTACTGTTACCAAATACTGTGAAACAATTTGCCATCAATGTCATCAATGAAACTATGATCTGAGTAGTGATGAATCGTATTACCATGTTAGTGGATTATCATATATAATTATCTTTATAATGTTATATAATACTCGATATAAATCAGAATATTCTATAAATATATAATCACGTTAGACTGTCTCTGAGTCCTATATTTAGATCATCTGGCATGGATGACTGTGTGGCATTATTTTATTTTTACTGCATGTCGATTATTGTTTTAACCGATATTGATAGCCGTTTGCCGAACATGTCTGGCGGCTGAACGACATTACGTTTGTCATCGTACAAACAACTCATGTTTATTGAGAAAATATTATGTGTATCGGTTTCGTAATCCGCTAGTATTTGTATAGTTGTTCATAATATTAGTACATTTACATATGTACAGACACGAGGAGCATTGTTGCAGAAATGAAGTCAGGAAATGCATACATAGTGTAAAATCGTCGTTCTGGTATTTTCTGTAAATCAGTACAATGGAACAGTGCCACTATTTATTGCGTATAATTTAATTAATTGTTGATTATTTTTATTATTATTTGTTTTATCGTAGAGAAATGATTTACGCCGGACCACGTCAAGTAACAATTACGGTAAAAGAAACGAAAACTGAAACAACAGCGACACCAGTTCCAAATGAAATTTCTAGTCAGGCCACTGACGCCTATGCAAGCACTACACGCATCGGTGGTCCGGCTGCATCGTCTGCAACTAAAGAACTAGATGACCTCATGGCATCCCTGTCTGATTTTAAGGTAAACATTTACTTATATACGTACTTCATTATGATTTGGCTAGAATGCTGTATAAATCCTTTGTTATTTGGGGTCATTGTATTTGAGTGTCGTTGCCATAAACTTTTAATTGCTCGGCTATTTAAGATACTGAAAAGTCTGGACGTATTTATAATCCTCGAAAGTGTTGATCAAATATTGTATTATTTTATAATTATTAAGATTTGATTACCGGATAGTAGTAGACAATTCATGGATTGTTTACAAACGTTAATTATATATTATCAGGTGTACTGTTTTCTTTACGTTATATTTAGACATGTTTCCCCTCAATAGTTTTATATCCCATTTAGATATTTTGTAAAGCCTGTTCTACATTATACTTTTTCCTCATATTTCGATGCTAGAAAAAAGTCATATTTTGATACTAGAAAAAAGTATCCGAACAGATCATTCGTATATATTCGTTTTTATCTTCGACTTTTTTCACCAGTACCAACTTAAACTTAAACCAATTTACATTTTGACAGTTATATTGAAAGAAGGTTATATTAAAATCATGTCAAAAATAAATAAATTAGTTAAAATTTATAAACTGTGGCTGCTATATAAAATATACAAGTCAAACAAATATTTGTGCACTTATCTTTACACCAACGCTCACTAATATATTTAAGCTGTCAGAAAAATGTATTGGTATCACTGCGAATGCGCTTACTGCGCATGTTTCTAGTATGAAAATCGAACGAAACTCGGATCGGATCTAGTTTCATTTCTAGTATGGAAAAAGTATAGCATCGAAATAGAAGGGCATCTACACTATACTATTTTCGCATATTTTTTCTAGTATCAAAATATGACTTTTTTCTAGCATCGAAATATGAGGAAAAAGTATAATGTAGAACAGGCTTAATATATGCTTATGAAAACACATACTGATTGAGTGACGCGCATGCGTCAAGCACACACGTCTAGCGCATGTTGATTGGTCACTGATCAGCGGCCAATACACGTATGTATAAAGTATGATTCGGATGAAATGAGATGAAATGAGAACAAATCACTTGTAAATGAGGGTGTGTAGTGTGAGAGAGAAACGTATGGGTAATGTGGACGGGTCCGTGCGCTACCGTACGAGCGGAGATGTGAATATGAGTCTGTGTGGAAACATTTGGCTAGTGATGTGTCCTTTCTTGGCTGCCACACTCCACAAATAACTGCTTGAGTGCTGGTGGGCGCGTCGCGTGGTGCGCCGGGGGGAACCCTCGGTGGTGGGGCAGTGCAGCAGGTGACACCGGCACCAGCACCAGCGTGCTGCTACCGAACTTTAGCTTCTTTCAGTCTGCTTTGGGCGCCGCACTGGGACATTATCGGTTAGCGTCTACTGCATTCACGTATTATTACAAGTACATCATATCGTCTAACGTTACTGCTGTAATGTACAAACACACACACATTCACTGCACGCACATGTCTTCTCTTCAACAAGTGGTTGATGATGACGAGTGCATGTGGTGTGTGTATGATTGTTCATTGTTGACGATTAGATGTACATACACTTGAGAATTACACTATATCTATCTAGTCAAACTACTGACGATCTACTCGTGCATTGAACTGCTTTAATTGTGTGTGTTTGTTTGTGTTTACTGTTATTATAGATCAACGCAAGCAGTCACCAACATCAAACGGTGACAGACTCTCCGTACGCCAAGCCGAATAAGGCCACGAAATCGTCACCGAGTCCACAACCGATCCACGGATATTCGAGCACCAGTACGACTAACACAACGGTCGTCAAACAACAGAACCAGTTGGATTCTATGCTTGGTAATCTACAGGCAGACATGAGCCGTCAAGGAGTGAACACTACGCAGAAGGGATGCTGTAACGCTTGCGAGAAACCGATTGTCGGTCAAGTTATCACCGCTCTGGGCAAGACCTGGCACCCGGAGCACTTTGTGTGCACCCACTGCACTCAGGAGCTGGGCACCAGGAACTTCTTCGAGCGTGACGGACATCCGTACTGTGAACCGGATTACCACAATCTGTTTAGTCCACGTTGCGCCTACTGTAACGGACCGATTTTGGATGTAAATACCGAATCACGAATGACGTACAGCAACGGTATCTAACACAGGGGCGCGCTCTGTTTCTGTTCTTGTTTTTTCTAGAAATGCGTAACGGCTCTGGAGAAGACGTGGCACACCGAACACTTCTTCTGTGCCCAGTGCGGCAAGCAATTCGGCGAGGAGGGCTTCCATGAGCGTGAGGGGAAACCGTACTGTCGGGACGACTACTTCGACATGTTCGCACCGAAATGCGGTGGTTGTAACCGTGCCATTATGGAGAACTACATCTCCGCGCTGAACAACCAATGGCATGCCGACTGTTTCGTATGCAGGGTAAGGAATATTTTAGTTTCCAGCTCAAGGTTATTATTGCACTGTCATTCGTCATACACTTGACGGAGTGTATATTCGTGTATTTGTTCTCTCTGTCTCTATATATTTTGAATAGCTATATAGTTGACATTATGTATACGGTGTCTAAGTGGTTTCATGACGTCTATAGGATTGCAAGTTGGCAGTTCAAGGTAAATCATTTTACGCCATGGAAGGAAAGCCTGTATGCCCGAAATGCATCGGAGTTGACGAGGATGGCTCCGAGGAAGAAGAGGAATAAACAATGATAAAATGGATGATGCCCCTCCCACTCTATTTATAATAACACACAATACGCAACCCCCACACCCCCCCGCCCCACCCCCCACAAACATGTATATGGCACGGCCTGCAATGCAACACACACACACACACACACACACACCAGCGGAACAGCAACAGTACTTAAGACTTCAGGCCCAGAATGAGAGAGTATATTTATTGTTATATTAAAAACGTATATCTTTGTAATTAAAGCTAATAAAGATAAAAATAAAATACCAAAAAAATAAAAACAAAAAAAAAACAAAAAAACATAAATAAAAACATAAACACTAATGCACGGTCACTGTACGTACATATGTACGTATGGATTATGTACAGTACGGTACTGGTACTGTGGACCTGTGCAATGTCGCCCGAGCGACCTAATGATTTTCGGTAGAATTCTAGCCTTTTCGTTACATCACTTTATTTCTGTGCAAGAATTAATGAAATATTTGCAGTGCGTAAGAATATGCTCTATTTTTATGGCGCTAATAATAGATGTTCCATCCCTCTCTTACATACAACGACCCACTTCTGACTCGTGCTCTCCATCGCAGACTCGCCGACAAACTGTTCTGGTTTATTTTTAGCCGCCCATAAACGCCTGCATGCAATGACAGATGCCGTATCTTTTAGCCAATCCGTCAGAAAATTACTGAAAATTGCTGTTACTTTTCATTAAGTGCAGTCATATCGTTCTATTGCGTTACTTCAAAGTGTAGAGCACACTGTTGGCATAATTGTAATTTGATTACATGATACATGTTCAAGCAACAACATTGTCATTGCTCAACATGATAATATTTTGTCCAACACTAGATTAGGAACAACACCTGCATTGCTACATATATATATATATATATATATATATATATATATATATATATATATATATATATATATTATATATATTATATTTATTGTCTCTTGATAAGCTTGTATACAATGCTAGTTAGCTGATGAACTGTCTACCCTTACAGGAATGCCATCAGCCGTTCCACGGTGGTTCGTTCTTCGACCATGATGGTCAGCCATACTGTGAGACTCACTATCACGCCAAGCGGGGTTCACTGTGTGCCGGATGCCATAAACCGATAACCGGCCGTTGTATTACCGCCATGTTCCGCAAATTCCATCCTGAACACTTCGTGTGCGCCTTCTGCTTGAAACAATTAAACAAGGGTACATTCAAAGAACAGAACGACAAACCGTACTGTCATGGATGCTTCGAGAAGTTATTCGGGTAAGGGTACACACATACATACATACATACATATACACGGACGGGCTTACTTACAAATATAAAACCGATACGATTCTGGTGTGGATATTCACAGATATTGACAGATAGCTTATTTAGAAAACATTCATTCATTCATTTTATATTCATATATGTTGAATAAATCTGTCTTTAACATTGTACAACTGTAATTAGATATTTTTATTGAAAATAATATTTTTTTGGTGCTCATTTCAAAAATTTTTATTAATTAGAATATTTTTTGTATATATTTATGCCAAAATCATAATAGTTCTATATTTTTAATTAACCTGAATATGAAGTGTTATTATGAACTCTGTATATTTTACAATTTCTGTTTAATTTTAACGCTAAAAGTTGATGATGGTAATATTAATTGTTTATTTTCTTCTAGTTACAAATAATGCCGCATATTTTATAATACATATTACATATATAGATAATAGAGAATCATAATTTCAAGTAGGTATATAATCTATGATATGAATAGGTACATAACATATACAAACACCACATTTGCATAACTTATTAAATACATATAATACATTAATTGGTATCATTTGTGCACTTGTTTTAATCACTTAGCACTGCCGTAATTGTTTTATTTAGGTTTACAGACAGTGCTGTTCAATGTTGATTGTCAAACATTAACAAACAAACAAAAAAATGTACATGAATTTAAAAAAGAAATTAATGAAACTAGTTCTTCCTTGTTCTCATGTTTCCTTATTTTGTTAATAAAATAATTGTCTAATTTTTCAATAAATTATTATAAATCTTAAACAAAATCCGATTACTTCAAGTTTCAGAGTATGAACAGAATATGCATACAGAATTGAACTCTCATATGTGTATGAATGTAAAATGTGTACAAGAGAATTTCAGTAGAATTGAATGCAGCAAAATAAAGAAGTAATAAAATATAAACATCCTTTTGTGGATGATCTTCGATTAGTAGATCATTGCTGAAATAGCTGCATACAATGTTTTGGAAAAACTGAAAGAAAAGCATAATAAATTGCCTTTGTCGTGCCGGGATGTAACGTACCTTGAGAGAACGCTAACAATTGTAATTCAGTTTTCAGGAAAGGTTTACCAATTTCAGAAAATACTTTGCGAGTAATTAAAACAGTTACAATGAATCGTCTGGCGTCTCTAATGTGATTATATGAACTACATGAATTAGTGCCTAATTTTGGTTATTTTCAAATAAATTCAAGTGTTTCGTCTGACCTTTTATATTTGCTATTTTAATGGTTATTGATTGTGCTTTTTATATGCAAATGAGCCGTTCACCGGCAAAACAACATAACTCCAACTTTTTATTTAAAAAAAAATGGAAGTATTAGCGCAGTTGTGTGAGTCCTGACTCTTTATATTCATAACAAGGTAAATTAAAAGTTGCTTTGGCCATCGAATAATAAATAATTTGTTTCAGAAGCCAATCTGATTACTCGAAGGCTATTCTATCTTATTCATTTTATGTGTTGTTAGATAAAAGTCAAATATGCATTTATATATTCTGCGATATTTATTTGAATTAATATTTAAAAAAAAAAACAATATATATTATTTTATTACATTTCTCCACCTTTTGTTTTATGGAGTTAATCGATTTGGCCCGTGACTTTATCATAACACAAATTCAAGTGATAACTACGTAATAATACAGCAAAAAAACATACAGATTGTTCACAAAATATTGCGAAGAATTTTACACTTACGAATCGTGACGAAGTATTGAGACTAACTAGTAATGCAGTAGATTATTTCTATAGATATGTTGAACATCCGCAAATTATATATTATACTAATATTGTATTCTATAAGTTGTATACACGGAAGCAAGTATTTTAAATATTATACTTGTATGGTACGTCTTTAACAACTTTATTATGACACATTTTTGAAATTATCAAATGTATTCCCGATAATCAGGTACGAATACAGTGTCTTTTTACGACCTTCTCGACTAAAAGTGTAACAGTGTACTCGAGAAGGTCGTGGACTTTATATATATATTTTTTTATAAACATTGTTTACATAAAACAAAAAACGTTTCACCGTGCTACTAGAACATGAAAATCACCTTTCTTACTTTTTATTACTCCAAAATAAAGTAGTTTCGTCTTCTGATTTATTCGCAAAATTCGAATGCAATATAATAAAGAAGAAAAATATCACTTCGGCGGTTTATTATGAATAAATATTAATTATGTTTGTGAGTAGTTTCAATCAAATTAACATCATTAGCCTAAATATACATATTAGTATAATATACCGGGTGTTCTAAGAAATCTGGGACATTGGAAATTAACATGGAAATATAGAAAAATACATTGTTGAGCAAAAGGGCTCAAATAGCAGTAAATACCGTGTGTTTTGAATGGCCACGTTCAGAGTAATAAAGACTTTTGTTAATTTTATCTGAAATTTATATTTTGATGTGAAAACATGCAATCTGAAGGATAATATTTTATTATCACATTTGTAATTTTTAAATAATCGAACTTTAACTTTTAATTATGTTTGGTAATTATTGTTTGTGCTACGAACAGTTTAGTTTCAAGTGACCTTAATGTAATGTAAATATTTCGAATGTTGTATATACGTATATTCAAATTCTTCAATACATCCATGTACATGTATCTCTAATCGATCAGTTAAAACATAATGTCCCAAGGTAATGTTAAAACTAGATTTGTGATCTAGACCAGTGTTTTTTTGTCAATCTATCGGTCGCGAAATGACAACTGCTACCTTGTATCAAATCGAGCAACTGGTGAAATACAAATTATGTATGTTGGGTCGCATTACATTGCAACTACAAACTAATATGTTGAGTAGCGTGGTAAAAAGATTGAGAAAAGCTGGTCTAGATCCTAGACCGAAGCCAATGTATTCTTAAGTAGGGTAGAATAAATATATTTCGATCCAACGAGACAATTCTCTGGAGCAAAATTTGGTGGTCCATTCTAACTACTGATACATCGGTCCAGCGAGACATGGTACCAGAGAGATTTCGGGCTACCGATACGCACTCCATATGTTTAAGGTAAGGCGACAAACAGTCACATTGTAGGAGTGGGGACACTTATAATATATATATATATATATATATATATATATATATATATATATATATATATATATATATATATATATATATGCATAATATTGTCAACAATAAATACAGTCTTGAATGAAGTAGTACTTCCTTGCGGTAGTGTTTTGCATAAGGAGTTATAGTTTATTCTCCTTGGTGAATTTCGTTTTGTAATCGCAAGTGACATTAATTTACTAATAAATAGTGTGAAAATGACAACACGTTCACTTGTTGATTTCCCTTCGGGTCCACTGGATCGGTACAGGGCAAAGTCTTCGTTTGATTGGAGGATAATGAAAATATTTATTGAAAGTGAAGACCTCATCGAAGAAACTGTAATAAAATGTACGAAGTAATTAATTTGTAATTTGTATGTAATATGAATGTATTAAACTTGTAGAACAATATTGTACAAGCGATGCAGGCAAATGTGATCTGTCATCCCACGACGAATGAAATGTCTTTAGATGAAATCAGACATATATCTACGAAGCGAATGTACAACCTCATAGAAAACCAACTAACGAGAATTGAGAAAGGTGTTGCAAATCCTAAACTTCCAGGACATGTATTACGGATGCTTTACCACTGGGATCCAGCCACCTCTGTCAGATATCTGGTGGCTACTTCAATGTGTTTGGAAGTATTAAGATCCTTGGGTACGGAGCGTCACAGTCAGTACTTGGAAGATATCTTGGATGGAAAAGTAAATACTGAACTGTTTATTTCAAAGAATAATAACATATTTTCATGGTTTAATCATCTAGGCTTTAAGTTGTTTCTGCCTAACTGAAATATCACACGGAACAAATACAAAAGCAATGAGAACTGTAGCAGTATATGACCCTGCGACGCAGCAATTTATTTTGAATACCCCGGACTTTGAAGCAGCTAAATGCTGGGCAGCCAATTTAGGTACAGTATTTTTCAAATATTTTTATAATATATAGATCAGGGGTTCATATCGTATTTACCTTTTTTTCTGATAAAAGTGCAAGTAATTTTTTACTAATATGTGAAGTTTAAATTTAACACAGTATAAACGTTTTTTAATGTTCCGTAATATTGTACGTTTTTATTAAAATAATATTAGTACATAAAATATTACCAGTTCAGCTGTAGGTATATTATTATTTCTATAAGGGAAGGGCAAAAATTGTTTTAGGTAAGGTTGCTACTTATGCCATCGTCTACGCTCAACTGTACACACCGGACGGTGTTTGCCACGGCCTTCATACATTTGTAGTTGACGTAAGAGATAAAAGCACGTTGAAACCTTGTGCAGGCGTGACTATATGTGACATGGGAGAGAAAGGAGGACTGGATGCCATCGATAACGGGTAATTAATTACTTAAATATAAATGATACATTATGCTAATTGTAATGACTTTTATGGACAGAGTTATGCTTTTCAATCATTACCGTATACCCCGGGAAAATCTGTTGAGTAAAACTGCCGATGTTACTGCTGATGGAAAATATGAGACTTACTTAAAGGATCCGTCCAAAAGATTTGGTCTGTCACTGGGTACATTGTCTTCCGGAAGGGTAACCATTATGATGATAGGTGCAACTTACATGGAAAAAGCACTAACTATTGCCATTCGGTATGCTGCAATTCGGAAACAATTTGGTCCAGATGAGAAAGAAGAACTACCCATTCTAGAATATCAGCTCCATGTAAGTTTATAAACCAAATAATAAATATATTACCGTCTTCTTTTATTAATATCAGTTAGCATAACATATGTTTATGTATTATGTTTCATTTATTTTTACAGCAATGGCGTTTATTGCCATATTTGGCGGCTTGTTATGTATTCAGAATTTTCTCTTACTTCTTTTGCACTGTGAATGAAAATTTCAAAATTAATTCAGTAGTTGATGAAAACAAAGACGAAGTTGCTAGTCTTGGTATAGAAATTCATGCCATTTCTTCAGCTGGTAAACCAGTGGTAGCGTGGTGTGCTAGGGACGCGATACAAGAATGCCGGGAAGCGTGCGGAGGTCATGGATATCTGAAAGGTTCGTCAAATATTTAGCTTAATTTTGACTACATTTTTGAAGATTGGATGCCCAATTTACTCTATATGTGATAGATTTTAAACTGCAACTAGATAGTTGGTTGGTTATGTTAAAAATATTTTATTTATTTCAGCATCGGAATTAGTTACGATTCGCAATAATAATGATGCTAACTGTACGTATGAAGGGGAAAGTCATGTACTGTGCCAACAGACCAGTAACTGGTTGCTGAAGTTCTGGCCAGCTATTTTGAAAGGAGAGCAGATACCAAGTACACCATTAAATTCAATACATTACTTGTCAAATGCCAAGCAAATATTAAAAACTAAATTCAATGCAAGTACAGTGGAGCAGGCAGTTGATCCAATCAGTTAGTATTTTAGATATTAAATATTTCGATTGTTCATTGTACTATATAGTTAATATTTCATTTCAGATATTATGAATGCTTACAAATGGCTTGTGTGTTATTTATTGAAACAATCATACGAGAAAGTACAGAAATTAACTCAACAAGGATTAGATCCATTTACTGCCAAAAATGACTCGCAAATATTCTACTTGCGAACACTTTCCATTGTGTATGTTGAGGTATGAATGCGTGAATGATTATAAATTGTAGACATACGTTATTAATTGTGGTTTTTGTAGCATTTCATGATACAGAAAGTACTGGACATTGCCCGCACTGCACCCGATGCTGCTGTTACTAATGTGTTGATGCACGTCATATCCTTGTATGGTGCATGGGCGTTAGACAAACATACGGCCATTTTGTATCAGGGTGGCTATGCCAGTGGATCGAAGCCAGCTGATTTAATTAGACAGGGCATCCTAGATTTATGTGCTAAATTGAAACCGGACGCAATTTCATTGGTTGATGCGGTGGCGCCCCCTGACTTCTTCATGACGTCACCGCTAGGAAAATCTGACGGAGAGGTGACACTGACATGCTTATTTAATTTCTTGTTACATAGAATTTTACATGTGAATTCATGTAATTAGTTTACACTCATTGTTAATATGAATTTATACAGAAAATTAACGGAACAGTTATGACTGTGTCTTCAGTTATTGCTATTAAATGCTATATTTTTCTAACAGGTTTATAAACACCTGGAAGCAGTTTTGTTCGGTGCACCAGAAGCTTTATCAAGACCAAAATGGTGGCAAGATGTTGTAAACTGGAAATCATACGTACAGAAATCTAAACTTTAAACAACTATTATTGCAATACCGGGAATTGTAAGGCAAACATTTAAAACTAATATTGTATTATATTAGTTGTATACACGGAAACAAGTATTTTAAATATTATGCCTGTATGGTACGTCTTTAACAACTTTATTATGACACATTTTTGAAATTATCAAATCTATTCCCGATAATCAAGTACGAATACAGTGTCTTTTTACGACCTTCTCGACTAAAAGTGTAACAGTGTACCTACACGACAAGATCGTGGACTTTTTATGTATATTTTTTATAAACATTGTTTATCTACATAAAATATGGAACGTTTCAGCGTGCTACTAGAGCATGAAAATCACTATTTTTACTTTTTATTACTCCAATAAATTATAAGTAATTTTCGTCCATATAGGTAAAACTGGGTAAAACCATTAGCATATAATCATTTTGATTTATTGGTAAAAATCCAATGTATATTTTAATATGTATTTTATGGTGGTTTATTATGAATAAATATTAATTACATTGTTTGTTGTGAATAGTTTCGATCAAATAAGTATTATTTAGCCAAATATTAGTGTAATATACCGGGTGCCCCAAGAAATCTGGGACATAGGGAATTAACATGTAAATATACAAAAATACATTTTAAAGCGAAAGGGCTTAAATATTTTGGTACACATATCGGTGAATAAATGGTCATGCTACAAAATTAGAGGGTGTTTTTATTAATTAAAACAAATAATCAAAACACAGCGTTTTTGTTGCATGACCTAAGTTGTTATTCACATGCAGTATTTCAAAATTGATTTACTCGTTACAAAACATATCTGTGCACTGAATATGGCATCACATGCACTATTTAATTCCGAACAATTTTTCATATTTGTAATTTTTAAATAATCGACCTTTAACTTTTAATTATGTGTTGTAATTATTGATTTTGTTAATCATAATGAACTTTCGACCGTGTTTTATTTATAACGAAAACAGTTTTGTTTCAAGTGAGTTTAATGTATGTTAATATTTCGATTGTTGTATATACGTATGTATATTCAAATTCTTCAATATCCTTTAATCGAACAGTTTAACGTAACCTCACAAGGTCATATTAAAATTAGATTATGTCGTCTAGACCAGTCTAAACCGAAACATCTCAGCCCAATATCGCACTGGATCGATGTATCAGTAGTTAGAATGGACCGAATCATATGTAGTTATCCCGTTAAACACAAACGTTCATTCGGTTGCCTGTATTGATGTATTAGGTTATATTGCATATTCATTACCGTCGTATCAATCAATTCTAAATTTCTTTTTTTGGTCTGATTTTTTTTTTAATTACACTTTTTATTGCATGTATTTATTTACCAAAACTATTGTTTACAATGCTATTTCGTTTGCCACGTTTTCTTTCATAATTATAATAGTGGCATCGTCCGCATATTCGAAATTATCTATTTTTAAATAAAAAAAAACAAAATTGACAGAAGTGAACGAATTATAAAAAATAACAGAAAAATGATTAACTGCAATAAAAAGGACCGATCTGACAGATTCTAAAATTAAATATGAAAAAGTGCAAACCATAGCTTTCTTCTTGTGTTTACAATAATCATTGTATTTACTTGATGCGTAAAATTAATTTGTTGATTTTATCTGGTTTTATCTTACATAACCTCGAATATGATAATATGATCCATTAGCTTAGCGTAGTTAGGTTCTTTTACTGTAGTAAGTATCGATAGTGTACTTTGCACTCTCATATCACGAATAGTTTGCAAGTCATTAATGTTGACAAGTGGGGGATACTTTAAAATATATACGTATATATGTATAATATTGCTAACACTAGATATCACAGACCATTTATACTACAGTCTTGAATACAGTTGTGTTTCCTTGCGGCAGTGCTGCATAAAGAATTATAGTTTATTCTCCATGGTGAATTTCGTTTTGTAATCACAAGTGACATTAATTTACTAATAAATAGTGTGAAAATGACAACACGTTCACTTGTTGATTTCCCTTCGGGTCCACTGGATCGGTACAGGGCAAAGTCCTCGTTTGATTGGAAGATAATGAAAATATTTATTGAAGATGAAGACCTCATCGAAGAAACTGTAATAAAATGCATAACGTAATGAATTTGTAGTTTGTATGTAATATGAATGTATTGAACTTGTAGAATAACATAGTACAAGCGATGCAGGCAAATGTAATCTGTCATCCAATGACGAATGAAATGTCTTTAGATGAAATCAGACATATATCTACGAAGCGAATGTACAACCTTATAGAAAATCAACAAATTACAGTTGAGAAAGCCCTTGCAAATCCTAAACTTCCAGGACACGTATTACGGATGCTTTTCTACTGGGATCCAGCCACCTCTGTTAGATATCTGGTGGCTACTTCAATGTGTTTGGGAGTATTAAGATCCTTGGGTACGGAGCGTCACAGTCAGTACTTGGAAGATATCTTGGATGGAAAAGTAAACACTGAACTGTTTATTTCATAGAATAATAACTTATATTCATGGTTTAATCATCTAGGCCTTAGGTTGTTTCTGCCTAACGGAAATATCACATGGAACAAATACAAAAGCAATGAGAACTGTAGCAGTATATGATCCTGCGACGCAGCAATTTATTTTAAACACTCCTGACTTTGAAGCAGCTAAATGCTGGGCAGGCAATTTAGGTACAGTATAATATATAGATCAGAGATTAATAATCAGTGGACCACGAATCTGTTTTGGGTTCGTAGAGAGATTTCAGTGTGCCCATGAGTTTGGATGGGGAAAAAATCAACTTATTATTTATTTTTACTAACTTCTAACTGAATTGTAGCAATGTTTTAGGTAAGGTTGCTGCTTACGCCATCGTCTACGCTCAACTGTACACACCGGACGGTGTTTGCCACGGCCTTCATACATTTGTAGTTGACGTAAGAGATAAAAGCACGTTGAATCCTTATGCAGGCGTCACTATATGTGACATGGGTGAGAAAGGAGGACTGGATGCCATCGATAACGGGTAATTAATTACCTAAATATAAATGATACACTGTACTAACTATAATGGCTTTTATGGACAGAGTTATGCTTTTCAATCATTACCGTATACCCCGGGAAAATCTGTTGAGTAAAACTGCCGATGTTACTGCTGATGGAAAATATGAGACTTACTTAAAGGATCCGTCCAAAAGATTTGGTATGGCATTGGGTGCATTGTCTACCGGAAGGGTAAACATTATGATGATAGGAGCAACTTACATGGAAAAAGCACTAACTATTGCCATTCGGTATGCTGCAGTTCGGAAACAATTTGGTCCAGATGAGAAAGAAGAACTACCAATTTTAGAATATCAACTCCATGTAAGTTTATAAACCAAATAATAAATATATTACCTTCTTCTTTTATTAATATCAGTTAGCATAACATATGTTTATGTATTATGTTTCATTTACTTTTACAGCAATGGCGCTTATTGCCATATTTGGCGGCTTGTTATGTATTCAGAATTTTCACTTACTTCTTTTGCACTACGAATGTCAATTTCCAAATTAATTCAGTAGTTAGTGAAAACAAAGACGAAGTTGCTAGTCTTGGTATAGAAATCCATGCCATTTCTTCAGCTGGTAAACCAGTGGTAGCGTGGTGTGCTAGGGACGCGATACAAGAATGTCGGGAAGCGTGCGGAGGTCATGGATATCTGAAAGGTTCGTCAAATATTTAACATTCAATACCATTTACATGTTTACTTTCCTTAATTCTTATTCTCCGTAAATATTATAATCAAAACTTTGTTCAATGTTTACTCTATTGGTCATAGCTGTAGTGGATTGTTAAAAACATATTATTTATTTCAGTATCAGAATTAGTTACGATTCGTAACAATCATGATGCTAACTGTACGTATGAAGGGGAAAGTCATGTACTGTGCCAACAGACCAGTAACTGGTTGCTGAAGTTCTGGCCAGCTATTTTGAAAGGAGAGCAGATACCAAGTACACCATTAAATTCAATACATTACTTGTCAAATGCCAAGCAAATATTAAACACTAAATTCAATGCAAGTACAGTGGAGCAGGCAGTTGATCCAATCAGTTAGTACTAGATATTAACTATTTCGATTGTTCAAATACAATTTATTCGTTGTACTATATAGTTAATATTTCACTTCAGATATTATGAATGCTTACAAATGGCTTGTGTGTTATTTATTGAAACAATCATACGAGAAAGTACAGACATTAACTAAACAAGGATTAGATCCATTTACTGCCAAAAATGACTCGCAAATATTCTACTTGCGAACACTTTCCATTGTTTATGTTGAGGTATGAATGTGTGAATGATTATAAATTGTAGACATACGTTATTAATTGTGGTTTTTGTAGCATTTCATGATACAGAAAGTACTGGACATTGCCCGCACTGCACCCGATGCTGCTGTTACTAATGTGTTGATGCGCGTCATATCCTTGTATGGTGCCTGGGCTCTAGACAAACATATGGCCATTTTGTACCAGGGTGGCTATGCCAGTGGATCGAAGCCAGCTGATTTAATTAGACAGGGCATCCTAGATTTATGTGCTAAATTGAAACCGGACGCAGTTTCATTGGTTGATGCGGTGGCGCCCCCTGACTTCTTCATGACGTCACCGCTAGGAAAATCTGACGGAGAGGTGACACTGACATGCTTATTTAATTTCGTATTACATAGAATTTTACATGTTATTAGTTAACAAACATATGACCATTATTCTAACAGGTTTATAAACATCTGGAAGCAGTTTTGTTCGGTGCGCCAGAAGCTTTATCAAGACCAAAATGGTGGCAAGATGTTGTAAACTGGAAATCATACGTACAGAAATCTAAACTTTAAACAACTATTATTGCAATACGGCGAATTATTGTGATATGCACAATAATATTTTTTATGGTACATAGTTCTTTCCGAATATGCAACTAAACATCACCCTTTAACTTTACTGGGCAACAGACATTTATATTTATGTCATATGTAATTATGACACGACCGGGTAATAGTATACACTGTTATCGAGAAGGTCGTGATATTTTTTAAAACAGTATTTTACGTCGGAAGGTAAATATTTTAGTAAATTGTTATTTCTTTATATATTTTTTATTATGGGTGGGGTATATATTTGTACATGTTATAAAAATAATAAATCTATTTCATACAGTATAAACAATAAATTTGTAAAAAATAAACCATAACCATTTGAGATAATTAGCTGACATTTTATATGATTACTGATCTTTCTTCATATATCTCTCGAGTAGTTTCTCTCCCTCTGGATCGACAGCAGACAATTGACGGAAACCTTCTTCATCGACGAAACATATTTCATGACCATCTGGATCTGCCACAATAATGACACGTACTGTTGCCTTTCCCGGTGTGTCCAACGATATTAATGGCGTCAATACTTTCTGTTTGGTTTCTTGTATTTTCTTATCAATGATTGGTTGTTCAGCTAATGGACATGCAAATGCAATTCTACCATAAGCTTCAGCACGATCAAGCGGTCCACCTGATTAATAATAGATTTTATGATTAATATTCATGTTAAACCGGTTATATGTGCATCCCCTAACCTATATCTTGCAGCTCTAGCTTAGCTTGATTATCTGCAAATCCTAATAATACTGATTTATCGGTTTTATCAAAGATTTTCAGGCCCAGTATTCCGTGCCAATAGTCAATAGATTTTTGTAAATTTGAACTGGCAAGCGTAACTTTCTGCACGGGATCTATAATTAAATTATGATTGATTTGCCACAATTAGATGTTGTACATATTAATTTACCAGAATCCTGTGGTTGAGACTCGTCAATAATATAAAATTTATAACCGCCGGGTGCTTCAAGAATGTTGCCAGAAAGAATTGGCCAACCGATGTTCTTCGCACGCTGTAGGGCTTCTTTGCTGCGAATTGTAATTCCTATAAAATCGTTACCTAATTTATATGATTTAATAGGATAGTTGTAAGTCAATTCCACTACGAAATGTGAATCTTCAGGTCCGTATCCGATCATGGTTTTACTCCAGCGATTAGCGTATGGCCTTAAAATGTATTATAAACTGTTAATAACTATTTTCAGATAGTAAATGTACGTGTAATTACCCATTGCAGGCCGCTTCACAACCGTCACTAAACTCTTCATGTCGCAACACTTTCATGCCCAATACTTCACGATAGAACTTAGCAGTTTGATTTCTATCACCAATTTTAAATACATAGTGAATAGCCCTTCCAGTAATAGTCGCCATTGTATACAAGATTAACAGTTCAAAATATTTGATCAGTGACAAGTCTCAAGAAGTGTCAAAAAGTGCAAGACGTCATTGATCACATGCTGTCACATTGGTGATATTTTTGGTTTATAGATGGCAGCAGCATTTTTGTATTTGTTTAATAGTAAATTGTAAAGTAAATATTAGTTATTAGATAACGTAGCATATGCCATACACGTTGGAAATTATTTCTTTTAATATATTTTTTTCCAATTTCTACACCTGACAAATTGGGCAAGGAATGATATGTAGTTGTTTTATTTCTTTTTAGACATTTTCTAAATATCTACTGTTACGTAGAATCATATTATTGCATATTTTCAGTTGTTTTAGAACCATTTTTGCTAGATATTCTCACCGTTTGCAACTAAATTGATTGAATATAGCTAGTTGATCGTCGCTATCATAGTTGGCGGCACCAGTATTGAGCGGTTGGTTTTTAATTAACGGACGGTTCAGTATGAAAGTCGCCATGTTCGTGTACACAACAAACGCTGCTGTGCGGTGAACGCGTTCGTGAGATAGTTAACTTTGACTTATTTACAGTATGTGTTGTAAATATATGTGCTCTAAAGTTATTAAGTGTCCAGTGTGTAATCTAACTCTGCTTGCGGCTAAATGGAGGGATCATTGATCGAGAAACAACTTTAATTTGACTTTTGGTTCAAGTGAGTCATACAAATAATTTTTATTCTTTCCTTTTTGTTAGGGGTTGATTGGCGGGATGTCTCAATAATGATCGTTAGCTATTCAAAACAATCATTTTTTTTAAATTTTTTTACATATATTCTATATTATTCGTAAATTTTATTAAACTTTTATTACATTCAGTTGTTTTTATCACTGAATGTCAACCTGTTAACCTAAAAAAATAAGATCGTTGACATTTTTAAAGCATTGCCAAATTCTTTGGTCAAATATAGAATCGGCTTTTTCTTTTACAGAAGTTTTTCATTCCTGACACAGGAATACGTTTTGTATTTCTCTTTATTAAAATTTAATTAACATTGACAAACATGTAGTTATAATTAGTTTCCGGTATCTTTGATATTATTTAACTTATATTGTAAAACGATTTATCTGAAAAGTATTTTCATAATTTGCCATGTCATTTTATCATTGTGACACGGGTGACAGTTCAATTTTATTAAATCGTGACAATTTATTTGCAAAAAAAATCACGGACAGCTGGCACAGTCAGTGTGACAGTTGACAGTCGGAAGACAAAAACATTACGGCGAAAGTTAATCTAAAAATTACGTAGTATGTATAAGATTTGATTTTTAAAAGAAAGTTGTCTCCGACGGTAAAGTTTACGATAACGTACGACCGTTGTTCCTCCAAACCAAACTATCTCACGTATGTAATTTTTGTCGTCAAAATTAAGTTTGCTTTGGAGAACGTCCAACGCCGACGTGCAACAATTGCAGTAAAATTATATTTAGAAATGCACGTACGTACGTACATATCTTTATTATAACCATTTGGCTAAATACGTGTTTTATTATATGTTCGATGGCATTCATTGGTGGAAACTGAAATTACCTACATACATATGTTGAAATTATAACGATATATGCATCGTTGTTTAATGGAAATATTTGTTTGTTTTGACACTGATCTGCCTTAAGTTTTGTTGCAATCAAACTGTGCTGATTTAGATTAGTCACGAGAAATTATTTGCTGACGATACTTTTTGCCATAATGAGTAATGTAATAATATCCGGGTAAATTGTTTTGCAAGACATCAATCGGCTCAGGTAAAATGATGTGTTTTATAAAGAAATTGGAAGAAAAATATCATTATATTTTGTTCAGGTTATCTGAATAAATAATTCTTTTGTTTTCATTTTGAGGTAGGTAATTATCAAATTTCAAAATAGAAAGTATGTTAAATTAGATAAGGCTTTTAAGACCGTTAATAGTAATCTTTTACGGTATATGATTTCGTAATAGTGTTTTAAGTAAATTGAAAGTGTAATAGCTGTAATAGTTATTGTTATAACTAGACTGTTTAATTTATGTGTATGTGTGTGTGTGTATTACGATGTACGTATTATATATACTACGTGCATATAATGAGCGATATGTCGACAGCTGAACTGTCCTTGGTCTGATCATTGCACTTACCGAGTGTAACCGGTGCATAAAAGTCAGGTGTGAACTGACTATTTGTCTTTCTTTTACCTAGCCTCTTTGTTCTCACTATCGATATATCTATACAGTATACATATAGCCGTAATCCTTATATCCCTGTATTGGCCTGTCTCAACTACAGGTTCATCGTGCGATAATCCTTATCAGCAATTAATCTTTTGCAACAAATGTTCCTAGTAGATCGAAATTGTTGTCGATTTTGTAGATACAAATAGTTTTATGTGTACTATATGATATAATTTTACAATATATCTCAAGTTGATTTCTTGATGTACTTATTCCAGTATCGTAATGACTGAGTAGAGTAATGTTTATTTAACAAATATTGTAAGAAGAGATAAGTAGGTTACAGTTGATATTGCTAATATTTATTTATGTCAGATCTCGCACTCACGGCCATTTTTGTGAATACATTGTTGAATAACACGAGTTAGTTCATCGGCTGTTGGTTCTGTTGTGTACTCTTATATAGTTCAGGTACACGTTCGATCTTCACTAAATATCGTCTCTTGAAGATAACATAATTTTATTGATCTTTCATAAATAACAATCATATGCCCATGATTTTATGATACACATTGAAAGATACTCGATTTTTATATCGTGTCATTCGCAAATCCGTGGAGAATAAATGATTGGAAACGTATAAATGATTGCAGAATACAAAGCAATATTGATTATACATATAGCTATATAAAATATATATCGTTATAATTAATTGGCCAAATTACAAAATGCAGACTGCTATGTTCAGAAGAACTATAATACTAACTGGATATAATTACTAATTAATTACTCATTTACACCGTTCATCTGTTTGATTACGAGTAATTTGAGTTGAGCGTACTTACATGTGCATGCACACGTGTAAGAGACACGAATTCTTTTCAAATCGGTTTCTTAACCGTTTTCCCATTCCGAATAGTTATTGTGTAACACGGGTTTATTTTGCATGTGTTACTTGATTAAAAAACCATTTGAGAGTCAATCAAATTTCGTGAGGTAATTCTCTCTCAGTGCAGTTCAAGAGAAAGTAAACGATAATAAAAAATTAACTAAATGTTGCGTGTTCGGAAATTTTAATTCACACATCGCGTGTGCTACGGCCCTCGGGGCCTCGGATCAGAGAAAAATTTTCCCGTTTTAAAAATACCATTTTTTGCTTTGTATGGTTCAAAAGTGTCGAAATTGGTTTTAGAAATTTTTTAATCAATATTTTTCTCACGCTTTTATATAAAAAAAAAATTGTAGGAAAAGTTACAATTAACAGCAATTAGTGTACAACATATTATTTTCTATTTATTACATTTAATATAACTATATTTGTATTTGCTGATACTGTTTGCATCGCTTGCATTTTGATAGTCCGGTGTGTGTAGCTGTTTCATTGATTATAAAAATATATTACGCACAAATAATACTGATTTCGTAAGTGTTGTGCATTTGATGTTGTTATTGTTCTATAGTGACTAATCGTTCCATGAATTATTGTCAGTGTTTTTTCGATGACCACGCACGAATCCTAACATAATAACTATCAATTCGCAATCATTTGCAATTTGAGCAGTGTCGTATGGCCTAATATGTAAACAGGATACAATGGTATTAGTAATTTTCAATTTGGGATATTTCTTTTTTAAATTAAGTGACTCTTGTGTAAATTAATGAGCGTGCATTTGAAATATGTACTAAAAATGCTCAAGTGTTACCGCATCATTTCCTACACAACCCACCATCACTGCACGAAACAAAATGGAAAAATAAAACTAAACTAGTAAAACGCATTCGTCTAACGGGCTATGTGATCTGTCGTGCGTGGAGATTTGTGTGGAGCAGAATTCGTACACGAGCGGGACCCGGGTTGTGTTCGATATGTTTGGCGGGGTTACTAGGACGGTGACCTGCGGTGATCCGACTAACAAGACACCGTGTATCATCATCAGCAAGCATCATTGAGCATCGCGGCGGCAACAGCTACATCTTGGCGTGGAATCCACGACTACGACATGCCCGCTACCATTGTTATGGCATCCTAAATATCCACGCATTGGTTTATTTATATAATGTATGTACACTCCAGCAAACATACATACATTAGCTACACATAATGTTATGTCCACTGAAACACATGCATTACAACATTCATTATCAACAATTTGTTCGTATTAAATGCAACAGTTTGAGTTTTATTGTACAATAATTGATCAATGCCCGCTACCATTGTTATGGCATCCTAAATATCCACGCATTGGTTTATTTATATAATGTATGTACACTCCAGCAAACATACATACATTAGCTACACATAATGTTATGTCCACTGAAACACATGCATTACAACATTCATTATCAACAATTTGTTCGTATTAAATGCAACAGTTTGAGCTTTATTGTACAATTGATTAATATTAATCACGCGGATGATTGATTTGTTATTAGGATGACTTACACAACTTTCGAAGTGTACTAATTGAGAAACTACAGCATGTAAATGCATTTGTAACATAATCCACTTAAGGTACCAGTGTCATTAAGCTGTTACATGAGTTCATTCCTCCATTTATTACATTGATTGAACAGTCATAACAAAATATTTATTAGCAAAACGAGATATGAGAAAACGCACTGTGTTCATATTCACTAATTGGGTAATATTTCAAATTTATCGTAAATTTTCTACTTTCTAACAATATATTATCTACGCACGCACATGCATATATGCAGGTCATACATACACACACACGTACATATGTACTGTATTACAAGATTGGGTAAAACCTTTGTCATCGGGCCGAAACAGATACTATAGAAAGGTGAACGATATGTGGACATCTGCGTTTTGGGTCAATTCCAAGCGATTCTACAGACATGTCTGAACCTGCAAGTTTGTTACATACAGTGACGCTTCGATTAGAAATGATCTCATTTATAACGGCGTTATTATACAAAAAAGTTTTTATAAACTGGCGATGAATTTCCTAAATGCATATTTTCGAATAATCTTTTTTTGCGTAATTGAGAAATAATTATGAATGACAAACTTTTAGACATTTGAAATGTTAAATAAAAACAATTGTTTAGAAATAATTGCATACTGGAACAATGCATTGTAATGGAATACGGCGATTGTTTGTATATATTGGTATTAATGAAACTTTTATATTTGAAAGGTGTTTGCATTTTAAAACAATACCTTGTCAGTTATTCTGTCAGAATATGAATAGCGAATTTGTTGCCTGCAACAGAATTTAACATAATAATGGCATATTTGATTGTCGTAATAAATAATCGCATATATTTCATTGCCAAACATTTCTTTATTAATTTTCTACACCTAGTAATTATTATTTCCATAGGTCAGCTGTATTAGTTTGTAATACATTATTACGTATATTAGTTCCTGTATTTGACTTGTTGAGATATTAGATAATTCAGTTATTTTTTTTTTAAATGCGATAGTGTAGTTAGATGAGGTAATTTTAGTTTTTAAATGAAGCTGCCCGTTCAGTTATGACGTGATCTTATTTACACGAAGCGAGAGAATTAATTTGTTGGATGCGTTGAGAGTGAGGTCATTCGGACATTCTCTTTGCCGCACAAAGATGGAATAATGAAATTAATAATTACAGTGTAGAAGCGCGAAATCAACATGTCGCTCCTTCCGATGAAATCATCTTTGATGTGATTCTCTTGATTCCGATTCGGTGAAAAGGTCAGAAAAGTAATGTTTAATTGTATCAAAAAACTATGCCTAGCATCACGAATGATGACAGAAAATCTTACGGAATACTTGACTACATTTGAAATATCCCTATGAGGAATATCCATATTTTACGTAATGTTATATTAAAAATGTGACATGACGCAGCATTAAGAATGATTGGACGTACTTAATAATCGAGTTTTAAATGCTAGAAGATTGACGGTGAACAAGTAGCACTGTCACCAAACAAACCAAATGAGCATATTAATGCATACATATTAGTTGTATGCGTAGAATACTAAGTATGCCCGTAGTCCATCGTGATTAATATCAATGGCATGTCATTTAGAGCTTGCATATGCATGGATCTGTTACGTTTGCATTGACTTTTCGTTTTACTTGGTTGGATAGGTCTCGGCAAACATGATGCTCTGTAGCAGACATATTTAATCAAATCAATTTTAATTTGTTTATGGTTGTATGTACATGTGTATAAAGTTGATTTATATTTCTATGCTTGTCGCCCAGATTACATATAAATATGTTTTACGACAAAGGGAAACGTGGAACATAAATTGTTTTTATGTTCTATTAGTTGCGAGAATATAGTATTAAATCAACACAAGGAATCATATTTAATCATTCAGTTGTAATAGGAAATAATATTAACAATAAGTTATATTTCAATAAGAAATCATTACTTTTGTAATATGGCAATGTTGAGGTGTATCTCTGCAAATCTGTATGTATGTATGTTGAGCATGTGAAATAGAGCATGTGATTGTGACAGCTATTCTCTGATTTCTACCAATTCTATGTACATCTCTCGCTGTATGACATATTTGGAATAATATCGCAAATATTTGTACAAATATTGCGTCGTGCACACATGTTAGTTTAGGTGTACTATGTATTTGTTCACTTGCCCAGATGGCTCTCGTCATATCTCCGTGCATTTTTCTACCTAGATAATGTTCTCCATGTTGGCAAATGTATAATACAGAAAAATGATATGTCGTTCCAAATAGCATAGCAAGATTTATCGTGAAAATATGCGTAAAGCTTGTCTATAAGTATAAAATGTATATATGTATGTATAATTCATTGGCTTTCATATATATATATATTCCATAGAAAACACATAGATTTATTCTTACTCCTGGCAGCTTTCGATTTATAACTTTTATGGTGATTTGAGATTTCCGGCTGTAACGTAACTTTCATTCGCGTTATTAATTATCCTTCGATCATGGCTAATAAATATTACTTGCGACCAATGGAAAAACAAAAGATACCTTCTAGAACCTATCATACCATACCCACTGTACCAGCGACATTGCATTTGATTTAATAGTCATTTGTCTCGACAGGTATACTTATTGATCGTATTTACTTATTGATCCTGCTACGGTGATACGCCGAGTAAGGAGAATAATAATAAGAACAAAAGTCCATGTAAGCTAGTTGTACCAAATCTCTTGATCCATATAATAACCTAATCCAGCTTTTGTTTATTCCTCGGTAGTACTCAGAAATAATACCTACAGGTATATGCCAATAATTCTGCTAATAATATTACTACACAAATAACTGTTCCTGTTATAATAGACACTACAATATTCTGGTTAATAAACGTACGTTGATTATTAATACTGTATGATTAGGTTATAAAGCTGTCTGATGTTTCACAGTGTTTGTTTATACAACATAATATTTGCTCTGCACAGTAAGTGCATGGACATGATTTAATATCTCATTAAATATCAGCAGAGTTTAGTTTATGCATAGTAAAATTAATGAAACAAGCCACACTGCACTGGAATGTTTTACTTCATGATCATAAAGAGAATCGTAAGGAACGATCATTGAAACGTACAATTATGAATGAATGAATAGTAAATATAATACCATGTACATTTCTATTTAGATGTTTCAATATGTATATTTATAAATGTCACAAAATAACGAATACCACAGCTACAATATATGGTATTTGATCTGTTTGTATACGTATATAAACATGTTCATTCTCGTTTGATTGTGTTGAAATATTTGGAATTGTTCATGACGGCAGGTATGAAAGTTTAAAAATGCTTTCTTTCAAGTTGTGCGCGGGCGTTCAGACGTCTACCCTAAAAATTCGGAATTGTTGGCAAGCGCTGGTCGCGTGACTCATATGTCCTGCCTTACAGTCGTACGGGAATGTTGCGACATAGGCGCCGGTACTGTACGGAAATCGGGGGGCATCTCATAACTCTTCTCACCGAAAATCTCGACATCCCGTAATTTAACATTAACTTTCTTCTTCTTCACAGCATCACATGAATTCAGTAAGCGAGCGCCTTTAACGTATTCATAAATTAATGGACCTTTATCGGCCGTTGGCAAGTCGACACTTTCAATTAAACACGAAACTTTCTTTCCGTCGATAATGATTTGCTACTACTGTACTGCATTTTACCACTTTAGTAAGTTCAACGATTAACCAATGTGAATGAAGTGTTTAAAAATGCGCATAAATAACAACGGAACCGCTACAAATAATCGTGTGATTTTCTGTTTTACATAATATTCGTATGCGTTTACAATATACGGTACCGAGTGTACACAGTAGCCGCATAGCGTCAATTACCGTAACCCAGAATGTTAAACTGCAATTTAAAAATACACCTTAGAAACGGACGATCGTAAATCAGACCCCGGTTAATTGTGACATAAAAGCGAGATATTCACGTACCGGTTGCTGAAATCAGTAACACGGTGTGCGGGTCACTGTGAAATTTCACGTAAAACTTGTACCGATTTACAAGCGAATGTTTTGGCACATTACATATGTGAAACGAACCGATGTTGTTCTTATAAATAGACTCCTGCCACAGCACGTATGTCCGTCAAAGTAGAACGTGTAAAGTTATGATGTTACAGGTATATGACACAAACTGCACAGATCACGGACACTTCAACATTTACCGCGAAACCATAAATATTATCGCAAGTAGCACACTGCAAAGTATAATGTGTATTTTTACGTCATTATAAGAATACGAATATGTTAAATATGAACGTGTACCTCATGTATTGCACCAACATACTAAACATAATTATAAATTATTATAAAAAAAAGTAGATACAACAAAAAAAATATACTTGATTTATTACAATTTTTAATGACGATTATCTTTTTGTAAAATGATTGATTGATTGACAAAGACGCAAACATTAAATAATTGTAAGAATATATTGTTATATTAATAAATGTATTCTGCAGTTAGAAAATCCATCAGCTATTATGTATTTCTAGATTAGATTACATTAGTACCAGAAATTCACAAAACAGGTGATTGATAATGATGATTACAGGGATTACTATCACCAATAACAGGTTTTTGTCATTTATTCTAATGTGGCATCAAAGTTAATCTAATATTTAGATTCAATTACCTGCTGATTTTTGGTAGGTAAAAAACTGTTTTTTTGTACAGTAATGAGGGCATTAAACTCGATACGGATGGTCTTGTCCTCTTTCAGGCCGACATACAACTGCATTTTACAAAACGTAGGTGGTCCACTAGTAGTGCAGCTTGTATAATGATTGCTGTTTATTTATATATTGTGATGAATTGTTCGTGTCTTGTAACACAAGGTCGAACTATAACTAAGCACGCGTGCCACGCACACTCTGAAAAATGCGTATCTTATCTTACACGGAACATAACTAACACACGTATATATGCGTGTCACACACATAATACTGTGATTCTTATTCATTCACAGTCGATATATCAATCCTGTTTTACATATTGTCGTAAACTATCAAACAATGACTATATAATTCTTTTTCTCCAACATGCCTAATATAATATGCTCCATAGAATCTCTACATATTTCTTAAAGATTCATTCCGAATACTGTAGTATTGTTTATAAACTTATAGCACTCCCATTGCTCATCGGAAGATAATTGTACTTTTACAGACAACCGAAAGTTTATCCGTCTCGGGAATAATCATAAACACATGATTTATGATCCAGAGTGTCTGGTTTTTTTACATTGCCCTAAACTGACAGCTATGCACTTTCTAACTCTCAACTAAAAATTAATTGTCCAACACCATTTTCGGTCGTATACACTAGAATTACGAGTGTATTGTTGATGCACGGGCCTGGTGGTCTTAGCTAGGACCACACTCGTTCGTCCGCAGGCCTTCAATATATCTCAATACAGGCCTGTACGCGTGACATTAAAATGGAAGACCACTTTCTTCACCATATACGGTGCAGACTTTATGGAAACGTTAAAACTAATTTCTTTTTTTATAACGTTTTGGCGTTTTTACATCGTTGTCGATGCGTGTACTATCGATGCCTCCTGGCTCCGTCCGAATACGAGAAAATCATTAAAAATAATGATATGCGAAAGATCTGTTCGTGAAATTAGTCGTCGGCTAACGGTTCCGTATTCTTTTAATACGGTCGTTAAGTATTTTGTTTTGGTTTATTTTGATTGGTACGTTGCGGAATGGTGAGTTCTCTTGGCCGGTATACATGTATTTGCGTTTGTTCAATTTAACATTAAAATCCCTGGTGATTTGTACGCGCCGTGTGTGTGTATATGTGTGCTACGTAACTGAAACTTGTGTGCCATTTTGCTCAGCCAATAAATCAACTGGTGCAATTATGCACTTCCCGTATACCGGTTTATCGGTTTGGTTATCGCGCGCCCGTTCCAATGTGGGCCCGTTACGCTTTTGTTCGTTTTTGTTTGCGTATTTGAAAAGGAAACTCGATATTTATATTGATATAATTCTAAATATAACCACTTGAATACATACATATGTGTGTATATCTAGACATGGTTATATTTCACATTCCTGATTAACATGTTAATTCACTAATTTATACAATTATTACCATATATATACATGGTTATAAGTTATTAACAAAACATATCAATTACTCTGTATATGTTTGTAGTTATTTGAATGTATTATTGAAGTTAAGTAATCGTATTTACTAGTATTTATTTTATTGGAGAAAGATATTGTACTACTGAAGAATGTTGTTAACAATATACAACAGTGTGTTTACCGATTGAAACAGTCACATTGAGAGCCGTGTTTAAAGAGCAACAAAATATATTGCACTCAAGGTGAAGTGTTTATTTTAGCGGACAAATATTTAAACTAAAGTTGCCGTCTTTCAGTGTTGAGACAGAAACACCGTTAACTATTCTTATCTTATCAGTGTTTGCGGAAGATTTTGTAATCATGCGCATTTAGTTTTTAGGCCGCAATATCTCCGACCTGACGTGCTTTGATTCTTGAACTTGAGGAGTTAATTTGCATACTATATTGTATTATATACATTATGTGCTAGTGAAATTATTCATTGTTCCGTTGTGATTGATGGTTATTGAAAACCTTGGTGATGTAAGTAAGATTGTGTTAGTGATTTCACAAATTTTGTGACAGTTCACAGTTCTGACTGATGAATGATCCCTGGTCAAAATGAGATCATGGATAACATTTTAATTTATATTTGTATTTCGTATTATCTTTTTATTTTACAAAACGTACTTCTATTTCTATTCATGTATTCCACTTGTAAACGTCAAGTTTTTCTCGTCGTGCAGGTTTATTTCTTGATCAAATAAAATTAAACTCAATTATATTTTTACCCCGATATCGAATTGGCTTCCTGTTCATCCTTCAGTCACGGATACTTAACTTACACACGCACACACACACACACACACTGACGTACCTACATATACAGGGTGGTGACTCGCTCAGCCGGTCATAGGGATTTAACATGGGAAATCAGTTTTTTGCAATTTCCTGCTTCCCTAATTATTTTAGGAAAAAACGCGTCAAATAAAAGTTTTAGGGCATCAAATTCTGCATCTAAATCAATAAACAGAATTACTTTTACGTGCTTTGTAACGGCAAAAATTAAATATAAAAATGGCGAAAATTACGTTGAAAATATTGATAGCCATGGAATTGAACAAAAAATAAAAATAAATGCATGACGTTTTATCTGTCAAAACATCAACGTTTGATCTTGTGACATAAAAAATCAACGTTTGAAGAAATATGACTTACACAATCAGCGAAAAAAATCTATTTTTAAAATTGTACTATAGTGGAAATAGCATTATCAGGGTACGAGATATATTTGCGGGATTATATCCTGATAGACCAATTCCAACAAAGTCAACAATACAAAAAGTTATTAAAAATCAAGACAAATTTGGGTCAGTATACGTTCCGTGTCAGAAATGCGATAAAAAGCAAAGAAATGTTGCACCGGCGGAAGATGAAGCGGAAGAAAACGCAAACGAAATAAATATACTCGCAGCTGTAATTAATAATCCAAATATTAGTTTGCGACAAATTTCATCTGATTTTGGAATACACCATACAACTGCCCTAAAAATATTAAGAAAACATAAGTTCAAGTCATATAAATTCTCCGTACACCAAGAAATTTTTGAAAATGATAAGTTTCAACGGATGACCTTTTGCGAAACAATTATGGACATGGCTAATGTGGACGAAAATTTTATAAACAATATTTGCTTTTCTGATGAGTCTACCTTTACTATAAATGGAGAGCCAAATGTTCAAAACTTCCGTAATTGGCATCAGAAAAATAAAAATTTAGCACTAACTAATCATTCGCAATATCATGGGACAGTTAATGTTTGGGTAGGATTATTGGGCCGTAATGTAATAGGGCCATTTTTTATTGAAGGAAAAATGAATGGCGATAAATATTTAGAATTGCTCCAAACCGAAGTTGGACCTGCCATAGACAATGTTGCAGGAGAAAATATTGTTTGGTTTCAGCAGGACGGCTGTCCAGCACATTTTACAAACCCAGTCACATTATATTTGAATGAAGTTTTCTCAAATTGTTGGATAGGACGCGGTGGACCAATAAATTGGCCAGCTCGATCACCGGACTTGTCACCTAATGACTTCTTTCTGTGGGGCCATTTAAAAAATAAAATTTACAAGACTAGGCACCCAAATGTGAATTCTCTCAAACAAAGAATTGCAGAGGAATGCAGGAATATTACAGCCCGGCAGCTATCAAATATGCGCCGTAATTTTTACGAACGACTTGGGTTTTGCTTAGCGAACAATGGAGATGTATTTGAGCATATGCTCTAGATTAGAATATATATTTATTATGTCCATTATAGCTTAATTTTGTTATAAATAAATTTTTATTCTGATATTAAAACTGTTTACTTGCATACTTAATTATGAATGTTTTATGAAATATAAATATTTTCTCCTGCAGGTCCAACGTCAAACGTTGATGTTTTGACAGATAAAACGTCATGCATTTATTTTTATTTTTTGTTCAATTCCATGGCTATCAATATTTTCAACGTAATTTTCGCCATTTTTATATTTAATTTCTGCCGTTACAAAGCACGTAAAAGTAATTCTGTTTATTGATTTAGATGCAGAATTTGATGCCCTAAAACTTTTATTTGACGCGTTTTTTCCTAAAATAATTAGGGAAGCAGGAAATTGCAAAAAACTGATTTCCCATGTTAAATCCCTATGACCGGCTGAGCGAGTCACCACCCTGTATATGTATGTATATATACACTAGGGTGGTCGTTAAAAGGGGTCAAATCGAATTTTTATCGGGCCGCCCCCCAGATCGGCTCCAAATAATTAAAAAAAAATCCTGTAATTATTTCAGATTTTTATTTTAATATTTAACCCTTGACCACAGGGCTTAAAGTTTTCCATTTAAAATACATGGGGATTTGCGATTGTTGCAGTTAATATTTTATTGTAGGATTATTTATGGACCTAAAAATTTGAAATTTTCAGGAATAAGTCTTCAAGGATGCTGCTTTATGGAAAAAAATTGCCGCGCCCCTAGCGTTAAAATTTTGTATGAATTATGTCATGCCAATATGATGTTATTTATTTAACTTTCAAAAATTTCATATTTTGTTGCTCAGAAACATTGAAAATACGTGTTTACCCATATTTTTTTGTTTCACTAGTCTTTATACAAAATATTCCGTAATTTTTTGATATTATACGAAAATTTCCCCCACTCTTTTGTGACATCACTTATTGGTAAACGCCAAATAACTAAGCGTAAGGACCATACTTTGCTAATAATTGACGTCACATGACCCGAACTGTGCATGGGGTGGGGACATTTGAATTCCGAAACAAATTTCAAAGTGTATTTATTTAAAAATAGTCAACAAAAAAATAGTTTCTTTGCATTATATCACATTTTAATAAAAAAAAATTAAAATTTCATGAAAATTCCCTATTGCATCCGTACGGCGATATCGATGATTTTTTCTCCAAACGGATCCAAATTCATTTGGAGGATATTGCTGGTTATTGTGATAAAAAAAATTGATCATTTTGTATCTCCTCAAATACTAAATTTTTTCCGACGATTTGGAATTGATCAAGAGTTTCTGAAGAGTGGTCATTTTGTTGAATAATATCAACAAGGAATTAAGTAAATTTTTTGTTTAGAACCCACAATTTCTTGATTGTCGAGTTCGTATATCAAAAAATTACGGAATATTTTGTATAAAGACTAATGAAACAAAAAAATATGGGTAAACACGTATTTTCAATGTTTCTGAGCAACAAAATATGAAATTTTTGAAAGTTAAATAAATAACATCATATTGGCATGACATAATTCATACAAAATTTTAACGCTAGGGGCGCGGCAATTTTTTTCCATAAAGCAGCATCCTTGAAGACTTATTCCTGAAAATTTCAAATTTTTAGGTCCATAAATAATCCTACAATAAAATATTAACTGCAACAATCGCAAATCCCCATGTATTTTAAATGGAAAACTTTAAGCCCTGTGGTCAAGGGTTAAATATTAAAATAAAAATCTGAAATAATTACAGGATTTTTTTTTAATTATTTGGAGCCGATCTGGGGGGCGGCCCGATAAAAATTCGATTTGACCCCTTTTAACGACCACCCTAATATACACACAGGTATGTGTATTTGTTTGTTGGGTTGTTGTAGAACATTGCCCAGCATTCATTAGACTTTTTCGCCCGTACAGTTATAGTTCAGTGCACGGTTTCTGCACTTAGGTAAATTCCTAAATCAATATTATTACCTGTAATAACAGTAGCAGATCGTGCCGGCAACGGCAATTCTCCTCCACCGACCGCAGCGGCTCACTAGATGAAATAATAAATAAATAATACAAAAAAAAACAGCCCATATAAGCACGGCATTTAATAATAACGCCGGCTGCATGTACCTACAGCTTGAGCTGAACCATTTTCAATTCGCCCGGGACACACCCGTATTGTTTTACGTAATTCGCGATCGGTGCGGAAATCTATTACCGAAGCATAAATACCTGTAATTATATCTGCTCTGTACGTACCTATGTGCACACCGATATCTACGTATATCGGCACACACAGTATTTACGTTCTTGGAATCTGTGAGTGGCTATTTTTAATCACGATCCCACATCGGACTCTCGCAGTTCACGCGCGCCAACCCACCATCATGGTTAGTTATTTATCGCCGTTTCAGTTGGTAACACTTTTATTTATTCATTAGAGGTTAGTTTGTTCAGTTGACCAATTTGCGCCTAGTTTGGCGGTAATGGATTTCAATTTGTGATGTATTCTATTAGTGCATGTGTGTGTGTGTGTGTCTTTTTACAACGTTGTGTATTGAAATTTAATATTAAATCTAATTTCCGAATTCAACAGAACATGATATATACATCTGTTAATTTTGCAGATAGAACCGTGACATAAATATAAATCTATACAACAAAATATATCGCTTACTAAATCACCAAAATAAGATATCTGTCAGTACAGAAATTATTTCTGTTGGGTCACGTTTATTAAATGAAATCAATCAGGATTAATTAGTTAAGTCACATCGATCATTATCGTATATGGTATTAATATTAGCTGTCAAAATGCATTGCGATATTTCGTTTCTTACGAGACAGAACTGGAGCAAGGGATATTTTAATGTTTGACAAGTTTTTATATTAACATTTCCATACGTATCTGTGTTATATGTATTGCAAGTACATATTACTATTATTATACTCTGTTATGTGTTGTGCAGGTCTCTCTACGTTACGTAATCTCCGTTGGCATGTAACAAATGATTGTTCCTCGTAATTAATGTGATTACGTTTTTCATTTGTGTTGTTCGCACCTGGTCTGTTACTTAGCCGCGTGTTTTATGGTCAACTGAGATTAATTAACTGAACTCGAGAGGATCGTTGTTAGATTGGCCGATGATAAAACCGTTGTTTCATTCTACGATTGCTGACAGACGATCTAAACAAACCGAATTGTTTGCCAATTTCACTTCTGATGATCCTAAGCTTTCGATGAAAATACACCACGAACAAATGATTCACTTATTTTCGATATTTAAATAAATATTTTACCGTGTAAAATCATGATGGTGTATTGTTAATTTTTGAATACATATTAAGATGTAAGATTGTGTTGTCTTTCAATTTGATAAGTATATTTTTCACGGCCTAGTTAATTCGTTAATAAAATATTAATATCAACTGAATAAGTATATTATCGGAATTCTTGCGACATTTTTAGAATACCAGCAATGCTTACAATTTCTAGATCAGTTTCATACATACAAGCCAGTAATTTTTACAGTAATACTAACTTATTGCTTTCATGCTATCCAAGTAAGAATTGTTTCTGTTAGTTAACTTTTCGCGACTTATCAAATGATTGTGCGTCTGAGTGTACATATGGGTAAACATATATGAGTGTTTGTTTGTTTGTAAACAGAACATATTCGGAACTGGTTGTATGACAAACGAAAGGAATGTTTCCTTATTTATTTTCATTGTTTGATAATGATTGCGTGTTAGAGGGGAATATACCGCTTCGACAATATTGTCGCGTGCGTCTACGTTCATTACCCCCCCCCCCCCCCCCCGCTGTAATTGAACCTATCCACCGGAAGTGCATGAAAGAACTAATATTTTTCCTGCGCTGTACACTTAAATGTTGATTGACTGATAACAACAGCAATATTTCTAGGGAAAACGTATGGTATTTTCTTAGATTACCACATAATACTTGTATTTCATACAGTGATTAGATATCTACTTGCTATTTAAATGTACATTTACGGACGTCATGCATTTATTTTTATTTTTTGTTCAATTCCATGGCTATCAATATTTTCAACGTAATTTTCGCCATTTTTATATTTAATTTCTGCCGTTACAAAGCACGTAAAAGTAATTCTGTTTATTGATTTAGATGCAGAATTTGATGCCCTAAAACTTTTATTTGACGCGTTTTTTCCTAAAATAATTAGGGAAGCAGGAAATTGCAAAAAACTGATTTCCCATGTTAAATCCCTATGACCGGCTGAGCGAGTCACCACCCTGTATATGTATGTATATATACACTAGGGTGGTCGTTAAAAGGGGTCAAATCGAATTTTTATCGGGCCGCCCCCCAGATCGGCTCCAAATAATTAAAAAAAAATCCTGTAATTATTTCAGATTTTTATTTTAATATTTAACCCTTGACCACAGGGCTTAAAGTTTTCCATTTAAAATACATGGGGATTTGCGATTGTTGCAGTTAATATTTTATTGTAGGATTATTTATGGACCTAAAAATTTGAAATTTTCAGGAATAAGTCTTCAAGGATGCTGCTTTATGGAAAAAAATTGCCGCGCCCCTAGCGTTAAAATTTTGTATGAATTATGTCATGCCAATATGATGTTATTTATTTAACTTTCAAAAATTTCATATTTTGTTGCTCAGAAACATTGAAAATACGTGTTTACCCATATTTTTTTGTTTCACTAGTCTTTATACAAAATATTCCGTAATTTTTTGATATTATACGAAAATTTCCCCCACTCTTTTGTGACATCACTTATTGGTAAACGCCAAATAACTAAGCGTAAGGACCATACTTTGCTAATAATTGACGTCACATGACCCGAACTGTGCATGGGGTGGGGACATTTGAATTCCGAAACAAATTTCAAAGTGTATTTATTTAAAAATAGTCAACAAAAAAATAGTTTCTTTGCATTATATCACATTTTAATAAAAAAAAATTAAAATTTCATGAAAATTCCCTATTGCATCCGTACGGCGATATCGATGATTTTTTCTCCAAACGGATCCAAATTCATTTGGAGGATATTGCTGGTTATTGTGATAAAAAAAATTGATCATTTTGTATCTCCTCAAATACTAAATTTTTTCCGACGATTTGGAATTGATCAAGAGTTTCTGAAGAGTGGTCATTTTGTTGAATAATATCAACAAGGAATTAAGTAAATTTTTTGTTTAGAACCCACAATTTCTTGATTGTCGAGTTCGTATATCAAAAAATTACGGAATATTTTGTATAAAGACTAATGAAACAAAAAAATATGGGTAAACACGTATTTTCAATGTTTCTGAGCAACAAAATATGAAATTTTTGAAAGTTAAATAAATAACATCATATTGGCATGACATAATTCATACAAAATTTTAACGCTAGGGGCGCGGCAATTTTTTTCCATAAAGCAGCATCCTTGAAGACTTATTCCTGAAAATTTCAAATTTTTAGGTCCATAAATAATCCTACAATAAAATATTAACTGCAACAATCGCAAATCCCCATGTATTTTAAATGGAAAACTTTAAGCCCTGTGGTCAAGGGTTAAATATTAAAATAAAAATCTGAAATAATTACAGGATTTTTTTTTAATTATTTGGAGCCGATCTGGGGGGCGGCCCGATAAAAATTCGATTTGACCCCTTTTAACGACCACCCTAATATACACACAGGTATGTGTATTTGTTTGTTGGGTTGTTGTAGAACATTGCCCAGCATTCATTAGACTTTTTCGCCCGTACAGTTATAGTTCAGTGCACGGTTTCTGCACTTAGGTAAATTCCTAAATCAATATTATTACCTGTAATAACAGTAGCAGATCGTGCCGGCAACGGCAATTCTCCTCCACCGACCGCAGCGGCTCACTAGATGAAATAATAAATAAATAATACAAAAAAAAACAGCCCATATAAGCACGGCATTTAATAATAACGCCGGCTGCATGTACCTACAGCTTGAGCTGAACCATTTTCAATTCGCCCGGGACACACCCGTATTGTTTTACGTAATTCGCGATCGGTGCGGAAATCTATTACCGAAGCATAAATACCTGTAATTATATCTGCTCTGTACGTACCTATGTGCACACCGATATCTACGTATATCGGCACACACAGTATTTACGTTCTTGGAATCTGTGAGTGGCTATTTTTAATCACGATCCCACATCGGACTCTCGCAGTTCACGCGCGCCAACCCACCATCATGGTTAGTTATTTATCGCCGTTTCAGTTGGTAACACTTTTATTTATTCATTAGAGGTTAGTTTGTTCAGTTGACCAATTTGCGCCTAGTTTGGCGGTAATGGATTTCAATTTGTGATGTATTCTATTAGTGCATGTGTGTGTGTGTGTGTCTTTTTACAACGTTGTGTATTGAAATTTAATATTAAATCTAATTTCCGAATTCAACAGAACATGATATATACATCTGTTAATTTTGCAGATAGAACCGTGACATAAATATAAATCTATACAACAAAATATATCGCTTACTAAATCACCAAAATAAGATATCTGTCAGTACAGAAATTATTTCTGTTGGGTCACGTTTATTAAATGAAATCAATCAGGATTAATTAGTTAAGTCACATCGATCATTATCGTATATGGTATTAATATTAGCTGTCAAAATGCATTGCGATATTTCGTTTCTTACGAGACAGAACTGGAGCAAGGGATATTTTAATGTTTGACAAGTTTTTATATTAACATTTCCATACGTATCTGTGTTATATGTATTGCAAGTACATATTACTATTATTATACTCTGTTATGTGTTGTGCAGGTCTCTCTACGTTACGTAATCTCCGTTGGCATGTAACAAATGATTGTTCCTCGTAATTAATGTGATTACGTTTTTCATTTGTGTTGTTCGCACCTGGTCTGTTACTTAGCCGCGTGTTTTATGGTCAACTGAGATTAATTAACTGAACTCGAGAGGATCGTTGTTAGATTGGCCGATGATAAAACCGTTGTTTCATTCTACGATTGCTGACAGACGATCTAAACAAACCGAATTGTTTGCCAATTTCACTTCTGATGATCCTAAGCTTTCGATGAAAATACACCACGAACAAATGATTCACTTATTTTCGATATTTAAATAAATATTTTACCGTGTAAAATCATGATGGTGTATTGTTAATTTTTGAATACATATTAAGATGTAAGATTGTGTTGTCTTTCAATTTGATAAGTATATTTTTCACGGCCTAGTTAATTCGTTAATAAAATATTAATATCAACTGAATAAGTATATTATCGGAATTCTTGCGACATTTTTAGAATACCAGCAATGCTTACAATTTCTAGATCAGTTTCATACATACAAGCCAGTAATTTTTACAGTAATACTAACTTATTGCTTTCATGCTATCCAAGTAAGAATTGTTTCTGTTAGTTAACTTTTCGCGACTTATCAAATGATTGTGCGTCTGAGTGTACATATGGGTAAACATATATGAGTGTTTGTTTGTTTGTAAACAGAACATATTCGGAACTGGTTGTATGACAAACGAAAGGAATGTTTCCTTATTTATTTTCATTGTTTGATAATGATTGCGTGTTAGAGGGGAATATACCGCTTCGACAATATTGTCGCGTGCGTCTACGTTCATTACCCCCCCCCCCCCCCGCTGTAATTGAACCTATCCACCGGAAGTGCATGAAAGAACTAATATTTTTCCTGCGCTGTACACTTAAATGTTGATTGACTGATAACAACAGCAATATTTCTAGGGAAAACGTATGGTATTTTCTTAGATTACCACATAATACTTGTATTTCATACAGTGATTAGATATCTACTTGCTATTTAAATGTACATTTACGGACATTTTTTTACATAATTAGAAAATGTAAATAGTAGATTTTGATGCGAGGTATAATGTGTACTAGCTCTCAAGACAAATACATTTCTGTAGCATGTAATCAATATGTATCTGCTGTTGTTTGATGAGAAAACCGAATACTAATTAATAGTATGTCATATTGTAAACGCAGGTAGTGCGTGCTGGTCACAGAAGAATCTGACACGAATATTGATGACGACGATCCGTCATGCATTTATATGGCTGATTAATTGACATGTGGTCAATTAATGTAACTAATTAACGTTCTGTTTACAGGCGGAGGCGACCACCAATGGCTGACGATGACACGGAACGCATCTATAAAGAAATGGCATCTTCGAAACAGGTTAGTTGGCACAAGTCCTATTAACCGTTTTTTTTTTTTTTGTAATTGTACAGAGAATTAAGTCCGACGTATCGATACATATTTCCGGTTTGTCGAGCGGCATTGATAAATGATGTTTGATCAGTCAATATACTACTTGTTGAAGTAAATTGATGAAGTTTACTTATTTAATCGATAGTTAAATAGATACATGTTGAGATAGGTATCAAATGATCTATTTTGCATCTGACTTTAGATATGATTAGTATTTAGCGAATGAAAGTTTATTTTATTGCTCTTGAATTACATATATTTTAGAAACTACACACTTCGACCATTGTCGGTCCTAAATATTAATCAATGTCCAGAGCAACACACCAACACTGGGTGCAGGTAGATATACGCTGTGCCACATTTGACAAAGGTGTGACCTTATTATGTTCGTCAAATACAATTTATCTCAATCTAGTTCTTCTACAGCTGAATCACTTTCTCAATATATACCAGCGCGAACAATTTAATCTATTGACGAAATGTCCCATTTTGGTTAACACCATTCAAACCCACATCACATCATGTTTATTAGTTAGGTAGAATTATCATCTCACCTTTTCACCTAGTATATGGAGCTACATCATACAACGACATACTGTATATCATCAATACAATATAATCGAAATACTTATCTACAATCTGCTCCATGTAGAACTCGGAATAAATAATCCATCAGATGAGAAAAGAAGATAGCGTATGACAGCATACATAATACTCTTGTCATAAGTCACAAAAATGCGACATTCCTGAAGAGGTTCCATAGTGAAAAAAAAAAAGATATAGGTTCCACGATGGGCTGATATCTCGGCTGAGCTACTGGTTGTCTTATATTACACGACCAAGAATTGAGACAATCCTCCAAATCATTCGATTCTCACGATCCATCTGACGAAAGTTCAAGAACGTTTGTATTTTTGGTGTTTCAGTATCAATGTATTTTCTGTACATTTTTTGTGAGGTATATACTCTTCGGAATGATGAAATAATTGTAAGTGTGTCCCTGAAAGCTACAATGAGTTCAGGTCGATCTCGATATAATACCAAGTTGTGTGAGTTGAAGCTAGGTGATATGCCCTTTTGCCAGTTGACATTATCATATCGGCGGCTCTCCAACCTACGAATTAATATTGAACGAAGTGAAAGCTGACGGTAGTTGTAGATGATAACATGTACACATATCCACCACGGATATGCATGGCTACATATAGTAGTACGACACTCATATTACCAGTATGCATGCATGTATCAATAGCTGCTATATAGGTTAGGAGAAAATTCATGTAAAATAATATGGTCCGTCTGTACATGTTTCACTATCTGTAGGTGGGCATTATCTGTTGCGAGAGTAATATTAATACATTTATTACGCTATCAGAAATACGACCAGTGTTTTGTAGATTCTAAGTAGATGGGGGCGACGAACATTTTCTCCACTGTGTCAACCTTGGATTAAAAAGTAAACTCAACTGGCTGATAGCAACGTCAGTACTGTGTATGTAAATGTATTCTTGACCCAAATAAGATTCAGTATGGACAATGTGCGTAAAGCAAAAACTAACTTACAAATTGTTTACATAAAGCAATAAGGAAGTAAATTGGTACATGTAGTGTGAAGGTTGCTGTTACTTTGTTTTCAATAACAATTCGTCAGTGTTGTTAGTAGTTTACTTCTGTTGTGATAACGTGATAATTTATTTAAACTGGGCAACTTTCTCCATTTCAATAACGCTCGACTAGAAGAGGTACATTTGCAGAACGAATGCACTGTAACAGCATGTGACATGTCCCTCGACAATTTTAACTAAGGCTCGCGGGAGTTATTGTCATTTACATATATTTCATATCACGTTATAGTTTTCATATTGTTTGAATCACATTTGTTTTAAACTTATAAGCACAATGAAGTTTTATGTTAATTATCCCATTTACTGAACACAGTAATATATTCAGAATATAATATTAATTCTATTGCTATACGTAAGGTATTTATCATTATTAAAATATTTATTTAGCTTAAAAACACACCAGAAAAAAATTAAATAGAAAATTATTGTTTGTTAAAAAATTTCCCGTATTTCGTCATGAACAATTACGTTACATGTAAACATGTTTTCATTTTAGAATGATTTTCTTTGAATGTAAACAATTTTTTACGCTGCAAGATTTTCTTTGTATTCATCATTTCTCATTTGATTGAATTATACTTGAACCATGTTTGATATTTATACGTAAGTACTTTGTTTGTTGTGATTGCTATAGTTTTATTTTGTGGTGTTCAATAGTAATACAGTTGTTGTTGTGTTGTTTTCATATGTACGTTTTTGTGTCTGATCGTTGAGATATAATGGGCCTGTGTACCTAGAGCCGTAACCAGTGCACCGTGTAATATGTACGAGCTCGACCTGTCAAATGTCATGATAGCTGCACTGAACATTGAACTAACTGCACTGGATCAACTAAACTGGCCACAAAAATGAACGAGTGCATAAGGCGCGTCGATCACAGATAACACACACACACACACACACACACACACGGCGCAGACTAGAACGCGTGCTGTGCTCTTGTCTGACGTGTCTCAGCCACTCACCTAATGTCCTGCTATAAGTATATGTAACTATACCTACTACATGTACATAGTCCACTGTCTGTTTTTCACTTTGCATTCAATTATATTTCAGTATTAATTATGGAAATAGAATTTACGGAGATACGTATCTAGATTAAGACATTTTTCCAATTCGATAACATTTTATACAATTACTGGAATTAGATTAGCAATCTATTTGCATGGTATTCCCATTTTTTAAATATTAATTTAACATTAAATTCTGCATGTATGTCATTGAATTGTTTTATGTAAATAAAGAATGATTTAAAATATATTTCACGATGTAATACCAATATCCAGTTATAAATCTAGTATCAGTAGTTTATTAGTGCCCCGATTCACCGCCATATTGGCACTGCTGTTGTCATTTATTTACGCATATTCGTTGAATACGCGCGCGTCATATACAAGTAGGAGTTTCTGTGGCATGTGAAGATTGTAAACAAGTTTTTAGTAACAATATTACACAACAAAGTGCATACATTAAGATAAAAGGCGCCTGGGTGCATTGAATAATCCTGTAATGATATTTCCATGCACGTCGATAAGAACTCTCTCACACACACAGTGGCAGCAGTCGCTTGGCAATCACAGTGCACGGACGAGAACAGATTCCATGACATGTGATAGCCACAGTACATACATGGTACATCTCACTGCACCATCAAGGACACATTCCTCCGATTTAATCAATAATAACGTATTAAAATAGATGAGAAACAAACAGGTCACGCGATACACGTGTTCCTGCAATAACACTCAATCACATGAAGAGTGTGTGAGTGTGTGTGTGTGTATATAATGCAGGTATCAATATGCTCGTCACAGCCATGACAATATTATGTATCCATACAGACACTGACAATAAATCGATATTGGAAAATACGTACAGATGGTTCTGTTAATTTCATTCAGCGATCAAATAATACTCTGGTGTTAAATTCCATCTATTTAGAATATCAGTTAATGCAAAAAGTAGGTGAAAAAAACAATTTTATAAATATATATTTAGTAAAAATTATTTATCATCTATTGCGACAAAATAGCACACTGTAGGTCAATTATATATTTAATCCGACTAGTGATTGCTGACTCGGTGAACTTAGTGCTGCAGTGGTGATATTTATCTATCAAAAAAACTAGGCTCCGGCTAATGATATACAAGCAATGTTGACATTTTGTCGTCTCATAAATTGACATTTCGTTCGCAAAATGTCAGCACAATAAAAGAAAACATATCTGAAGAAGCATGTACATGTGTCACAAGCAGTAACATCTGATATCAGGCTACCGAGTAAATCTGTACGAATTGCACTTTCTAGATAAGTATTGCAATTATTCATTACCGAATAACAATTGCTTGATGTTTTAGTTGATCTGTAGTTTATTGCATATATCATATCAGCTCGAAGTACGATTCCTGTCTGGTTGAATCTATAAACTGTGGCGGATAATTTTACGTGATGCACCAGATGTGGGCTGTCGCCATTAGTTTTTCACGGAAAGTGTAAATAGGCTAGCACATCATTAGTCTGTGACTGTGATGCATTTTACTACCTTAGAGTATAAAGTTGAATGTAGACAGCTGTCTAATGCAAACACAACTATACCATGTAATATCCCTCGTGTTACATTATCGCGCAGTCTTCAATAGTAAATGTTCCACGGCACATATTGGTATCATACCTTTCAGCATCTACTGGATGGTACCATTATTTGAGTGCCACTGGTCGTACTGGTTGAAGACAGATTACGAATACGGGCGATAGGATTATTAATATCACACACGCCGTGTGATGTATGTGTATGTGTGTGTGTACACGTGTGTAAATATGGAATTTATACTTAGAGATGGGCGGTATGTTGTGAGGGGGTGTACGGATTCTGTCACATATGCATGTAGGTACACACACCAACACCAACACCAACAGCAGCGATGATTTCATTTCATACACATGTTTGCACGTACCGCTACCTACTAAATCAATGTAAAAATATCACAGCTAATATCAACAATTCCATTTTGCTAATATTGCCCATGCAAGTAATTCACATATTAACTATATAGAACAACGTTGTATCTATCAAGTATCATCATATCACATACTTGAGGTAGTATTAAATTACCTTACCGTTTCATTATATTACAGTACGAGACAAATCATTATCGGACAGCTACCTAGGTATCAGTTAGTTCCTGTTATGTAATATTACAGATTCAAGGGACAGATATTAGTTGAATCGATTATCGCCACAGACTTTCTAAAATTTCATTCTAGTTTAAATATAATAGACAGTTACGGCTATGTAATAAAACTCGTGTGTTTAATAATAATGATTGTTGAATATCGCTTGTCCATAGTTATAATTGCATGTTGACTATAAACACTTTTTCGTCGGGTGTTAAATGAGCCGTTGACACAGGCTAAAGGCCACTGCGCGATAGTTAGTTTCAAACGGCGACTAGACCTACTTGGAAATAATTAGATAGGAATTCGCCAGCCACTGCTACCGTCTGACTTTATCTAGCATTTCATCGGTTCTCTATAAAGTCAGTTGAGTCAATAATCCGTGCTCAAGTGAAATCTGTACACATGTACGTGTATATCTAAATCAAACATCACCACGAATCAACACTGTTCGATATTATTTACCTAGTGGATTCCACTTTATGTGCAAATTATACAAGTAGAAAATTTGTGTGATACAATTATATTAAAAAATACGTACATTTTGATGTGAATCTTGTGTCAGGGAATTCTATATACAAGAATATTGACAGTTTACAAGAATGGAAGCAAGTAAACATAAATTGATGCAATATCCGAATCGATTAGAATTTAATACGTCAATAAATAAAAGTCGCCCCTCTGTTTGAATGCGTCTGCTAGCTAGTACGGTAAATAAATCTAATTTCGTCTTCGTTCACATCTAAATTATTGAATACTTGGGTGGGAAACACGGTGGCCTTAATTCGTAGACTTTGCAACGGCGCGGCGGGCGAAAAATGACTTCCGCAAGGAAACTGATGAGTTGACGCGACGACCGGCAGACTAACATCTCCGGGGACCGCTAGAACGGCGGAACGAAATGCTGCATCAAAAACGTGAGCAGAATGAAAGTACTCAATAGCGGTGCCTGGGGGGGGGGGGGGGGGCACGTCGCAAGAACACACAAGTACCGTGAACACAAAACATTTTCTACAAAAATATTCCATCCTCACATCAGCCTGCAGAATAATCGTAATGTTCAAAGATGCCAAAACAACAGGACTGAATGGTAATCATTCGCTGAGCATTCAGTTGCAATGGTGCATTTTACACTATTGCTCATGTTCTGCGTGTTATAAACTGTTTGGTGACTGCTGGTTCTTGTAAACATTAGCGAAGACCCGGAGAGGGTACCGCGTGTTCGGAATATAAAATGATATTGAAGAACATTCTTATATTGTCGATGGATGGCTGTAATCTACATTTTATTTCTTTCGGAAGAGTCGACGGAAGAGAAATTGAATTCCTTGCAAATAATTGGAATCCTACCCTGTGTACCGGGCCTACGTTTATGGACGATGCGTGGAATTTTTGATACCGAAATACTGCAAATTGCTTTGCCCATCTGATACTGTGAACTGTATAGATAGATCTTGGCCTCGGAAGCAGAATGCTCAAGTAAATTATCATCGAATATTTACGTGAATGGTAACATTACACAGTTCTTCAATACAGTTAAATGGGATTGTAAATTCGATTTATCGGTGTTATTATCCATGATCTACAAGTATATGCACATACAACTGTAATGCTTTTAGTTACATAAACTCATATTCACTTCCTGCATCGACTGGAGCATATATTTTTGGTGGTTCTAAATAAGAAAACGCATTTATTTTACGATTGTGAATATTTCCGTGAATACGTCTGGTACGTACATACGTATTACATAATTACGGAAAACCAATAATATTTAAACAGGAGTCACGCAATTTATCCTGCAAAAAGAATTTAATGGCCGACCCAGTTCGGTTTAATATCCCAATTTATCTTGATTTGTGACTGTGTATACAAATCTCAGTTAATCCCGACAAATTTCAAATTGTGTTTTAGTTCGCCAAAATTACTATCGAACTGTAGCTAAACGGCTTTGTTGAGTATTAAGACCCGTATTGATCAAGCATTTCGTTGTCGATAATGCATTGTTGTGTTTCACCCCAACTGCAAATGATGGATAAAAAATTCACCCTGATCTGTAAAAGAACGGGACAATAAAATCCGTGCTAAGGGTTCTGGTTTCCCGTACGCATTACATGCCTGCAGCTACAGGGTTGTATTTGCCAATATTTATAAAGATTTAATCTCACTACAGATAAAAAAATTAAAAATATAACATTTTAAACTACGATTTGAAAGTACGCATTAGATTTTTATTTTTCAGCTAAATAATTGTCTCATTTTCGTATGTCACATTTGCTCTGAATCCTGCTCTGGTTAGGACTACCGGTACGGGGTATTAGCTTGTCACATACTCAGTCAGGGATGTGTAAAATATAACGGGTGAGGGTTGGTGGAACAACGGTATCAAGTAGGTACAGCGTATCTACTACTATAGTCGCACGTCTGTATTGTTCAAACTCACGCGGGCAGAATAAGTGATTCAGATGTTTGAATTGATGTTCCATTGTGTTCGTGTAACGCCATCGGAAGACCATTTACACGGCGGCTCGCATGTTGGTGCGAATTGAAATCTTAATACTACACCACTGGCACTGGCATGGCACACAGTGACGTGTCCATTACGGCACACCACCACCAGTAGCGCCCTCAGGGTGTGCACTAACCGCACACCAACCAACATCACCGATCAACGGTCGCTCTGTGAAAACTGTAATATAACAGTCACCGCAGACAGATATGTATGTGCCGGTGTGGACAGACTTCAACACCTCCACTACATCCCAACCGACAATGTACATATACGCATGGTAACGTTTGATATGATTAAGGCATACACAACACTGTGATGGATTGCCATGTGCTAGAAACTAGCCAGCATATTTATTCACTTCTAACAGAATTTATTCTCGAATCTCTCATATACGGTGCGATTTTCGATGCGATGTTATTTAAATAGGACATACTTTTGGAGTTTGTTAAAACTACAATGATGTTTTATTTATAAGGTAGAAGTATTATTTTGTTTCGTTCCCATACAACGGCTATTTCTTAATTGAAATTTTGTACTTTCATAACCACTTCGTGCAGTGCCAAGTTCAACAGTTAATTTCGTTGTCATCTGACAGTTCTTGGACATCAACACACACACACACACACACACACATTTGCTGTATAATATAGAATATACACACACGCTCATACACATCTATACATGTCCCGTGTGAGCGACCTGGTTCTTAACTTCCGACACATTCCCGTCGTTTTCCTATAATGCTTAATGAACGTGTTGACAGTGCGGGCACCGCCTACTGCGACCCGGTTCGCCGGGTGTTAACTATAATTCCGGCATGTAGAAGCACGTACGTACTTATGAAGATATTTCGACAATGTCCAGATCAAATATGACATGAACATTTGTGTCTACTGAATTGTATAGTTATTTACACTTGGCTAAAGGCAATAGAAGAACTATATGTATATATAAATGCACAATCTATTTACTCCATGAAAGTTCAGTTTCGTTTACAAATGAATTTAACAAAAACAATCTATGCACGATATCGTTGCAGTACAATTATGCCGTTTCTATTCCTCTTTTTTATCCTCCTCTACACCTGATTGCATCATTCGGTAAATGTTAACACAGTATTCTGACAACAATAATTTATTGCTTTTCTTCCTTTGTTCTTAATTCTTGGTAATATTTTTCAGTCACCGGCCTTCGTCGATCAATAATTAATATTCACAGGGAACTGACAGATTTGAGATTCTTCTGAAGATATAATTAATACATTCATTTTATAATCGATGATGAATATTTACACCTATAGATTTCCTTTTTACATAAATCTTATTGCACTTGCGTTTAGAATTGCAATGTTTATTTGTGATTAATTTTCTCTGTATTTAAAGGTAGATGCAATACTATATTCTTTGCTTATTATTTTAGAATTATTTTAATGATTTTTTCCCCGGTACTGTGGACGAACTATTTTCTTCGATCATTTTGTTTCGTAAAGCAAGTCTGTTGTTCAGTGAGTTACCCACGCTAGGTGTCTTAATGATAGTGGTGTAATATCTCTGCTTTAGCAACACGGCCTGTGTATTATATATGCAATTAAAGGGTAAAGTTCGAACCCCGCCCTGTACACTGTCCGATCGCTAATCTATCGATTCACGAGGGCGTACCATTTTTCGGGATCCTGTACGCTGGTCTGTTACCAACCGACGCCCCCCAGTCTACAAAATTCCAAGCACGCCACTGTTAATGGTTTCTTGGGAAAACTTGTGATTACAAGTACATATTTTGTTTTTTACTTGAAATGTTTTTTTACGTTTTTTACTTCTCTGATAAGTTGCTTTCAAGGCTATACAGTGTATTGTTCTACAAATTACCAACGAGGTTTATACTTGTCATTTGCCATAAATGATGCCTTGAATATACATATAATTTCTATAGTAAATTGTAGCAAATTCTCGACTGTATTTTCAAGTATAACCAATTTGTACACAATTGTATTTGGCGTGATCTAATTATTAGATCATTCTAAATATAATTGTAGTGCATGAGGATACAATGATTTCTAATTTGAGATTGTTTCGGTGTATAATTAGTTTGTTAACTGATAATGCGCGCATGTAACTAATATATTGGAGTCATGAGATGCCGTTACATATCTTTGTGTCAATTCTAATTCATGTTAATGAACATTACTGTTACTCGCAATACATATAACACCGGCAAACAGTACTTGTATAATGTACGTTCACCAGAAGACAACCTCGTATTTCGTCATGGTGAAACACGTGTTAAAATATGTGATACCGCAACAATATTTAACACATTGACACATATCGACGTCTCAGTTTCCATTGGCACATTCAATGTGGCGTTTTTAAACCAATTTGTCATTCACTGCGATATCGAATGACATTTATATCACGTCGATTGTTTTCATTTAATCGATATTGCGCGATATCTGATTGCTAAGTCATTGGTCGCTCGCTTGCTGAATTCTACACTCCACATATCGTACATGGTGTGTGTGCCGGTGAACTTTTGTTCGTAATAAAGCACATTATTCTGACCGACCATAAATCGGTTTACAGTTTGTTATACGGGAAGTATAAGTATTGAAGTGTTTGCTACATCAGTGTGTGCTGCATGTGAGAATACTTAACCGAACTGACACTAAAAATAACACCCAAAACATCGGCTCTAATACATTGAAGAGGCCACTCTCGTGTCTTTTTTCGATTCTATTTTTTCTTCTTCCAAAGTGAAAGATTGCTAGAAAAATATACACATTAGTTTTTTCTCTGATCTCGTATTTTTTGTGTGATGGTTTAAATATTTTTTTTGATGTAACATGGCGCTTGGACATTTGCCAAACGTATAGTTTACGCTGCATGGGATTGTGACTGGAAATATATGTTACAAATATCCTGTTCTAAATTAGTAAGCGGTTTCTGAGTGACGAGCTCATTGGTGTACTGGCCACTCGTTAACCGAACAACGTTTTGTCATAATTGAAAACACGAATGAAAAACGTAACGGAAGAATGCATATCCATTTCGGAGGTTTTATTTAATTACAGATGATGTGATAGATTAGAATGAATCCTTTAATTATTAACGCGGTTATCGTTATCAGTTTAAGATAAAAATGTTACATTGTTCTATTAAAATTTTAAATGAAATTGAATGTTCAAAAGCGTTGTATCGATTCGTTGAATGTAATAGTATTTCTGTTTCTTCTAAATATTTAGCAATATTACATATAGGACACTTCTAGTTACGAAAACTTGTTTCGACAGTATTCTTTATAATACAAATCGCCCCCATACATATTCTTCGTCGAACTTTCGTGTGCTATTTCGTAATTGTATGAAATCTGAGCTGATATATTAATCATACTGAATTGAAATCATTAAGTGTGATACTCCTCAACAAAATAAAGTGATTTCTTTTGCACCATTAATTCACCGTCACACGAGCGTGGCATGAAAGCATCTGTGTGTGTCTACAGATAGGTTTTTTAAATACATTTTATCTTGCATCAAAGTCATTAGTACACACTGGTGATGAATAAAAATCACTGTATTGCTGTTTAAATCATCTTCATGACATATCGCATGTCTTCCTAGTTGACTGACGCATTCAATTCACATATACACATTCATTCTGTATGTTTCAGTGCATAATCAACATGCATATACAGGCTTAATAAGTGCATGTACAAATTCATGGTTGCATTGTATATGTATATATACATGCATACATAGTCACAATCAGTGATCCCTGTTAATCGTACATTCCACTGTCGACCTACGCTTGCCACACTTATACATGGATGTATATATATATATATATATATATATATATATATATATATATATATATATATATATATATATATATATATACATACATACATAGTATTCTCTTATTAATAATACACATATACACCTGGTATACAGACTGAGTATCTACACACACACACAGACGTTATATGTAAAGTGACAAATACTCGTTATATTGTCATTGCCCGTTCGGGAAATCAGGAAATGGTACGTGCGCTGCCCTCGGCGACCTCCATACCGTACCTGTGGGCCCCTTTTGCTCGTCCGCCTCTGTGTACTAATTGTTCTAGATGCCAATAGATGATTGGTCGCATGTCTGATGCTGCTATTATGACGTCCTATCAGCCATTACCTGCATCAATGTATGTAGATGTGTCTCGTTGTACTCTGATATTATACGCGTATACATACACTGATGTTCTTGTACTGTTTGCACGGCCCGTCCTACACGAAACTTGGCAAATTTTTCTGTTGTTGACTTGGTAATATACTTTGTTTGTAGAACAGGGACGGATTTAATGGTATTTTTAATAGCGCATGGTAAAATTACATATCTTCTGGTTCGATAAGGATTTACATACATAGATACATTGTATTTCTATAATTTCACTGCATCTTGACAATATTCTACGTCCAGTTCATCTGTTCTATAGTTATAGATGGTGACATATTCCACAAGTCCGAGCCTGTAGTGTGTGTGTGTGTGTGTGTGCAGGGTCAGTGGCGGTGCGGGTGGGTGGGTACGTTGGCGGCCGGGCCGGGCCCCTCTCATCTGCCTGAGTTATTAGTGTGGAGTTCCCTCATTGTTCGTTGCGATTTTTAATAACAACAAATGAACGGCAATGCACGCGGTGTGCAGCGCCCACTGCGAGATCCAGCACACACAACCATAGTCTACACAGAGTTCTCCGATGTGCAGGCGTGTGGGCTGCTTTCAACACCACTACACAGCGCACTTGGAATTAGACAGTTTCCTGGTTTTTATCCGATCGTAATTGCCGATTACAACAGCCAATGGTCTCGTCTCATGTAAACCAAGGATGCTTGTGTACGATTTACAGATCAATAAATCATTTTAACGCAGAAAAATGCCGACGAAGGTGCGGAATGACGGAGCCAACGAGGAATTAGATGGATGATATAATATTTCAGAGATTTTTTTTTTTCGTTGTGTTATATTGGTATTTGAAGGTGTGAGAAAATTATACGTTTTAGTGCTTTGCAAATATGCAGTGATGAATACATCATGTTAAACTAGACTTGGCAAACACAAATATTGCGCAAGAAAACTAATGTCATGTTTACGGGAAATAACATTTTTGTAAGTAATTAAAATTCTGACGCTTACTGTTAAAATGTTTCAGCAATCTTTACGAAATGAAATTGCGAGCGAACATATTTTTAATATTAAATGTTTTCCATTGCGAAATGTCTTTTGAAATTATTAATTGCATATATATTACGTATTTTGCAAATCATTTCTTTGTTGCAACAGATGAAATTACCCACTGTACCAGATACAGTGGATTTAATTAAAAATTGACAAAAAAAAAATGCTAATAATAATAATAGTCTGTATACTAGCACTATTATTACCATTAGATCGGCACTAACTTTCTCTAGATTGCAACGACAATCAGACGGACAGACGGACAATATCCATGTTAAAAAAAAAACTAAGCAAACTGCGTATGCTTGTTCCATTATGGCGTCGGTAATTAGGTCTGAATAATGGATAAAGCAGGGGTTGTTTCGTAAATACCCCACGGGGGAAACCTAGTAGCCCCGGGTAACACACACATAATAGTGAACTTGCAACCCTGCTGTCTGCCCTTCATTGAGAAGGGGTAACTTTCGTCCATGTATTGACGTAGTTCTCTGTCTCGAGAGACACTGAAACCCTCCGCCTGCTCATTGTAAAGGGCCACTGTGTATGTATATGGTGCGGTGTTGATATTTGACGTCATTTAAGGGTGTGCATCGAAACGGCAACACTGCACACTTCCCGTCACCGTAACCCTCGTCTGTTTTTATCCCGATATGCAAATGCAGACTTGTTTGTCTTTTGTTAGCGGCTCAGTTGTTTTCCGACTGCTGCTGCTGCTGCTGCTGTTGACGCGATCAAAATAATGCCTTTTGTAAGTTTCTTTTTGATGTTTTAACCCCACGAATGCAGTAAAGTAATATGTGTACATTTAATCGCGTCGATTCTAGTTTGTAAAAGTAGTTATTTAGATTCTTGTGACGTTCCAGATTACAGGGAAAATGTACCGGGAGTGTTTTGTAACTAGGCAACCAACTTGATACACATGCATGACATGCAGCATAACATGCAGGGGTATAAAAAACAAGTGCACTTATCTAGATATCGTATTACTGAACTCTAAATACTTTGCTATACTATGCATATTCTATACACGCTTAGAATAGATCTGGTTTAATTTCGCGTCCACATATAATCCAATTCTCAAATTGCACCACACACATTTACCCTATTAGTATTATATTGTCTAGGGATTCAACCCTTTTGTGAAACAATAAATTTAATTAGTTTCATAAGCAATATGATACAAGCAAACCATCGTACACATTAACGACAGGATATATGACTAACCACACCCTATTCAAATTTGTGTAAAATTCTCCAGGAAATGTATTAATTATATTAATGAATACATTCAATTAGAACTAGATATTAATGTATAATTGCACAAAAAAAAAAAATGTATCCGTATCGACTTGTAGGTGCGTTTTCACTTTGCGTGCGTTAAAATAACGAAACAAAATTTGCACCGCCAATTATGGTGATCGTCCGGCTTTCTATTAAAACCGCACGTTAAAATTCGTTTACCCGGGTGGATAACGCCCGTCGTTATTGCAAGGTGAACGGTCACTGGTTTTAACCAAGTAATTCACAGTTATTATCAACAATCTCAAGTGTCGAATTTATTTTTATTTTATTTTTCGGTTCGTGTCAGCCTTTCGTCGAGGTGACATTTTATCCTAATATGGTAACGCACGTAGTACCTGAGTTTACGCATATCTGATACATACATAGTATTTATTTAATGTGTATGACTAAAGCTTGCCGTAGACAGTGCTGAATTATAGCGCACGTTTCGATTCGGAATGGGATTATTAATTTCTCTTCCTGCACTTGCACTATATTAACTTTCTAGAAGGGTCTTTGTTAGGAATATCTGCGCAGATATACATATCGCTCATTTGTAGATGTGATAATGTGTCTAGTTTGAACATGACTGCAGGATATATTGAATCTTCTCGTGTGATGTCGTGACTGTGTCTGTGGTGAACTTTATATTGGGGTATGTTGGCCACGGTACAACGGTCTGGTTCTGTGTTTTTTATTTATTCAGTGAGTCATGGTCGCCACTGCTATGTACCAACAGCGTTAAACTCGTGTTAATTGTGAGTTAATAAGATCCCATGTGATAAATGTAAGCATGCTCACACATGACCATGTTAATTTGTATATGCGTGTGTGTGTGTGATCATGTACATATACATGCATGCTACTTTCTTTGCTCGAAAGCTCATAAATTCAACATTTAAAAAACTTAATATTGGGTGTGGCATCCGTCATGTATAAATTATTAAGATATATGAAACACCCATAATCACAGTGACGTACTATGAATTCTTTACTAAACATTCAATTACAACTGAAAGTCTATTCGGAAATATTCATCTTGATTAATTACCCCTTCATGCCAAGTCATATAAAGCAATAAGGTTTTTCGTTTTATAAAATATAGAAAAATACAAAGAAAAACATTCGATACGTAACTCTAAAGGTTTACGGGTAATTTTAGCTGCATAGGGGTATTATTACGTGTGTAGTCGGTGTAATGACTGTAATTAGAACACTACATGTACATTTATTCCTGCAACCGACAATTATATATTTCCGCCAATTTCATTACAGAAGATTAGTACACTACATTCACATACGCAGCTACTAATAGAACAAAACCACCACTCGTACTTTGCGGCCGCCTTTTATTTATAGTGACAATGCATTTCTAATTTTCCTTTGTATTCGAGTAAAAATTAAAATTAAATAACGAAATGATCGGGTATTCGTATGTGGCTTTTGAAAATACGCACCTGGCTGCCCACACCGGCTGTACCGAAGTAGATGTACGACATGCGCGTGCCCGTCCTACATGCCGTCTCTTAATGCGTTTCCGAATGTGTGTAAATGACGCACTATATGTGTTGTAGAGACAGGTGCTTGGATCTACACACATGTGTGTGTGTGTGTGTGTGCGTGCATGTGACGTAGGCGGCCATTGTACGTGTCCAGCCGCCCCTGACTCCGGGTAATTGGGATGTGCTTAATTAAAACATTCTTGGCCCGATGCTAGCGACCGATTATACTATAAACTGTTTCCTCTTTTCCGCCTGTTGCCACCACTCGTATCTCTGTGTGTGTGTGTGTGTATTTTAGTACGTACGTGTGTTGAGATACTCGACTACCGTATGTAACCTTGCCTGTATCGACAACCTATGCGACTATTTACATATATCTGCTAAGTAGCTATGCGGAATGCGTAGGCGGTAGGTACAACCAAATTTAGCTTGTTTATGTTCACGGCTATTAAATAATTTTATTAGGTTTTAATTAAGTCGAAACGTGTTTCTGGTTATTTTATTTACGCGTAAATTATGCTGGTGCGAATATTTGGCGACAAGTTAGAATTATGTGTTTGTGAATTTAATCTTTTCATACTATAGCTAGTCTCTATGCCTGTATAGGTACTTATATCATGTATATTTGTATATATATAATAAAACATCTTGCATATACATTTTCTCCGCACGTCAGTAACAGAAGTACCGTTAGTGCACGGTCCAGATCGCACAGACTTCTGGTTCAACGCCTATCCAAAAAGTCATCTTGTCGTTGTTTTATTTCGGCAACTGTGGTTGATTTCTTCCATTGTTTTTTCAACGGAACATTCTGTTTGCTGCCAGTTGCTGCTCATTGTTCGCCATTGTCTTATCATGATTTCATTATTTTTTTGTTTTCGCTTGCGTCGTTACTTCTGAGCTTACTCACGGCACGTTACTGTTGGATCTTATCTGAAGGCGAAATGTGCCAAAATAATATTTGTATAGTAAAAATACGAAATTCAACTATTTATTTTCATTTGATTATTTCTCGGTGCTACAGTAAGATGTTTGTGACAGTGTGTGGTTCTGTACTTTCCTCAACTTTAGATAATGTTCGTGTAAGACACCGAGGCGACTGGAGATGTTGCGTATTTTGTCCTACTAGTCGTTTTGTGTTGAATATCTGTGTCACAAGTAAAGTTTCCTGTACATTATCAACTTACTTATGTTCGTGATTTAGTTACGCGTTAGAACTTTATGCAACACTTTATACAACAATGTTGCTCGGTTGATCTGGAATGTTCTGCAGCGCTATCAATTATGCACAAATGAGTAACCAAACTTGTATGCCATTAATTTACGCTCCACGAAGCATATATCTATTTGGTGAGACAAAATACTTTACTTGTTTATTGTTGATAATGAATATATTTCCAAGTGCATATTGATATTAAATAACATTATTTATGATTCAAATTGTGCGTAATAAAAATGGTGGTACAAGTTATTGATGGATATTAGAATATTCAGTCAGTTGAACTAATCTAATAGTGCCAATTCCGACTTGACTAAGTTTCGTGCGACAGCGATGCAAAGCGTCACATGTAGCTGTATGTATGTAATTTCAATAATCATCCGCACAGACTTCACAATGATGGATGAGGTATCATCAGTAACGGACCACGTGTCCGCGGCACGTGGTCACATGATAATATCCAAGTAGCGAGCACAGACATTCAATACGTGGACCACTCACGTCCCGACGGAAAATTGAAGCTAACATCTTATATTATCTTTATGAACAAATGTTGATAATTCTCGGTGAAATTAATTACCAATATGTGTGACTATTGACAGCGGTTATTTGTAACCAACGTTGTTATATCCGAGTTTACATGTGCTGTGGTTGAATTACGGGCTTGCGTGATACAAGGCCGGACACCTACCGGTGTGTCCGTGAATTACGTGCGTTTATTAAACGCTTGTGTGGTCTGCGTCTGAGCTGTTGTTTTTTTTTTTCTTTTTTTTTCTTTGTGCAGGGTTTGCGTCCGTGCTAAAGTCGTATTAAAATGATGTAAAACGTAAACTCGCGTTTTATTTGTTTACGTAACGGACTATTTGTGTATTTTAACGGGAACGTTTAAATAAATTTCGTAATGTTACATTATTTTAATGGTTTTGATGTGTATATTTTAATTTGAAATGCGATATAAACTAGTGAAAGTTTTATTTAGGCCTCGGACTTAGTTTATTGCGATATATGTGGAAAATTATTTCAATGATATTTTCTATTCTATAGGTATTGTATAATTAGGTATGTGTACCTTTATGTAGGTTATAGGTTAGTACCACGGTATAGTTACTGGTATACCGGGTACTAAATCAGTAATAAAGAATAATATGTATACACGTGAGCACTGAACGATATTAGTCACAGCAGCTACAGGTGATAAAAACGGAAATAATCGATATGCCTAGACTGAGCTGTAAAAAGCTGTACAAATGAACACTAAATAGCGGGTTCATGCACATAAACCACTCACCATTAACACTTGTCATCAAACGGATTATAAATTATAATTTATAATTACGAGCGCACTAAAGTTTCATCATTATGGAAACAAACAACCCAGACTCGAATACACGCAGATAATAGACGGTCGCACATCTGTTGTGTTCTACAAAAACTCCTAACGTTTTACAACTCGGCTGGGTGACACTCATCTCAGTGCCGTTATTGTCTTGTGGTAGATTAACTATTCATCAGCACAAACCTTCATTCTTCATATAGCACACCGGTATAACTGTGTTTCTTTTTATAAATGATGCTATTACACAACACACGGAAGTTTCATCAACGTAATTATACGACGAAAAAGTAAATTAAATTATTAGATACTACAATTAAAAAGCATCTTCTATTATATTATTATTATTATCAGGGGTTTTAACTATGAAAGTTGTATTTCTGTTTCGCTATTCCTGTATGTATTAAACATCATTTACCTGTCTCGTTAGATTTGTTCCGAGCACTCTTGCGTTTTTACGTCAACTATTATTTTATCGTCGAACGTTAGTTTGCAGGAAGTAATTAGTCTTTTATGTTTCCTCGAACAAGAAAAACGACTTATTTTCTTCAAAAACTCCGCCGTTACGCAACACCAATGACAACAAAAATGTTGGTGAAAACATTCAGTGAACGGAAAAATGCACTTCATTGCTTTCTAATGTCGGGGGACACGTTAAAAAACATCACCGATTCCTACTTCTGCACACAACAGAGTCAACATCCATTCAGGAAAGTTGGACAAAAATGAAAGTCCACCAGAACAATTGGACACGACGACGGTGTTGCTATTTCACACTGTGACACGTGGTGATATTATACTCCACTGTCCACTGCGGTGTCAGAAAGTGAGAACTTGCACAATTAACTAAGGGGGACAATGTCCGATCAACACGCTACTCACACACGTGCATTTCTAGATGTCGCTAGATGACACACGTGATGAATGCCCGCCCGCTATCCAATCACTGTCAAACAGTGATAACTTATTATACAATTCTCTCTTATTGTTAATAAGTCACATTGTGTGATCTTCTAAACTACATAATATGTTCTCTTGTATGATCGTAGCTCATAATTCATAATACTGAGAATCAGTATTTTATACTCTTGATTTTTATGTTGCATGTATGTAACTAATAATTTTCTTTCTTTTTTCCAGGTAAGAGCATCAATTATACAAATAAACCGATATGAATCGTGCGGTAGGTGAAACTACATATGAATATTCATATCTTCGGAACTTTTTTCATTCTATATTGGTAATTATGTATAATGTCATGTTGCTATTACTTTTTTTTCTAAATTGAAGACGTTGATATATTTGAATTTATCGGCTTTCCCTATGTTAATGTTTAATTATAAAGCTTTATGTGATGGATAATTGTCGAACGAGCGGAAGTGATTTTTCTTGAAAATGTCTTTTTGAACGTGCTTTACAAATAATCTATTATTTTCGAATATAAATCATAGGGTGATTTCCTGAGATGTACATTTCTATATAAACTGGTCAAGTTACAGGACCGGATCAGCACATATGCACATGTGTGTGACTTCTGCTCGTAGACTTAGCTGGTATAGGTACATTATTCTTGTTACTTTTTCACATCGTCGTTCTCTGCTCATTTCCGCTACGTGTGTATTCCCGTTTCTATCTGTCATGTGTACACACATTGACTAGCGGCCGTTGTTGTGCGCACGCGCTCTCCGATCCGGCCAGTTATATTTCACGGTTATGAATCAGCGTGCGTTTACGACATGTGATAAATTCTGTGATTTGATTGTGACCGTTATTAATTTTATGCGCGCGTCAAGAGTGTTATTATTAGCGGCAGTTTGTCATGACATTATATGTGTGTGTGTGTGTGGATTGTCACGTGACGTGGTTCTTGATCGCGCGCGCAGATTTACTTACCGGTTCAATTGCAAATTTCTAATTTTATACGGATATGAAACACGTTCATACTGGTTGTACACACGCATACATACATAAATAAATACACACAATGATGATGATGATGATGATGACTGCCCACGCAGTGTAAATAACAAACGCCAACGTCGCCTCTCTTGTTGTGTATCGGTATCCATTCTTCACACACATTTGCTCGCCGCAAATTGTTTGTAGGTTACAGAGTACGTACCTACATATGTACGTTCACGCATTACTTTAATATTCACTGACCTGTATTTTCTCATACATGTATGTATATATATATATATATATATATATATATATATATATATATATACCGGGTGTTAATTAAAAAACTGGCCATAGGCGTTTAACATGTAAAATCAAATTAGTTCCCTAATTACTTTAGAGAAAAATACTTTAAATAAAAGTTGTAGAGAATTAAATTCTGCATCTAGGTGAACAATCAGATTTAATGTTTGATATTTCATAACTGAGAAAATCAAATTTAAAATTTCATGAAAACACATAATACATAGGAATAGCCATGTAATTTAAACAAAATTAAAAACAATTGTATGACATTGTAACTGTCAAAAAAATTTATTAAATCACGAATATTTCGATAACTTTGTCCAGAATAGAACCATTTTATTACTTGAAGCTTTTCTTCATGTGAAAACTGTTCCATAGTTTTAGAAATATCTGTTATTGAACGAAAATTACGAAACACAAATATTTTTGACAGTTACAATGTCATACAATTGTTTTTATTTTTGTTTAAATTCCATAGCTATTCCTATATATTATGCGTTTTCATGAAATTTTAAACTTGATTTTCTCAGATATGAAATGTCAAAAATTAAATCTGATTTCTCAGTTAGATGCAGAATTTAATTCTCTAAAACTTTTATTTAAAGTATTTTTCTGTAAAGTAATTTGGGAACTAATGCAGGAGGAAAAACTGATATTACATGTTAAACGCCTATGGCCAGTTTTTTAATTAACACCCGGTATATATATATATATATATATATATATATATATATATATATATATATATATATATATATATATATATATATGCGAGCGAAAATCTAAATAAATGTCACATTTAAATAGATTCCATGCAACTACATTGCAAATGTGTTATTGAGTATTGCAGATTATCCTTGTGTTTATTATTATTGCACTTCTAAAACATTTATCTTAAGTGAGTTTTTCTGCATTTTGAGTTAATAAAAAACACCATTTAAATTGATAGCTTAAAACGAAGCTAATAGCACTTAAATTATAGTAACCTCGAAATGTGTGCATTTCAGACCAAACATTTCAATGGCAAATATTTTTGGAGAATGTATTTTTGCAAATATTGACACGGTCGCACTTTGTGGAGCATATCATCTAGTCAAACACGGGTACAACGTATCTGCGTGTATATCTTTATTGGTTCTATTTTATGACTCTGTCTGTCTGGCGCCCGCAGTAATTCTGCAGCAAATGAGAGGTAAAACTCACCGCGACTTCAACGAAACGGGATTCCAATATCAGTAGCTGTAGCAACGTATCTATTTGGCATTTGCATCAGACAGAAGCACATTCGCGTCGTTTAATGTCATCTAATTTATATCTCACTTGTATACAATGTTCTTTTTCTCTCGTCATTTATCTCTCTCTGTTTAGATTCCTGTTTCCGTGAGCTTACAGTAGATAACTATTAGATATCCTGCTGAGTATCTGACAGATGGTAAAATTTGGCAAATTTACTTTATTTACACATTAGTTTATAAATTGTATGTGTTTTTTTCACTATAAGCTGGGAAATTCCCGTTGTAATTAAGATAACAGATAATGATTTGTAAATATTTATGACTGTGGTAAATGAAGAATGTAAGTTACTGTTTATTTTGAAATATACATTAAGAGTAATCTCAAATAAATACAGTCAAGTAATTATGATATTCTCATGTTCGAGTATTTAAATAATTTATCATTATTAGATTGCTATAAGAACTGTGTACCATGTCTGGAGAATCTTCTTGTCATTACCGATCACATTAAAAATAACGGAATGAAATGATTTCCTGGTAGTTTTCAAAACCTACACCTTACATCACTGATATTAGACGTGCAATTTGCAAATGGGCGTTGTGGATACGTGTGTGTGTGTATTTACACGTACGGACATAATGTTTGGTAAATCGCATGCAAACACGAGGTTGCACTATAAGGAACAAGTTGTTACAGGTATAGGGAGGAACATAATGGTGTGAAGATTACTGTAGCTCGATGCATATATGTATATAGAAGTATCCTTATAGGTATGGGTAGTGGAGAGGGTACTACACATCCTTATACAGAGTCCATGTAACAATCACGCTGGTGTCTACTTAACACTGAGCGCCCGTCAAATAGTTAAACACAACCGGCCTGCTAGCTCTCTATCTTCCGTAAAATGACTCGACTGTATGTGGTGCGCCACCATACACGGTTACGTTAATGGCCGCATTGTTATGGAAAATACACGGGCACTGATCTTCTGTAAATGTGGCAGCAAACGCGCCTAGAATTGGTTGTAGATATACGGTATTCTTCTTCCTTTATTTGATATAAACCGTGCTTGATTACACCGGCATTTGCCCACTTTTAATAGGTGAAATATTTGGTAAATAAACCGTTATAAAGACCATGTCAATAACTGCATGTAGGCGATTCTTATTTTTAGTTTAATGTAAATTACTAACATTACATTCCTATAGTTCCATATTTATTCTGTACATTTAGATGTCAGATTATAATTATAGAAATATATGTTTTATTTTTCAAACTGAGGTAGATGTTTTCATGTGACAGTTGCACAGAAAGTATGCCAGCCATGTTGTGTATATTTTGTGTATTTTCATATGCGGAAAAGAGCCGTACATCTTCAACACACATAAATCTTACGCCATATAATGTACTGTTGCATTGTAACAGGCGGTGATGTGTCCTGAATAAGCATTTCTGTTTCATAGCTGATCATTACATAGTGGTATCCTAGGTGTATATGGCACATACACACTGACTGGTGTATGATGTACATTAGGTGACATATAGGACCTTTGGTTGTGGTGGTTCATGTATGTGTTGCTGGTGCGCGGGTCGTGTGTTGTTATTTTGTGGGACATCGAGTGATATAAACCGCGAGCTTACCGGTCGCGTGGGCGGACCAGACCGGCCTTAAAGATCTCTCACATGACTCAGAGCTTCTCAAACATTACATTTTCATAACATACTCCATTCAAATACAATTCTATTTGCAACAAGTACAAGACTAAATATTCTGTTTCTCTAATGACTTACTAGTTTTATTTATTTGACATGGACACTAATAGAAGTTGAATTAATTAGCGTTAGATAATATCCATTTATTTAAATCACACACACACTTGTGACAGTTTCATTACCATGGTCGGTTATTATTGTTAATACTAGTTATTGTTGTTCACACTGATGTCACTGGTTGAGGACTGTGAGCTGCTGTATGTATGTAAGTCTGTTTATGCACTCGCCCTCTACACTAGAAAGTGCCGGAAGTGCAACGATAAAACTCCGAGAAAGGTTCAGTGTCGGATAAATAATGGACTCAATTACAATCCGGCCAATAACTGACTCATAAGAAATACTTATTGGCTTTATGATTTTTGGTTAATTTTATGACATATCGGATATATGGTGCAGCGCTGTTGGATATTGTAATAAACTTTATGGCCATCATCTGAATTACTATGACACGCGGTCATAATACGGACAACGTTTTTATTTATCCACTGATTTTTTTTAGTTCATGTAATATGTGATGCTGCCGTATCGTATTTATGCTGTGTGTTCTGGTTTATTTATTTTACAAATCACTACCATTCAATCGCAGTTTTCTGTGCGTATCACCTAATTTTGTATCCGTGTGCCTCAATTGTTGTTTGACAAATGACTGTCTGTAACTGTATATTTCGTTTTGGAATTATGTGGTGTCGAAATCGTGCTTTTTATCTTTGTGTGGGTTATATTATTTAGATCGGATTGAAACACGTGTCATTTTTATAAATCTCACCAATTTAACATATCATATCCTCCAATATATCAAACTAAGTATCCACGATTCTGCAATACGATCCGGAACAATGAAATAAATCGTAAATAAACTTCCATGTTCACTGACTGAATCACCTAAATAAAATATGGTATTTTTACCGACGACACCGTTTTTCAAATCTGACCGGAAACATCAGCAAGCCCTGCATCCACTTGTGACGCATATTATAAATATTCGATGGTTCTTGAAAGAACAAAGCCAATCAACTTGCCCAGCATTCGTTCATTATAATCCCGTGACTTAAATTGCCATTGTTCCTGTCGATCGATGAATTAATTACTTGTAAAAAAGAAACAATCTCGCTCCCCGCCGCGCCTCACGGAAACACAAAAGGCCGTAAAGCTGTTGTTTTTTACTCGCCCCGTACACGCGGCCAACTTCAATGGAGAACATCACTTTATCACTGGCAGAACCGAATCAGCTGGAAAATTCATTTACACTGATTCATGATTTAAATGAAATCTTCTCTGGAAAGGGATTCAGAAATGGATGCACATGTATAAACTAGGGAAATCATACAGAGAACAAATATTATTTCCACAAATATTGGAAACTATCAAAGATATCCAGTACGGGAATATTATCATTGTCCGACCCTGTTCCCCCATCATATGTTCGGCGTAATCCTCTTTTCAAAATCGACTTTCTACGATATGTATAAGCATTGTCCCAGTCACGAGCCCTCGCCTCCATTATGAGCGTACTTGAAAATTTAAAATGCAAATTGAAAAAGCCTGCTGCATGCACAATCTTACATTTCGGTCGGGACATCGACGACGAAACCGAAACGTATCAACGATTTAGATGCCGTGGATGGTGAAGACCGCAGATATATCGGCTGCTCCGTCAATTTACCGTTTCATTTCATCCATCCTTTTTTCGGGCGAATCTGGTCATTTTGGATCGGTGTCGCTCGTAAATCTACCAGAAGGTAAACGCACGGTGGAAAAGGTTAGCCGAAAGGGCAGCGGCCGTCAAATTTGTCACAGATTTTACGACCATATGCATAGTTATTTCTCATTGGTGATGAATCGTCCGATCTTTCGAAAATCTAAATCATTCCCTTAGTTTTATTAACATTTATATAGTTTGAAAAAAAGGGTTGCATCGTTTTTGCCAAGCATGATTCATTCAGGCATATGATACTTATCGTACTCCTTATTAGCAATGTTCTGGATTCTGTACATTTTCACATAAACTATATGTTTACGTAAAAATGTATTGTTTCTGGTATACCATCCTTTTGTGCCGGTTTAGACATGTTCATTTATGCAGAAACACCCACAGAAATGTCGTAAATACAGTATATTCTTTGCTAGAACGGTAACAATGAAATTGGTAGCGCGGTGTCACGTATACTTTGATAATAAACCATGTCGCGAGAGGTGAATTTTCAAAAATGGGCAGAATTCCAAAGAACTGACTCCACTTGGTATACGGGATGAGTCATCCGGTGTGAACTCTTTCCTGTTTTTATTTTCTGCGCGAGACTGTACTTTCACTTCGTCGTTCTCAATAACTTATATACGCGCAGAATCGCGAATCAATAACAGCGCATCACATCTCGGCGCGATCTCGATCAGGCGTTATTCATCTTTCAATAATAAACAATCGCCGTTGCCATCAACAACATCATCGCCCACTATAATTCTCTTGTTCTGTCAGCTGTCAGATGATTCTGTTTCACGATGTATACGCGAAATGGTCGACATGCCTCACGTTTGTATTCCTTTATTTCGCCTCGGGTTGAAAGTTCATTTTCGGCGCCAACTTTTATCTTGTGCAGTATTACCCCGTCCTGTCAGGCAACCGTCAATCCGTTGTAAACAAGTAGGCGGTATATATTCGGGCGTAATCACACCGAATACTCTTATAACTTTGTTTCTATTGAAATTATAAAATGCTTGTCATTTTTTTGATTAATATAGTTCGCGTGTTGCGATCAGATAATAGCTATGTTTAATTATAAAAATATATTATAATTTGTGAATACATCGTATGAAGCACATGATTGATAATTGTGTGTTTTAAATACAAATTACAGGAAATTGTTAATTATTAGTGGGCAGCACTGATACATCCGTTGCTATCGACTTTCTCGACGTTTGAATAGTTTGATTGGGATTGTAGTTATGTGTAAAATGTAGATAATTGTACGGTAATTAATCGTACACGTAAATATCTCGTTAATTACCTTTATTGTTAACGGATTATTAGATCTTTCTAATGTATAAAATATCTAATTATAGTCTGGTACACAGGAATACTTACTCTTTCAGTTTAATTGTATTTACCTGTGTGTGTATTATACCGATGCATATGAATATTTATCAGAGAAAACCAGTTCGAATGTGGAAAAATATCGCTCGTATATTATAATAATTTATGGCATCGCTTATCTACTTTTCGTCCTGAAAATGATTAATAACCCCTAATTTGTATCAATCAGATTAAGAGACAACTGTCATTAAAGTCTGAGGTGAAAAAGACCATGTTGACATCATACACGCACACACATGTACATACAGGTATATAGCTTTCCCTGATCTAATCGAATGCTCCGCACAGCACTTATCTCTGCATCAACCTTTCATCTCAATCACTCGGAATCAATAAAAGTCCGTGTCTAAATCTGTTGCACTGGTTCAGAAGCCGACGGAGTCTTCGGGCGCCGCTATTTAGGTCCGATCGAGCTGCTTGTTGCAGATCAGTCGGTAATGTGTAAATCATGTTCAGTTACCGGCCGTCACGTGTGTATGTGCATCTGTGTATGTAATGATACATTCGTCAGACGCTCCGGGGTAGCCACGGGCTCCGTACGGGTGCTCCATCACAAGATAGCGCGCCGCCCACTCTGGGGCCCCGCGGCTGCTACTAACACTCGCGTGTACAGAGAAAATGCCAGATATGAAAGTTTTGGAGCTTGCATAGTTATTCCTACATGAATGAAGATGTATATAAATGTTAAAAGATCAGATTATAGTTTCAAATACATATTTAGTTGTATACTTCATATAAAGGAAGTTTACAACGAATTTATATGATATTGAATTTAATTACCAACATGCACGATACAATTTAATGTTGAATATAATAATATAGATTATAATAGTTTTAGTGTGAAATTATGTTCTCCAACGTAGACAGGATATGGAATATCGGTTCCCGGTGATTCTTTTAAGAATCCCTGCATACATTAGTGGCGCCCGGTAGACACACATATTGCAGTCTAAGTCGTAAAGTGTTCCGTACCGAGCACTCAGCACTCAGGTAAAACACACTGCACAACATTTGTACATTTCCTCGCCATCACTCACAAGTACAATACCGATATAATCCTGGAAAAACATAAAAACCCTTATTACTTTTCCAATAACGGCCGTGCGATACGGATCTGTAAGAATTTTCCGTAGACAATATAAGTACAGTTGCATATGGGGTACGGCACAGTGAATACGTATTTGAAGTGGCCGCGTGCAGACGTGAGTCAATGTGGCACGCTCATCGTCTACTCCTCTTGCACATACATGACAGGGTTGTTTGTTACAGGCAGTAATGAATTACAAAACATGATTAATGCATCTTTCTTTTCACGGAGCAAACCGGCCAAAGAATATTTTCGGATACACCTCAAGGACACTGCACAGTCGTGTCGAGTTACTCAAAATTACCACGAAAAGTGCGCAAATAGAAATATTTGACGTAATGTTTGTTTTGCGATTCGATTTTGTTACATGAATTTCTGGAAAATCAAGGGTGCACATTCGTTTACTGTAATCGCGCGTAATAAGAATATATAGTATATTTTAGTATTATCTATAATGTATGTAAAATTTCTTTGTTACAATTAATTAATGCTATATAGAGATTTGCCGTTATAATTGTTCTTCTGCTTACTATGTATGTTATAGATTCTATATAAGTACATATATTACATCTGTAGGTACATACAATTGGATATAATGTCACAAATAGATCATTTGTCAAAGTCAATTTCATCGTGCACGATTATATTTATGATGCCGGCATTTTCCAAGTGCCATAATAGCCCTGAAAATAGGGCGGGAAACAAGCGTGGAAATTGTACCGGAACAGTGGCTTTCTTCTTATGATTATAAAAGTGTCTTGAAATATCACGGCGACCTTTAACAGAATACTGTGTTCCGTGGAAGTCACGAATCCATGACGTCCGAGTGACGTCACTTGGTGTCTATAACACACCGCCGGGGTGCTGGGGGGGGAGGAATGGATGAGGTATCATTTACGGATGAGGGTGCGCCTATTTTATGGAAGGCTGTAATATCTCATGACATTGGCTGACTATATTGATTGAATCCAACTTGGAGATAGGGTTGTGGATATTTTTAGGTAGACAGTCGCGGAATTATTCGGCCAACAGATCTAGTCTGGACGGTATTTAATGTAGCAATACATTTAATCATTTTGTACTATTTACCATATGTTTGTTGATTACTTACTATAACAATTATCGTCCCAAGTCTCTCAATCAGACACTCCATTCAGTGACAAATATTCCCAGGTCAGGTCAGGATTAAAACACGATGTTTCGAGGACGAAAAATCACTAACAATGGACCCTTCTTCAGATGCCATAAATCGCGACGGTAGAATCGAATCGCGATGGCTAGCGCTTTCTATAATCGATCAATCGGTACAATGTATGCACGGACTTATCCTACTTGCGATCGGTTCACAAACAGGAAGTTCAACACGTCAGTACGGCGGCGAACAATTAATGTCTCGTTCACACCAAGTGTCGTGCGTTACAGTGTGCTCCGTTCACCTAGCCACATTGCACATCCAATGTCCAGCCACAGTTATAAGAATATGTGTGTATGTTGAGGTAAAATATACAGTGCCCGGTGTTAGCCAAACTGAACACATTTCCAGTTAGTTGATCTGTTCAAATTTATAGTCGACAAAGGCTATTTTATGTACTGTTTTTATGAGTGAAGTATTGTTATATTTGCGTTGGAATGTAAGATCGTGTAACGATCGAAGATTGTTTTAAATGAGTTTCGGTATCGATTCAAGTTTGTTTATTCTCGGTGTACATGTCATGTACTGGTATTCTCTTTTTGTTTTACGTATTTAATAATCACACAATGTTGTTCCATTCAGATATAATGATGATTATTTCAATTATATCGTATCATTTTGATTTATCTCTGTACTTATCAATTTGGTTTCATATTTTCAAATCATATTTAGTACATGATCTCTTGATTTACAGCATTGGTGGTGGAGTAGAACTGTTCGTATAAATATTTAGTTAACATAAATCTCTCCTCTGTCAGCCGTATATCCCTCTGGATTTATGGTCCCTGGACATCTAGGGTGCATATAGGATAAGTCTAGATAAAAAAAGAAAACTATTAAATTGAGATCTAAGCCTAAGTTTTTACTTCAATAAGAAACCAGTTTATATTTTGGTCATTTCTATACATTCTTATACTAAAATAAGAATTGAAATGAATCACTGGTTTTTATTATGTCATAAAATGTAAGTAGCTATTAAAAATACTTCAAGCGGACTAAGAGTTTAAAAATTATTTAATGTTGTGTTTATTATTACTAACCATTTAAAATGTTACGTTGTAGAAAGAATATTCTTGGACTAGTCATAATAACATGTCCATGTGTAAGTATTTAATTCGTTACGTAAATACATAAATTGATGGAAATATTTATGAAAGTTCAAATATCGAAAGTACCTATTGCTATTGATAATGGTTCCCGAATCGGGACAAATATTTTCGAAACAGGAAATATTGTCAATTCTACTTCCACTGATAACCATTAAGTGTTAAAGCAGTGACCTAAGCCCTAATATCCTAAATCCGGATTTTTCGGAACATAATCGGATTATTTATGAGTCAGCTACACAATGTAAGAAGCCAAATAAACAAAGAAAATCTCAAGGTGTTATTAGCGAACATTGACAGGGAAATACTTCATGATATTAGGACTTCTAATATTTATTACGCATGAGGATCGATAAAAATAGAATGATGATGAAGAAATTTAGATATACAAGTATGTACAACATATCGTCATTCATTTGACAATTCTTATCGAAAACTTTCCGATGAAATGTTGACGTTTTTTTCTGTTAGAAACGTTCTGGGAAACGATATAAACGTGTAGAGAATATAACAATTTTACTACTTGAATCCTATCCGCTTGATATCTGTAATCTCCGTTAGGTAAGGCACTTTTAATACAACTATTTGCTTTTTGTGCTTTTGCACAAGGGATCAATTTGCTAGAAAGCTTTTTAGCCGGCTAACAGGCTGATGGCATCGTAGCTATAAACTGGTGCTTCCGAAGGGCGTTAGCACATCACTTAGCCATAATTATTATATTATAGGGCTGGAACACTACAGCCCTGACCTCACATGCCCCACATATTACAATTAGGTCAATGATTATTTTTACTCGCAACTTCTGTACTAATGAATTGTCATTTTTGTCACATACTTATATCTATATGTCTTTGCAGTTATTTCATATTTTCGAAATTCAACTCCTTAACAAATAAACGTACTCATATGAACAGTAATTGAAATTCAATTGCCATTGATCGTAGTAATAGTTATTTATAGAACGCTAATATATGCATTGGTAATCAGCATTCAGCGCATTTGTTATTAATATTTATTATTTTTTTCCCGGTATGTAATCTTCAATGAAATCTACCACTTTATTCTGCGGTCATGTAAGGGTAAATGATTTAATTTTCCGTTCAAAATTGTACTATTTTCTCAGTCAATATAAAAATAATTTTATCGCATTTCGAATGAATTTCTTCCAATCCTTTCTTGATGTGTTTCTAATGTCTGGCGGCCTGGTTTTCGAAAAGGATATTGCGAATTGACATTCTAAGTCTCGTGCGGATGGCATGTGATTTTGCAAATTGTCTATTGATTATTGGTATATTAACAATCAATAAGTGCTGTCATAGATGCGTGTACACGCACGCACTCTCACTACCCGTGCGCGCGCGCGCGTGTGTGCGTGTGTGTCGTGTGATTATATGCGGGTGGGGACTTCTTGGTGCACGCGAAGTTGCCGCATTCTATGTGGTGGGGATACAACCTTCTGTACCCGAGTTCCACCGCCTGTCTGTACAATCGGCCAGTGTGGTTGCGTATCGTATGGGCCGAGGTTGTGTCATTCATTCATTCTACACATGCGCGCATCAATGTGTGTGTACCACATTTATTTGATATAAATCGTTTGTCAGTTTACCATGTAAGCTTCATTGGAGTGTTTCATTGCTAAGATCACAGACTACTCGCCCTCTGCTTGTAGACGTATTAAATGTCCGTGTTTTGTTATCTTTACGCTTGCAATTAAATATAAACGTTGTACCTGTACCGACGTATGACGTGTGTGGACCTGCAAGGTTAAGAGTGGTGTATGTACACGCCGGCTTCGTACCAGTTTGAAGCGAGTGACTCTTCTTCCATCGTGAATTGTGCTTCTTCTTGTTGTTGTTGTTGTTGTTGTTCGGAAGGACTATATTTTGGTGAATATTGTTGTGCTTGGTGGGTTTTGTTTATATACTGATTGTCCTCTGTGAAGTTGTGTTCCCGTGCTATGGTTTGTCGCGTACATTCTAGGAAATTAGGTATGATTTTTACTATTACTATTATTTTTATAAGTTGCAAACTTGTACGTTAATTTTGCCGCCTTTATATGTAACTGGTTTTTCTGTTGAGCATTCTAGAACGCCTTTGATGTCGTTCGCGACAGATTTCACAAACTTAGAATGCCATTTAACTTCTATATTTAATAGCTGATTGAGTTGATGTGCCTTGGAGACTAATTGATTTGAGAAGAACACCCGTGATATGTTGTCACGTAATTTTCAAATGTCTTATCCAGATCATTATCTGTATATATAGATCTTAAACATATCCTACTGCGAATTGTACACTTTTCACCATATTGTTTTATATAAACAATTCATATAAAAACTTATCATTTAAATTTTAACTCAAAATTATCTCTTACTTAAACGAATGCACATAAAGTGAGAAGTTCTGTAAGAACGGAAGTGTCTGGTGCTAGATCAACATATGGTCATTATACCATGAAGATCAGGCATATACTGTGTAGGAATAATGTTCCTGGTAGTAATACCAGTCCGAATACCGGGTTTATTTACCACTGAACTATATCTAACACACAATTACGTAACGAAAATTCAGTTATTACAGGTCAAATGAGAGTATCACTATATTTAATGTCGTCATCAGCCAACAACGAAATTCTAAATTACATTTTATTTTATTTTCACAAAATGCGTGTTCATTTTTCAGGAGTGATTTTTTTTTTATGCATTTTAATTTACATGTAAATCACCACCGAATACTGTAGATGTCGTATTAGATATGCATCACGCATTCGTGTTGAAATTTTAAAAATCTTTTTTCTAAGTGTTGTTGCTACCCACTCGACCGTCTGTCCATGTCAGCATTGTGACTTGGGGTACAGGTACCCTGTTGTCAAACAAGGGGAGGACTTGATCACGATCACCCTGACCCCGATACACTATATAGGGGTTGCTATATAAGAATGAATGTCAACTAAGGATTTTTTTGTCACAGCCGGAATTTATAATCCTTGAATAAAATACTTGACAAATAAGGGTTAGTTTTTCCGATTCGTTTGGCATCTAATCTATCAGATTTCATTTTTTTTTTGGTGATTTGTTGTTGATGTGGGAATATTTCGTGGATTATTCTTTGCTACTGCGTGTCAAGTGTAGGTAATTATTTGTAATTTACTTATAATTACTATGCATATATAAATAATTAATTTGAAATAAAACACTTCTTTCCTCGAATAATACTCTATTTTGCACACAGTACGATCCTATCTTACGGAAACCATTCGCTATCGTTTCAGTCAGTATTAGTTCTTATCTGGCATGGACAAAATATCGCCTATCACCAACCACACAAACCTTGTTTACTTCAACAAACAAAATAATATTTGCACATGGAATTCTCAATTTGCGTTACGATAAGACGTCGCAGTAAAGTCACCCTCCACATCGTGTGTTTGTTTGCTTTCACCATTGCCCTCGGAAGGGCGCGGGGTTCATTGGCTCGAGTTTTGCGGAAAAGCAATCATCCCGTATCTCTCTATAGCCTCAGTTGCTATCTGTTGCATCTGTAGGGAAATTGTATGCGATACGATCCAATGTTGGCAATGCTACAAGCACATACACTCAGAATTTTCCCGCGTTCCACTTTCCTGTCGCTATGGAAAATGTTTTCTTGATTCTGCGAATTTCCAATTGGCATTAAATACGCAAACAATTGAATGTTTAGAATTTCTGAACAATAGTGAACATTTGGAGGGTTTGCTAAGAATTCACCATGCGAATATTTCGTAATCTGCATTGAGTAGTAATGTAATTACTTTCTTCCAATGTTCTATAATGTTTGTGCTTTTGTTCTGATGGTTACGTTAGTTTATCAGTTATACTATGTTTACCGTAAGTACTATGTCAGGTACAGTTCCCCCCCCCACCGTTCGTAACACAGGATTCATGGTCCGCGGAATTTGGTTCACGCTGTCATTATTTTCGCATAAACTACGGGCTATCGAACCGGCAAAATACGAACATACGAGTTCATTGCAATGACAATTGTTTGAAATATGTGCACTCAATTCGGTACGAGCATTGTTCCCGCTTGCGATTGAAATATTTTCAGCTTTTTGTTATTGGAAAATTCACTTATCTGTTTTTTTTTTTATTGTTATTTGTTTTTTGTTTTGTGCTAGATTAAAAACAATTTTTGCGCAGTAGATAGTCGAATTTCTAACTGTGCCTGGAAAACCACGTAAAAAGAGTAATTTTCATAGAAGTTTAGATATTATTAATTTACTACAACGTAGAATAATTTGAGTAAAGGATAATTTTGAATATATGTATTTATATTAGTAATTTCCTGGTTTCTCAACATTTAAAATTAACTTTTTTTTTTCCTGAAACCGCGATAACAATACCGATGTCCTACTTAAAATGACTATACTGTGCATATATTTACGAATCGTATTGTGAAAAAGCAAAATCCGAATTTACATAACACGTTTCGGTGTATAAATAGGTGTATGACACATCTGTCACATTGTAGTGATCATCATCCAGCATTCAAATGAGTAACATGTGCTGTTATATTTAACCATATACTCGTTAGACCGGATTTTACATACTACATACATATAGTAAAAATCTACCTACTTGAAATGAAATGTAAGTCATCATTTCGTATTTTTAAAAACTTGTGTGATTTATCACTATTGTCAATTATAATAAATAAATCAACTGAAAAGTTAAGATATTGGTAATGTTTCAGTTTGGTGGTTGATTATTGGTACATTGTAGAGTTTGAATATCACTGGTTCATGTTTATGGGCGTGTTTAGTATTTATAAATTCTCAATATTTGTATATCCAGTCCATTTCCGGCGAATGTGATCGATGACATCCGATCGACTTACGCCACACTGTCCAGTATATTTTTAACAGCGACTTTCATTCTCGTATAATCTGATATTAATTTATACCGGACATATTTAGTGTCGGTTTAGACATTTATTGTTAGTGTTACTCGGCCCATACATACATACACACATTCATATACATATAATACTACTTTTATTCATGGATAGGCAGTCAAGTTATTTATACATTTCAATGGGATCGTTAACATTCCTGCCTAAATTAAAAAGACCTTTTAAATGCTACATAAATATACGAATGATATAGGTTTTACTATTTGATACTCGTTAATAAAAATGTTTAAATTTTTAATTAAATTTATCAATCGGAAATTTTATGTGCATTGAAGTTAAAATATGTATATATAGGTTTCTGGGCAAATATCATAGACATAATTTATGTAGATATCACATTTGACAGTAACAAATTTTAATTAAACATACCTAGAATCCAAGGTTAACAGAAATCTGTAAAGGAATGTATCGATTGTGAAAATTATTTACATATTATAACACATATATACCGGATAAATAATATTAAAACGATGCCAAGGCGAATACTGGTTCTATTAGAAAAATAATGAATCTGAAAAAAAAACGGTAATATAAAATAGTAATGATAGTACGCACGGGTCCTTGAGAATAGCAAAATAAGTGTTTATTTTGAAAGAACACGATCATTTAGGTCATTGGGTCTGAGTTAGTCGTGTGTGCCAGGTAGTTCGCTAAACATCTCAGCGCATCTTGGAAAATGAAACAAGGACACGTGGAGACCATTGAAGTATTGTACGTCACACTGACGTGTAGTGTGCTGTGAACAGGTGTATGTGTCGCAGTTGTAGTCCGCCATGTTGGTCTGTCTAGACAGTGTGGAGCCCACGGTGTCACGGAACATTTCATACAAGTAAAACACATAATAATAATCATCATCATAGTTACACTACAATGCCGTGTAGACGTTGCCGATGTTACGGTTTTATAAATAATGTATTAGTGAAACTGCTACCTGTGTTTATGTGTATTAGTGAGGTTAGGTTGAGTACACTGATTAGCACGCAGTTCCCTCGGGGACTTTTAGACTTTAGACTGTTCTTTAAAAGCAAAATTGTCAAATAGAATATACAATAATCGGGAATTCGTAAAATTCTAAATAAAACTATTCGCCTTGTTAATTATACATACGAATATTTCACTTGACTTTGGTATAAAATGGCCACTGTTTCAAAGTACTGCTTTATAAATGATCGTGATGTAATGGTATTTAAATTTATTTTCCCCCCCAAAAAAAAGAAGCGTATCCACATTACAAATTGATTTAACGCCGTAAGTGAATTCAGCCATAAAATTCCGTATAATCTGTTATCGAGAAAGCAACAATAAAAACAGCAAAACCGACCTTAAATGTTAAAGGACGTAATAAAAATAATATTTTATATGGCAGGCGGGATTAGCTGACATGTATACGGGGGGGGGGGGTGTTTTTAACGTCGTAAAAACACAAGAAAAATTAGGGAAACGCGAGAAAAAAAAAACATGAATCGCACACACCTAATTTGAATGTCCTGGTACGCGTCCTACAAGAATTTAACTACCCATAAACTAGTTCGTTTCGCCACGAAACCGTAATTCCACGCGCGTTTGTTCTTTTAAGCCGTTATTTTGGCCGCTTCAAATTAGGGCGACAAGCAGTAAAAAAACACGGAGGAATTTCATGCCGTATTACACCCACATCTGGTATGTGATCTCTTAAAAATAACTCGCATATAATAGTACATAGTAGAAATACTAAAAAGTAATAATGATTATTATAAAAATACTGACAGTGTATAAAAATTATTTTCGTGTTATTTCTCAAATCTAGTTAAAATTTAAATAATAATAAAACGTGTAGTTTCGATTATCTGTTCATATTTTCACTTATCTCTGTATAGCTACTTCAGAATCAACTTGTCTAAATTTCAATACAGCTATTAACCATTTACACGTCTCTCTTTCATTCAAATCGGCGATCTCGTTAGATCAATAGTTTTACTTTCACTCCAGTGCCAGGTGATATCCAATCAAATATTAATTTATCATCGTTGTATTTCCCGAGATAGAGATAGAAAGATAGTGCCCATGTCTAGTACATACATATATACTGAACTGACTATACAAGACGTGATAACTATTTTCAATAGCCAGTTGCTAGAAATCTTGAACCAGTCAATGTTCGCGCGCGGTAGTCGGTAGTCGTGACCGCAATTCGACCATGAAAAACTACAAGCATTTAAATAAGTATTATCATATCTGTCTGACTGAATCATGACCATCGATCAATCATGATCAGTTTTGACCATTTTTTACGTCACGGCCGTTGGTTTGGTGAGTGGAGAGGTCAGACGTTCCTCTGTATACATTGTGCATGCATACATACGTGAAATAAAAACAAAATCCACAAGCAAACCGATACTTGAATGTTTGACATAATCGCACTGACAACAGACATGTGAATATACGCACGTATCACATGTAGAAAACTTCATCATGCCACAACATATCTTACGCTGTACATATAATTGTAAGGTTAGGTTTCTGCGATACGAAAGTATGTATCTCGTCTATGTTGTGCTTTACATGCAGCTGGGGTAGTAATGTTGATCTGGCTGCGTAAATCTGTACAGAACCAGGAAATATGCCTGACGGATTATGGTAACCAAGGAGCGTGAAGTGAACTTGCGTTGTGCTGGTTGACCTGCACTGGTAGTATACACGTCCCCACCCTACCCCTGCCCTACCCAACGTTATGTAATAAAGTACTAATACACACTACAACTACTCTTTGTCAGACGCGTGGTCTTTTTTACTACAACTTGACATTAAAATCGCATAATATTACAGAAAATGTACCGCTGTTCTACGGCAAATAACAGTATAAATTACAGGAATTAATAATACGCATACACACACACATACTGTGTGTTCTACAAAGAACACTGTACTCAAGGTTTTTCTACCATTTTTGTTATGAAATGATGCCTGATGTCGTAATGTACAATATTTTTCATTTGTTTGTTACACGACGTTATTCTTGAGAAAATCGACATTTTTAAAGTACGTCTGTGATGTTTTCTCAATACAATAATGTACATTGCTGTACCATACGTTTGTCAACAACAGTGTGAACATGTTGTGCATCATGTATGGTCATTTAGTTAATGACGATCATGTTTATCCCGCCATGTGAAATTCTACACTGGAACATGAAAATCAATACGTCTCGCTGAGACTTATGGAAGGAATTTTATATTAAGCTGGTGTACATTCTTGTTTATGTAGAAACACATACATACATTGACTGATTATGACCAATCTCCATAGCCATCTCGTGTAACATTGTCACCAGCATATCCGACATTACATACAACATTTGATAGCCCTCATCGGCCTGACAAAAGGCTGTTTAGTCAGGATACTAATGTACCAACTCATAAGCCAGAGATTATCAATAAATGATTCAATTTCATTTTAATATGAAACATTATATATGCGTAGATTAGATTTGAATTTGAAAAATTCTTCAACATTTCATTCGGTGAAATAGTTAAATCATTTGTTATACATTTTAGTTTATGTAATCTTCTTTTTACAACCCGTTATCAACATGGAACTAATTACCGTTTGCAATGAGATATCCTGTGCATGTTATCAATATAGATTGTGAGGAAGGATATGATGTTATATGATTGGCACGCGTATATTATAATATGAAGCAACATTGGCATTGCAGTGCATGTTCCGCCCGTTTGTGCGTGCATTGCGCGTTTCTCTTCACCTGGACATCTGTTTCCGGTTTATATAAACACTCGGTTACGGAAATACGTCGATCTGCGCCGTGTCAATTCGTGTAACCATTCCTTGTACCGCGGTTGGTGGTACATACTACTAGCGGTATTTATACACGGTATTTATATAGACCCGGTTACTGCGTTGGTTGTACAACACTTTCAAGTGTTTAATTTCAATTTAAAATACTTTCAAACTGTGGTAATCAAACTTTTATCGAAAATATTGTGCTAAAATTCGATGCGTCTGTACGGTTAGTATATGTAATGAAATGTCTAGGTTATTGATTTTTATAGAAACTTTGTGAACATATACGACAATCATTAGTTTTGTGTTGTAGTTTAACGTGCTATTGTCGTACAGCTGTCTGTAGTTGACTTTAGTTACTAAATTTAGTGAATTGTACACATTGTAATACCGACAAGTTAGTATTGTTTGTGCAAATGTCTGAGAGAATCATTTAGATCATCATCTGTTATGGCCAGATGCATATGTTTAATGTTGTTCTTCAAGCTTGCACTTTAATCTAAATATAGTTTACATTTGCATTACCAGTTTTTGTCTTCATTTGCATGTGCGTATAATTTATTGTTGACATTCAACTACATTCCCTATCTGTCATACACATTCTCTCTTTAAATTTCTATTATAATACTGTTAAAATTTATTGAATAATTATCCAAAAAAAAAATAATAATTAATCTTTATCTGCTAAAAAATACTGTACTAATAAATAATTTATTTACATTGACGTATATTACAAGTCCTAAATTTGCAATGGCGCCAAGATATAGCGATAATGTCAATTTAATTTATTACAAAATATCATTCGCAAAAAATCAATTACATTGAATTACAGTGTTGAAACTGTATAAGAACATGATTAAATATTCATAATTTGTTTTTGGTGTCACACATTCTTATATGCGCCATTCAATATTGCCAGATGACTCGTGAATCTAGGGGAATATTTTTTTGTACAGTTGACAACACGTTTGTATTCGTGTTTTATTTGGTGTGTCGTGAGATGTGTGATGTTAGATCGTGTTAAATAACTGTGTGGTGTTAGTGGTAAGTAGGACAAGAATATTAATTGACACATCCACGACGCTGTTTGTTTCAATGGTGAACCGCGCTACTGAAAACTTCAAACATCCATTAATTACGTCGCGTGACAACTGGCATCGGCTGATTAGTGAAACGAAATTAGGTCTACAGCCGCCGAACAACTGCAACCGAGTCGCCGAGCTGTCTATTGTTCGCTAGATGTTTATTTATCAACACACAGTTGTCCTATCTAGTATGTTTCGTCACTAACACATGAAACCTACACTTTGAACTCGATTCGTAAATAGTCAAGCGTTACGTTTTCGTTTCGTCTGTCACGTATTTCGTCCTACGATTATTTTCTGAACTAGTTTCACGTTTAAATTATGTGTTGATTGATACGTATCGACGCTATCGTGCGTTAGAATCAAATTTCGGTTACCTCGAAATGTGTCCTTTTCCAAGATAGTTGCAAAGTATTACAATTAACATTGATCATACTAATTCAGTATCTTTTGTTGTAATCGAGTTCAAGAATGTAATAAGACATATATTATGACATATTATTAGAAGTTTATTTTATTCCATACACGCACATATTTCCAAATACCTGTATGTTATATAACGTGTTGAATATGGTTAACCGGTGTTGTTTTGATAAAAGTACGTAAGCACACGGGACTTGTGTGTGTAAAAAACAACATGTTAATGATTTAAACATTGATTTCCCAGCGCCTGTTTAGAACCGGTTTTGATATTTTTAGTTTATAAAAGAATGCTAGTTATTTGTTTTGCCGTAGCGTTCTATGGGTTCATGCTAAATGCACAAGCCCTAGCTATTCGGAATTCGCAAGGAATGCGAATAACTTTATACACTTCACTTGCACAACATTCAATGAATCTCTAAATACTCGATAACATGAAATAGAATTTCACAATAATTAAATGAAAACAAAAGTGAAACGTAATCAAGTAATCATTAAAAAAGTGAAATTGATTTTTATAATTTCTCTCTATTATTATATTGTTTTTATTCCGGTTTAGTAATGGCTGAATTAAATGCTACATTAAACAGAAATAATGTTTGCTGGTTTCACTGAAGGTTTACGGAATTTATATACTTAATTGTATGTATTTATTTTTCTTAACATTGGTTACTGCATTTTTTTATTTATTTATGTAATACGTAAATGTTAGGCGCCGGGTATCTGTTAGTAGAAACGAAACATTCGTTCTGTTCTAAACCGAGTGTTAAACTGTTGTTTGAGATTAACAGCGCCAACCGTTTATTTATTTTGCGATGTTATTTTTATCTGGTTGTTAGGTTCGAATTACCTAACCTATGTTGATTGCAGAATTACGCCAGCACTGGTAGCTGACTTACAAATTCTTATCAACAAATCTCTTATCAGACCATTGTTCACACAATTGTATTTGTGATTTTCTTCGTTACTTGTTGGTAATTTTCATGGTTACATTTTACAACAGTATTGATACTACATTTATACAGTATATATTTTCTACACAATATTGTAGTGAATTGTTCTTGCAATTAATTGTAATGATGATTGTTGTCTGATTTCTGTTATTGAGCAATGTACAATGGTGTGTGCGTGCGCGTGCGTCACGTGCGTAGTGTTTCGTGTTGGTATTGAGGACGCCAGTTAAAAACTTCGGGACATGTAATCACAAACCATACTGTAGCAGAGCGGGCATTGTTTTAGGGGTTACGCCCCCCACCAGTATTTCGAACGTGATCACACTCCAGTCATTGCGCGTACAATGTACTGTTACTCTTACGATCGTTTGTGTGTGTATATGTGACGAAATGTAACATTATGTCGACCGATATACGCATAAAAATGCATTTATTAAATCCACACTTGGATGTCTTTTATAAATACATAAAATGCAACAGGAATTATACATTACTCAACGTTTGCCCGTACTGTATTCGACGTATTAATTAATGAGATGAATACCAGCAGTTAATACTAATTGCGCATTACATTGTCCAGCAGCTAGTATTTTCGTTTAGCATTTTAAGAATGTGAAAATACGCCAGTGGTTATTCTTATTTATAGATGTAATTTATCTTACACTAGTGTTTATATACTCGTATGTACGAGAAGTTTACATAATTTTCTACGTTATTACAAAACTGTTGACTCCTAATTAATACCTCATTTACGTGAGGTTAATATTTATTCTTATGAAATGCTTTTTTATATTTCAAGTTTTTCCATTGATATTTTTTCGAAAATGCGCCACCCAGTGTTTGACACATCGTTAAAATCTCCCAATAAGTAAACAGACACCAGCATCCCTAGGTTATATCTTGAACGGTTAGAGTACAATGCTTGTGATTCCTTGATGAATTTATTGAACTGTTTACCACGAGTAGTCTGATGATTACTGAGGGGGGAGCCAAGTGTGAGAAACAGACGTCACTTCACATGTAGTCCTGTGTATGTGTGTACATACGTACGTCGTACACAGAGCCCTGTCTGTCCCACATGCCATATTATTCACTGTTTCAAGGATACTCACTATGTGCGCATTACATAAATGGACATTTGGATCATCTGGTTTCTGTCAATATTTATATACATTCAGTCAGCCGGTTTTTTTCTAACTACAGATTAGATTCTGTTACAGGCTTGTATGTATGCATGTGTGTATGTATAGCTAAATGTCACAACCAACTGTGATGATAGATTGCACAGCCTTCTTAAATCAAACAGTTCAAGACTGGAATGTGAAGAATCCACCGGGCACTCGGCAAAAACTAACTCGTTTCTTGTTGAAGTTCATTATTTTATTTTCTGAATGAAACACAAGCACGCACTGATTTCACGGACATAATGTTTCTTTTTTGCGGTAGTCTTTTTTCTTTTAAGTTGTATCGCGTGGGTTTGTCAAATAAAAACAGTTAATTAGTTGGTGCAAAATGTTGTCAATGTCAGATACGTAATTTCCTATATCGTAGTCGGGAATAATAATTAAATAATTTGAACCGTCCTAATTAACAACATTTGGAAACAAATTTTATGTTTCTGAAACAGGTTTGCAAAGTGTGTGTATTTTTTATTATTCAATGACTAATCACATTATCAGCCTACTACTTGGTATTTATTGGCCTAATTTTTTATTAGACAAAATTCCTCTGTCTATCCATAGTTTTGCCTGTTAATTTAGTGAAGTGTTGAAGTATATTGTTCATGTCATGCGCGTTATATTTCCGTGTTGTATCTTGTACATAAACCAGTCATGTCCGCGCATGTACAAAGAACTTCCATTCAATGATTCATCATTTTTACACGTAAAAATAATAGCGTGCGGTTTTATAAATACCGCACGCGCAACACACCGGACAAGCGTCCATGTGTTGCCGGTATATATTACCAGCCATTTATTACATTCTTAACTCCTTATTCTCTATAATATATATTATATCTACTGCTGGTGCTGCTGTAGTTGCTGCATCGTCGTGTATCGATCAACGGTGGCTGTGGCCAGCTGCACTGAACTCAATTACACGGCTAGGAAAAGCAAAGATCGTGTAAATCCTGTACTTCGGCAGCAGCAGCAGCAGCGCCACACGGCGACTGGTTTACGAGTGAACCGAACCACAACTGTGTGAGGATTTATGCGTCAGTATGTCTGTTGGTAGCAGTTATGGGTTTCAATTTCTGATGTACCTACGGATAGTGCCCGCCGCGATACGAAAAATTATAAATTTATGACACACCGGCAACGGCGGCTAGCAACGGACTTGGGAAATTGTAACAGAAAATATGTATTACATATCACAATCGTATCCAATATACTACATACATGGGTTCCTGCTCTACGGCTGTGATATCGTGGTTGTTGATTTTTAGAATCAGATATCAATACCTGACACGTGTGGACACGTGTGTAACACCATATAATATTTGCAATCATTTCTGTGCATGTGTTTCGGTATATAAATAAAATGTTGGTATATGAGTAGCCCAGATTCTTGAACTGATTACACGTTAATCTAGCTTTAATATTGAACATGCTCGTCTTGAGTAAATGCATCTTAATAATTAATTCAGTCCCGTATGCTGTCAGCATATTAATGTTTCAACTTTGAATAATAAGCGACGCGACGGTCGAAATGACTCGCAGACAACACCAGTGGTCACGAAACAAAGCAGTATTGCTCAACATATCTTTTATCATTATAATTCACCAAATAATTTTACATACATTAATCCCTACTAGAAAAGTACAGCTGTCAAAATTTAATTACCGACCTGTCATGTACATGTTGAAAACTCTTATGAGATGAAAACAAATCAACATATTTCTTTGTTTTACCATTGCGATTATATATGAAATCAGAAATTAGTCGGATATGACTCGGTGAAGGAGATAAATTATTTATTTCTAACACACGATGCACGTGGGATCATATTACTATGGATTAATAAATCTGTAGATATTTTTAAATGATGGCATTTATATTTATAGACGACTGGGAGTTTATTGTGAACATGTAGCGTGTGCAAGCTATAGACTGGATACCCCATAGCTTACCTATTTGTCACACCTTTCATATAATTTCTCGTCATGCGCGCATGCGCGTACTCACACACACACGATAGGCACACTCGGGTATGTAAATAGATTAACCCTCATACGCCCGTGCTACTAAAACTTACGTAAATGCCCAAGCGGGGTCCCTAAGAGACCCCAGTTAATTTATCAATATTAATCATACATATCTTGATATTGCAAAATAAAACATCAATATAATTATTTTTAGAATATTTACGTAATTTTAATATAAAAAAAAATTAATTAAAACAGAATTATTTAACAGTTAACAATTATTTAACATCCTGACGCTTCGTCGTTATAATTGCCCATTTCATAATTCAAATCCAAATATTCTGCAATTTCATGGAGTTTTTTTTTCGGTTAATGTTCTATTTTTATCAAATCTCTTCATGTGAAATGAATTACTACAAAAACAACTTATTAATGAAACAAATATTTGGTAATTCTAAATGTTCAATCGGGGACCTTGCGAGACCTCACTCACCTAAATTTGAAACAATTTAACAACCTCTTAACAACGCGTCACCACAAACATACAGATTGTACAGTATGAAGTTCTTAACACATAGCTAGCGGTAATAATGCAAACATGTGCAAATAACATAAATATTACAATTTTTTCAATGTTGGGGTCCCTAAGAGACCCCGCTTGGGCGTATGAGGGTTAATTAACGGGTACGCATGATTTACGACATACGACCATCTAGCGGTTAACATGAGAAACACAATTGCATCACTATTGGCTCACTCGTGTTATTTATGATTACTTGCCCGGCGCATCTGCTCTGTGCACTGATGAAAAGACAATCAATGGTTTCATTCTCCGCGAGAGATGTATATATTTCTACATGTTCATATGTGTTATACACGCGTTGTAACATATTATTTACATGATTGGAGTGCAGTGCATGTTAGGATTATACGTTTTCAAGGTCCTTTTTCACGAATGAATAATGCGTGAACATCTATTCTCACTATTTTAGTCGGTGTTAGTATGAAAGGTAAAGAAACTCTTGGATATATTTATTACACTATCAAGTCAATATTAAGAGGCTTATATTTTCTGTTCAAAGTTCTAATCTGTAAAGTGTCCATTTATTAGGTTATGTTGTCTTTAGAGTATTAAGATATAGCGCGCATTGTAATGGTATTAGTTACGAAATACATTTACAGTTACGTGTAATTTGGAACATACCCTCTTGCAATGAACTAACGTTATCCTGTTATCCGTGATACCGGATATTATGGTTGTCATGTCGTTCACATCTTGTTTGTTTAGTCTCGCATCAGAGTGAATTCTTGTGTAAAACGATCGAATATTTTCGATACACAATCTCGACTGTATCCTGCAGCCAATTATTGTACATAATTGATCGACATTTAATATTTAAATGAGGAAACTAATTGCTACACAATTTCTCGTATGCACTTCGCATTGAATAAGAACGAACGGGGAACGATGGAGACCTGTAGATAAAATAGTTTTCAAAAAAACATTGTACAGATAAGATAAAAGCACGCGGTAATTAATTATAATTAATTCTATGTAGTGCCGTGTCGGCAAAGAAACACTATTTCAAAACTCAGTTGTCAGAAAACATTACCTACCGCTCGTCAGAGTGTGCTGTGAACCACTCACTCCTCCGTTACCTCATGTGTATGGGGGCTGCTACAGAAACTCAGATAAATCTCTTGAAATCAATTAAACATAATATTATCGTATCTCGCACAACAGACAAGATCAATCAGGAAATTGAAAATAAAATATACAGAATATAGCTTGGTCTATAAAAATATGATTTGGCACCATTACTTTTACTATGTATACACATAAATCAGTTGATTGACTTTAATGAAATGTTTTGCTATAAAATATTAAATAATAACATGTTTCAACTGAAATAAATAATAATTCTTAAGTATAGTCATAGAAATAAACGTATAATGTGCTATTATATCATTAAACTTAATTACCTATCTATTAATTGTGAGTTTGTTTAATAAAGTACGTTATTTAATTATTGTTTTCTTGTTACAGGTATGTCATTCTCAATGCATTCTACAAGTCTCGGGGTATTATGTGAGTAGTTGGAAAATTTAAATATATAAATTAACTTTGTATAAATAGGTACGTTGTTACCGTTATTTATACATATTGTTATGAAAAACCATTATTATTATGAAAGGTTTATAAAATATTTCCAATAATTAATCATTATATGTATATTATATGGAGTGCTATATGTATAGTTGTGACCTCTGTTTTCGCGTGTTACTTTATGCCGCAAATTGACAGGCTCAAAATATTGCGTGCAGCGTTCCTTGTTGCACGCGTGCGCTTATCGCATACCTCCATCGCCGTCGCGCAATTAAAAGGCGCGTACGACGTGGCACATGTCGGCTCGCCAGAAAGGATTGTTTTAATTGGCACAGAGCATGGTGGGTGGCGCACTCATGGTCATAGTGATTTGTTAGTTAGTTAGTGGTGGTGGCTAGAGCTGCTGGTGCCGGTGCTGCTGATTGTTGTTGGCCCAGACACGAAATTAGGGTCGTCATTAGCAGGTGAAGTGTGATCAAACACACACACACGAGCACTTACCACTATGCACTCATTATTAACAAACAAGCTGCATGAAATCATAAATTCATACATTAAAGACGGTGAAAAGATTCATTAATAATTTCACTGAAATAGGTCCACGCACCATGATCATTTATTTAACATTTAGAATTCGGTTCTCAATAAGATTAAAACTTAAAGTTCAAAATATATATGTAGGTCTATATTGTTAAAAATGTCCACCTTTCTACAAAGTGACAGTATATAATGCACAAGATGATATGCTGAATGAATTACATACACTTTAATTAATAACAAATGTTTCATTAGTGTTCACACTACACGAGTTCCAGATGTCGAATAATAAACTGGAAATCATCATACAAGCAAGAGTGCGTATATACCAACAATCATAACCGATGCGCGCGCGGTTATTTATAACTGTATAACCGGCGCGGCAACACATGAATTAATAACACATATTGCACACTGCACTCCGATTACCCATTGATACATTTCCAATCAGTATTTCCTTACTATTTATAGCTCCTTTCACACAAGAAAAAAAACTTGTCACACACTTATCAGTATTTACGAAATGTTTTACTAGAAATTATTCAAATACATTTCTCTGGGTATTCCCAGTAATTTTCTGGCGCCGACAAAATTTGTTACGTACAAATTTCGGATATTTATTTTTATAAAATTTTGCTTGTGTTTTTGTTTACTCCCAAGTTTATGCAACTGTCAGTTTTGGCTGTATCAATTTGTTTGTTTATTTCCGTTTTGTTTGATAACTGTATATTCTAATAATAATGTGAAACATTTGCTGAACATGGGAATCTATTTGTTTTCCTTCCTTTTTAATACTCCGAATAAATTATAATTCAGATGGTGGATTTAGTTTATTTATGAAAACTTTCTCGGTAAATGATGTTTAATTTAATGTATTAGTATTTTACTTCGGTTTATGTAAAATTAAAATTTATTATTATTTTTAAGAAGTTAGTTGATGGAATTGATAATCAGAAACTGTCGTATTGTTTGAAAGTTAAATCTTGTAATGATGTATATGGGATAATTATTGTAAGTGCTCTTATCTAAATATTGAATTATCCTGGTAGCACTTGAAGTTGCAGAACGTCTATTTGTGCAAGTGTCTCCGAAGTAGGACGTTCACATCATCATTCTAACGTGCATGCAGTTTAGTTGCACATTTGTATTAACGCATGTAATTAGTGACATTTGAATCTCACATTTAAACATTCACATTTTCCTATGTACGTACGTGCATGTAATCTGTTATAAACGTACCGATGCCACGTAATTTCCACCCAGTCTCGAGTTATTACATTTTCTATCACTATTCATTATCGTTTAATGTTAATTATGTTGTTTAATATCTCCCTGCCAGTCGCCATTTTCATTTCCTTATTGCTCGTACCACAGGTAGTCGGCCATACACCGGGCTTTTTACATTTCGATTCAAATCGATAAAATCTACGTTGCAATGGAACGATGCAACTGCTCGTTCTGTAATTAACAACTCGTGCTGGAAAAATTAATTGTACTTTGTAACAAAACAAAACTGTGGATTTTTATATTATAGTAGAGAGAATATATATATATATATATATATATATATATATATATATATATATATATATATATATATATATATAATCTGATCTTAATTTGATAATACACATACACTTGCAATTAAGCGTTTCTGCTTTCTTCCTGGAGAAAATCCTGCAGTAATTATTGTTACTATAGTCGGTGATATCACATTACTGCTACTATATCTACAATGTAGCTACACGTACATATCGTATTACTTGGATCAACTGTATCGCTAGCTTTATTAATAATTCCAGATTGTGAAGAACTTTCATTTGAATTTTTTTCTTCCTCGATTTTAATATGTTTATAAATAATCTATAAAGTGTTATAAAGTAATTTCAAAATGGTAATTTAATATAATTTCATGCGAGTACAGTGTTTTTTTCTACGTTGTTTATCCTATGGAAAGTTAATTAATTATCAATCAATCGCGGTATATTTGAAATTAGCACATGTTACTAGAAATATTTAGTCGTATCAAGGTTTGTAGTTATTAGAATTTAGGCGGTACATATGTAACTGTAATGTTTGTAGAACTTATCGTAAATTATGTTTGCATTATCTTACATTACACGTGTATAGGTTCTGGTAAAAATAAAAAATCGTTACCATTAATCTTGGGTTAGTTGAACGTTGTTAAATGTGAGTTTGCCGGCAGCCATAATCAGTGTTCGATATGTTTATTCTCTGTACGCTTGTCCACTGCAGTGTCAGTTGTACTGTATAGCTTCTATTAGACAGATGTGCCACATTTATTTCGTATAATTAACTGTATTCCAGTTCAGTCTTATGCGAAAGATAATATTCTTCTATAATATTGTAGCTTTAATTTTGTATACATATACATACACAGTGCAACATATGTATTCATACTCGTTGTTGTCGTGTGTAATTGTCTGATACAAGCTTTAGGCTAGAAGGGGCGCAGCTACCTGTTGCACGGCACCTCCCCAATGCCAACTAATTATCAGACCGGTATGAATAATTCGTGTATTATTGATGAGGCTGACGCTAAAAATTCACAAGTCTTCTCTTAACTGATTTATGCCGTTTTCCAACGGTCGACTAAATCAGTGGTGTATTTTTACCAGTGTACCCCGCGTGATGTGGTAGCTGCTCATTAACAAATTAACTGACTGCTAGATGAGTTATTGTTAGTAATCACGGCACACTTTGATTGACGGGTTTATAATCACCAGTTTTCAATCATACTCTCTTCTCGCGGCCGGAATGTTTGGACATGGGAAATTGGCATGTGGAAGTGTGCGTAGAAAAAAAGAGTACTAGTAAGTGACTCTTTACTTTTGCAATGTTACGGAATTTGACAAGAAAAATAAACCTGTTACAATCGTGCCATTGCTATCGTCATGACGCTATTTTTAGTATAACGCGGTTGGTAACAGTTAACGAAGTTTATTGTTTCCGTGCTAATTACTATTTGTTCGTAATAATGGTCAATATTCTAAGAACTGTAAGTAAAACATACCTATTTGTTATTGTCCATCTTCATTGTTATGTGTAAATAAATTTAAAGAAAAATCGTGTTTAAATGCAAAGTAGTAGCGAGTGTAAGTTTAGCCTTGGTATCTACAAAATAACTAAAGAAAAAAAAAACAAGCGTGTTCCAATTTCACGGCATCCTCATCAGCGTAACAGACACTCCGCCAGCACAACGTCATAACTTCAATTAGCATTCTTATAATTTGCTTGTACTGACTGCGTCGCAGTACACACGGTGCGGCTGGGTAGTCTATAAACTCCTCCCGTAATAATGACGTGAGACCATCACACACACACAAAACACACCGACCTTGGTGCTAGAAGTCAAGGTCGCACACTGTAATGTACAACGCATTGTTGTGAGTCCAACATTTATTACCGCCACTGTCGTCCCAGCACCACCAACATTAACCAACTTAGAAGCGACGTACGTTATCGTGAAGTATCCCAGGAATGTGTCCACTGTTGTTGTTGTTGTTACCGGATAAATAACTATACTCTGCGTGATTTAATATCTCGATTTATGACCAGTTTACGGGAATATATCAAGTGTATTACCAGCTACGCTTCACGATGACTTACAATGGTTTTTTTTCCTTATTTATTTATTTGTCCGTTGTACAGTATTATATGGAAGTTGAAAACTCTGTATTACCGCGGGGATATTGTTAATGTATCACTAAAATGTTAAATGAATAGAATGTGTGCGCGCACTCTGCATGGTTCAGGTGCCCGGTTGCACATAAAGTTCTGGAAATAATTACCGGCTCACTGTGGGAACTGTATAGGTACATACCTGTACTTGCTGCGTGGAATGTACCGTTTACTTATACTGGTTTCCGTGTAAAATCATTTAAATTCTTATTAATTTTGTAACACGACAAACTGCAATTTGATAGGACTTGTATCTTGGGATGTGTAATTTGTAATTCCATTTAATGTTACAGTTTCGATATAATCACATCCGAAAGTGTTCTGTCATTTTTATTTTCGGAAAGAACCTCACATAGAGACTGTCGTTCATGTGTGTTGTTAATCTGCTTGAATCACATCTGTCACATCTTCTAGTAGGTGGAGGTGTGAATAATCGTATGTACATGTCTATAATCATATCCGCAATTTGTACGTAATAACAAGTGCTCGTTTTCCTAATTTGAATTCATTATTGGCGTGGTCTAGAGTTGGCCAAGTGCAGAAAGCTAAATCACCATGCTCGCTACACCGCACACTGTGACGCATACCGTTCATACGGATTTATATTTATGCTTTGTGACGCGGCCACTGTTAATAATTATATAATATTTAGTGAAAATAAGTGTGTTTTTCTTTCATTCTATTTCATAGAATATGTAATTACGAAAATTATACACTGCTGTATTATAATTAGATTTTCAGTTTGAAACTGTCCTAAAGAATTAATATGTAGTTACGAAATGGATGATTATAATTAAAAATTAGCATCTAAAATTATATACAAATCATGTGGCAAATTATAATTATATTGGTTTAATTGTTTTTCTATACCTTGTTTGAATTGTTACTAAACATTTATTGCTCTGTTGGAAATCCGAATCTGATCATTTGATTTTTATGGTTTCCATAACATTATGTATATTTAGTTTTTTTTTCTGTTAAATTAATTTTATAGCTTCTTATATAATTACAATAGTAATGAATTGGAGGTATTAATTATAATGATTAGTCATCCTTATTAAAAATAATGCATATGGTATGCAATTGACATTTCTAGATAAAAATTTAACTATAATATGTTTTTCAACATTCCATTCTCATCATCTGCTCTATAGTTCCAAATCTTTGCTTTAACATACTATAAGTAGTGTTCAATTGATAAATATATTTATTACCTATGTATATCGAATTGTGCCATCACATAACCTACACGGTATAATAACTGTTTATAATTTCATTATTATCCTGTATAGATTTATTCAAATTGTTCGTCACGCGTTGTCAGTGTTCCAAAACTAACACGTGTTCGTGTACGTGTGTGTGTGTGTGTGTGTGGGTTGAGCTGTTACCAGGTTGTGTTCCTGATCCGCTCACTTACCCCGTGTCATCATCATCATTTACGTAGTCCGCTCAGTTCGGAGGATGACGTACGATGTCCACTGATTTCGCATGCGGCTCACAGATGTTTCTCATGTGTATTTTTTCCTGTGTACATTTTTTTATTATTATTATTATTGCCACCTTCTTAAACTGCCTACACGGGGCCGACTTTCATTCATCTCAAGGCGTACCATACAGGTATACAACTGATATCGTCAACAGTTATGTCACATCGTATACAGCCACACACGATTCAGTGTGAAAAATGTTAATTTTATTACTTATTCTTGTAAAATATCCGCATATGTATGGTAGTTAATGCTAGTTTAATAGTTGTATATACATATTTGAATTGTAGTTTTTACACTGGTTTAAATATTTGCTCTTCGTTTAGGATTTATTACAGTCCTAGGTGTAATATTAGCGTGTGTGTTATTTTGGCCGACAAATGTACAGTTATTTCGTGCGCATCTATTTCCATGTATACCCGACTGACATGTTACGTTATGTATTGTTTGTTGTGAAGTACATGCACGTCACGCTTCCTGGCACTGACGTTAGTGGCTTGTTGTACGTTTCATTGAGCGCGATCGACGTGTGCACTTTTTCATCGTCGTTTCTTTTGCCGTTGAATACTGATTTTACGGTACTGTTTATAGCCGGCTGTGGGTGTTTATTATTCTTTCATTCTAGCGAAAAACCGCATTGAATTGATTATGAATCGATTCGTGTGCAGTTTTAGTGCATATGCATATTATGTGTTGTCGAGAACTTTAGTACAGCACTAGAATACAGTTTATTTGTTATACGTCGTCATAACATGTTTCATTCACATTCTCCTCGTACAACTAAGTGTTTGGATCAAATGTTATTACGTGGTAAAAGTTGTATGGTGCATTCATATATATATGGTGCATTCATCCTGATAGGTAAATGAAATGAAAGAATTTTTAGCTTGTGTTGTGTGTATATGAACAACATAATTAGACATCTGGTGTGTGTGTGTGTGTATTGACTGGCATATATTACTAGATTCTGACACATATGTACGTATATATTGTAAGTATGTATCTATGCATGTGTGTGTGTGTGATCTGTCAGCGCACCTGGTCAGTTTCTAACGATGTCTCGTTATCCCGAGAATAGAATTAACGTTCATTATCAGCTATAATTTATGTTGTAAAAGTGCAAGACGCGTTGCATTTTAATAGCAAATGTGAATATGCCACCGGGCAAAAGTAGGTCTAACGGAAAACATTCATAATAAATTCAAACATACGTATATATGTCTTACATTATAGTGTGTTCAGTGTGCTAGTTGATATTGCAAGCTCAGTGTTCCATTGAACATAGTATACACACGTATATACACCTTGATGGGTGGTAGGACTTTCTAGTGGCCTGGGTAGACACACCTGTTGTGCATATAAAACAGTCTGTTAACATTTAACCCCTCGCAATGGTTGACCATATGTACAATTACACATAGGTATCTACCAGAACGATAACGAATTATAATACATATATAGCAGGCATCATATCAGTTCCCATGCTCAACCATATATATATAGTAGCCATTGCATATTTAATGTAAAGTCGCTAATTTATCTTACACTTCTTGAACCGGTTCCCTATATCAATTTTCTAATTTCTTGTAATGACGCTTTTAATTTCATATTCGATTTCTAATAATTAAAATTAATATCTTCACGTACCTACCATCCCAACTAATAATATATAGATATACTGTTAATAGTGTTTAACCATTCTAGTAGTTGTTATGCAGGTGCTACTTGTTTGGAATGACAATACATTTTTCTGGATCATTTTCTACACCTAATCCTTGCTCTACTTTACTATTGTTTCATTCTGAAAAACGATAGTCTCTATTGTTATATTTGTGAAATAAAGAAATTCTATCATATTATTTCAACACTTGTTCAGTGATAGTTTACGTAATACGAAACCATGAACTTTTTTTTTGTACATAACAATATACGTATTTATTACACTATCATATTTCAATCATGACATCTCAATAAATATAGCAAATTAATATTAATATATTCATATTTCTTGTGTTTCAATAAAAGGACATATGATTTTGAATATTTGATTAGCAACTAGTGTAGTTAATTAATGCCGTTTGACATTATATACAACATATTTTATTATAGTATAAAAATTCTATAATTATTACGTAAATATAATGACATGTAAAACAATGCGACTACCTGTTTGTTGACTAACAATATTCTATTTGAATAAACTTTTGATATTTATTTGTACGTCTGTACAAAAATAATTCTAATTAGTATCTTGTAAATATGACGTTTGATTTTCGTTTTGAAACATACGTATTTCTTCAGGTGGGCCACAACATTGGTATTTAATTTTTGTAATTGTGTCATGTACCTAATATAATGATGTAAAAATCTTGTTTTCATAAATAATTTATGAAACGAGAGTATTTTGACAGGCGTGGTCAATGATATGTACATATGTTATTTATTCGGTAGCATGAATTCCGATTGACATGTTAGATGCAAATCTTAGTGTGTTTCACAAACAATAAAAAAGCGTGTTGGTTTTGCAAGTCGCCGATATTAATTTCTCATTTGCAAATATAACAAACGTTGTCGCTACTGTTTGGAAACTGCTAAATATGTATGGGCCACAACATAAACTAGAGAGACTTCTATTATTTATTGTTTGTCAAAGTGACTCATTCGCCTGTTCATTGAATATTAACACTTGACTTCCAGTCCTGTAGGATAATATCAATCATTAGTTTTTATTTATTAACTGATTATAAAATGTGTAAGTTGCCGTGGAGAAAGTCTCCAATATTTTGTTTTCCTGTTAGTGCTGATGCGGCTTACGTGACATTTTTCAGAAACAATTTCTCGTCTTTATAATCAACAGGACCGCGACAGAATTGATTTACTCGCTGGCAATTCATTAAAACTATATAATTTTTATATATTTATAAAACGAGATAGTTATTTACAGAGTAATTTAAAATTTCAATGAAACTTGATTAAATTTGAAATATCCGTACAGTTGCACAGTTAATCAGTTCTCGATGATAGTTACACATTAATTAGGCATAAACTATCCCAGTCTGTTGATGACATTGTTTTGTTAACAAGTCGTTATTATGTATTTAACACTTCACATTGTACACGACTAATTAGTATGCTTGTCTCAAGAGCTGGTTGATGTATTATAAACAAATTTGTATCTCATTGATACATATTTGACGTACGTACGTATTTGTTAATAACATGTTTGTTAGTAGTTCTCTTTTTTGTTCTACAGTTGGCTGATATGCATAAATAAAAATGGCGTGATCGTGAACTCCCTGACATTGAATGGCGCCCGGCTATTTAACTTCTTGCAATAATAGTCTCACTTTTTCACTAACAACGTAACACGTGCTCTAATCAAGGTCAGCCGCACTATTGTTTTGTATTATATTTTTTTGCGTTGAAATGTCATTGTAATTATTTCACTTACTACGTTTTGAATCTCTATTGTATATAGCAAGTAAGAAAAAGTCTCTATTGTAAATGAATGGCCTTGAATCAGTATTAAATATTGACTAGACATGGTGTAAAAATATATTTGAGTCATTACTATTCATGATTAATTTGTATATTCATTACGTATTTCTCTTCATAATTATTGCATATTTTATTTATCGTAGTCGATATTAAATTTTCCATACTTTGCATATACCGTATCATATGGAGACAATCAGTCAGACAAAAAATAATTGAAACAAAAATCATCATGTTTGTATAATTAATAAATACATTCGTGGCGGTAACATTTCTGCAATCCATTTGCTGACATATTTATGTCGGTGTGTATGATTAAAATTAATTATCTACGAGACAACTAGCATAACTTGTAATAAGGAGGAAGTACTTGACTGTTGGCAACTGCGGTTATTTCTTATTATTATCATCTCAGACACGGGCTGACTCACTGGTAAAGATGTGTAGTGAATGTATCCATCTACATAGTGCGTTCGTATACGTAAGTAGCACATTTTTGTTTTCTTTACATTTCGGCATTATTTTTACATCTTCTCATTCAAGGTCTATAATAGTTTGTAGATCGGAAATTAACAATTATTCACATTATTAACACTGAAATATTTGTTAATACTTTATCCCTAGTCCAACCCTGCATTGTCACCTGATTCACGTACATTCTAATATGACTATTATTAATCGGCAATTGTTACTGTAATTTACCAACCTTATATGACAACCGTAGTTTTTTTTCCATTACATTTGAATCATGGTATTTAATTAATCAATATCCATTTGAATTTCCTGTCCTGGATATATTGTTTGTTATGTTTGCTGATTGGCACATTACCTTTACAAGATCAGGGAAGTGGAATATTTCTGTCAGCCGCCTTCACAATCAAATTGTATTCATTAATTTTATGATTGTTCTGTTTTTTTTCCGCCACATTTTCTGAACGTGTTTATTTTGGCACGTTGTGTCATCATTTGTTATTTGCAAAGAGTTACATTACGTGTGTTATATGTATTGTAATATGATACAGGCATTACCGCTTTTTTTTTATTTGCCCTTGAGCTAATCGTAATTGCTTTCTGGTATTGTAGAATTTTTTTTCTTGTTGATATGTTGATAATATTAATGTAGTGTTGTAGTATTATTATTAAAAAGATATCAACAGTTATTATGATTAATGTTCGTTACGTTTGGTACAATCATTTAATGGAACGTATTTGCATACTATCAGTAATGTATGTAAATAATTGTACTTTAATCAAGATTATTCTTACGAAAGTATTCAAACTAGAAAAAAAAAAGAAACGAAAAAAGTTATTCTTATTTTTCATAATTTGTAGACTTGCGTCCTCAATATTCTTCAATAATTCGTCAAATAAAGAATGCATATACAACGTTAGTTCAGTGTTTAATAGTACGTATGTACTGAGTTTCATGTGCGGATCTCCTATTTGGGTACCTCATCAGAATCATTGAATTATTTCATCAGTTCAGTCATCTGGGGTCAAAGATTTTGACCGGCATGACGTCACTGAGTCTTCATTATATATTCGGCACGGTATCTTTATTCATACAAATATCTGTGTGTATTCATGCATGTTGACGTGACCACTAACGTTCGTATGGACCGTGTGTGTGTGTGTGTGTGATTGGCACGCGTGCGTTCCTGTGATGTCATACACGTACGTACGTCATTGGGCAGTGGACCAAAACCCATGTCATCACACATGACAGGTACAGATACAAATCTGTACCTGTCAGAACATGGTACATACTGGAAAATCTACGAAAAATGTTCATTTATTTCAAATCCCAGTTATCTAATATTAACTTTAATAAGTCGTAGATTTATTGCAGGCAAGCACATAAACTGTGATTGGTTGTTTTAATAAGCCAATCCCATTTCGTTAACGGCCAGTGTACTTATATAAAAACAATCACGGTATATATACATGTATGTGTGTATGTATCTATAATTAAATTATTTATTATTATTGGGAGAAATCAACACGTCGTCATAATTTATAGGAGAATATTAATGATTTACAATCATAAACAGTTAGGTGTATATATATTAACTTATAACTATTTTTGTTTGACGCGTGGTCACTCCCTACCGTTTGCTAATAAGCAAAACATTAAATAGTTATATGCATACTAACATTATTATTATTCTTGTTAACCTACTCAACTTTGATCATTGTCAAATAGGATATACATTTACGCACATATACAGAAGAAGAATGTATATCTCTATATGCTAGAATCCAGATATTGCATAGAATATTTTACCGAAACATCTTCATTTTCTACAACAGTTATCCCTGTGCCGTTTCGCCAAGTGAATTCTCGGAAGCCGACTGGAACGAATTTGAATTGCAACTTTATGTAAATTTGTATGAAAAGAACCGTTTGTATTTTTATTATTTGCCTTTATAGTGATACGGCCAGTCCAATGATTATTAAATACCGTACGTGCGAACACATTCAGCACTGTTTTTAGACTAATAAATGATGTCGATAAAAATGCTAATTTCATTATCGGCCACGGTAAAAAGCTGCTGGTATTTAAGTAGGCCACGAGACTCGAGCTAGTTCTAAACATGAATTCGCTACTATGTGAGCTGAGAACATTGTGGTAGGTTGACTTTGAAATTCGTCAATGTGAATATCGGTGTGCTATTAGGCACTATCGCGTTTGTAATGCGTGCTGATGAATTTATGTGTCTGCAGATTCCGCGGAACCACGTGATGTGATTGGCGCCAGCTAAAGAGAAAGCATTAATTTCTCTTTAATTGGTGAAAAATTTGAATATACTTAGAGTTTGGTGATTCATGATATCTATTCCGAGCAACGAAGAGAAAAAATGGTGATAAATAACACAATCGATTCATTAGCTAAAACATAAACGAAAATAATTACAAATTTGCATTACTAAGAGCACTTGTGAAATATGAACGGATGAATGCAAGTATTTAAAGGATATTTAGTGCTCGTTATGCAATTATTAATTGCTCTCTCTCCGTTTAGTATTGGTAAAATACTTAAATAAACTTCTTATATGGTTCATAAAATCCTGTAACAATTGTTGTAGTATTTGTAAAAATTCACAGGAAACTGTTGTAACGGACATAAGTGAAATGACTTGGACTTCCTCTAGCAACTTGTGCAATTTACATACAAGGAGTTAAACTATCTTACACGAAAAACCCGTTAAAGCACTTTCTGGTTTTTACCTCTGCATGTAAATTAATGTTTCGGGTGTGACATACGCGTAACATTGGACAATTTGTGAATATTCCGTTTGTATAATTGACGTTTAAAGGTTTTGTTTTGCTGTGAGTACACCACTGTACATAACTAAGGCACTGAACCATAAACTGTGCTGGTACAAATAAATAATTTCACTCGTTACGTGCCTGTCACCTGGTAGCAACAAAAATACTTACATACTTGCATGTGAAATAATAATCCCTGCGTCGTACGCACTCGACCGAAACCGCGTCACATCACTGAAACTTCCAAATGGCACGACACTCTGATCATATTCTTGTTATTTACTCGTATCGTGATTATGGTTTTTCTGTACGTTTTTGTTGCTTCATTGTGTTCGTTTTGAACAACAAGACTACGTCTACAGTTCGATGTACAGTTTCAAAAACACTTTTCTGCCAATATACATATTTCGCATCTAGGTTTCGCGGTTATAACAGATGAAATTGCTGCTAAATAATTGTTAATTCCATTCGTTTTTGTCTTCTAATTTTTGATATTTTCAATATTCAATAGATAGATACCTAGCATTCCTGACCAGTATAGTTATTTTACGATCTAGAACAAAACGTCGCAAATATTTTCTGCAACGAAGGAGTTCTTGAAATTCTCAGCTGTGGTAACACCAGATTTGGTAAAGTAACCGGTGCAGTTTTGGTTAACAGTTACATTTACGGTTAGAACCAGATACCGCAAACGTTTTAGGAAATAACACGGTTTGCATCACGTGTGTTGTATATTATAGAGGTATATGAGTACGTGTGTGTGTGTGTGTGTGTGTATTTATGTGAAATTGCAATGATGAAGAGTATCGATGGTATTAACTATATACAGTGATCCGTGCAGAAAAATGCGTATCGTGACTTTCATATTATCGATTCAGATTTAGTGCCGGCGATAACGCCATTGCTGAACATCATAATTAAATTTTACAAGTACATGAGCCCGCGGCGTGAAACATTAGAATTTGATTTATGTCGCTCGGGCCGAGACAAGTCTGTACTTTCAAAATCTCCTCAAACACACACACACACACACACACACGACCAAGCACCTGCACACGACAAACCGACACTCACACTTGATTGTTTTCAAATTGAAACTGACACCTAATGACCGCACTTGAAAACTATAATATTGTGTTAATGACGCTTGTGGAATAGTATAATTTACTATTGCCCAGCAGATAAATGATTTCCATTAGCTTATAAATGCCGGGTGGGATTTTGGAGAAAGTTCGAAGTTGATAATCATAATTTCACTAATTTTAATAGATAACGTGCCGAAAATCATCACGAAGTATATTGTCTTACAAAACTAGAGTTTAAAAAATGTGCAGTGTGTTAAAATCTAGAAAGTATTGAACACTGTGTCGCCTTGTATTGATGTAGGGAATATTATAATTATCACTTATTGTTTACATGTAGAGAAATTACAAGTAAATAAACGTACGTACTTTCAATGCACGGCACACTGTATACAGTATGGACACAATAACGACGCACTTGAAGGTGTCAAAACTCATGTAATATTAATGGCGATAGTGTGGAGAAATGCTAGCGCGACTTTCCACCGAAGGAAGTCTAGAATGTAGCCGAGAGATTAGCAAATATTACACCATGTCCAGTGAGGTATGCATACTTCACTCACTGCACTCACACAACCTTTATTATAACCACTATACAAACACTTGCATATATTCAATTAGAACATTTCCAGCATAAACAAAACACATTATAACAAACTGATTCACATCACACAAATAGACAAATTTTAAATTGTTTTGAATTCAGTTGCTTAAGAAAATAACCTTATATCAACTTTATAGTAAAATTTATTTCTATACATTTATGTCAGTATAACTTTCCTAAATAATTAAATGATATAAACTTTCACACAGCAATTTCCTTCTTAATTAAAAATAAACTTGTGTGAAAAATGATTTTACCGTTGGCAGATTGACTTTTTCACGTTATCAAGTGACGTGATTCGCGTTTAAAATGCACAGTTACCGTTTAATATTGTCATAAGCAACTCGATTTATGTTAATTAATTTTCGCAGAAAATTGACGCATCAATTGGGCTGAATGTTGAATACTAAAATTTTATATATTTTTACTGAGCAAATTAAGATACAACATAAAACTGTATATAATGGGTAGTGACGTACAATTATACCGATCTGATCAAATTAGTTTTGGGCGGAGAGCGTTGTGCTGTGTACGTACCGCATTAAATGTTAATTCAGTAAATACGATAAGTAAGTTTATTATACAGTATATGGCGAGCACTACTAAAGAAATCATTCTCTCTATGGTAAAATTAACATATAAATATTGTTTCACATGAAACGCAACGTTCACATTAGGTATACATATATTCTTTTCATCTTGTATGAAAATAAAACATGTACTGCAATTCTCCGTACCTACTACATGTAATGGTGAACCACCTAAATCCATAAAAGGAATAGTCTTGTTTTCTTAAATGTCACCATTCGCCGTTATTATAAATTCAGAGACAAAATATACCGACTGTCTTACTGTAGTTGCAGACTTCTGTCGGTGACTCAGGTTTCTAGAACATCCTGATTTCAGAACTGGCGAGAAAAAAAAAACCGTTACTAGCACAAGTGCTTTTAAAACTGCACGTTTACATAAATTAGCACGTAAATAATAATTGTTTCGTCCCATGAATACGACAAACTCCTGTATTAACCATTCCCAATGCTGCGAATTCTCTATGATGTTGTGAAAGAAATATTCTGTACAAAATTGCAAGATTGTATTAGCAGACTAGTGGATATAAGGAGCAGTGAAAAGCACTCAATGAATTACCATTCAAGTTGACGTGAAATCTTTTTAGATAAGAAGTGCATGTAATGACGTTTCTTCCTCTTATTTTGGCAGCCGTGCTTGTGTTGAGCTCATTCATGGCTGACCCGATTGTACTGCAGTAATTTGCATGGATTCGAGCCGCCCACACGTCTGTACAATTAACCTACTAATAAGGAAATTAATAAAGCTCGGAAAAGATTTCATTCCGTCTTGAATGTATGTTTAATGGCGTTGACTTTAATTTTGTGTTTTACTCAGAGCTGTAATTTAATTAAAACTGTTAACACATTTATCCGGATAGGATTAATAATAACCAACCACTAGGTATACTGTCCATGGACACACCAGTGGTCTACAAACATCTATCTACATCTACTAGTGTTCAATACTAATTTAATATTATAAATGATTTTATGTCGGAGAAACTTTGACGAATAGAAAATTAAGTTCTAAACTTTAATCACCGATAATTTGAGTGTTTGACGTATTCACACATTTAACGATGTACCTACTACCATAGTTTCTAAAACAATTTTCCAGATTAATGAATGAACATAAGTTTGTAGTATTGAATTATAAGACATTTACAATGCTAATGGACCAGCTAATTATAGTGTAAATGTGTGGCCATATACCCAGCTATAGATGTCAATAGATAACGTCACATTTACCTGCCGTAACACTGATATATACCAGAGTTTCTAAAACAATTTTCCTAGTTTATTAATGCGTTTCATGTTGTAGTAAAGTTTAAAGTACACTACTAAAATATATTATTCGAAGCCTGGACTTGTTGTTAAAGCAGAATATTAAGAGACAAACACAGAAATAGTAATTAATTAAGTTCTAATTACGCAGAAATAGTTACACTATTAATTAATAACTGTGCCATTTAGTGTAAAATGTTTGGTATTTAATAGTTGAACGAAAATGGATATTGGAATGATGTATTTTTCTATATAGGAATCAATCAATGACACTGCATTATTTATAAACTATGTAGTATACCATATAATATCTAATTCTCATTGTAAATAAGTATTCTTATCGTGTTATAAATTAAAAATTTCACCTGTTCCACATTTATTATTTCATTTAGTTTTGTAGCAAACAATTTCTAACTACTGTTCTATTTAGGCCGCAAATAAATTATTGTAATTATATCACCGAGTGTATAAGGTGTTGTTACATTTACAAAAAATAATTATCAGTACAACAAAGGCAGCAGTCGTGCCAAATATTAGTAAATAAAATCACTAGATGTGTATGTGTACAGTTACTTTCTCAGCTTACAGTTCATAATACTGACACTGTGTGATAGAAGCAGGTCAGATGCTGTTATAGATAATACGTAGTAGTATAGAAAAATAATAACACTAAAATAAATCTCTATCTACACATCATCATAATCATCAATAAACCTTGATAGTGCACTCCTCATATGTGATATTGCCAGGTATAAATCACACGTCGCCAATGACAAATATTAATAATAAAAAGTGAAACTAACTGACCAATTATTATAAATGTTATTTTTTATGATGATGATGATGTTATTAATTTTCTCTTTCTTCCTGGACAGGGAGTGCATAAAAGTCAGCCTGCGACGGGAACGGACGTTGGATCGGACCATCGGCATCCGGTGAGTGAATATTCGATCTGTAATCGCCGATTAAATATTATAATTGGATATACCCACGCGTCGCTATATTTAACATGCAAACAGGCACACTAGAACTTGTCAAAATCATTTATTTATTTATGTACATTGCTATTCAACGATGCGCTTTCCAAAATTCTCCACCATACATGTATATATGTACAAATATATTTCTTAAATTAGATATGTTGAATAGATATTAACTAATTTACAGCAAAATCACACGTTAAATACAAGAAACATTTCCGTGTTCCAAAAGATCATTTAATATATATTTAAATCGTATCGAATTTCTAATTCATTATAATTTATCGCTAATATTTCTCAGCACCTGTAATATGAATTTTTAATATTGGAAATCTTCAGGTTACTGTTTTGCGTATCGACGCAGATCATATTACAGAACGCGATTCTAGTGCCGTGCTTTCTGTTCACTGTTTTATAAACTGAACTTTGAAATATCCAATAAGCCAAGTCTGAGAGAGATATGTAATCGTTCATTTAATTTCAATGCGTGTATATTTTTACATTCCGTATCCTGTACACCTGCACACACACACACACTTAATTCGCCTGTATGTTTATCTAGTGATCACTGGAATGTTATTAAATTTTTCCATATGAATTTTATTTAACGACGCGAATGCACACCGTATAAAACAACGTAGGCGAGTTATGAATTTCTCACCTGCTGGTGAAGAGATTACAGTAAACATGTATGCGGGCCCGTCGGTAATTAATTTCTCTGCATTATCGATTTAGACTTCCAGGTGTAGGTCATCAGGTATTAGAATGCCAGTCGGGGTACAATTCATAGGAATATTGAGTTGTTGAACCGATATTCAATTACAACGCACAAACATTCTGTTCACTTCATGTTTTGGCCCGATTACATTATATACAAGTTAAAGTGGTAGATACGTGGAAATGATTTAATAGCACTTATTGAATTGCCAATTAAAGACATATTTGCCATGTCTGAAGGCATGTTTTATAGTCAGACATCAACATTGAGAACTATGTATGTTCGAGTACATTAACGTAAATCGTGTGATGTATCTATATTGTCGTAAACCAATACATAATCAAATAATTCTACTCCGCCTCATAGAAAGTTTCGGATTTTCGGTGACCATATTTTTCGTACCTAAATTTAAATCACCATAATTATTTAAACATTTCCCATTAAAGAGAGATAATATTTGTATCCGACACCACACTAACACAAACTGTTCTTCATGTGTGTCTAATACCGGGAACTATCATTATTTGACTGCCATTTCAACACCATCACAACCATTATAAACTGTAAGATTAGTCGTAATCCTTCCTAAAATTCACATGTGAAAAACAATTAATCTTTCTTAATGTTGAACGCTACATGTCATCAACAGTACCTACATAAATTCGACCGTGAAATAAGCAGTCATTCTAATCCCCGTGATATAGCAATGACCTCGTATCATCACATAGAAACAAATCCTCTCAATAAAACGGAATTGAATTGTGCTCGTGTTGTGCTCGTGCCAGATATAGACAATCGGTTCACAATCAATGACACACTGTCTACAGTGAACAGTACAATTATTTATGATTGTCGACACAAGAAGGAAACATTAGAAACCGGTGTAATATTAATCTTCCGTGTAGTGACATTTTCCGCAACGGAACTATAATGAAAAATCCATAATCGATGTGTCACCCGCGAGCTGGACACCTGGCGAGCTCATTAATATGTGTAATAATTAATAAATAATTTATTAGTTAAACAACAAGCACACACACAGCAGAGGAGAGTGCACCCGGTCAAGCGTTATGAGCCATCGATACAGCTGACAGAACACATTCATAATACCACCCATTTATTCACCTGGTACCGAGCATAAATGACACTACACACACTTAGGTTTCCAACATTCGTTGTAATGATCAATATCTCTCTCTCTCTGTCGCTGGCCGTATATGCTCAGGGGTATTCTTTAATTTGTAATTTATTTTCTACGAAGCTTAGCAAAACATTGTAACATAATGTACCTTTTTGTTTTCTACATCTAGCATGCTGGTAGTAGAGATTCCACTGGTAATTATTGACTCCACCCACATAGATATGAACTCCTCCCACTCTCTACCCCCCACCCCCCCCAAGTACGGTACTTTAATTCGTAATTGTTAACGGCAGGAACTCCTCCACATTGCACACATTCGTTTCTGCGTTTACAAAACAACAAATGCTAATCACCCTACTTGTCCCACATGAATGTCCAGTTGGCTTTTTATTTTAGTTAAACGGCAATTAAAAATAAGTTCACGGCTGATTGAAGTTTTAAACTCTGTGCCCGTTAAACTTTCTAAACACCTGTCAATATTGATCTTTTTACGACTTTGCATTTGATAAGAAAAAAAAAACAAGCAAGAGAAACCGAACGGATTTAAATGGTTTATGGGAATATTGTTCCGTTCAGATACGGCCACTAGTATCGAAGTCCAGTAAACTGGTTTCTTCGTGTAAAGTGCTAAGAAAAAGTTGCTCACGAACGGAACCCGTATTAAATTGTGATTTTTTTTTCTTCTGTGATATGAACATTTTATAGCGGTTAAAGAAGTTTGCGTATTTTCCGTACTTGTTCATTCACCGGTGATTCGACCAGTTTTTGGTGAATTATTATGCCTGGAGGACAGGACGAACCTAATTTATTTATTACATGATCGAATAAACTTGATCGTAATTGAGTTAATTATTTTGGTACATTATTTTGGTAAATTTCTCGGAGTAGTCGGCTACTTACTGTAGTCAATGTTGTATATGCATCGATTAAATTGTTCTGTAATGATGCATTAGGTGAAATCAGATTTTAACTTTCCTGTTCATTGCGACAAGTTATTAGCGCGACTGTGATAAGTGAATGCTGGTGTCATTAGTTGCAGTATTTATACACTGTAATCACCGTCTTGACCTTCTCTTTTCATCTTGAATATTACAAGCTTGTCATCTTTTTTTAAATTTATAAACTGCTTTATTTATACACACTAATAGCATGTAATGCATATGGGAGAGACTTTGGTAAAAATCTACAAATGTTTTATAGGTTGTTCGCAGTCGGTAGTATGTAGTACCACTTTCATCTAAATTATAAGAAATATGTACACATATTTCATGTCTGTTAATACAATAATCATTTAATAATACACTACACAGATTGTAAAATAATAACGGAGAGAATGCAACAATCACTTAACAAAGTCTACACAGAGAAAAATCGCTTCTTCGATATCCAATGCGTGAGTTCATTAAATTGTACGGTTAACGTTTGTGCCATAATTATAACTCGCACAGTTATATTCAATAAGCAATGAGTTGATTTTTACTTGTACATTGCCGTGTACAATCTCCTGAAGGATGAGGACACACGTTTTTAGCTAGCGATGAAGGAGCTGGCCTGCGCCACATTCCATTGCGTTCCGAGTAATCCGAGAGCTGCTCGCCAGTTACGCAATGATCGTCGTTCAGTACTGTGAACATAGTGATTTGTTCTCATTAGCCGGGACTGCATATCTGGGCCACCGGCAATCGTAACCATCGTGTGCAAACTACAGATTTGTTTACGTGTAGTTTTACACACTAGCGTAAACGTAATAGGTTACCTACAAACTAAATACGCATATTTACAAATATTTATAAAGATTCAAGAGTGTTCTGGAGAATATTACGACAAACTAAAGTTAATTATTTCCAGAAATGATATGAAGAAATCTGTATAATTTAGGTAACGCAATATTGAAATTGTTTTATTTTCGATGGTTATTAAAGCCCCCCCTGTATTACGAATAAGTTAACAGCAAGGTTGTACGAAAGTATATGTCAATTAATCATTTACAATAAAACATTATTTGTAATTTCCGGAACCTGCAGGCATGACTTAAAATTTAACTACTGTCCCAATTCATCTTGAAACACCTATAATTTTGGATATCCTCTAGTAAATCGCACGTTCACGTTCACCAGACACACAGCGGATATGGAAGTGACAGGTCAAATAAACTTCGCTTTTTAATGAACGTTAATTATTATTATTTAATGGACAATAGAACGATTTATTAACATTATCTCACTGGCAAGTGTAGAAATCAATGTGGTGGCTGATATTTAATTGCATGTCACTCACATCTGTAGTAGATAAATCTTAGTTAACCTTGCAATATTCAAAAAACTATAAAAATTGTTTATTATAACTTGATTATGATCAGATAAATTTGTAATCCGGGCAAGCTGTGATTATGAACAATGTATCCATATATGAGTAATAGTAGGAAGTAGTCAGTGCTAATTCAAGTACGTTACCAATATTTTGCTCTAAACAGTTCAGTATCAATATGTGCAATTGATTATCAACAATCCCTAATGCGATTGAAATGAATACGAATGTCCGTGGACATATTATTTATATGTACGCTTTTATTTTGCAATATGTATTACTAGTTGTCACCCGAATTCATTCATATTTCACTGAATAAATACTAGTACTTCATAGACTAATACTTGCTTCATTAATCTAGCAATGTTCGTAGTAACAGATTCAGGATGTAATCATACTTCAATCTTGTAGAAATGTATAATTTCGGAATGATATTTCTCCATTGTCATCAACGTTGACATGCAGGCTTACGTTCTCTTAATTAGGCATCTACTAAGCTGCTTGCTGTACATTACGTTGACGAACGTTGCAAGAACTCCATTCCCACCAGATGTATGTATGTGTGTGTGTATATGGCGACTATTGTCTCTGTGGAACGTGATTCGTGACTTCTGAATTTAATTGTTCGTTCATACCTTATACGGTTGATATCAGACAACTTTAGGGCCTGTGACTTGACCGGCTCGCTCCGGTGCAACAGACTAAAATAAACAAAAACATATTTAACGTAATGCTTGGTTCGCATGATTCCATGTTGCAGTATGAACTTGTTATTTGTTCCACTCGAGTTTTTATATATGTATGTATGCGAGATTCTTCATATGAGTACGTACTGTTCAATATTTCCTTGTATATGTGTTTTGTTATAAACATTATAACAATAATCACAATGATTTGATACTATTAACAAATAGTAGTAACAGATCTCTAGTACTTATGATATTTAAATAAACTATATTTACAATCATGATGTAGATCTAAACTGTAAACATTAATTGATATTCATGTGATATCTGTACGATTACCTACATTACAATGTTATGTAGCTAACCCATTTAAAATTATGAATGAGGCAACACAATTAATTAAAATGCATTTATCGCGACTCGATAATAACGCGTTAATAATTAAGAATTATTGTTAAATGTTAACTGAAGTAATTTATCGTCCGAATTATACAGGTTTATTGCGATTATATATATTTTATCGGCCATTGAACAATGCAAGGACAATAGGTATATAGTTATGAATGCTGAAATTATTAATGTAATAACTTGCCAAATATTTATTACATTTTATGTTCCTTGAAATTTTAATCGATATATTATGTTTAAATCGAAAGTATTACATGTTCTATATTACTGTGAAATGATTCTATTGTACTTGAAATTCTGATTATACTTATATTTATGCAAATAATTATATTTCTCATCTAAGATAATGCGGTTCATATTGCATAAGATATTAAAATTGACCATTTATGTAATAATACAATACATATGTGTGTTTTGTATACGTATACTTAACTCATAAGGCAGTTGAGAATGTATGTATAAGGAAATTAAGTAAACATTCTATAGATTTTTCTGCTAGTCTCTCGCTGTTGTTAGTTTTAGACAAGGTACCTTGCAGTTTTATTATTTATTGCTTCAATTAATCACTTCACTTCAACTGTAGTTTCCAACTACAATATTGTAAACCCGAGTATATTGTTAGTTTTTTGTTTCTGGTGTAAATCACGTTTTGTATTAATCAAGAAGCCAACTATGTTTGCGGAAATAATAAACAATACCACAGCAATATTATTAATAACTGTACATTAACAAACTGTCAAAGGGCCAATAGGTCAGCCTCGACGTTCTGCTTGTTGTAATAGATTCATTTAATTCCTTTACAAAATCAACACGGATGATAAAGTAGCAAGAACGAGTAAATAAAGTCGCAAGTAGAGAGACAGACTTGTATAATTGTACAATGGTTCTGTACAACATGCACTGTTTACACATTATAACTAGGTAATAGTGTGGAAAATAATGAACGCGTATATACTCACCATACGCGGAAATTCATTTAATCAATGTGAAACAGGAAACGACACATCATCATATACTGTTGTTGGTTTATAACACGTGAACCAGCACAAATACAGAATAACAACACAACATTCACCCGGAATATCGCGCCAGAATTATAAACAACAGAAAAATGTGTGAAAAGGATAATCGAGAGTTTGGTTACATCATCACACTTCTGGGAATTGGCTGGCGATTATTATGTTTATCTTTAATTGAAATACTAAAATAACACCAGCTGTACTGAGCGATTATCCTAGTGAACGGGATAATTAATTACAGCTACATTGAACAAAGCGAGTTGCAAAGATTACGCCAGTACATATCACAATACAGTGCTTGACAAAATGTCCCTGTTACAGAAAAAATATTATTTAGAAAACGGTGTATCTTTAAAATTATTTCTGTAATATAATTATTTTTCGTTTTAGTGAACATTTGAATGTAATTTAATGTATAAACAATTATAGGAAATATTTCAAATCCACTCCTGGATGAAGTAAGAAATTGCATGAACGGGTAACTAACAGGATTGTATTAGAAAAAAACTAAATCATTTTCTTTCTAATAATTAGTTGCAATTTGTATGACAGCACGAATTGTCAGTATTTTTAACCTGCTTTTTAATGTTAATTTTTTTACAGCACCTGGCTTAATAAAAATGGTGTATGATTTATCGAGGAGTCAGGTGCGTCATATAGTTTTGAATGTCAGAAATTGACAGTGTAGGTATTATCGGCCATAGTTGGAATGTGCATTATTTCATATACTATGGTATATACCAACGGATATGCCAATTACTGCTGTCTCTTTATCCTCGGAATATACAACATGTACGTGCATTTAAATGTCAATCATATGAACACTACCTACAAGGTGTATATTGTATTGTACGATTCTTCATATCGACATTGAGATATCATTTATAATTTAATACATCTTCATATCTTATTATTAATATTATAAAAAATAAACAGCAGTGACATGTATTCGACAGATTGCTTTTTATGAACAAGGATTGCCTTTTAAATCTCAGATTATTAGCGAATCAAAGTTGAAATGTACATATTGATATTGTTTCAAGAATCTATTGTTGATATAATCCTATTGTTAAATTAATTTTTTTTATTTGGCTGAACACAATCTAGCATATAATCTCGCATAACTATATAATTTACTATTTCTATATATGTATGTACATAACTAAAACACTTGTGTGTTCTTTCATCTAACGTTAGAACAACTGGTAACCAACCAATACGAGAATACGTAAAACTGCAGATAATCAGCTGACAAATAAAAGTGATAAAATATAATGAGAGTTGTGTGTGTGTGTGTGAGTCAGTATTAATTATGTCGATGGTGAAATAAAAATTAAAATCGTCGTACCTGTATAAAAAATACTTTCTCTCCCCATTGGTTGACCTTCGATAAGTTGAGATTAACAATCGGATTCAAAACTCTCCTGTACTTGACACGGTTACATTTTTCAATTTAATCGGATTTCTGTCAAAGCGATACCGCTCTGCAGAGAACATCGTGTGCGATCCAAATATACATACGTGCATACGTACACGAGCACTTACTGCATGCTTATACTGCGCTTGTTAGTCAAATACGATGTATGGTATGCATCTACTTCATTCGGATATAAATTATCTCCAGTTATATTTTATATACATGACTGTTCATTTGTATATCTAACTAGTGTTTACAGTATTATGTACTTAAAAATGTATACTTTACAAAGAATAACACATTCATATTACATCTAGTGACAGTTCAGTACAATGTTGTATTTATGATGAAAGACGCGTACACTTGTGTGAAGTTCGTGTCATTTTGTTTTACTTGTTTTTCGATATTCTTGTATTTAATTATTGTTGTTTTTTTTTATCGTTATGCAGTGAATGTGTACAGGTCACATAGACGTATTTTTATCGGGTTGCCGTTTGTCCTTTAAACGAACCAGACAGCCTCCATGGCTTACGTCTGATTTGAATAATATGCTGTTAAACCCATATGTGTGTGTGTGTGTGTGTGTGTGTGTGTGTGTGTGTGTGTGTTGTACACTGCGCATGCGCCCCATACTACACATGTACCTACCGCACTACAACAATGTGTGTTGAATGTGTAAAAAATTATGTTATTTTGCGTTATTAAAAAATACCCTGTCGAGACACGGAATTCTTCGTTTTGTTGGCAGACTCTCTCTCTCTCCTCTTTGCTAGCTTTTATTTGTTTTTCGTTCACGTGTATTCGTTTGCTTTTCCGTATTTGGTTATCGGCGGCTTCTATACATGTCTCTACTGAGAAACACATTTTTTCGATCATTTATTTAGTTCAATATAAAGCAAAAAAAAAGAGCATTCCTTTGATGTATGTGAATTATAGTTTGTCCTGTGTATAGATTGTTGATAATTATTGTTTGTTATATCTAATAGCAAATTCTACAATAATGTTCAATGTATTTTCATATTGTTTCGTCCAATATTTCCATTTAGAAGTAGAATTTCGTCACACATTTGTGCGATCCAGTGTAAGACAGTGTAAGATTTATAATTGCCAGAGATATTTGTGAGAAACAAATCGATGTAGTTAGTAGTTAGCTGTAGTAGTACGAGTATATATGGGTCAAACGCTAACGAGCCGCATCGCTCGCAGCTGGGGACATGTGCGTCTATAACGAGTATCGCATGATAACGTAATTCAACTCTGCATTTCCACCAGTAACGCCATCGATGAACAGAGCCGACTTGTCATTTGTACGTACCCGTGTATTAATTGCAACAGATGCGTGAAATATTGTTGCTTGCCTCTCTTTCATTTGATTATACTTACGGCAAACACACGGCCATCTGCACATCGTTCAAGACTAATCCATTCGATTGGTATCTATGGCGAAAGAAACATAATTAACTAGTACAGAATTGAACAATATTGCATCTATTTTTTCATCCGGTTATATTAGATTATTTTTTTCTATTTCAAGAAATTGAGTCATTCTATTCAGTTACAAGTCTGTCTGTTATCCTGTGTGCTTAACGCCGGACGCAATTATCATTTAAAAACCAGTTTTGAATTTGAATGGTAACTAGGCACACGTAATTGAATACCTATTTTTAGAGACTTACATCAAAGAATATTGCAAACAAATATTGTTGAAAGCGCTTTGATGTCTGTAGAGGTACGAGGCGTATCGATATGTATGCAAATTTATTACTAAGTAGCATTACCACTGTGCTATCAGCTACCAACTTTGTACTTTTCACCTTGAGGAAGAAATCCTAACATATATGTATGTTCAATGCAATGATCATTTATTGACCTGATTACACAGCGCCCATTTAAAACGCGCATAACATTAAATCTAGTGTGCTGTTGGTTTTAAATTAAGTGGAAATTCGAAAAATCGAAAGATTGCAATAAAATTACACATTAAAAGTGTTAATTTGAATTCCATGTTCGTCATTATCACTAGAGCTCATGTGTATTCAAACGGAATGTTATAAATCTTACTTGAAGTGCTCGTATGTCGGATAAACCATTTAAAAAGACACTCTTCACTAGCCAATAAAACTTTCTCTCACTGTGCAAAACATAATTTAATTAGTTCTAGAATAATTAATGTCATTGGTTTTCATTTATTTTGAAGAAAAGTGGACCAGTGAATATTGTACATTTTTGTGTTAAAACACTTTCGCCTACTCTGATGTTTAACTAGTGCTAGTAGTAAATTGTAAACTTACAGAATCAACTACCACCAACGCCTCCGTCCGTGTTAACAAGAACTAATGATAGGCAAACGTGCAATTATGCAAATGTGGAAGAAAAATAACTTGCAAAATTCACTATTTATGAATTAAGATTGGTAACTAAAATGCAAATATACACACGCACACACACACAGAGAGAGAATGAATGTATATGTGCATATGAACTGGGGAGGGACACTGTTCAAGACTGTCCCACATTTCTAAAGTACTGGCAACTGATAATTTCCAACTATAAAACTGTTATAATTGTAGAGCAGATGGCGGTTAAAAAGCGACAAGCCATTTTGTTGTACAACTCGTGTTTTATCCTAATTGCTGCTGCGGCCGCGGCCGCTGCTGTTGTTGCCTTTCAAATATCCCGCCACAAATGTGAACATTTAACTTGATTCTTTTAATTGTCACCGGAAATTACGGCCGTTTCGTAATGTCGTTAATGATCTAATTAATTAAGAGCCAACCTGTAGCGCTGCACGTGTAATTTTATAGGTAAATGCGTAAATTTTATTCCCGTAATTAGTGGCAATTGATAGATATTATAACGCGATAATCATATATCTTCATATGCTGAGTAGGAGTTTCATATCATAATTATTATTCGCTTTACTATGGATAGAAACTCTCTTACACTCGTATATCACTGACAGCGAGAGTAATTAATGTTATTTTGACATTTGGTCATCTCCGTACTTGTATTTATTACATCGGTCTATAAATAATATTTACGCAGTAAGCCATGAAAGAATAAACATAGCATTGTATCACTCAGGAAGTTAGTCATTCTCTTCTTATGGTAAATGTAAAAAAAAAATTCGTGTTATTATCAACTGCGGTGTCCAAATGCACAACAGTTCGAAATCTTGTATACATATTCTGTATCGTGTTTATGCTAATTAGTTGTTAAGACTTTCAAGGACATGATAGGTGAAGTTGTGTTACTTGGCGTTTTCTCACGCACACCCTCGCAGGCCCGCATTGACGATTTTTTCAGCCCCCCCCCCCCCCCCCCCAAATTATTACATAGTTTGTTATTCTCAATTTGTTTACTTTAAACGTTTCAAATAACCGTAATGAATATTACACGTTTAACTTCATTTCTTTCTGCGTGTGCTAATGCTTGTGTATGGACAAGTTTCGTACTGAGTACAGTGCTGGTAATTTAGACTAGTTAAGTGCGCTTGAAGGGTCGCGGTGTCGCCGGTACGCCGCTGGTGTTGTGTCTCGCAATACTCACAGACCTGTTCCTGGGCCCATAATTCACTGCACGAGGTATTCTTACCTCAATTAACTATTTCACAATGCCGTTGACCAATGAAAACTACTCCATATCTTTATACAACTCCTTAGGCTTTCGTGCTCGGCCCACGCTGCCCGATAATTTGTAGGATCGAAACAAAAATATACTTGAATATTCCGAGATTAGGTTCAAGGTAAGATCATTTTCTCGTTTTAGAAATACGTATATACTTCTCTGTTGTAAATATCTATATATAAATTATTAATACGAGTGTGTTAGTCAGCACCGAAACCTTGACAAAGGATTTATTAAAATATCAATTTAAATTCACACATCAGAAAATGAAAAATCAGAATATATATGTCTGCCGTGCACATCATATGCAATTTAAACATCACATTATCCATCCTTCCACAGATCATTTCATATTTAAATGTGAATGTATACGAGAAAGAGAGAGAGAGCAAAAATCATTTTCGCATTACAGCGATGTCAGTTGTTATCAAATGTTAGTTGAGTGTGTGGTGGCATGACAACGGTTTAGCATAATATCTTGAGTTGGTTGGTTGGTTGGTTGGTTGTAGTCTCATCAGCGCCAACTTTGCAACATCATTCGCGATTTATTTAGCCGTGAGACGGCGATGCTCCAGACCGGAGGAAGATTAATCATGACAGCATCACAACAGGAGCACCACACAATACGTTCGCCCAGTATGTATGTAATTGTCCGACGGTATTATGTCTCGGACATGTGCTGTTACATTTGATTAATTCCGCTGTTCTACACTCTGCATACGTACGTACATGGCTCACATATGAATACTTTTATTTGAAATTATTAAACATCGAATGACGTCGGTCCTACATATATCGATGTTGTTATATGCACGAACTTGTAATGTAACTACGTACGTATTTCTACAAATCGGCTTTGTTATATTTACAGTGAGATTATTGTTGAAGGTCACTAATTTGTGTTGTTTTATCGTAGGATTATAATGTTTTTATTTGTATCTTATCGAATTAATTATTATATAGGTAAAACTTTTATTAAACGTTATTAATAATATGTTTGTTTTAAACTTTCTCGTATGAGTAGCAATTTCTATAAAATACTATTTTGGTACCTATGCTTGTTATTTTCCGATGTATGTATGCATATATGTGCACTACCCAGCTTGTATTATAGACAGATAGTTGAAGCATTGAGTGTACCAAATGTAGGTATGTACATACTGTAACAATCTGTACACACTCCACATGCGGTGCAATGTGGAGTTATCAGTGATCCGCCCATCCAGTAACCCGTTCAATTAGATTCGTATTGGTATTATAATTTTTGTCGTCTGCCAAACATGGTAAAGACTAGAGGCTGTACACTTATATGTACGTACGTACGTATATACTGCGTACGTACTGATGCGATAAGCTTCAGTGCATGTTGCGAGATATTTTATTTAAATCCGATGTCCACGATATTGTAACCAATAAATCATATTATTTTTTAGCCGTTCACGGATCAACACTTGGCGTCGTATTACTTACCTGGCATCACCAGTGACCCTCAAACTATGACGTTAATACATTATGAACAATAATCATCATCATCATCATGAAACACGTACATCACAGTGAATGTTGCAATATGTAGTTATTTAATTTCTACATAATTGAAATTAAAATCACCCCCTTATCAACAACAAATTAATATTATATATTTTCAGTGCTTGTGTATCCCATTGAAATTAGCTCGTTAATTACAAACTGATAATTGCAATATATTCGAGCAGGGATCAATTGAAAACCGATACTTTTAATCAGAGATCAAATTTAATTAGCGTGACGGTAATAGCGTATGAGTCATAGGTAAATATAGCTTATTAACGGACAAGATATTGCATTCTGTAAATATATGTTTACAAACATTGTATCTAAAGTACGTACGTATATATAAGAATACTATTGCTGTACACGTGGATCACATTAGAATTAAAATACATATATTCTGTGTGTAAGCATTGATATAATCGATTCCAAGTGGCTGTTGTTTTTATCGACACGTTGTTCGTTTTCACTTTTCCCGTAATTAGCAGGTACATGTACCTGTAACAAATCACTATTGAATGCACTTATATGTAACGATAAATTTCCTTTTCCAAAGGTGTTGCAATCGTGTGTATGCGGGCGGAATATATCAACGCTAATATATTTAAACATACGTTTTATAAATGTATAAGTGCACGTACATATATGTACATATGTATCTGCATAATTTATAGAGAAAAAACATGCTTAAACGATTGGCTCACTATAAAATAATAGTTCCACGTGGAGGTTACAATAATAGATAATTTCAGATCTGTCCAAATGCTATACTATATAACAATAAGAATAAAATAGACACTATGAGCTTAAATTTCTTGGAAATATTCGTCATGATACGACGTTATATTATCGTGTTTTTATAATATTAAAACAGAATGTTGTCGTATCACGTTAAGATGCAATGGATGACGTTTCGTTTATGTAACAAGTTACCTTACGCTGTACCGTCTATTGAAATAAAAATAAATACTTATTCACAATGACTACGCAAATGTATTTCATTAAACCATGAAGCTAGACAAGTAGATTTGTTTATTTATACTTCTACATTTTCTTATATATTTAAGAGTGTTATGTGGAGTAGAACTCTTTATTTGTGTAACTTGAAATAGTGTCAAAAAGCAGTTGAATGTGTGTTGGTCAAAACAAACGAAGGGATTAACAGTGAGTGTATAAAAATCAGCGAATGGTTCGTGTGTGCCGCGTGTAACTAATACGTGCGTGTTTGCACGTGTGCAAAGCTGTCGTATTTTGCATCTGAAAGCCTAGAAAACACACCGATGCTACAGAACATAATTTAATACGTTCACTAAACACTGACAAACAAGCACAGCTAGTATATATATACGTATGTTTGAAGTGCAGCAGTGTGGGTGCACCCAGACGAGACTTTCAAATAGGATTAACTACAGACCACACCCCGCCCGCCCATCCATCGGTGTATTCGCTCACCTGACGGAAGAAGACATGCAAAAACACACACACATACACACAATATACAGTATCATGTCAGCTTTCAGTTTCGTTTACTTACATCGACAGACAGCCGTCACGCGATTTAAAAACCGTTCACTCTTGCACGTGATATTGTTTCCAACGAAAATAAACAACAACATCTAAATATCCAAGAAGTGAATATCACATTACACTTCGTGACGTTTCGATATGATTAATTAGAGTACGCATTCATTAATGATACGTATTTGGACAAGGTGAAAGAGAAACTTCTACAGTTTTAAAAGTAAAAGCATAATATTGTATTTGGAAGCTACTCACTGACTGATGCAATACAATCTATTTTAATGAAAATAATAATTGGATTCTAGGACGCACCATAAAATGGTGTTTATTTATGCAAATGGCGACTTTAATATTTATCCTGGTTGTGTAATGATTGAACAGTAGTGGACATAAACTGTGGTAAACCAACATCCAGAGTAGTCAGTGCTGTCACAACATGATCCAACCCAATAAAATCGGTATACATTCCGCGAATGATTAGTGCCACAAATGAGTAAGTTCTGCGTTGCCGTGATTCGCGCCAAGTCTAGACTGATAAAACCATCTACGACAGCAGCTAAAAATAAAGACGGAAAAAATCAGTAGCAGCAAGAACGTTAAGCGTTGTGTTATAAGTAGAGCCCTGCATAACCGCGGTTATCCGCGGTTTATCCGCGGATATCCGCAATTTTAATGCGGATTCGGATATATTTTAAATATTTTTAGCGGATGCGGTTCGGATGCGGATATAACATGTGCGGATGCGGATCGGATGCGGTTATTGGACATCTTATCCGCTATCCGAAAATGTTTATCTTGTTTTGAAACATAATACTTTTTTGTAGGCACGATCATAAATTAATACTCCTAGTAAAAACAAAAGTTTGACAACCCGTACTTGTTTTTCGTTTTGAAGCTATTTAGAAATAGTAAACAAAATATAAATTATGACGTCATATTTTAACTTTAGAGTATTTCTTTATTGAAAAGGGTAGGAGAGAGAACGTACTAATGCTAAAGATTTACTGTTATTCTACGTCACATAATGAGCTCTACAACAAAAATAAGCGTTTAGTAACATCTAGTTACAATTTTTCTATCTTTCCTACAATTAGAAAATTGAAAAAAAATCTGTATTGAAACGCGGATGCGGATCGGATGCGGATTTTGTACCTGCAGATGCGGATCGGATGCGGTTATCCATTTACAAAAATATTGCGGATGCGGTTCGGTTGCGGATATAATACATGCGGATGCGGGTCGGATGCGGATAACAAAAAACTTATCCGCGCAGGGCTCTAGTTATAAGGCAGGCGGTGGTGTAGCACACTAGAAACAAATATTGGCAACCACCACAGATTACAATGTACGTGTGCATATATACATACAGTCGACAATGCATGTGTCAATACTGCTTTCTGGCCGTCCTGTAATGGCAGGGTGAAGGTCGGACTCACTGTGAAGGACAACTCAGAAAATTAATACTGGATAATTGGAGTGTTGTAGATTCATTCTTGAATCTTGATGTTACTTACATGGACATGAATCCGAGTTACGGACGGTAGGATGATTTAGAAAAATGTTTTAATACTTACTGAATGAACAGCATTCATATACATACGTATACTGTTTCACTTCTGACTTCAAGTATTTCGGAAGAAGAAGCAAATAGTTGAATTAGTGCGATTATTTAAAAACTATCTGTCATGTAAGTACTTTAGTTAAAAGTATTTTTTTCTTTAATAAATTCGCTGATTGTTCTAGAAAGACTGCGGTAGTATGTCTTGTACGTGCACACTTGTAACGAAACAAGCAATATCATTTAATATTTCATAACAACGTCTAGACATCTGCATGAAAAAATTTCATTTTACAATAAAAATGTGAAATTAATCTGCGGATCATGAGTATAGTACAAGGCTTGTTTATTTCTTCCAGAAACGCTTTATTTTTACAGAATTTAAGGCATGTTTATTCTCACATTAAACTTGTAGCGCACGTCCATAATTTACATATTGTTAAAAGTATAATTTACATAAATCTCATCAATTTTGAAAGTCAAGCTCATGGCTACGTAACACGAGAGACACACGAGAGTTGTTAAATTTGCACCTTCGTTTACAAAATGGCGAACATAAAAGTGTCACCCTAGCAAACTTATGTACACCTCATGAATCATTATTAATGATGTAATGGAGAATATTTTTTCCGCTGAAATAGAAGAGGTCATTAATCAAGGATAATTAAGTGAATGAATGTGAAGAGAATATAATGTGATATAGATAAATATAGTAGAAAGGGATAAGCTTTCTCTTCGTAATACTACAGTATTGAATTGTGCGATATATTTCTAGAAATTGACAGTGTCTGCTACTAATATGGACATGGCTGTCTCATATCCATTAGCCCGTTGCTATTAACATACTAAGCATATAATGTCCTTAATAAATCCCTGTCCAACTCTTAGTGTAATTTCTAAAATATGTAAAATATGTGCACCTACTTGCCTAAGCACAATACTAGTCCGTTAGATTTTATGATAGAACATAACCTGAAATTAAAGTGCTAAAGAATACATTATAACCGCGTTCGTCTGCATTTTTCACATTCTACAAAACTTACGAAAAAACTGAAATACTTCTGCGGCGCATAACAAGCAAGCACACACCGGCATATATCAACAAGCGTAAATACGTGCGACTCGTCTCGTTATTTCTGAAAAGAACAAAGATATCGTGTCAGTAACGAGACGTCAAAGCCTTCTTTTAAATTCTGATCACAACTGTGCGTATGTATGTTGTTGTTGACCATGGCAATTTCCGGTGAACGATTGTTGCGAAACAATCATCAAAAATCTATCCTTTTTAATTGACGCACAAACATATGTGTGTACTACGAAGCCTAGCGTTTAATTGTTAGTGCACGGCACACTGGATGCGACATTAATCATAATGAATTGTGTGCTAATGAGCTACCAGTGGCTGTGGCTGGCTTAGGTACTTGGCGGATACTGAACAACAGTCTGTTGTTAGAATTAATACTAGTCAGGTGCTAGTGGAATTGGGCAGCATTTGAAATTAATTACGGATTATCAGTAACTAATGACCATAATATGTATCAATTTAACTTTTCCCTGTTCCATATGGATGATAATACATGTTTGCAGACGAAGAATTTGCTCAGTTTCATTCGCATATTATGAGGAGATTTCTTCACTAAAATCGTGATACTAATCAATGATTTCTAAAAACTAGTTACAGTTTCTATTTAACGAAGAGCTGCCATTTGAATTGTCAATTGTATTTAATGAGAAGCTTAATTGGTAACATATGTTTCTGGTGTTGGTTAATCTTCAACTGGAAATGTCCTTGTTGCTCGGTCAGTCTAATCCTATCATTCGTATAAATCAAGAAGCTTAGTAAGTTGTAATTGGGTCTCCTTAATCCCGGCCATTCACTACGGTCATTGTTTTGTCCAACGAAACTACTCGTACGTATATTGCGTGGAGTTTCAAGTTATTTCCAGGTCAATCGTGAACCAAATGTTATATTTCTCGGGCTTGGAAATGTTGCCGTAATATTTACCCAACGATTTGGATCTGATACAATCTGAGTATAATTGAATATTGAAAGGATACTTACGTTTGGAAATCTGTCAACATTTACCAGATATATGTATTTATTCCAACCCTATACTAGTAAGAAACTTATTATACACAGTGTTTTCATTTTCCCATAACCTTTTCATTCGTTCATTTTGGGTGAATAATTTTCTCGTCAACATGATTGTGTCGCATAAACCCAGTTAATGAGCTCGGTTTGTTGCATTTATACAGCATATTGTGTTTACGACGTTCATTTTACTGTTTTTACCTACAGCAAGTAGAAGAGAAACGCATTACCATTTTTATGAAATCATTTGTTTCGGTAATGTTTCGCTATATTTGTACAGTGATGTTTCATATAGTCCGTGATTAGGCTGAAAGTGCGCAGGGATCATCAAGCTAGGCCATGACCTTAATGACGGTGACATTTCTAGACACCGCCTATACCATTATTAATCATTAGAATAATTTTGCATTGTTAAAAAGTTAGGAAAGCCACCAGTGTCGACGGTGCTGCCATCTGTAATCACATGCATGTACTCGGTTCTCGTAGGTATTACCATAATTTGAGATATGTTACTGGTAATACATAATTGTAATTATCAAATACTTGATTTGATTATAAAGAAAATATCATCAGCCATACTCGTAATTTTATACAGGATGTCTAAATTATGTTGTCCTCTTACGTAATATCTAAATATTGCTTTAATTTGTATCAGTGTCATCATCCACTGCATATTTGTGTAACGAATGGTTTAGACTTTCAACGAAACATTTAATGTGAGCAGTATTAGCATACACAATATTATAAATAACAATTATTTCCATATAATTTAGTTGTAGTTTTAAAGTCAAGGTCTTATGTGTTAACATCCGACTGCGTAAGATGAAAATAAAAATAAATATTGTCGCATCTCGTTCGATGATTATTTGCCTCGTGATATTTTATTTATTTGCCATAATTTCCTTATCGCAATGTTTTATGACACTTGTGATTAGTCAAAGTTTATTGGTTTGACATATTTCTGTAAAAATATCCGTTTATTTTTAGTCTTGAGCATGCAGATGTAGCTGGTACGAAATTGTACATTACAGATGTTTACAAAATGTTGAATCTGTTACAGAGGTGTATCAGCTTGTTTAACAAGAATGATTTTCTATTTTTATATTTTTTCGTTTACATTTCTTATTTAATAGCAACATTAAAATAGTGAAACCGCACGTTTGACTGGTTATAAATCGTGAATTATTCGTTTACCTATAAAACACCGTGGCTATAAAAGATTTGATCAGAATCAGCCATAAAATTAACTCTGGTAACCAACCAACCAACCGATACCTGGACATTTTGCACAGTAACTAACCACTGCTGCAAAGTTACAGGGGGTAACATCGATGCTCGACAATTCTGTTGTTGGTTATTTTGTCATTGTAGAATCATGTAAGGATCTGTTAACCTGATGATGATGTCGTTACTGTTGTTTTATGTACATATATAATGTAAGGTTGATGCGGGTGTGTCCCTCTATATATGTATGTATGTATGTGTGTGTGTGTGTGTGTAGTTTATGTTACGAGCGTCTTGTTGCCGTGACCTTGACCTATGCCTATGTGTTTACTTAGCGTAATTAAATACGTGGCGCTAATGGACTGCACACGTTTTTAACTTATCGGAAATTACAAACACAGCACTGCTATTTTCAATATTACATTTTCGCTACTCATTTCTGTAATGCATGAACAAATGACTTGCATAAGTCTTTTTTTCTACTGTTAAGTACAGCTGAAATATGTACATATAAGTCAGTTGAACTATATTTAACAAATTATCCTACATACATTTTCAAATGCAAGTTATTTCCGCGATCGATGAAAACAAAAATATTTGGAATTCATAGGCTTATCAGCGATCATGTATTCCTAGTTACAAATAAGTATGATTCACTTGTTGATACGGTCAAACTAACAAGAGATATCTGTGAAGAGAACGACCGAACGAGCAGAATTACATCGCGTGTAAGAATGTACACATTATATTGATGCGCCCGTATTCTTCTGAACCGCTTCTATTTTATGTACGTATGTACTATGCTCGTAAATTATTAACTTAGCAGTTGCCGGGTACAAGTCGTAGGCAAAAACTACTAACAAAGAAATTCTTATCTAAGCCGCCACTGATTAAACACAAGTTTAATAAACCGTAAATCTATGCACATAGTTGTATACAAATAAACATTGTCAGTTGCTCAAAATATTTGCTACAATCGTTTTGATAATATTGTGTGTGACTTGCACTTGACTCATTCGGTAAATAAATATTCAGTGGAATTTTGTCAGCTTCCCTTAACTGTAAATTATTTTATTATTATGCTATTGGTTAGTATACGGAAATATATTATGTGCAAATTCTTGGAATGCATTTTAATAATAATGCTGATAGGATTATATCCTACTGAATGTTTTTTATCGCCCATAATTATATATTTACAGGTATTTATTTTATTATTTTGTCCGCAGGGAGAGTATAAACAACAGCCATCTTCTACAACGGAAGTCGGATTGAACCAACGGCATCCGGTGAGTAAGAATGGCAATCTATTACCATTAATCAATAAAAACTTGACTGGCCACTGCCCCTAGACCAGTGGTTACCAAACTACAAGTAGAAACATACACTATCTATACACGAACAAATAATGAAATATCATTCTCATAGAACGAATGAATCATAAATATTTTATGAAACCATTACGTATTTACTGTTTACAAAATAATCCCGTAACAGAAACTATAATTCCCAGACAACTACTGTAAATGAGCAATTAAAAAAAACCACTTAGGAATGTTGTCATTGCATTTTTACACTTGATTCCTTACATGACTGAATGAATTCCATATCTAGGTTTGTCCCAGTTTAATAGAATCATTCATGAAGTAATCAATCAAACATTAGCATCGATTGACACCTACAACCTTGATTTAAGTCTGCATGTAAACGAACACTGACGCAAATAAATACGTTTATGTACGTATAAGGAAATAGGCGACGTAAGAAACTATTAACTTCATATTTATTCATTGGTTGGTCGTGGAATAAAAAGGTTAAAATCAATATTGTTAGTCAAGAACAGGACTGAGAATTTAAGCAGGTATTACAGATACTGAAATAGCTAAATAAATATCTTGCATGGAAGAAAACGAATCATGAAATTGTTTCAAAACGTTTCTCGTATCTTAAAATATTCAATTAAGCTATCAAATTACCAAATCCCTAGTACATAAAATTCAACTAAACTGCATCATTTCACCTTAACCTTAATTCCATTTAACGAACCTCATCAAACTCACATTTTTAGTGTTCGCTTTCACTTTTTTTTTCTAACGGCTACAACAACAACAACAACAAAAATTAGCCGTCCCCGTGAGAAGCACATAAATAACACACACGGGAACTACGAACATGGTACATTGTTGGTACATTGCGTGCCATGTCGGCACGGGTAATATTTCTAAACATTTCGAACTGAATACCCGAAAACATGACTATTATTCATAATCAACGACATGCGCGTGGAGACAGTTTGCTATTAATTTCTTCCGTTATCACACACCCATGTTGGAAGTGTGTAAAGATGTTGCTTACGAAACCTCTGATGTACGAGTCACCTTTGATGCGTGTGCCGCTCAGTGCGCCGGTCTGTACGTGGGTGAACGAATTTAGTTTCACGTCGCGACGGTACCATGGACGATCAAATATTAGATCTCTACAGAATGATAATACTAATATGTTTTCGAAATGTACCTAAGACATACTTCAGATAACTTATGTCTGATTCTGAGTAAAAGTGTAAAGAGTAATTTTGTATACAGCAATAGTTACATAGAAAGTGTTAAGTTCAATTCATCGCCTAACATGACGGTAGAGCACCAGCTCCATTACGTTTGTGACTGGCATTCCACGTATTTTCCAAGCCGTAAAACGAGCTGAGAATCTCACAAGTTCTCATAGTAAGTTTTACAAATCCTCAATTCTTCACACATACAGACACTATCTCTCGCACAGAGATAAAATACTTTCACGTCAACGGGGCACTAAATACCACCCGGCCGATAACATCTTCCGTTTGCGTGCGGCAATTCGAGCCGATTCGCGCTCGTTGTCCAACTTGCAATAGCGAGCACACGCGCGATGAGATCTTGAACCGTGCCCGATATCCAACCGATATCACGGCTCGATAATTCTTCCTGGCCTGTTCTATACGAGAAGGTTATGGTCGCAGCCACATTGTTCCCTGTAGTGTTGGTAGTACACCCGTGACCAGATGGAAATCTGATTTTCCATCAACTACCACTACTACCTCTGCTGGCTGAGATACAAACTGGAGCACGACAAATCAGCAACGGCGTGTGTGCCTTGTGTTTCCATCGGTTTGTACTCGGATAAAACACGCTGATAACGACACAATTTATTTTATTATTCTGCACCCGCGTTTTCGGGTCGTTGTGCGTTATTAACGACGGACAAAGGTGGTCTTTTTTTTTATGTTGATCATGCAGATAAGTGTTGTTCTAGTTTCCTAAAGTAAGTTTTGAAATAAGCGGCGGAAGACTCGTCATGTTTTTATTTGTGTGGAAACTAAATTCTAGAATAGTTTTTACCGATTTCACTACTGAATACAATTTTTAAGAACATAACGATAATTTACTTGAAAATACCGTGACAGTTTTTGTCCAAACAAAAACAACGTATTTCGATCAACGAGTATTTTTGTATCGTGATAATTAATTGACGTAATTGTATCCCCCTCCCCCCCCGCCTCGTTAGTTATTTTCGTCTTGGCACAGGTACAGATTGAATATTTGTACATATCTTGCAATTGGCAGCGTATCAAAAAGGAAACCAATTAAACTTGCGTATATATGAAAACATATATGTCAGCGGTAAATTTGAAATGCAATAAATATCTAATATCAATTAGAAAATTGTGCGATCTCTTACCAGCGGCTGTTAATAAGAGAGAAGAGAACATCTAAGGCCTCTAGTGGAGATAGATAACTATATTTGACCATTCATGTGCACGTGTATGTGTGGGCGGATCAAAGTCTTTATAACAACGTGATTTATGGTCGAATTGAAATTTCGTTAATAATTAAATGATTTATTATACGCCATTGTTTATTGTGAAACGGATTAATTAGTAGGTACGTATGGTTGAATCGGTGGTGCCTTTATGTAATACAATATAAATTACGTGTCTATCACTGTCATAAAATCCATTATTTAAATCGAAATGACAGAATGGATTGGAAAAATATTTCTCGTTGATTCAACTTGATTATTTTTTTGCCTGAAAAAGGTCAATGAAATGATTGTGTCTTCTATAGTGAAGTAAGATTTCGGTTCAATGATTTCTCATGTGATATTCACTGAAACAGAATAGCACAATCTCAGACGTAACATACAAGAATATCCAAACCGTAGTGAACCCTTACTTGAATTCAATGACTTGGAAGCAAGTATGTACCTACTATATATACATATATGGACGTATGTATGTAGTGCTTCCTTTGAACTTCTTTGCCTCGTACTAAAATGTCCATTCCAAATCATTTCTGGAACATTTCGTTCAGATTACATGTTCGTACGCATGCATCTAATCAAACTGAAAACTGAAAAGTAATAAATTATAACAAAACGTAATAACCGATGTGAAAATGGAACATAATTAGTTTTTCAAGAAGAACATATATATATATATATATATATATATATATATATATATATATATATATATATATATATATATATATATATATATATATATCTATTATATATTATTAAAACACATATAGAGTATATACGTACGTATATGCTCGTTCATTTACAAAACGATAATGAAACGTATTTTTACAATATTTTATACCTTTGCAGCCATAAACGGAATCAATTTTGCATTTTATATGCATGTTAATGGCTGATAATATATAACTTACTATGTAATAAACAGCTAATAAAATATACAATAGTGGCGTTAATTAAACGAGGTCATCAACACAAAATCACGAACAACTCGTCTGTAGCACACAGCAACACTAATATATCTGCAACTAGGCATAGCGCCATATATACACATATACAATTTGTTTTGCAATATTCCTTTTATATATCATTTTGGATGATTAGTTAGGGTTAACGACACACACGTTTCCCTTTGTCTAAACATTTACTTTGTATACATGCTAAGTGGTCGGTGGTGTGTTTGAACCATGTTCAAACATATTTGCATGTTTCACTAATGTGCGGTTTCATATTGTCCACTCGGTACATAGGTGGCCTGGATATTGCAGTTATTATTATACTAAATCAAACGTGGTTATAATCCCGTAATGTAAATTGTCTAATTGATTAGGTTAGGGTCAAAGGACTGAGCTATGAATTCCCCTTGTGATGTGGAAATTGCTTTATTATTGCATTACCTTTGTACGGATTTGTGTTTGATTGGAGTAATCCGTAAATAGAAACACCTGACACATACATACATACATACATATTTCGCTGATAGATGTATATTTTATATTAGTGTTTCTACTTTACTGAACCCTGTAATTGCATAATTATATCAGCACGATCTGTCAAACAGGATTTTACACGTACATTAATAAAGATATTAATAATTATCTCTATCCGTTTGATCTTTACGACTTGATATTCGACTAATGAGCATTAAGTGCAAAAAATTAATTGACTTTTACTAATTATCTGGTCGTGTATATTCGCATGGCCGGTACATCATTAGCCTGCATGAAACTAACGCTATTTTTACACTTGATTCAACATTTAGCTTTCACGAAGCACGTCTGGTAATGAAAGTATTATATTTATTGTTTTTACGACCAACGTTGTTGTTGTTTTTTGCTTCTAAAATAATTTCACTGATGAAAAAGTGAAGTTAGATGAATTCAACTCAAGATACACTGTCATGAAAGAGTAATTGAGCGTTTTAGTACACTGCAACAAAAAAAAAAAATAATAATAATAATAATTCGCCAACCGCAGTCTTGCTGTACCATGGCGAGACCGACTTTCGGAAAATTAATGGTACGGACATTGAAATTAAATTAAATTAAGTGGAAAGTTGGTACGTGCTGCAAAATTAAACTCGTATGCGTATGTAATATTAGTAATAAAATGTTAAAAGGATTGTTCTCTCGAGGCGCTAATTTGATTTATACTTTTACTTTTATCTCCGTAATTGCCTAATTATATCAAATAACGTATATCATTCTTATATCTTGGATATATGTATATTATTATGCGAATCTTTTGAAAATGAAAATCACGTTGGATCGTATCGCAATTGTAGCCTCAATTCATTTCGTTTGTTCATGAATTAATGATTTTACCAACGAAAGGGAAATCACATGAGTATAGTCTGTCAGCCATTGCATATATATATAGCAAGTAAATTATTCATATTTTTACATATAAATTTAACACCGACTTACCGATTCATTTGAAACTACGTAATTTATCACCGACCGATCTATAATCAACTTTCTATCTAATTTAAATCCGAAACATTATTTTTTCCTTGTGCCCGGTGTGTCAATGGGCGAACACACATGCACACAGACAGTATACTGTAATGAATTTTAATGAAGTGCGTAAGGTCATACGCCGAATTTGTCATGCGAAATAACTGTAATTTTCTTGTCATTCTTTCAAAATAATTCAATCTATCCCGTACAATTCTCGACAGTTGTGTGTGGCTGCAGCCAAGGCGACAACAAACCCAGACCTGTAATTATTATAATTTGTCGCCACGATTTTCAATTCATATTTCACACTTCTCAACTGACGAATATGAGCCGAACATAACCGAATGCGTCGACCTTCACGCGTCTGCGTGTTAATGCGCGAAATACGATGAATTGTCCCTAATTACGGACCTGCCGTCGGGCCTAATTTGGAACAGCACACTGTGCCGTTGTCTCTCATTGTACTTTATTTTTTTGCGAAACTAAATGAAACAGAAAATTGTTTTTGTGATGCGTGGCTTGCGGTATAAACTGTTTTCTAGTCATTTAGTCGTGATCTCGCGAACAAATTGAGTATTCGAGTTATGAATATTCATAACGTCTGTATTTGGAAGTAGATACGTACTCGTGCACGTGTTGATTTATATTTATTGCTTGTTGTTGTCACTAATTATAGTTTATTTTACTCTGAGATTATACTACCTTCCACAAATGAAGAGAAGATTCATTGTGTACTTAGCATATATTATTATAAGCCCGTTATGACTTGAAAACACATTATACAATATTCTAACAATATAATAGTATGTAAGTATATTATTATAAATACGTTTAGACAATTTTTACCGTATTATTGGTGGTTATGTAGCATAGTAGAAATTACATATGCATTTTTAAATATTTTTTACTTTTATAAATTAATCGCCATTATCATTAGCGTTTGTCTATAAAAGCCATGAATACGCAAAGCGATGACCGAATTCATATGTGATTAATTAATAGTGGTGGAATCACACAGAACCACGGGCGAAATTGAATGAATGTCGGGTGTGTAGTGCATGGATGTAATATACTGCAGTTATCAACAATTAGCCGTAAACAAACATTATTAATGCGTACAAATATTTACATCGAAACGTATGACATGTACTAAATTAATATGTAAATTGCATTGCTTACTTTACATCCTATATATGTATATACATATATACACTTATACCAATATATATATACAACTCTAGTCTCTGGTAAATACACACACACATGTAAATACATGACATGGGTATAATTAAGCGAGTAGCACGCACCACGAATGCATGTATGTATATATGAGTAGTATTAAATTATTCATGTGACACCGTTTCCGTCCTGAGCGATGAGACACAGTAATCTGATTGCAAAGAGTGCTTTCTGCACAGACTTCAGATTGTCTAACGCGCATACATACATACATACATACAAGCAAGGAATTACACGGCAACATCTACATATGTACATAGTGACAAACAAGATGCCCTATTGTTTTATCGATTGAGGTGTGAATATAGTCATTGTCATCTTGACGGATGTTACTTTCATAAAACAATTGATGCTACGAAAAAAGAAATACGTACACTTGTGTTTATTTGTACTGTCTTTTTTTTGTAAACCATTGACTTGTAATATAATGTAGTATTGTGCAGAGGTTATTCAAAGTGTTCAAATTTCAATCTACCATTTTCAATATAACAAGAAATATATACGTCGATAATCTTTCTGTTACATATACGTATGAGCACATGACAGTTCTGTATACTGAGTGATGGATGCATGATACTCTGCTATGTACGTACGAAGTTCTGTACATGAATCCGTGACCTCATATGTGACAGGTAAAAATGCACTGAGTGCACGCGTACCAAGGTCGACACTCGGTATTTTTAACAAATGTGCAATTATTAATCAGTGTTGCGCACACCCCGTAACATCGTTTGTTAGCCCACGTATAAGGTTATGTATCTGTAGATAGTGACCGGCTCACTTATGTATGTCTGGTTACATACACTACACTACATCTGACATCTGTCAGTATTGGTAGCTACTCACTGTTACATTACCAATGAGTACTGGTTAAAATAAATATAGCAAACGATTTATTCCAGAAATGAATACCGAAAGTTTTTGCAAATACTTCTCATATCAGATTTACAGAAACATATGTACATGATAATCATATCAGTTGCATTATCTAGTACATTTATTTTTCAATTTATGCAATTTTCCATTAAACGGTAATTAATTTACTATCAGCATTCCAATCAAAGTGATACATCGATTTTTACTTGTTTGTCTAATTACGAATTATAGGTACATATTTTATAATACGTATAATCAGTATGATTTGGACGATAAAGTTTATTTCTAAATGTTAATTTTTACTGTGATGGGAAATTGTAAAAATGATCATTTGTAGCCGGCAACATCCGGTCTGTTGCGAGATATTTACTACAGAAGTATGTCTGTATAACAGTGTGTTGTTATTTTCAACACAGTATCGCCAAGTAGAAACAATAAACTAAATAAATAATACACAATCGACATACAATGCGAAACATAACACGTACCATACACTTCCTTTCTATTGCACATTTGTTTCATTTGTTTTTTATTCGCCAGCCACTATCACGTACGTACATTAATCTAGTAATGAGGTGTTAAAATTTCACTTTACTGCCGACACTTCTCCGTTTTGCTCGTGTCTCTTTGGTTCTCCATCCTCTATTTCTCTCTCTCACACACACACACACACATATGCGGCTATATTGTGTATTGTGCGTCTTTGTCTGTGTATTTTTTATCGACACCTAGTGGGTATCGAACGCGCACGGTAATCAACACGTGATATCTGACACATGCAAATGAATGTCTTGTTAGTAATTATTTTCTCTCCATAAATCGTTTTACTATACCTGTGTGTGTGTGTGTGTGTGTGTGCATCTGTGCGATGATAAATTATAATATATTATGTTCCTTATCGATGTACGTACGTTGCTGATAATATGCATACCCTGTGTACATACATATAACTCCACTCCGTGTTGCATTCAGAAGATCCCAAGAACGTGTACACTTTCTATGTGAGGATTCACAATCATGACTTTTATTTCCCTGTGCTGATGCTGATGCGGTTACTAACATTGTAAGCTAATTTAAGATCCATGTACATTGCAGCTCGATGTGTGTAAAGGTGGGACATTACTATTCTACTATTTGTTTTACACACCATTTCCGTGACATCCTGTTGTGAAAAACTAAGTTTACAACATGAAATACTAATGTATCTTCTTATCATCGTAATGCTATGAACTTTTGTGCAAATACTACCATGTACACAATAGTTATAAATCTAGGTACATACTATCCATATATCAGATAATAATCATTCAGTAATAATCCAATGTGAACAGTTGTGTAGTGCCATTAATGAAGCCGTAAAATGTCCCTTTCACAATCTTCTCTCGTAATGGTGAGTTTAATTGAATTAAAGCAGACAAAAACGATCATAACCGATCATCATAAATCAATATTAATCATGTCCATGAAAGCAGACTGACTGTATTAGATTGACGTTCAATTGTATTATGTAATACAGTACTTACTTGAAATTTACATATGCAAAGGGTAATGCCCTTTTGTCTTTGTCCATATTAGAAACAATATACAGACGCACCAAGTAGATACTTGAGTATAAATGTAAAACGTTGTGACATTTCACTGCCATTCAACTTAACCTAATTTACGTACTAGCGCTGGAATAAATCTCACTGAAACCTACCCTGACGTTTTAAGCCAGATTTAAACGATAACCTTTTGCTAGCGAACTCCTATGAATGGGTGTAATTGCGCAGAGAAAAAAATGAACACGAGAAGGTAATTTATAATAAGTTTTTTGTTATCGTTTTGAACAATGTGTGTATCTACCATGCAGAGTTCAGATATCGATTCTAGATTACAGATAATACAACCAACAATACATTGTTTACAACAATCAAAGATCAACAAAAACAATTGACACAAAAAATAAATATTCGCAACTTGGGCGTTTCCAAATAAAACAAAAACTAAAACGAAATAAATTATTGCGTACATGGTTACAATACAAAACAAATTACTTTCGTGTTGTTTTTTTGTGTGTCCTTTTCCTCGCCTGCAGTGTCATTGTTGAGAAATAAAAACTATAATTTCCAGGCACTCAGGCGATTATTGAATATAAATGTTAATCGTGTAATAAATAGAATTAATTGTTAAGTTGTGTATACTAGAAGAGTTGAGTGTATTATTTCCGAGAAACTTCTGCCCGTAAATCCTCCTATTTTATCAATAAATGTTACGATCACTTTTACTACTTTGTTGGTCGTATAATATTTTTCTAGTCGCCGAATGGTAAATTATGGCATTCAAAGTTGGATTTTTGTAACTAAACGCTAAGTGGAATTGACCGAAGTGTTTTATGACGTGTGCGTTATGTTACAGACAAAAGACATGTCATTTGAGATTTGAACGTTCTTTTGTGCACGAAGCGTACATAGTTTTATGTTTATACCCGTTTCTATTATTTATTGAATATTATACCGGGTTTTATGAATCGTATTAAATGTGTAGTACTAAACGTAAACGACATACTGCTGTCATATTTGATTGCAAAACCTCCTACAACCAACAGCTTTCTTTATTTGCATAACACTGATAATTTTATATTTCCTTTACATCGAAATGAACAGCGTGAATGCACAATTTCTACTAATTTTTATATAAAGTATTAAATATGCTAATTTGATTAGATGTTGAGAGTTGCATTGTGTTATGTACATACTTACGTATATTTCCCTCATTATGTGCGTATGTTTGCTACGTATTTATAAATAGCTACAGTGTATGTTTTTTCTTCCGCTTCGCTAAACAAATCATATTTTTCAATGAAAGTGGTACTTGCAAGTTTATAGCGATAATATAGTGCATAGTGTTCCAGTTATAAATGGGAATACTGTGTTTTATCGGCACAACAGGCTGGTCATGTCGCAATGTTAGATACGTACTGATAACTAAACAAACTTCACATCGCTCTCTGCCGTATCTTTGACATGTGTGACATTTAATTTCTATTAAAATGGAGGTTGGCAAGTGTGCTCGTACTTATAATGACTTTCATTCCTGTGCTGTCAGTGTCATATAATGACGACAGCCACCACCACCACTACTACTACTACTACTATTCAGATGATGAGGTTGATGACGTTTAAATGATGTGTGTCTCATTTAATTCGTTATAATTACAACGGGAGTCGATGTCAGTAGAACGATGAAAACTCACGTCTTCATTTCGGTGCTAATTAGAAATAGTTTTAGTGGTTCTCTTCTTAATTAACTGGCCTACATTGGATTATTACTCGTGTTATGCTACAAGGCAACATTTGTTGTCATCTTCCGGCTGGCAAGAAACAATGTGCAGAAAAAATAACCTGCCTTTATAAAGTATGGAACTCTAAAAGAGGTTTGTCATTATTTTATATGAAACTTTCCAAAAAACTAATCAATTTTTTATTTTATTTATTGATAAACCATTTTGCACTATCCCCATCTATAATATTTGATGTATGTATTAAATAAATTTAATTAACTTTTATTGAAAAATATTCATATGTATTTCCTTTACAATTCTGTATTATTCTGTTTTAATATATATGGAAGTAATATGTACGTAATGTGCATTATTATGATTTCATGTTTTCAAAATTTTTTCCGTTGCGTTTGGAGCAACGGTTATACCAGCTGTTGCCTAGCAACACATGCACCTTGCACTGTCAACATCACATTATTAGTTTGAGAGGTTAGGTTGTCAAGTTCTAACGTGTCTGTCACAATTGTAGTGTCAATCATTGTAACAAATAATAATTAACCATTCGGTACTAAATGAAACCTATTATAACAACATGGTAAATATCGAATATATTATTATTTTTTACTACACTTGATGCTAAACCAATATTAATGATTTGTGGGAGATGTATTAATTTGTTCTAACATTCTGAATGTGTATGTATAGTCCATGTCATTGTAAATTATACTCGTTAAATAATTCTGAACTTTCCTATTATTGATAAACAATTTTTATACCTATTGATGGAAGAAATTATAAAACATATTTCAGATTATGATCACTCATTATTATACATATAATGTAATCTAATCGCTAATATACATATTACCTAAGTGTCGCTTACATACAAACTGTTCTTATCGATTTCATCAGTCGTTTACGATGTATCGTAGGACAAATCAGTCATTGTGCTGCGTATCGACCAGTGATGAGTATAGATGTGTTTCATTGCAGCAGCAGTCACAACACCAACAACAGCAACAACCTCCTGTTCGACCGTCCAGAAGTCGACATCACAGTAGCAGAAGAGAATCAAGTGGAACATCGTCAGCAGGTGTGATAGCATTACCTGCGGGTAGCCGTGGCCCCAGGAGTTTATACTTGCGACGTGACGGTGACAGTTTTGGATTTACACTTCGACATTTCATCGTTTACCCGCCAGACTCCATCGCAGTAAGTACACTTTCTCAGATATTTCATCCCGTGTCAAACATAATATCTCTTATACATCTGCAAAATATATAGTAAATTGTTGCCACACTATCTACTAGTACCATGTGCACTTTGGCTTGCATCAGCTTGTAGTCACATTATCGCTTGTCAAACCAGTGTCAATAATGGAGACGTTCGTAGAAACGAGCGTACAATCTTAGTGAATCGATTGGGCGGGCGGGCGTGCGTGCGTGCGTACGTTATCTGCACTCGGGTTTGTTATGTACGCGTGCATCTGTTCGCCAAAGATTGACACAAGTAGTACACACGTCCTCACCACCGAGACGTACGTACGTACGTACGTGATCCACTGACATTGACTGGTTATTCGTGCAGAACTGTGAAGCGTTTTTATTTACCGATTGAAACATAAACCCGTACACAGGTGAGAGGAAAATAAATTTGCATGCGTATTAGCAGAGTTAAGCGTCACGGACAACGTGAAGTAACTTCTCAGATAGGGCTGTAAAAGAACCGTGCACTATTTCTAGAAATGTGTGATCAAATGATTAATTTCATCTAACGATTCAAAGGTTAAAAGTGTGTAAGAATTTTATATTGATCTATTTGTAAAACAATTTCTGAAACAATTAAATGCGTTTGCTGCGTTTAGTTGGAATTTAGTCGAAATTTTCCAGAACACATCTCTTAGTACACGTATACACATTTGCAACTGATCCAAACACATGGAAAATATTTATTTAGTAAAGCAAAGTGTACTGCTATTTCCTTCCATAATATGATAACGCTACTGTCAGTATCGAATGTAGATTATAAATATGTTTTGTTGAAATATACGTATGTTCTATTAGTCATGTTCATTCGAAACATATATAAATTAATTTCCCATATTGCATAAGTATGTAGTTCTGTTCGCTGCAAACCACTTATTGTTGTTATTGATTTCACTTTAGATAACGCTTATCAGGAATTATATTTAGCAGAAAAGTCTGTAATCATATTTTATCGCTGCCTTTTTTACCGTTTGGCAATATTTGTTCACTGTAATAAAACTATAGCGAAAATAATACATACTCTGAAAATTGTTTCGATTATTCTGTGACCGTAATAGTAATGTGTTGTTGTTGATTTATTGTCAGGTAATGTTTATTCTATGCTCGATAACTAACCTATAATGGAATTTCCTCAGTTAACACGTGACAATACAATGTATTACTTGTAAACAGTGTAATATATCATTTGAAAATATCACAAGAAATTTCGAAATATGTACATAAGTTATCATTTCATACGTAGATTATGAAATTTCGCATATTGTATACCGTATATGTATCAAGTTATTTAACCATGCAAGTACTAAATATGTATGACTTATGAGAAAGCTATTTTATGAGCATTAAAGTAAATAATGTCGATTAAAAATAAGCTGTGCTTAATCAGTAATTTTATTTTCAATTTGTTCGCGTTCAGACTTGGCAAAACTGGAAACTTTTACAAACCGATCGTTCCCATGACAATTTTCATCCGCATGAATGCGTAACGCGTTTTCAATAGTCATTCACCACTTGTGGAATTCAATTAGAATAAAATTCGCGTCGTTCGCGAATTGCTGTTAAATGAAGTTAAACGATCCGTGAAGTTTACCACTGATACGTGTAACTTATGCAACAAAAAAAAGTTGTGGAACATTTTCATGACTGCATTTCTGCTTGATTTGTGTGATAGCGAATCAAAGTGATATTAGCACGAATCAATATAGTACACACACACACGGCCTGCACCTGTACTTCACTGTGTATTTCCAAGGTCGTATCTCTCGTTCGCTCACTAGTATATACGTTTGTTTCTACACGTTTCGGGTAATCTGATACTAGAAAACGTACACCGTGCGAACACTGACATTTGAATAATGGCCGGGCTCGTTTCATTTTATTTGTTTTACGTGTGGATAATGTGATGGAAATAAATATTCGTTATTCCATTTCTCGTTATGTGAAACGTACGTACGCATGTACGTAAGTCCGAAGGGAAAAGTTTACCAGTGCACTCGTGTGTTTATCAACGGTTCAAATCAACTTAATCGCACGTTGGATTGTTGTTTTATCGTGTTTAAGTAGCTAGAAAAGATTATATTGCGCATTATATTCTCAAGATCATATCTGAATCGTTTGTACCTGTGTGTTGCAAAAGCTAGTAAACATAAATGTAATCCATCAAGTTCACTTAAGCTAGATCCCGTCTCCTAATATCATACGTGGTCAGCATTATTGTTCGATATATGTATGTATATAATTGTGATTTGTTCCAGGCTAGTGATGGCAGACACGCAGCGGTCGGGGCACTCCGTGAGCCCATGGAGACGATCTTCGTGAAACAGGTGTATGAGAACAGTCCCGCCCACAAGGCCGGTCTTCATCACGGTGACAGACTCGTCAGCGTCAACGGTTATTCGCTGAACGGCACGTCCTATGCTCAAGTCGTACAACTCATACAAAACAGTCCGCCGTATCTGCATTTACTAGTTGTACCCAAGGAGGACGATGTACTGCAGAAGGTTAGCAACACATATAACATCGCATTACCTCAACGTTATTTTTTTCATAATTTCAGCGAAATTACTCATAAACGTAACTTTATTCTATGCCACATGTTAACATTAATGTGTTGCATACACGCTCTTCCTTCATTTACATTGCGGAAAATTTGAATTTCACCATGTTTATAATATTGTACAAAGTTTAAAACATGATAATAAAAATGTACTTAATTATATTAAAGGTTTTTTAATATTTTGTTCCTTTGCAGTTTTTCCCAGAAACAGCACATAATCCAGAAACAAATCAGAGACCGAAACGCTATGCATCACCCGAATCGTTCAGTCCTCGCCGGCAACAGAACTCAGAGTTGTTGAAGTACAGACCCATAGTGTATCCCACAACGGCTCAACAACAACAACAACAACCACAACCAGCAGCAGGCAGCCGTGCACGGGCATCCGACACCGTGTCCTGGCGTAGTTACGAGGAACCCACGTACGGGTACACGGAACACCGGAGTTCCCTGTACCAGCCGGTGCCACATCCACGGCCAACAGCCATCCAGTACGATACACGGGGCACCAAGAGTTCAGAACAACTGTACAGCGTACCAAAGGATAATCTACTGTACAGGTAATATATAATAAATACATAAATATATATATGTTGTTCTATTATTGCGTTGTTTTAGGTCAATACAGAATCCGCGCGCTGCACCGCAGCACAACAGGAACAGTTTACGGGATTCACTAGAAGCTGGCGGTGGTGGTGGTGGTGGTAGTAGCGGAAGTAATATATACGCCGAGCCCTATGTGCACGACTTGTCACAGCGGCCGCGGGCTCAGCCCCAAGTGCCCCCACACAACTACCATCGAGGGAAAATGGGAAGACGTGCGAGTGAAGGCAGCAACATATCAGACAACTCGCGCGAAGTGAGCTACGACAGCAGCAGCGGCGGCGGCGGCGAGTATCCGGACTGTACTAGTTTAGTGAGCAGTGACAGTGCAACGGCACTCGGTACTGACATGGTTGTGAATAGTTCTAAGATGAAAAGTGCCTCTAAAGTAGCCGCGTACCATCCACACGCCGGTCATCACATGGTGGTGTCCGGCACCACACATCCAGACACTCATCACCACCATCATCATCATCATTCACAGACAATGTCCGCGTACAACACCGGCGCCGACGGTACGGATGTCGTAGTGCCTTGCTATGTGAACAGCACTGCCGGCTGTCGACTCAGCCTGGACGACGGACGACGGGAGTCCTCGGCGTCACTGAACTCATCCGTGGCTGACGGTAGCAAGGACAGTCTCAGTTCGTACGATTCAACATCAACACTCACAGGTATATAATTATACGCGTCATACCATATAACTATAGAACTATAATCATTCGTAAACGATTTACAGGTCAAGATACAGACGATTCAATCATTATGACAAGATTCAGAAAGAGCTTTGAGAAGAAAGAAGAATTCCTCCGGCGACCCAGTGAACCAACCGGCTGGAAGAACCCGGACGAGTGCGGTAAAGTCCCGCCGGCCACCGTCATCCAACGGGAGTTCTACGGTCGACCGCAGAAACTCCAGAAAGAGTGGCCGCCAAACGAGCCGAGTCTCAATGGCCAGGAATCACCGTCGAAGAACTCGACGAAACCCACCCACCAGAACTTCCAGCGGGTGAAGATCGACATCGACTCGGAACGGGATTATATGGTGCCGCAGAACGGCAAGGATGGCTCACGGACGGACATGCAGATCGCACGGAACAACTTCTATCGGGACGCTACCGGTCAGCCGGCACAGTTCGTGGTTGGCGGACTGGTGTCCGTACCGATGCAGCGGAACACCAATATGCGACAGGCCAAGGATAAGAACTCGTTTGTGACAACACTGAGCAGGATACACGAGAGTGCTGCACCACCAGCCGTGGAGCATGGAGACGAGGCAATGCTGTACAATGGCTCCATGTCACTGCCAAATGCCGCAGTGATGTATGACAGCATGCAGAATCCAGATGAACGACGGTAAACTTACTTTATCAAATCTATATCTAATGTTGCTAGTGTGTACTAGTGTTGCTAATGCCTAGGTTTGTTTGTTGTTCTTTGCTTTACAGATACCCCGTTCCACCAAATTTACAGATTGTTTCCCGACGGACCCGACAGTTTGAGTCTGGCAGGCCGCTACCAGAAGAAGAGGACGGTTCCCTTAGCGATCGAACGAACTTCTATCGAAGTGAATTATCTCGATTGAGCTCGAAACGAGCGGTACCCAATGTCGCCGTACGAAAACGTGAATTTGAGACACTGGAGATTGAGAATAACAAGGACTATCGACGCGACAGAGATATGAGTCGCAGACCAACGCAACGAGAGAGCCGCTCACTGGACAACTCTGGTAAACACCCAGTTCATTATCCTATAGTCACACAAGAACTAAAACAAAATCTATATTAAGAAAGCTATATTTAGTTTCATATATGTTGACATTGAAAAATATGTGCACTTATTCAACAAATGTGTGCACAAATGTTAATAATAATCGTTTGTGTAACCGGACATGACACGCTATTTATAATTGCTACATAATTGTTCGGTTGATAACAAACAGTATTTATAACTACATACACAGTACAAATGCAAATTCAGTAAACAAAAAGATAACGCTATTTGTTTATATAATTACAAGCCATATGCGATTCTATTGCGCGTTACTGTTTGGACAATTCACACGAATTTAGAAAGCAACTATAAAACAGATTCAATATTATCCGTGGTCTCGCAGGTATTTATGGTAATGCCGAAAACAGTTGTTCGGTTTCTGGAAATCGCGTCATCCCGATCGGAAGTAAACATCTTCACTGTACTCCACCAGCCGATTATCAACTATCAGGTTAGCCGGTCGTAATTCAGTGTTGTGCTACCTACTAATATATACTCGTACATATACCGGGTGAGTTTTTTAACCTGAGACTTTCAAATATCTCGAAAAATAGGCGCTCTACGAAAAAACGTTAATTATCAAAATTTAATCATTCTGGGGGGAAAATACATTAGTGCAAAAAATAGTCCCCCACCCCTCTCATTGTGGGAGGGGCGGGGGGTAACTTTGAATCTAAAATAGGAACCCCAATTTTTTATTGCAGATTCGGATTCTACGGCTAAATGTACGTATGATCTGAATGAAATATTTTGTTCGGTTCGCTGTAATTGTTTTCCGTTAGGCTGTTAATATTAACTTCAAAATGGAGTATTTAACTGCACAAGAGACAATTTTAATAACGTTAATAAACTTTTTACAATGAAAACGTGATATTTGTTTTTTGACAACGAATTTCGAGTATTTACAACAAAACGTGACGTTTTTCTTATTTAAAACGTATTGCAAAATCGTAGGCATATGGTCTTAGTAGAAGAAATCGAAAAAATTGAATGTCGTCGATTACAGCGAACCGAACAAAATATTTCATTCAGATCGTACGTACATTTAGCCGTAGAATCCGAATCTGCAATAAAAAATTGGGGTTCCTATTTTAGATTCAAAGTTACCCCCCGCCCCTCCCACAAAGAGAGGGGTGGGGGACTATTTTTTGCACTAATGTATTTTCCCCCCAGAATGATTAAATTTTGATAATTAACGTTTTTTCGTAGAGCGCCTATTTTTCGAGATATTTGAAAGTCTCAGGTTAAAAAACTCACCCGGTATATCAACAATGCTAGCAGCATTTGTCATCCGTATCACACGTCAGTTCACTGTTGATAATTCTAATTTATACTCACACTAACCGTCATCATGTGTTTAGCGCGTGTGTGTGTGTCTAATACCTGCTACTGCAGTACATGTAACATTGCAATTACTACAAGAATGCAGTGTCTGGCTTTGAGTGTTACCAGTGTGCAAGAGTTTGTGTCGTGCTTCACAGATGTTCTCTTCGAGAATGATACTCCGCACGTGCAACTGCGGGCGCGGTCGAACTCTGCTGAATCGTGGTCTGCAGCCATGCAACACACGGCGAACACCAGCAGCAGCACCAGCAGCAATAGACACACAACGGACTGGCTACCACCTATGTCTGTGGCCACCGATGACTCGCATCGAAGTAAAGTCGGCAGACAGGATTCCTATGTGTCGGCACTTAAATCTAAAGTACCAGGTACGTCCACGTACATATGTGATTTCTCATAGGATAATATATGGAACTCGGCAACAAACGTCACGTTGAAAATATTATCGTCGTAGTAGAATTAACAGTGTGTATAAAAGTTTACAGAAAGATACTGAGAGAGAATACACACACACAGACACTAATTGTATTACGCTGACATTTGATAACAGTTTGTTTATATTATTAGTGTTTTGTAGCAGTTGTTTTCGTGACTAATTTATTTAGTTATGATTGTCATAGAACAGTAAACTAAAAGTACCGTAGAGCAATATATAGGTTTGGTTTTTTGTATTAATTAATTTTGAAATATGTACATGGGGCGGGTTACATAATTTGTTAGATTTATAGTTGTGTGCAGTGTAGTGTCAGTAATGCAAATATGTAATTTTGTATGTAGCACCATTTGCTTTTCGTATATGCACTGTTGTCTAATTTGTGTATTTGTTTTTTATTTGATTGTTGTGTTGTTGCACTCTGTTAGATCAAGATCATAATAAGCAATCCTGCGTCTTTGTTGAACACGAAGATATGGACATCGGTCCACAGACAACTGAATCTATAGTTCCTACTGCCCTATTGTTGTTACCTCCTGTACCCAATGTCCAATGCTTGATTCCTGAACCCGTATTACGCATGAACACCACGACCACCAACACCACCTCCACCAGCAGTCATACAGCACCCGTAGTTGTGTCCGTGACACCTGCTACTCCACCGACCACGGTCACCAAACCTGCCGTCATACGGCCGACTCAACTGAACATCACTAGTCCAATGCGGCCGGCGACTAGTCTCGTCCATTCAGCAGACACGTTTGGTGATGTCACTGGCACTAGGCGGGCGGCTTCACCAGGTCAGAGTCTGTCTAATATTCGACACTCACACACGCACTCAACTAACCCAAACCACATTATGGTTCTTAATCGATGATTCATCCACTCGACTGACAGATACTAACCAGACACACACACTCAACCAACCGCCATGAACTTGATTCGTAATAATATGAGAACATGTGTACATACACATATGTAGCTCGTGCTCTCTAGATTGATCGAGAAGTGCGTGCAAATGAAATAACAAGATGCACGAGAATTCTCGTATTATAATTGACAAGTTAATCTTGGTGAAAGAAATTAATATGTACTTACCTACATATGTTCTGCCTAACACTGTATCCGCTTACTCCTCTGCCTATATTAGTGTGTGTGTGAAGTATTTTGCACTTGTTTTAGTTTCATACTTGCATGCTTCTTCTTCTTGTGATCTGTGTCCCTTGTTTTGATGATTGACCTAACAGCTGTTGATACTAATATGTCGGTGCTTCTTGCAGTGCCAGGAGATACGCCGCCGCTGGTTGTACGAAGATCTAAGAATAATACTAACTCCCTTGGTAAGTTACTAAAAGATCGTAGTACACACTAATGCAGTATGATGCAGTTTTTAGCGATTTCATTAATTCCACTAAATGTAAGGTGTGTGATTTTGCTGAATTTTGATAACATGAATACGTTTCGCACAGTGTGATAACATAAATTCCAATTCTCAAAACATGTCTTGTGTATCAGTTCGTAGTTATGACGTGTAGCAAAATCATTTACGCGCATTTGTTTTCTTTGTCAATTCGTTCGTTTATCAATGACTCTAGTTCAAGTTGGTTAATAATGTGTTAAATTCAAAAGTAAATGCATACAAATTATAATTGTTCTACAAGAATTATTAATTTCTCGAATATCGTGTGTGTGTGTTTACAGGTGAAGAGGATCGTGCTACTCGTCGGGTCTCCTACTTGAAGGCGACTTGGAATGACCGTATGCACGTAGAAAGTGATCTAGACACCAGTGATACCGAGGTATCACCACAAATACTGCGCAGGTAAGTTCTAAGTTACATACATATCTGTCTATCTATCTATCCACCCATCCATTATCTATTCCCCTGTCTACATATATCGCTTGTACACCATGATCTCGGTTGGCCATTACGCTTACATTTGGTGATGGTTGTGGTTGTGGTTGCACATTTACATTATGGTTCTGGGTTGCACCGTTCAGTAGGTACCGCCGATGGAAGCCGCCGAAATTTCCGAAGGACATCAAGCCGATACGGTTACTGTTTGAGGAGTCCGATGCTACGATTGGGTGAGCTGCTAGATGTTGCTTATATCACATCGGGTCATTAATGTTTTTACACTAGCTTCAGGCCGGTGGTCTCCTGCTTGTGCCACGCTCTCTTCTCTCTCTCCCTCTGTGTGTGTGTTGGGGGAATTATAACCTACCTATATTAGGTTATATGTATTTACATATATTAACTCCGGGCAATCACATGGTTGCTATGTATTGAGCCCAGATCTGTTGTACTCAAATGCGTTAATTTCAGTCATACTATTGCGGGTTGCGCATAAGTTCTAGTCGTGTGTTACGGGTTGCTTGACACGCCCGTTTTACTGAGTTTTAGTTCAACAGGCTGACCAGATGGAGTATTCATTGCAGAACAATTAACGCTAACGTTTATGTAAATAACCTGATATACTTAAATAGTTGACAATTTCTAATGAAAGTTCCAAACGATTGCAATATGTACTCCGTCTAATAATTGTAGTATTCCACTTCATTATGTATACAAATTATTCGATTGTAATTCTCTATACATTCTGAAAATAATAATAATAACTATATGTGGTATCATACATGTAATACAATAGTTAGTTATTAATTTCATATAATCAGTGTCGTAACTAACAGTTCAGAATAATTACATTTGTTTTAACAAAATCATTAAGTACCGCCGTAACAATAGTAGTAAATAATTTATATGAGTGCAATTTCTGTAAGACTGACTAGATTTCTAGTGTTTAATTTCAGCAGTAGATGGCAATATTCAACATACTTCATGTCTGCCGTATATAATACATACATAATTCCAACAATCGGTGGCGATAATATACTTGCCTTGTTGAAATCATTGCAATTGAATGTGTTATTTTCTGCATAAATTACTAACATTAATTGCGTTCTTAGCTTAATTCAAACTCGCATTATCTTATTGTAATATCTAATATCTTATCTGTTTATTAACAACGAAACACTTCATGTATTTCTGATAAATAACAGTTTCACACTATGTACAATGTACATATGTGAAAATCAAACACTGTGCGGTGTGTGCGGTGTTTTGTAACGGTTTTGTTGTTGGTATAGTTTGTTTATAAATTGAATTGTGCATAATGAATTTCATCAAGAGACGGAGAAAACGTTTAAAAGGATACAAGATATTTGTATTCCTTATTTCTATTCGTCGAAATATAAATAAACCTGAAATATACCGATTTGTATGTTACAATAAGTTGGAAGACACTGTGCAATTCTGGTAATTATCGTTAGTTATAACACATTCAAATATCTAGACTAATTTTTTTATTTTCCATAATTTTCTGACAGATGTTTTACTGCTGTACATAAATTTGACACTTCACCGCATTCCTCCCTCTAAGACATCACGTGTCTGTTGTTCTTGTAAGATTATTATCGTTACGGTCCTACACAGCCAGCGCCTTACCGTTACGGTGAATTTGAATTTCAAATTTTATTCTCCCAAATATTTATGTTTATTGTGCTATTGCAACGTATTTGGCTTATGTCACTACGACCTCTGGTCACATCGAATGTCCGTTACCCACATACGTACGTACCACGAAACGCACTAAAAACTAATATCGTGCCCGTATAGATTATTACTGCCATTTCCGTTCCAGCCATCTTATCAAAGTCCCTTGCAAATTGTTACGAAGGAAACGGCATTGTCTTGTCAGGCATGCGGGCTTGCATAAGACCGGTAATTAATTACATTACCGGTTTCTTAATTATCACTCGTATACGAACACTGTTTGCTAGCTATTTCTATTCGTTACACTTTCATCTTTCAGTAATGTTACTGCGGAAATTAAGAAATTGTGATTGAAACTTTTAAGATTCATTAAAACTATTAATATAGCAATGATGTCTGTTGCAAACCAGCATTAATATTCAATATTGAACTGCACACTAATATCGAACAATTAATGAAATTATCTGTTGTTTTTATGTTTCTTGTTCCATTTTTGTAAGGCTAATCTTACTATTTCTAATACATGTTAACACTACAATATTTCTTCCATGTATGTATTTGCACTTCTGTGGGATTCCTTGTCAATGACGGACACACATTTATAGCAGCATGTTTTTCGTATTTTTGCAGTCGCAACGGCAGCGCCGATGGTCCTGGATCTCTGTCATTGACCAGGTCCGTAACACCTACAAGTCCTGAACGTGAGACCGCGCCGGTCAACAGAGAAGGCGCACTCTCGTGTAAATTTATGGAACTAGAAGGAAAGGTAAGAATTGTACATGTGTATATATTTCGCATGTGACACTACTAAACTACTTCACATATTTCATTGAACTGTTTTGTTGTTCGATTGTAATTACTAATAAACACCGTGTATTTATTACAGCGAGCAAACGATCGATCGTGGCACAAAGTGTGGGCCGTTCTGAAGGGTCCACATTTGTTCCTGTACAAAGATCGTCATCATCATCATCAGGTTAGTTTATTTTCGTATTTGTTGCTGGATACTTGACACAGACATGTTCATATCTGTGTAATGTGTTGTCGTGCGATTATATCGAATCAAATAATTGGACGTACCATCCGTAGATATCGTTGGTTGGCGCCTTGCGAGATTTGTATCTCTTGTTCACACTTTTCCCGGATACTTTTACGTGTGCACGAAGCGATACGCTTGGAGCGAGTATAGTTTACTTCACACAACGGAATTTAATTGTACTTGTGCAGTGAATAATTTCGGTACCGTAATTTCCTTTACGATTAAATTGACTTCTTCTAAATACTATGGTATACTTACCACTGTTTTTACTGGTAATGATTGTAGAAATCTTTTAGAAAGTTTTTCCTCTTCGTGTTTGATTCCCTGTATGTGTGGATAGGAAGTACATACATACGTGTGTGTAATCTTAGTATTTCCACGTTTCCACATACATATGTAGTCTCTTTCAAACAATGCCAGTGTTCAACTAATGATTGCTAATTACATTTTTGCGAAATTGTTTATTTTGCATTTGTTGCTGGAATATATGTCAATGCCGTTATGGAAATTTCAAGACTTTTTGATAATGGTGTAGATTAGTTTTAATCAACATTCAGCACTGTACATTAACGAATATTGTAATTTATAAATTCACGGTACAATGCCACTTTTCTGTCGACATGTTCATTACGATGCATGTAATTCATATTTTATTTCGGTTAGCGGATATTTACGAGGATTTAAAGTAATTTTTTTATAGACCTTTGCGCAGTTACATTCATACACGCGTCTCGTGAACTATTAAAGAAAAATAGTGTAAAAAAAATAACTGAAAGAAATTGTAAGTAACGAAATATAATTTAATAATCGGTAAATAAAAAAGTCTAATACGAATACATTTTTTCGCACACATTAGTGTGTGTTTAAAAATACATAAATACTTTTAAATGTTTTTTTTTTTCAAAGAACTACAATTTCTGTTTACAAGCACTATTATCTATTGTATTTCGTATTAATTTTGTATTTTGCCGTGACGTACGTACGTGCATTATGTCACGCCAGCTGAATTCTTACATTTACATACATAAGTACATACTATGATTTAACAGTTAATGAGTATTAGGTTAAATGGCGCCTAGTGATGTCTGCTATCTATTCTATTTGACATGCACGTACGTAGTAATAAATATTTACGTACGACAACAGATCTTATGTCTGCGGGAACGTGAGCAGTTTCAAGTAAACTTTAACAAATACCGCCTGTCGGAATGGTTTTTACCATTTTTAGAATAAACTAAAACTCGTTTCTCTATATGAATGTATGTGATAAAGGTGTTTTCTAGAGAAAATTGCACAACACGTGTCATACGCGAAAATTAAAGGTAATTATTATAACTGTACTGAAATTTTAATATCTAAAGGTTGTTTCTATTTTTGGTCAAAACACATTATATGTAAGTAATTAAATTTTGTAGTATAATCAGTTATAAATGGAGATAAATATGTTTCAATTCATATACCCATTTAAAGGAATACCGTTAATTCAATTTTGTGTTTTTTTTTTTGCTCAGTGCACCGGTACTTTGTATTTTATTATAAATGTCATAAATTCTTTATAACGATTTGGAGAAAGTTGTTTTCGTTTTCTGTCTGTTTGTGGAAGTATCTCACGTGATTTTGATTGAAGTGCACATTTTCTCATAAGAAAAGAAAATCGTAATTATAGGTTGTCTACGCTTTTTATATTTTGTCCGAGACAACTAATAGTTTCATTTTGACAGTTGACAGCCGCCTAGACTTGAATATTTCAAATCGGCGTCTTATTTTATTTTTACTCCCGACAGTGTATATTTTTCAGAAACGTACATTTAAAGTGAGTGTAATTGTTAATTGGCTTTGTACGTTTGTACGGTGTACTTCTGTGTGTTAAGATAACGTCACAGTCACCTGCTGACTTTATGGTATTTGAAATGTTAAGCTTCTATTGTAAAATTACCGTTCGCCTTTTAGCGGGCGCCAGGAACATAATGTATACATGGGATTTCCTACAAACTGGTCACAATATGTACATTAGGGAAATTTTAGTTCTAATATATCTAGCCAAACCATGTGGTTAACACATATCTTACGTCTAATCGTATAAAGGAAATAACTATTAATAACCTAACGGAAAAAAGATCGACAGATTAATATTACTACAAAATAATTCGCTTAAACATTGTACGTAATTATTTGCAACTGTAGTTATTGATTGAATAATATTGTACAATATATGATACGAATATTAATTTGTTGTTGGCAATGATTAAAATATGAATCTTATAAACTATGATTCAATCTAATAGCTAAGTATATACATAATATGTTCTCTTCGAAACATTAACCTGCCTGTATTAGAATGTATATTTTCCTTTAGCGGAATAAAATTGTCGATCAGTGAACATCTGCACGTAAATAGAACGTGATAGTTATTCGAAATATGTAGAAATGACGGTAATTTGCAATCGTGCAGATATACGTAGGTAGCTAGTAGCTACTAACTAGCGCAGTTGAATGTCATTGCATACAGTAGCACATGCCGACAGCATTTACCCAAACATAGTAAACAGATTCAACAGTTTACCCGTAATCCGTCATGTAAATGTAATGTGTGTGTGTGTGTGCCTGTGTGGATAATTGCCGTCAACAGCAGTACGAACGGACGGACGGACGGACGCTCACGCATCAGGCACGCGTTACTCGCACACACACGTGCACTATGCCACGTGGCCACGCACACTTTTAACGGGCACTCGGTTGTTTACACACGTCATGGATATGATGCTACGGTAGCATATTGTGTAGTGTGAACTTTATAGATTGTTATGGAACCGTAATTTTAGTTTTACATCTAATTGTCGGGGGTGTGCAATCATATGTAACAACGGTAAAAATAGTTTTAAATATGAGTTCTTACTACATTGTGTGAACATGTGTCCATATAGGGAACACAGCACCTTTCAAATTGGTAATGAGGGCGAGAAAAATAATTGATAAAAACTCCGTTAGCAATTATGTTAAATTTATAGACTATAATTACGGCATTTAACCATCAGTGAGTTTATTCGAATGCATGTTCCAACAACAACGACAACAGTTTCGTTTAGTTTAACCTTACGAATGACTCGTTGTTTTATTGAGATATCAGTATTTGCCTAGAGTTATCTTGCGAGAGATAATCGCGTATGACGTGAGTTTGCCCACCGGCCTACATATAGCGCGAATAAAACCAAATACAGACGCACCGGGTACAGTTATAAACTGTACCTGCATACATAAGTAAATATGCACATGTGCGGTGCAACTGTGTTACCGTTTAACGCTTATTTCGGTTATATTCAACATGAAACCCAAGTATCGGGTCAGCGTACGGCGAAAATTTACAACAAATCATTCCCAAACAACTCTCTATTTACATCTGAAAGCAAACAATGTCAGCCTGTAAACAGTCGTAATTTGAGAATCACAACATCATTTTTTTCCGCGTGTGCATTCATGTTTTTAACAACGTGTGATTAAAACCTTTGCAGCTCGGAACATTTGTTCTTTTTGTTACCACGGCAGCCCCATTGTGTTAATCATCTGATGTTAATTTATACCGCAGGAAACTCTTTTACGCGTTCATTTATCTTAATTACTCATCGTGCCATTCTTTTACGCCGCGCGTATTCAGAAAGTGAGACGCTTCTGTGAAGAGGTACTACAGTCAGGGAAAAAAACAAATATAAAGGAAAAACTTTCGATTTCGTCTTGTTTGTATCATGTGTCGAGCTGTGTATTTGTTGCTAGTTAATTGCAATCTTTAAAGGCCAGTGGCGCCGGCACTTTGATTTTTTGGAGGATATTTCACAAATTATGTGTATCCGTTAGAATATTCATCTTGCATTGTTTAGCGTGTAAATTTGGGTATTAATTCGTGTAAAACGCGTAATGTACTCGTATTTGACATTTCGGAAGTGGAAGTGTGCGTGTATATTCGGAAATTTCAATCATGGAAAGAGAAAACACCGGCACATATGTCTTTGTCATAATCATCAGATTATTATTCAGAACATGAAATAATCAGATGAGTAATATATACTCCGAATAAATAAGTCATTTAATTGATGTGCAGTGTGACTTCAAAGATTCCTATTTAGAATCTGTTATTAGTATGACCTAATTACCTGCATGTTAATTGACAATAACAAATGTAATTTAATGTACGCATGAGATTTACAATATTGAATGAAATTTGCATCTGGTAATTTTACCGGTTGCCATCTGTTACAAATGAAGTTTCCCCGTTTCGACGCCAATGTCAGATGCTATAGTTAAATGCACATTTCACTTGTTTTGTTCGATGCCAACCGATGCTTGATCAATCGGACAAAAGCTCAACTTATTGTTGCTATTGTCGGTAGTTTCCCTTTCGTGTATATGCCGTCCTTATCATTAAATCGTAAACCTTAGAAATTGTCTTATTTACACTTTGTATTTAATGAGCAATAATAGAAATTTACCTGACGCACGTGTTATTAATTATGATTTACACATACTTACATATTATGCCTACTGTTGCAGTCATTTTCCTGTTTAATTATCGGTAACGTTTTGTTTTTGTTTGAGTACCTGCAGTTTACTCATTTTTGTTTACACGTGTTCCATTTTGAAATTTGTTATTGATATTAAATCGTTTTCCATGAATGAAATTTACAACATACGTAGCCTAACGGATGTTATTCATATGACTCATGTGTAAAGAAAAGAAACAGTAATACAAATTATATTTGGAAATTTTATATTATTTTCGTTTAATGCGTAAATTGTTTGAGGATAATATTTTAATTAGTGAAACAAATGTTGTCTAGCTGATATTTTAATCACAATAGTTTTATGTCACATTGAGTAATCTGTTTGTGTATATCGTTTGCCACTAAATGCTGAAAGTAAAGTTTCGTGATAGCACAACATCCATTGCGAATGAATGTCGTGTGTTGTAATCTATACCGGAACAGTGAATTGATAGGTACCTACCACTGACATCCGCTCACACTAATGTATTTCCAACATTGCAACAAGCGCCACAATGGAACGTACTCACGTGGTTTTAATATAATATATCTTGAGTTCGCTTTCAAGACTTTCCTTATCAATGGAATTGCTAAACTATTGCCTTATTTTCGGGCTCCTTGGAAATATGTATATTTCATGGTCATCTTTACACTAATCTAATTATTTCATTGATCCTTTATATTGTTTTATGAAAATGTCTAGAATTGTACAGCCAAATAGATTCAGTTTGCCATTAATTATTTCTGGTATGAATAAATTTCAATGATTTCATGCATAGCACGTGGCTACCTTAAAAGGAGATAATTTTAACAGTTTTCAACTGCGATATATGAAAAATAAATAAGTGACCACAAATATTTGTGGCCAAAAATTATGTTCATGACTCGAAATGAACCAAGAAAACATGATAATTCGTACGAAAATGTTGTAGAGTAATAATACCATATAAAATCTAGTCGAAAGTTCGTACCGGTAGTTAGTTGTCAAATGCCTGTAACAAATAAACAAAACCAGCGAATGTTCAGTGGGTAATTCGTCGGGCTACATGCAGTTCCTCTCCGGCCAAGTTCTAGATTCTCCTTATGCTAATATTATTCTAGATGAAAGTGGAGGGGGCTCCCGAGTGTGCATGTGCAGCACAGTGGTCAGTGACTGTGTGTGTCTCACTATTATACTGCATGGGGTGGGGGGGGGGCGTGTGTATCGTCATCATACGCAGCCTGGCGCGAATATCCACCAAGTATCCACGCACACTTGTAGCGCGCACGTTGTCACCGGTGTACGTGTGTATGTGTGCGGTGTCGAGAATGACGGAAACTTGTGACAAACTTTGCCTTTTATAAATACACACTCCTGAGTGTACGCGTAACAATCGAACGTGTGATTGTATGTTAAAAATAATACGCCTAACTCGTGTTCATTTGGCAGCCATTCATAAGTTTAAACGGCGGGTTCGTTGTTTTGTCAAAGTGTGTAACAAACAAACAAGCGTTAATCGTCGTCAAGCACAGTGCGCGATAATACTGTTTGTGTAATGACAATAATTGTAGATACGCGTAATACATGTATAAAACAATCAATAGATACAAACTAGACAGAACTCATGAACGAGCATTTGTCACAAACTAAATAAATACTAGTGTCACGACGAAAGTACCATAGTAAAGTCAGTCAGTATTAGAAAATCTCGAATCAACGTTAAGAATTCCCGAGTGTCAGTGTTATTAATATTATGAAAATGTTAATTTCGTAAAAGAGTAATAAAATCAACCAACCGTGTAAAGTCAATGTACTTGTGACTGTTGATGTACGGACTTGATTTCTTTTTTTCTTGATCTCGCGTGCGAATCGTCATCGGCATATCCTGTTCTTACGATTTGTAAATGAATATACCCGGTGCGCTAATAATAACGCCAGTAAGCAACCTGCAAAAACAACAACTGTAAACAAACACGCGTATATGTAATTCAAGATCTCTGTCATAGGAATGGACTTTGATTGTGCTACGGACTGCAATTTCAATTGGTTTAGTAGTGTGGTTCTGTTCGTACAAATACACATATGTACATTCGCCTATTATAGTATGATGTGCAAGTGACAATGTTCAATCAACATCAACGGTGATTGTTCTCCGGCTATCTACCGACCGATTGTTCTTGTGTGATCTGCTCTGTGTGTGACTGTTACCTCTCTCTCTCGTGGCGGATTATTCAGCAATTGTTAAGTAGTATGATTGAGCAACAACTTGTCAGTTTGTATTCGAATATGCAAACGAGGAATCGAGACAATTCGTGGGATTTTGGTTCTATGTCGTGTATACCGTTGCATTTTTCTACGCATGGCTTGTTCGGGCGAAGGCTACGCAGGTGGGGATCGACCGGGTCTTGGGTAAGAATTGGTTAATATGATATTGAAATTTTAATGAACAATGCAGTCAATGTGTTAATTAATTACGGAATGGACTAGAAAATGTTACGGTGATTTTTTGAAACCATACAACTGTAACAATATATGACCACATATTGAAATGTTACACATATTTCTGGTATAATCGAATAATATCCACAATTACCAGTAACCCATGAGCAACGTACCCCACTGTTATATTTGTGAAAAGACCGATATGGAAATCTTGTACGTGACAAATCATCTGTCGCCTCTAAAATTATTTCATTAATAATCCGTGGAAAACAAATATTGGTTCATTTGGAATTCCGTGTATATGTACATGTATACTGAAGTGATTTGAATGCGTCCGTTGTTTACTGTGTAAACATTAAGTTTACCTTGTGTTATTGTTATCTCAGCATACATGCATGTATATATGTATGTGTGTTGTAATAACGAACACATTTAGGAATGTTTTGTTTGGTGTATTTTTATTCAAAAATTAGATATGCAAGTTTAATTTTAGAAAGTAAAGCGGATGTGTAGCGCGTCTGTATATTTAGTAACATTGACGTACACTTTTGCTTTTTATTATAACATTGACACATAACAATGCGCTGCTGCATGCATTGTTATTTATTTTTTGAAAGTGAAATTAAACTAACGGTTTTCAGACTCACCGCCCGTCAAATAAAATTACTGTTATTTTGTTGTTATTGTTCTGCCACGTTTTATTTTTTAATGACTAGGGACATTTTGTTATAATCAAATATAATATTCGGTTGTGAGCGTTTTGTTTCGCAAAATGTCAAGTCGGTTAAGTTTCATTTTCAATATGGACATATGTAATTAAATATCTATGTTTTTATCTTTGTAGAGTCCGATGGGGCTGGTTGATACAGATCAACAACTGCCGGGTGGTGTCGACATGCGTTATTCCGTGGTGAACGTCGCCGATGATTATACGAAACGTAAGAACGTTTTACGGATATCCGCGGCGTATCCATATCGGACTGAACTTCTCCTGCAAGCCGACAGTCCTGTCGAGATGGCGGACTGGGTGCGGACATTACAAGAGCAGAATGGTGCCAGTACGGAAGAAGAGAAACACGAGTGCATATCGGAGAATAAACAGGCACAACCGCAACAGATACCGGCCGCAACCAGTGTTCAAGTACAGGGCACGGCCCGTCTATCTCCGCAACCATCCAACAAGTCCAAACTAACCACATTCAGAAATCGCTCACCCACCGGCCAATCACCAAAATCGAAAACGTGGCGTGGCCGCGTGGTGAAACAGTTCAAGAAACTGAACCAAGGTTCGGGATCACCAAGTTCACCTACCACACCGGAGAAACTAACGTTCGGCGTACCGCTGGAACACTGTCAACGGTCCATTCAGAACGAATTCGTGCCACGGTTTGTGGAAATGTGCACGGATATCATCGAGGAACGGGGGCTAGATGTGATCGGTATCTACCGAGTACCGGGCAACAATGCAGCCGTGTCCGCACTCACGGAAGAACTAAACAAAGGCATCAACTTGGCACTGCAGGATGTGCGATCCAGTGACACGAACGTAGTGAGCAGTTTACTTAAATCGTTCTTCCGGAAATTACCAGACTCACTGCTGACGTCCGATCTGTACCATCACTTTATCGATGCGGATAAGATAGAAGAGCCGTCCAAACGGCTGATAGAAATCAAGAAACTGCTGAACGAACTGCCCGACCATCAGTATGCCACACTGAAACACCTAATATTACATCTGAAGAAGGTCGTCGACAATTGTGACATTAACAAAATGGAAGCACGGAATCTGGCGATAGTGTTCGGTCCGACACTAGTGCGCAATGTAGAGGACAATATGGTCACCATGGTCACGGACATGTCACACCAGTGTCGAATAGTGGAATCGTTATTACTCTATGTAAGTGATCTGTGAATATCTTTCAATAAATATACGTGGTGCATAGTTCCATTTATATTTATATGTGTGTAATACCATGTTATGATTGAAATGATACTGATACATTATTATTTTCAATGATTAGGCCGAGTGGTTCTTCAGTGAAGATGATGCGGACTCATTAAATCTGAACAGCAACATCGCCCATGACGTCTACTCCGTGGAAATGGATAATACCAGTGCAACCGTGAATAATACACTGTTGCTGAGCAATATAAGTAAAATTGAAGGTATATATACTTGTCAACTAATAATACTGTAATATTTGCTATATTTGTTTTGTTTAATTTTTGCACAGGAATTAAGACTGAATCTAACGCCCGGGAAAAGAAGGACCTGATGTCCTCGCTTTTGTCTGCGGCCAATCGAAAAATACAGAAGAAATCTCGGAAAATGGCCGCGGACAATAGCAGTGTCACGAAAGAGGAGGTCACCACGCCTACAAACGAATCCAAGGAGGCTGGGTTAGTGCCTTTAATGCCACAGGCAGATGAACAGAAACAGGTAACATGATATTCAGTAATTCGGTCATTCATTATCTTATTCAGTGCACATATTTGTTTGACTTTTATTGTAACATACATTGTCACCGCATAAGTAATTAGAAATAACCGTGAATGCTTTTTAAAATTACCAGTTCTATATTATGTTACATGTAAATGAACAATTACTGTAGAAACACATACACATATTTGAAAAGAAAGAAATACCTACATTATAATATATGAACTATAAAAGAATGGGTGAATAACTGTTATTTTGGAACTGTTCTATTGAACTGCAACAACCGGAACTGTTCTAATAGATCTTTGTATATATTGATTGTTGTATAGACTTCTCTGGATTCTGAAGAGTCATCCGGTTCGGACAATGTGATACCCGAGGATCCGCTGCTGATGACCTATCCGCAACTGCAAACGAAGACGTCGGAACGTGTCGAACGATTCCGACAGGAAACAATGGCGATGTTGCAACAACCAAAGAGACGGAGCGATCCCACACGCACCTACATAAAACCATACTTACAAAATGGCGATCAGACTGACAGCTCCGATAATCAGACAAGTAAGTGTCCGTGTAGTTTCCGTTACGATTGCATTGTTTGACTATGTAGTTCCATACATGGACCACTCTAGTTGCGAGCTATTTTCAAGTGTATGTTGATTATTTTCGTTCGATTATACATAATATATAATTTCTGTTGCCGCTTCGATAATTGCAAGTTGCAAATTCGTTTATAGTGCGCTTATTTCTATATACATATGTAGATATTTTTAAATTAGCAATGCTTCGTAGGAACGTATCTAGTGTGCTCTAACATTTATTGCTTACTGCTTCGAATGTGCTTGCTTTGTTCAACTAACTCACAACAAAACCAACGGCAGGTAGGTGCTTAAACGTTTTATATTAATCCATTTCTGTAATCGCATGATATTCTATTCACCTTGGTTTTCTTCTCTCTCTCTCTCTAGTTTCCTACTGTTCTATGTGTACGTCCCTTTATTTACTCTACCAGTATTATTCTGTACTGTGAATATTCCTATAAACATTGTCTCTGTGTGTGGTTTAAAAAGTACAGGACACTGACAATCACACATGTTCAAGAAGTAATTGTATTATGATGATTGTTTGTGCCGTTTTTGATACTAGTCATATTTACGTTACTTCTACCTTTCAGATTTCATTATCACATCATTTAATTGTTTTGTTTACGTTGAAATATGAACTATTATGTATGTGCTCCTCCCCGCCCACACCGTCCTACTTACTTCATGTTCACTTGTGTTTTGTTCTCCTGGCTATGTTGTTGTTGTTGTTCTGTTTGTTTGGTATTTATTTTTGTATCATCCACAAGTCATTATTGTATGATTATTGTGTGGCGGTGGTTGGTGATGTAGATATTCAACTAGCACTGGTTACTGGTGGCCCCCGCGGGGTGCAGTCCCCCGCTCCCGGCGTGGTGGCACCCCCGCGCACTCGCTCACGCAAGGGAATCCCCAAGACACTGCACCGGCAGCCCTGACATAGACACACGCCCCCACAGAGGTATCTCGCAAATCAAACAAACGCCAAATGCTGCAAATGTATAGCGATGCGATGCAATGCAATGCTTACCACTATCCACACACATATATGCATTTATTATTATTATTTGTACATACATATATATGTTACATAGAGCCTTGTATTATTTCTCACTCACATCTACTACTACTACTACACGCTGTGTTCATATATATGTATGTCTGTCTGTCTGTTGTAATATTTATATATTATATCGGTGTTCTCTACGGCACTCATCTCAGCTTCTGCATATATATACTTATATAGTTGGTTCTTCTCTGCACACACACACACACACATACACACTGCTGTCTCATACTTGGTGTTGTTATTGTTGTTCGTGTTATATTGGTGGTGTATGTTTGTATATATCGTGTGTTTTTATAGCACTCATCACTTATAATATTGCTTCACGAGTTCATTTAATGGGAGTTGTTTCATAGATGTCTGTGATTTTTATAACTCTGGATTAAAACACTACTTATAACGTAACTTATAAATCAGTTTTATGTAAACGAATTGTCAAATCATTATTATTCTATTATCTGTGTAAATAACTGGCATAATTAATGTATAAATTATTGATTTTAATCCAGATATAGTTTCTGTTTTCTAGCGTCTGATTTTAATGGATTTACAAAAAGCCAAAGGTGCACTAAAATCTTTTGTTGTGTGTGTTTCACTGTGCTGCTGTATGATCGTGTATGTTCATTCTAATCACTGATACTCATCATTTTACTTCCCTAGGCTCTGATTTACTGGCTACAATAACCTCTGCATTCGACAACAAAATTAAAGCACTCCAGAGTCCCACTAATAACGGTTTAACCGTCCCGGATAACATTCCTTACGCCGACGAGTCACCTGATGTAACGTTCAATTCATTCGACACGACAATCGTGGAGGGTGCGAAGATGTTCAACAGTAACAGCAACGGCAGCAGCAGCAGCAGTAAAGAATCTCAGAAGTGCGATCAAGACGCTGATAAAATGTCACCAAAATCATTCAGAAATCCAAGTCTACACAAGAACTTCACTAGCACTAGTGTGAACAGCAAACAGCAGCCGACCAGCGTCATGTTAAAAAACCTACACAAGACCAGCCCGTACGAAACTGATAACAAGGAGAAAGACGTAGATGAAGTGGAGAATTCAGACTCAAAATCACGGTGTGCCGGCCAGAAGAATAGCGACGAGCTGAATGAACTGTGCAAGATAAATTTCAACAGTTTCATCACGAACAAAGAGTTAAAGTGTAGCGCAAGTGATTCCAAACTGAAGCGGTCCGAATCACTGAACAAATCGGATAATCGTGAACAAGAACACGGAAAACTGAAGAGATCCGTGAGTCTGAACAGAGCCGGCGACAGACTGAAAAGGTCCGATAGTCTGACGAAGTACGAGAAAACGGAGAGTAATTTGAATTTACGACGAGAATTGGCTGACGATACCAACAGGAGACTGAAGAAAGTGTCGACGAAATTAAAACGGAAGAACGGCATGCCCGAACGATCGATAAAACGTAGACACACCGTTGGAGGAACGAAAGATTTCGACAGAGTACACTGGCTGGACAACCGATTACGATATGAAGCCGAAGAATCGGCGAACGAGGACAGTGAAAAGATCACGATGCGATCAAGTTCGCCCGACTTGAGTTACGGTGAGAAAATCATAAATAACGTGAGTGAAGAATCAAAGTTACCGTTGGAATCTCACATCTAACAACAAACAGGATTGATTGATTATAATACGAGAAAGTTTCTAAACATTTGGACATTGTGTGGTGTCTTGGACAGTTTGTAATTGTTATTGATTTTATGTACATAGCTACGAAATTTTATCCAGTATTTATTTCTTCGAGTTTTATTATTAATAATAATTTTTATTTGTTTTAATTAATAGAGATGAACTATTTTATTATCGACGGACGAGTTATTTATTTCGTGTAGAAGAAGACACACATGTCTGTGGGGAATTATGATGAAACAGTGCGACACAATACCGTGCCTTATGTTGTGCCCATAATCTGCAATATATCTATCTATCGATGTATGGATGTGCAATGTGCTCCCAGTAGACTGTGACGACGCATGCGCACTAGGCTGGTTAAATCTATATACATATGTAGTATGATGAATGCGTGCGTGCGTGCGCATCTCATATCATGCATATACCATATACTATGCTGGTAGAAATAAACAACAAGGAATCTTATGCGTCTTCATATCAGCTGTGCAATATAATATAATATTAATAAACAGAAAGGAAAGGCAGTTTGTCTCGCTTTTAACAATTTGTAAACTGTAAATATTGTAAATTGTACGTCAGTTGTGCGTGTGTTCATTTACAACACCGCCACGCTCGCTTTAATTTTTAAAATAATAAGTAAAGTAAAACATTTATTATTGTATATGGAGTAGAGAACATGCAACATGATAAGCAACAGATTTATTATCATTAATTAATATTATTATTATTTTCACTGGTGATTCGTTGTAATTTTTAATAATATCTTTCTTTGTGTAAAATAAAATACATAGTACATATGTAGTTTGTAAGAGCGATGGTTTTCTTTTTGAAGCATAAAAATTCAATGTAATTGTGATTATTTTTAATATTCCATTATGAAGCAATTCGCTAATTGTGATAAACTTGTGGGCGATGTAAATTATTTTGAGATTAACATTTACGAAAGAAGAATAAGAAGACGATATGCTTGAAGTGACGTGGAACTAATTCCATATGATTTATGAATGTCGTACCATACGTCACATACAATGGTCATACTCTGATGTATATAAGTGATGGACATTCATAAACGGACAAAAGTAAATATATATATATATATATATATATATATATATATATATATATATATATATATATATATAATTATACTGAGAATGTGTATTAATTATTTGGTCCTGGAGACAATTGTGAGATAGGTATATGTTTTAGTGACATATGACGATCGCAATGTATGTGGAAAATCTGCCAGTATTGTAGTACTGTGCCAAAATGCATTATCAAATCATACACATACGATATCACACACATAACACACACACACACAGTAAATCAATGACGAATCGTTATCGTTATTAAATGATTATACGTGTGTATGTACGTATATTGAATGAGACATGATAATATCGCACATATACATGACTCATGATAGATATCTACCTACTATACTATATTATACTATATATAAAAAGTGACACAACAACAGCAACCGTTCTAACGTCTCTAATTAATCAATTAGTTTTCACTGTTATTTAGGAACCAGACGTTCAATGCTTCAGCGTTTAATTTTATGGTTTTAAAAGGTGATTTTCGTTTTTCTTTGATTTAAGTAGGCTGTCTCAATATCTTGCCTGTTATTTACTTTGTATTGTTTTATTATTATTTTAGATTTTAAGTACAAATTTGTAACGAATTTGTTGTATTCTGTGAGAAATTGTAAATATAATATTTTGATGAAATTATGCAAACAAATATTTGTGGTTTCTGTATTCTTTTTCAAGTGTTGTATGTTTAATCAACAATATTCCACAATAGATATTTGTCAATTTTAACTTTTACTAGTTCAGAATACGCTTTCATATTTACTCAGTCTGCGGACGTCGACAATATACAAATCACGTAAGTACATACATACATGTATGTTAACAGTTGTTGAGCACAGTTTTGTCATTTGTGCGTACCATAGGGGAAATGTTGAATGTCGCTTATGAGTTGTAAGTGCTACATTTAATGGATTATCCCCCCAACATTGTATGTGAGTTTAAGATAAAAACGCGCATCGCATAGATAAAGTACGAATAAATAAGGTCCTCCCCCCCTTCATATAAATTACGGGCACTAATTTCTATAGTATAGCATAACACAATTTACTATTGATTACATCAATGTTAAGTAATATGCATTGTTATATTCTTCAATGTTCGGTAATTATTTCTAATTTGTCGTAATGAGATTACTGTAGTAAATCAATTGTAACAAATTACGAAACGTCAATTGTCAACACATCAGCGTGTACTGGCACGGTTAGCTGTGCGTAGTAATGAAGTCCAGTGACTAGAAATGGTATAATAAATTCGTTTTCAGGACATTTTATCTGAACAAGTCGCGTTGCGGGCAACGGGTAGACCACAAATGTCGGTTTATTAATAGGGCCCGCATGTTATCATCCACATTACATATCATTACCGGTGTTGTAGGCGCAACTCGCTATCGGATACGGCAACAGCAAGCAAGAGTATAGTTGCTGCCATTTTCAGTGAACGGTGTGACTCTTTAGATCGTATAGTTTCGATACTCGTTATTATTATTAAGTTAGTTGGAATATTGTTCACGTTTTCCGTTACAGTGTCGTCGTATTAACCTATGTATGTAGCTACTTGTTGTTTTTGTTCTAACCGCTTGGATATCTTGACGTTTTCATTTTGTCGTTAGTCGTACACGCCCTACACTTCAGTATAAAATCGATTCGACCGTATCCTACGCAAAACCACCTTCGCATTCCTACCCCTTGGCACCGTCCACCCCCTGCACAGCCAAACATCCCCCGTCGTACATTCGGCCGCCTCGTAACCAACCATTCACAGTCAACAGCTGGACGGGCGACTCTGTCACGATTCTCGGCAAATTTCAAAGAGTTTCATTTCAAATTCATTACGATCAGTGTTTTAACATTCACCAGCGAATATTCAGCGACAATGTTGTGAATTCCGTGCGAGTCTGCGATCAAAGGTTTGTTTTTGACATTTCTATTTCACGTTCCATATTGTCAAATAATTACAACTGTACCATTCATTCAGTTGACATTATTGCATTTGTTCAAGATTGTATTTTGTTTATACTATACTGTGGATTCAGTTGAATTTCATTGTTGTTATTTCTCTATGCATATTTGGATGTCATAATAATTATACATCATGTTGCAAGTTAAATAATATGCCTCCTGTTGCTTCATTCTGCATTTTATCGATTTCTTGGGCCACACTTCTAATACACAAATAAATTCTAACATACCATTATAAGTTTGTTATGAATATACAGATGATATGTTGAGTAAACGACACGTATTGTTTTTCAATGAATACGTTGACCGAACATACGGTGAAATATGTTAATATTTATAACATATTATTTCATTAATTAATCGGTATACATATTATATACATACATAAGAGTGTTTCATTAGTAAAATGTGAATCGGTTTTAATTAGCTTTGTGTCATTCGAGTTATGTTTATTAATGAATTACATTCTTAATTGCCCCTGAGCATATAACATTGAACATTGAATTTTTTTGATATATATTAACTATACAACAATTGTTCATTTTGAATTTACTTTATTTAACTAATATTTTATTTATGGTAATCTGTATATCACGATCTTCTCGATAACAGTGTACACTTTTAATCGAGAAGGTCGTGATTTATATAATCAAATCAGTTTTACCTTATATTAAAAATACAATGGAGACATGTTTGAGTAAAGGTGAAATGAGTACATACAGTGTAAAATTGAGTTTGTATTACAGTGTGACGAATGATCTTCTTGATGTTCTTAACACAGTGTCGTTTGAACCGGTTAATTAATGATATGCAAGCCGTGTACATTCGAAACCGTTACTCGTCTTAATTAAGAGTAGTAACACACTAATTAGCGGGTCTTCTGATTTCAGCAGGCCATGCACTGGCTAGGTATAGCCTGGAAGCTGCCTGCGCTGCTGCTGGTGGCCACCGTTGGTCCACCAGGTGTCCACGGGGATGGCAATGTCGGTAAGTGTCATCAAATACAACATCAAATATCTACCTATGTAGTTTGTATTTGTATTCAACGTGTAAATATTTGTTTACGGTGTGTACATACAAAATGCCGGCAATTAAAATTCAATACATAACAACTACTGGTTGCCTAATAAATCGAACGAAATGAAATCAATTCATTAGCTATTAAAATCTGATGGCAGATAATCGGAAACAAAATTGAGGCAAATCCGGATTATAGCAAACCTTTTTATTTACATACATTTATGCCGATCATTACACCTTATTGGCGTGCAAATTTATAAAAATAATGAAGATTAAAATTGACGATTAATATGTTTTTTTTTTTCCTTCTTCTAGTTACTACATATTTCAGAAGCGTTTAATAATACATAAGTTTGAACTTTAACATTTTACCGGTTGTACATACCATACATATTAAAGTAATAGCGATATTTATCAGAATATGAAATGTGTGCGATATATTATTATTTATAACCGACATAGATTTATAGATGCTGTTATAGCAGAGAACACGTATAGAATAAATTTCTTTTTACATTTGAAACTTTGTAAAACGTAATTTAACTTATATTGAACGAACGCATATATTTTCGCTATAAGCTTCTTATATTTTCTCGGCAAACTGAAGGTATCAATAACGGATGATAAATCAAATGTCTTTCATTTCGTATGACCTTATACTGACGTGACAAACACTCTTGTAAATTACATTAATAATCTTCGCACTAAGGTTCGAGTGTAACTTCAAATAAATCTGTTTTTACAAACTTTTCACATTTACTAATATCTACATAAATATTGAATGGATTGGCGCTAACGTAGTTAGTAACAATTAGTTTATTGCGAATTTATTTCAATACAATAAAATGGAAATTTCCATTCGTTGAGTTACCATTTACTGTTTTCTTTTGTTGTTCTTCGTTTCACTTGTGTACCACAAATATAGCGTCCTATTTATCATATCTACCTACGTATATAATGTGTACTCCTATATATTTGTACAATCTCATTTTGCTTTGTGTGGATCGCATACATACATATAGCTACTTTTGTTTGCTTTCGCCAGGCGAGTAATTGTGTAAATTGTTAAGATTCCCTATTCATGTAAATTATTTCTGTCAAAATTTCATTTCACATTGTTTATTCATTCATTTGTTACATTATATCGGTGTACTAAATTAACAAAAATAACTCAGAAAGGAATGAATATCTTCTGCCTTTAAAATATCTGCTATTTTATGTAATGTGAAGTTACGTGTTTTGTTTCATTTCTACGTCTCTTCTGTCAAACAAATAAGAATCATGTGTACAGGTAACATCTGTAATTAATGAATATCAATTACCATATTTATCTGTTACGATGACTCGCCACGTTTCTTTGTTCAGCCCAGTGTAAGATAGTACTTATCACAAAATCACTGCATCTCGAATTAATCATTCATTTCAGTTCATGCAAATCACACTAACTGAATTTCCATTCTTCTGAACAATTCAATTATATTATTTCAAGTATCTTTATCAATCTCTTATCAATGCGGAATAAAGTGATTACTATTGAAATCTAATTAATCAACAAAATCTTTGAATAATCTTTAGCAATAAATCGTGTCCTCTTAAACTGTAGTCACGCTCAGATTTCGTTGAATTGAATTTTTTGTAGTCTTGATTAATTTCTTACTTGCTTTTAAAATTAAAATAGAAGGTCTCACTCACTTCTCAGTGTTTTATAGCCTACGATAAATTATTGTAAATGTTTTTATTTTCTAAACAAACATTTTCATAAGAAAGACTATATTCAAATTCTATGGAGATTCTGATATTTATATTTTTACCAAAAATGTAATACAATTAAAGTCCGTTTATGGAAAAACGGTATCTAAATGATGACGTATAACAGTATTAATAGTATATAAATATTTGCTTCCAATTTACTAATGAAAGGGTAGTCCCAACAGAAAGAAAGTTTGGAAGCCATTATTTTGTTGGTAATTGGGATTGATGGTATCGGTACATTGAAATCCCACCAAAGAGTAATACGTTTCAATGCCGATAAATAACCTCCGGTGGCTTCTAATCCCGTGTTAGTTTCTTATTTATAAAAAAAAAGTTTACAATTTGAATGTTGGAAATGTTGAAGATCTCGCTAGTATGAAAGTGAAATTAATTAGATTAATACATATTACCGGCTCGGCTGTTAAATGTGGTGGATCGACCAAAAACATTTTACCAGACAATTTTAACCTGACAGAGCACAGCACAAATTGTGAGTTGAGAAGATACATTCATCTTTTTTTCAATCCCACGCCAGTAATATTTACAGATCGTTGGGCAGTTGTCCATTTGTCAATATTATTATTTTATTCTTAAGTCCTATTTATCAAAAATAGTATAGCAAACATTATTTATAAATGTCAATGTATCAAGTTGCAAAAGTTTAACCCAATAATGCGGTGTAATCCGATCCATAGATTCCGTTGATATTAGAGAACTATCGACAAACATGCAAACATGCTAAAATTTTACATTGCATTTGAACACAGGTCACGTAGTTTCATCGAACATTTAAATCAGTGCAGATCGACCTTAATAACTGTGCATATCATTTAAATCAGTGCAGATCGACACTGACACGAGTGCGTAGTGCATTCCGATACTGGAAACTTCACATCCACCGACCAATAAAGAGGAATATGTCAAAAAGTCCTGAACAACTGTGTCTCGTTTCTTTGTAGGTACTTTGGTGCCACTTTTGAAACACAAGAACGTCACCACTGTTCCATCCACCTTTCATTTTCTTTTTCTTTTATTACATCACTTTTTCTCCTTTTCCAACTTGTCATTCTTTATTCTTTTTGCGTAGTACTGTTAACGATAATTCCGAAATATGGAGGTAATAAGCGCAATACCACACTAATGACCAAAGTTTGTTTCCAATTTAACTTAATCTTCAACTAAATCTGAATTCGCCATTTATTTTGCACGAATCGAATTGGTCATGATTAATGGAATCCTAAGGAAATATAGAATTGTTCCAATATTTTGTAGTAAATTTAATAATTATATATTGGTGCCTCTGATCTAACTATTTACGACATAAACTAAATATATTTATTGAATAGTTACACAGATTTATAGTATGTACTTCTATATTTCTTACAGAATTAAATGAAAAATTTGTATTATATTCTCATATTAGATATTTTGATATACAATTCTATTTTGTACCAATGTAGTAATGTAATTCTGCTTGTATCATAATTGAATTTTAATTCTAGGATATCTTGTATATGCGCTTATTGTACGTTATGGCGTATCACTGACGTACTTATGTTTTGTATTTTGAAGAGATTCGTTCCCAGATTATTTGAATACGTCCAGTTATTTGTTCATGTTAATTTGATTGACATTTCATTTAACTGAATAACACTCAATGTGACAGCAACTTGTTGGTATGTCATAATCGTCCGTTTTTGAGTTGGTATCATGGTTATGGATTTATGTCAAATACATGCAACAAAATCGTTTTATTTCTTCATTCTATTACCTATGCAACATTTATTACTTTTAACAAGGTATATGTATGAACTTACCTTTGTACTAAATTATTCATTAGGTAATATGTAGTTTAAATCTACTGGGATCAGTCAATTATCATGTGCTCACCTTCGTTGAAAATATTTATTTCAAATCCTGCTGAATAGTCCAAACATATATGTATGTACGTATAATAATTTAATATCTTTATCATTCATTTATTATAGACATACATGGTAGATTATCAGGAAAATTGATTTTTCTCCGATATAAATGTTTGTTTTATACATGTTTTATTATCTTAATAGCTTGTTATCGATCGCGTAAATTTTATCTCGCCAACAAACATGTTGTAATACTCTTAATTTCCACACCAAAACCAAGTGATTTTTCTGCTGATAACACCGTAGAGCCGCCGATCTTTACTCGTGATTTTCCGTCGCATGATTGAGTGGAAAATGATGGTGTACGTGTTATTGCACGGTGATCTGACGTTGTCAGCGCCTGCTACGCTGGCAACAAAACTCACATTACCGCGACATGGGTAACAAACTCTAGACACTAAAACCTACGACTTTTCTTTTTCTAAAACGTATCTACATATATATATATATATATATATATATATATATATATATATATATATATATATATATATATATATATATATATATATATAAATGTGTTTTACTGAATATAGTCAAGCCTGGGTTATGATGATGAATTTACGGCATTTATTGAATTTATTTAGAAAATATAATCTGTACACATCTGGTGGGTTATGTTATACTAAGTTTATGAACATTTATGAAAATTAAGGACATTTCAGAAAATATTGATATATTTTATATCGTAAATGTCTAGTTCACAAAATCGCCACCGTGGATATAAAGAATAACAGTTGTTTACTGCATGGTAGACATTTGTATTTTTCTTCAAATTATCAATGTCGCAGTATAGAACACTGTGTATGTATATATATATATCGCAAAACACAAATAACCGACACGAATATTTGACAGCTGTCAACTACAAGAAAAAGTGAGGGTGAGAAGTAGTGTGTTCTGATTGGTCGTGTTGCTTAAACATTCTGAATGCCGTAAATCCAGTATAACACAGACAGCCGACGAGAGAAATGCAATAAATGTCCTCATACCAACATAACTCATTATTATTATTATTTATTTTCTAGCTGTATTATTTACCACATACATATGTATATCGAATATATATTCTAAAGCTGCGAAGTATGCAATTTAGAAATATTTTAATACATATTACATGTTCATATGCACAACTATGTATGTACTCATGATAGTACATACTTCGGTTCTAACGACACACACACTAAGCATGCGTGTGAGAATTAATATTACGTGGACCTTGGTTAGATATCGCTACCAAGATGCTGTTCATTTCTTGGCTACGGTTAGCCTATGCACTATGTACTCACGTACTCGATGTACGGAAAAGCTAATCTCGCTAGACGTCGTTCACTGCTATCCGTCCGTCGGATTGCCGGTGCTTATCAGGTCGTCAAACAAAATTGCCCATGGTAACCGCCCGAGTCCGTATAACACTATTGTGCAAGTCTCTGCACTAGTGTCTCATCATATATGGTATATGGCATGGCTGGTAGCCGTCTGGTAAGATCTGTGACATTTAAATGTAACGCGCGGTTCGACTGTGTTTATTTTCCTCTGCTGTCAATTAAAAGAACGGGTGATTTTCAGGGGAGGATAGTTTCAGATAAAGAAACGATAAACATATAAAAAGAATTTACGTTAAATCGACCAAATTGAGTCTAGTAACAGCTGTGGAGACAATACGCTGCAACAGATAAAATGTCTCGAAATAAGAATCTGTTTTATACTAGTTTATACAAGCAAGCGAACATCTGCTTTGTTTAACAAAACAAATTCATAACAAACAACGTATAGCGCCAACAACAGTCTTATTCTTCTACTTTTGTAAATATTTAAGTGAAACAGCCCGCTCATAATATGCATTTCAACAAAGTGTGTTTAATATTAACGTGAAGACAAATTTGAAAAGTCTAAATTGAAATATCCAATTACATAGTAATCATTGACGGTGAAATATGACGAATGGTTTCATATCGCACGGCCTGCGGCAACGTTTCATCATCCATTTGGGATTTAATTGAAAGAGTTTGACGTTCCGCCGGAAAGCTGAAATATGTATGGTATGTAGAAGGTACCAACTGCTACAGATTATTCAATACATGCCACCGTACATTTCCACAACAAAACAGGTACATACATACATATGTAAAACGGATTGCAATACGAATGTTGTTGCGCATAACACAAAATAATGACTTTGCGCCAACATACCATTACTGTCACGTTTCAAATAACAGTAGTTGTTGTTTTTTTTATAGTTATAGAGTAATTAATTTCATTTTAGTAATGCATTTTTGTTTTTCAAAATACCAGCTATGGAGTTTAATTTGTAAAATGAGATTATGGATATTGATCTGGCTAAAACAATAATTTTGATCTGGGAGAATTTCCGTAAACATTTTATAATGCGTATTTACAATATAAGCGCATTAGATGCTGCGTGTAATATTACATTGTTTTCTGAACAAATATTTAATATTACTTTATTCCAGTTCCACTGTATTTTCAATATGAATTTATATAAGTCTGGAATTATTTAGTTAAAGTTTGTTATTGTAGTTGTAATATAGCAAGAGTGCTTAGACAATGAACGAACTATATGTATATAGTGTTTATTTAACTTCTAATGTACCTACTCTTACAATATAAGTATGTATGAATACACATACATTGTCAGTTCATCGTCATTAATATTAATAAGATGTAATAGATATTTGTGCATGTGCGCGTCTGCGCATCTACTCTACCTGTGTTTACTCTACTGGCAATTCACAACACCCACACCGTTATTTTCATCGCCCCCGCATCCTGGACGGACGTCACAACAGTACTATCGCAATTTGATCGTATTTCACTGATCTGGCTGCCGTGTACGGCTTTAGTTTAAATCGCTCGTTCGCTGGATTCCATAATGAATTAGAATTAATTACTTGACAAACAATTTTCATTAATCGTGGTTTTCAGGCATTCCAGTTCGTTTCATTTCTATGCTAATTATTTTTCTTACTCGATTATCGAGCGAAATTTGCGTAATAATGTGTTTGGCAGCAGACAATTCAGGCTATCAAATGGAACCAATTCCAGCAACAGCAATATCGTCTAATTTTATACTGATATATATATATATATATATATATATATATATATATATATATATATATATATATATATATATGTATTTCCATGTGACTTGTTCCGAAATTGAGTGCATTCGTTTGGAAAGAAGTAATAAAGACGTCCAATTTTTTCCCATACGATATCATTTACTAGTAAATATCTGGGTTTTTTCATTTTGATTTGCCACAAATCCTTTTTGCAAATTGTATCATTCCAATGCATTTCTTTGGGTTACATATGTTGGCTAAATGGAAAAAAGTACGAAAATATGTTTCACAATGAAATGGCAGAATTACTAGATGTGGAAACACAATATTACTCTGAGTGTGTTTTCTTGTTTTCCATTTTTACAGTGTAGCTCTTATCAAATGTTCTGCTTGTAGTGTGTTGTGACATATATGTATGTGCTCATGAGAAATGATTCTACGATTTCGATGAAATGAATGATATACAATACACATTGTTAATAGCAATACAATATATGTATTGAATGATAAAAATGTTATGATTTATAGTTTATATTGTAAAGTAGTAAAATACTCGTAGTTTACATTTAGATTAGTAAAACTTGCTATTGCAGGTCAGTTGTTACATTACGCGAGATGAATTTTTATCGTGGAAACTTTTATAATAAAAGCTCAGGTTTATGAGTAAATTGAACGTAGTGGTTTCAATGTACAAGTCGTATACGCAGTTACGGAGTACTGTAACAGAACTGGAGTACTTGAAATACGTGCAAACAAATACATATATTATACATTTACCAGAAATAATTTTATGGAAGTAATTTTATAGCATAGATTAGCAATCCAGCAAGATTTTTTTTAAATTTTGAGATATAACTAATTAATGATTAGATTATTAATTTCCATGTAAAAAGAGAATTAAAATATCTTATCCGTAAGTATACGATGATGTAATGAATTTTAATGAAATCTATGTTGCTGCATAAATCCAATATTAATGTAAAATTGTAATCAAGTTCGTAATTGGTAGTCACCCAATGTGTCAGATCAATCAGATAGCTTCACGCATGACCTGTTTTCATTACAAAATTGTCCGTGTATCGCACTGTACATAATTAAATAAACAACAGATATTTTTTGTAAAGGTAAACAGTGTTTGTTTATAATAGACCGAAATATCAGCGCACGCAAATTTGTGACACAACATTAGAAAAAATATTTTAACAATGGGTGGTCCAACAATACCTAACACATACATACCAGTACTTTGCAACATACTATTTCTTTCAATTCTTAATTCTTGCTGCAATGTGTTAACTTTAGTATGTAATTCGAATATTAATCTTAGCAAAATGTCAAATTACATTTTCCCTGAAAGCTGGTACCTGTGAACTAGAAGTCAATGTTCACAAAGTTATAACTTTTGTCAGTGTACACGGCCGTAGCACGGATCCAATTATGAAATTAAATAATGACACTGTGAGTCATGGGCGCCCGTAGAATTTTTTCCAGGGGAGGGCAAAACATAGGGCAGAATTTTTTCAAGAGGGAGCAAAACATAAAAATATATAAAAATCATAAGGTTTTAACATAAAAAATTTAAAATTTGCGACTCCAGGGGAGGGCAAACGCCCCCCCTTGCCCTATGCTGCGGGCGCCCATGCTGTGAGTGTATCTTGTGATCTCTTAATAACGTTATGACATTACTCACCATCTGGTAACGAACGCACACCTACATGCAATCTAGCTGGCGAAATACGAGTAAGATATTATGTGACATTTCCGTTGATTTTGTGTGTGTTGTACATCGATTCATTCCCATTGTTATTTAAAATTCAATAGCTTGTCAATAACATTGCATCATAATCTACTTTTTTTTTGCTGTCAGATCCATGTAAATTGTAACATTATGTAATATGCAATAAAAATGCTGATGTTTTATCGTCTGTTGTTTGTTTGTTTGTTTCAGGTTGTCTGTTCAGCGAGAGTCTGTGCGTGGAAGATGAGTGGTGTTACGATGGTAAGTGTTTCGTGTTCTTTTTTTTTTGTTCTCACTAATTACGTAGGTGTACAGGAGGGTGACACGGTGAGATACCCATCTTATAAGGGAGTAACGTTGGCCGATCTATATTTGTGTCTACGTGGGCAGAAGAATAATGTGCAGTAGAAGTTGCAGGAATATGCTTTAGTTTGTTTCTTTTTTATTTCTCGAGGACTTTTTGTAACATTTGTTAAAATTGCCTAGGGCTTTCTTCAGTATTACATTTTATAGAAAACAACTAACAGAAACAAAGCGGATTATTCAAGATTAGTTTGTAACGTCAAACGATAGTGTAGCTAACAAAAATATTCGTATGTTTTTTTTTGGCTGTAGTAAAAAAAGTACTTGGTATGTACATAATAGCTAACGAAGCTCATATTGATTGGCGTTTACCTTGGAAGCTCTTGTTAAAATCAATGCTTTTTTCATCCACTTCCGTTAAAGTTGTTATTGATAGAACTGATCACAGTGCAGTGAAGAGGCGATGTCAAAGTAAGAATCCGTGATTAGTAGCAAAGTATATTGGCTAAATCAATCGCTCCTGTGTCATACCGAATGTTATCTCGTACTTTGCTGGAAAGGTGGACATTTCTATTGTGTAGTTAGATGCTACAAATGTGTTTCTTTAGTGCTTTGTAAAAGAAGCTGATAGTCTCGTTAAGATAATGACTTGTTCTAATAGTAGATAATAGTTGACATTCACCAAGGTGAAAATACAATAACAATCTGGGATGCATATTACGTTTTCAGTTCTGTTATCATTTCGTGTAAAATTCTGATAATATTTGTACGTAAAATGGAATGTCTTTGCCAAATGAAGCAGGGAATCTCCGTAGCATAATTAATATCTATTTATACTACGCAATTTTGTCTGGCTGCATAACTTCAGGGGCTTTAGGCTGAATACCAAAGATCACATTAATCTATTCAATGATAATTAATGTTAAGCCTGCTAGTGTATACACTACATACATCTTGTCAGTCTTATCATTATTTTCTAATATAGATGTACCTACCTACCTACGTAATAATTATTAATGTACTGTTGAGAGTAGTAGTATAGTCATGGTAGGCTGTGTGATACATCTATGGCGACAGGGTGGAACTTTATTGATTCACATTAATTTTGCAGATCACGCATTCGGTAGATGCCTTCAAGCATTTGGGAGCGTTGTGGATGAAGACTTGTACAGGTACGTTATTATTGACAATTCAGTTTTACGTTCCGACGACAAAAGATAGCGACCTTATCAAACAATAAAATAAATTATACGCCTTACATTCAATATTTTTAACAATCAATTAAGTTATAATGTTCAACATTTTAATTTTTTGTGTATATGTAATAAATGATTGATGTAATATTCATACATCACGTTTTCTGATTCAGTATTATATATATATATATATATATATATATATATATATATATATATATATATATATATATATATATATATATATATATATATATATATATATATATATATATATATATATATATATATATATATATATATATATATATATATATATATATAGTTCATAACGCCCCCTTCAAGTCCGGATGAATCTATATATGTAGTATTACGTACTGGTACATGTGTGTGTGTGTGCAGGTATGAACTGGATCGGGAGACTCTGCACACCTTCGAGAGGGAGATGGGACGTTTGTTTGCACTGGGCTACCGGTGGAGCCATGGTTACACACAGTGTGAACTACAAGCGATGCTGTACGCAGCCAAACAAGAGTAAGTACAACCCCGTGTGTGTCTATTATTTAGCGGTCTGTGCTTCAAGTCCGGATTTGACAAGATGTCTACGTCTCGTACAATCGACATTTCGGCTGTTGCGTTCGGCTTCGTGTCTGAAATAATTTAATGGACCCGAGGTTCTTGATTTAACTGGTCTCTAACATGCCATCTATGGGCACGTTTCGCAACAATTTATCAGGGGTTCATCAGTGGAAACCTTGTTTTAATTGGTCAATTGTTAGAGTAAATTATTTGACACAGTATTCAATATCGATGTTGTACATCAACACGCGTCTTGGAGCATTCTGTTATTACAAGATATACAGAATCCTGATTAGTGATAGATAAATATCACTAGCACGGAAAGGATGAGTACCACTATTCAAAAAATTCAAATTATCTAATTCATAGTCAGATTCCTATAGTCATATTAACTGTGAATAAATATATTGCTTCATTCGATCAAAATGTGATTACTATAAATTCAAGTTGGTTCTACTGTCTGAAATAAGAATAAAAAAGCTCAAAATTAAATTCCAAGTAAACAGAAAGCTATACATTGAGGTCAGAGAATACGTGAAGGGAATAAAAAGCACTGACACTTTTTTTATAAGCTTTTTTTTTCACCGTGCTGGTGCCCGGTCCCGGCTTATATGATTGTTGACAGATTAATAGTCGCCACTTGTCACCATTTGCACACGTATATTTCCAATTTATTGGGTTCTTGTGACATTTCACAGTGTTCATAATGAAATAGACCGCTTGACAACCAATATTAATATCCTGACAAGTAGGTATACAATATATTTACATGCTGAACAGATATTGGTTTATTTGTCACTATTTTTCTAATATATTTATATCTATCCCTTGAAATACTGGTTGGTTACAATAAAAAATATCAGTTAATTTCCGAACATTTGAATCTGAATTGTAGCAAACAGGGGTATGCCATTACATATTACGCAATTACGTTTTGTTACGAATGAAAGCATTACATAAATTATTCTAGCAATGTTTAAATTGCGCGGATGTTTTTAACGTCAAATGTTAAACTCATTAAATTATACATGACTGAATTTAATAGTGCTTTATGTTGAACATTGACGGCCTACACAGGCTTTGTATGCTCTCGATCTTCTTATACTAATGTGAACTTCAACTTACATTCGTTGTAGTAAAGGATTTGTTTATAAACACAATGTTATTGATGTTTATTTGAATAACAAAGTTATGTGGAATGTTCCAATTTTAACTTTTCATTATAATTATTTTATGGGTACATACTACATATACATATGTATGTTATTTATTTCAAGATTCACTGAACTGTAAATGTTACGAGTTCTATTATTTGTGATGGAATACATTTATATAATAAAATTCCTCGAAACTGATTGAACATGAATACTTACAACAAATATAATTATTTCTTGTTTACAATGTATTCGATAAAGTAAATATTTATTATAAAATGTTTATTTTGAATGAAATGAAGAAATACATTTATTTGCAGTATTGATTTCGACAACACGGTCTGTAGTCATTTAGTAGATCAGGACTTGGAAGGCGCTTTAAAATCCCTTGAAAGCGAAGAGCAGGTAAACTATTTCTAAATACGTACGTAAAAAAACAAATATACTCAATTTCATGTTCTTCTTATATTCCCAACTATATAGGTGGATCCACAATCCATGGCCTACGTAAAATTCACACCTAGTGCGGGCAATCCTCATGCAGACTTTGCGAACGAAGTTTACTTTCCCCAAGTACTTGAAGGTATCGAGTCTGACCATGATCTGATTCCAGTAGATAACGGTGTACAAGACGAAGATTATGATGAACCCATGGGACGAGTTATCTATCCGGAAATGATTAAAAGATCTTGGATTCCGGCCATGCATCGAAGATCTTTGGATCCGTACGATTACACACCACAGGATTATGAAAAACCTTATGAAAATAACCTGGCATTTCTGTCACCCCAAGAAGATAATTCCGTCATGCAAAGAGAACAAAGTTTATCGGAAAGTCAATATGACGAAGATCCGTCGGTGAAGTTAGAAAATTTTGAGGAATATCTGCCGTTCATTGAATATATGAGTGCATTAAAATTAACAGCTGACGATATAGAATACCTTTTAAAACCTGAGAACGCCGACGAACTACGCGCTCTACTACAAGAATTCTACGAAATATACAAGGCACAGAAAGAGAAACAACAAGAAGAACTGATTCAAGAATGGATTAGAGAAGAAAACCTAAATTTTCTACGGCGCAGATTAATGGATGAATTCACTAAACCAGAAGGGCCAGCGACTCGTTTCACAAGGAAATATAATACACCGGATCGTTTCCGTTCTGGTTGGGAATCTCGAGATGATATTCCTTCACTTTTGGATAACACCGACGCCAGTGATTTATTTGAATCTCGAGTTTATATTGATGAAAACGATCCAGAATTTCTTCACGAAGAATCTGGCAGCGGAGAAAATGTACCTTACCACGAGGGATTTCGGGAAATTCAAAATCAAAACCGATACGACTACCCAAACGATGGTTCCGAAATGAATGATGCACCATTAACGGATCCTTACATCCCGGACTTTCTTCGAAGAATGAATTTAAACCCAGACAGCGGTGGATTCGAAAGTAAGGCAAGGGCATTTACCGAGGGAGGAGTTGTATACGTGCCAGATTCTCAAATAATGAGCGAACCTAAACCTGATGCTGAACAACTATTAAAACAAAATTTGGGGAAATTTCTCGATGAATATGATTGGGGATTTAAGAGACCAGAGAGATTAGATGTAAAGAAACCGGGTCCATTGTTTAGTGAACACATTATGCCGGCCACCGAGTCAACTGATTCTCATAATAATGAGTTATTATTGCCACCGGAAGATCAAGCTGATGAATTTGTGAATGGTGTTGTGAAGAAAGAACCGAGGGGTGCTGCCGGACACCCGAATCCTAGTGAACCGTTTATTGTGGACACGGATTATGTGTACATCGGTGTAAAGGATGGGTAAGTAAAGTATAAATATACATAAAATATGAATGGTGAAAGATATAGGAAAAAATATGTACTTTTACAGAAGCATTCGTACTTGGAAAGAAGGTAGTCAGATTGTTTCAAGTGTTGCAAGAATGTTACATTTAGAGAATGGAACACTAACGCATCCAAGGTAAAATAAACTATCACTTATTGTAAATTACTATATTTCATTTATATACGGTACTACATAGGGTTGCAAGGAACGAAGTTACTTTCCGTGTTGAACCAAATAAACAAGCAATGAATGCTACAGATATCGCCAAAAAAATTGGTAAGTCTCAAAAATGTACATGATCGAAAATGAGATTTATCACATTATTTATACATAATAATACATTAATAATATATTTTAGAGTTAATCAAGGATCGTTTGAAAGACGAGTTAGGAGTTGTTGTAACTTCTGCTGGTGTAGGAGATAAGGTATAAACATTAAGGTAGTACACATTTAGTTACAAATGTAATGTAATTTCATTGTTACGTATATAGAACAAAATGCCAGCCATACTTAGCATCGAGAACCATTCCATTGCCCAGATGTACTTAATGATAATAATCCTGTGCGGCATCCTTGGTACCCTCTTGTTAGCCATCATCGTTCTGCTTCTGATCCGTAGTCAAATTTTATCTCGCAAGAAGCTTCACAACTTAACTCATCCAGATACTGAAGCAAGCAAAGATTATCAGGTTTGTTAAAGCAGTTAGCTATGAATCGTTTGTTGTTTTAAACGATTTACTTTCCTAAAAGGATTTGTGTCGTGCACGAATGGCAACTAAAGGACAACCGCCTGCTGTTGAGAAACCGGAAGGAGTTCATGGAAGGATCACCTCCTTGTCACGTGAATCGGAAGGATCTCAACATAGTCCTTCTAGCAGGTCAAGTACCAGTTCTTGGTAAGGACTTTATTCTTCGATTTAATTGAAGTCGCTCTGATTTGGTATGAATTTGAAAGTAATTTGAGTTCTTTCTGTAGGAGTGAAGAACCAACTTTAACAAATATGGACATCTCCACCGGACATATGGTTTTGGTAAGATACATATGTATATCGAAATGTACTATTCAGTCCGTAAGCGAGTACTCAATGTGATTGTTTTCAATTAGACGTACATGGAAGATCATTTGAAGAATAAGGATCGTCTGGAACAGGAATGGGTTGCTCTGTGTGCTTATGAAGCTGAACCATGTGCGACTACCATAGCACTGAAAGCCGAGAATGTAAAGAAGAATCGATATATGGAAATCTTACCGTATGATCATGCCCGAGTTGTGTTAAATGATTTGACTAACATGTCCGGATCCGATTATATTAACGCTTCAAGCATTGTAAGTGTTGATGATATGTTTCATTTGTGGCAATGATGGAAATATATTGTGATGATGCTGTGTGTTTAACTAATCATGTGAGAAGACGGACCACGACCCCCGTAATCCGGCCTACATAGCCACCCAAGGCCCGCTACCTCACACGGCACCTGATTTCTGGCAAATGATTTGGGAACAAGGATCTGTAGTTATGGTGATGCTAACTAGACTTACGGAGAATGGTAACGCAATGTGCCATCGATATTGGCCAGAGGAAGGATCTGAAGTGTATCACATTTATGAGGTAGGGTAGGGTAGGATTGTGAAGTTGTCAAGTTCTCTCCCGGGGGGGGGGGGGGGGGGGTAGTTATTATTATATTAGTAACGGTTGTATGTATGTATGTATGTATACATTGCCAGGTACATCTAGTCAGTGAGCATATATGGTGTGATGATTACCTCGTCAGAAGTTTCTATTTGAAGAATGTTAAGACTGGAGAAACCAGGACTGTCACCCAGTTCCATTTCTTGTCCTGGCCTGATAATGGAATTCCCACTTCTACTAAAGCTCTTTTGGAATTCCGCCGGTAAGTAAGAGGCGTTATTCGGTTTGCAAAGTACGAAACTAATCAAATGTCTTTATTACAGTAAAGTCAATAAATCGTATCGTGGAAGATCATGTCCCATAGCTGTTCATTGCAGGTATTTAATTATGATTGCATTAGATCAATTTCACAAGTGAAAATCTAATTATGTACATGCATAATGAAGTTATAACTATAAATCATGTGTGTTTGCAAGTGATGGCGCCGGTCGGACAGGTACGTACTGTTTGATCGACATGGTGTTAAATCGTATGGCGAAAGGTGCCAAGGAGATCGACATCGCGGCTACGTTGGAACACATTCGTGACCAGCGTCCAGCGATGGTTTCGACCAAGCAACAATTTGAGTTCGTTCTGATGGCCGTGGCTGAGGAAGTGCACGCCATCCTCAAGGCTCTACCGGCACAGTTACAACAGCAGCAAGACAAGAAAGACGCAGAGTCTAAAGAGAAAGAAAAACAATAAACAAACAGGTCAGCCGTGGGTGCATTTTACAATAATATAGTCTTATGTTTTGTATAATGCAATATGCAATGCGGAAACGTGTATTTCAATCTGAAATATCTTGTACTAATTTACACTTTCGTCATATTTATCTAGCATAGTTTCATGGTTAAATATTGTTATGTACAGTTGATGTGATGGTAAACACTGAATAATAAGTACATATAAGTATGTATGTATTTTGCAGGTAACATGACTACTCGATAACTACTCTCCTCCACGACACGACAATGTTAGTTGTAGTTTAACTGTAGACAGAATTGAACCTACCTACATAAATAATGAATCGTTAGACGGACAACGTGTATCGTATGACCCAGCCCGTATTCTTTACATGTTGTCACATCTAACATGACCTGTGCAAAGCTGTGACACGTACTGATAAGGCATATCCTACAAAATGAAGCAGAACATAAAGTATACCTAACTTACCTACATATGTACTTATTCAGTTCACCCCCGATGATCTCCTTGATTTAGTTTATCATCAATGCACCACTGTCCTCCCCGTACCCCGTATACTTACGTAGCGTGTGCAACATATCTGTATATATGTACTTTGATTTCTAGATTTTATTGTGTTTGTGTCAACAACAGTCCAAATTGCACTGAATTGTTACTAATCAGGAGATCGATTAACAAGTTGTTTGTTTTGAAAGTCACAGCTCAAAATAATAATACTACTATTACTATACTACTATTATTATTATTACTGAAAATTGATATATGTGAAAATATAATACATACCTATATTTTGTGTAAATGTAACTATACGAATATATACCTAACATATAAAAACAAAAATCACTAAAGTAAAACATTGATGTGAGAAAATTACATAATAATATATTCATGTTATCTTGCTTCAAAGGTTTAAATTAATTTGTTACTAGAAAATGTTGATGTATGATGGAAACTTGTTTCTGAAAGATTGTTACACTGTACAACGGAGTATATTTGTTCGTTTTATTGATTGATGGTTTAGTTTGCAATGTAAATACATACATACAGCAGAACACTTTGTGTTATGTAAAACCCCCAAATTCAGGATTTATTTGACAGTACAGTCAAAGCATTGGGCCTATGCTTTTAAAACAAGATTTATTATCGTTGTTAATAATTGTATGATTCGATTACTGTGATCATAGATCATAGATTTTGCACAATTATTTATACTTCCCCAACATAACCTACGTTAACTAACGTACCTCCTGCTGCTACATAGCTGTACCAAATGAACATGTACCTACATATTTATGTGTATGTGTTGAAACTAAATTATAAATATTTAAGCCTTTCTGTCAGCTATGAACACTACACTTTTTACTTGAATCAGATTCATGATTTCATCACTCCAGAACTAATAGACTTTTTCGTTGTATGAGTAAATATTTGTTATTCTGACAGATTCGACTTTGGATCCAGCCTCCCAATTTTGAGTTTGTCAGAAACAGTTTGAAAGTACATACATACCTATGTACATATTTAGTTGATTATCTACTCTACCTACTTCATTTCCCCCGTCCCAGTTGCAAGGGTGTTGTGTAAGATACTGAGTTCGGGACATTTGATAGTTCAGGCGCGACATTGATTCCATATCACTGACATATGTACCTACTATAATATATAAACTAACTAACTATTTAAATAAACCTTCTCTCTTGTTCAGTCAAGTCCATTAACTCGCCTTCTCGTATCCGTCGCTTAATAACAAATGTGGTGATGACGATGATGATATTGGAACAATGCCGTGCTTCAGCTATACAACATGTACCTATTCCCGAAACTTACGATGAACCTGATACTGTACTGTGCGTCCTGTCCTAATGCGGAGACATTATTGCGAATACGACTGACTAACTGAAGTGCTACGTCTATATGTCTCCTTGCCATGTACCAAGTCGCACGGTACATTATTTTGACAAGATACCGAAAATGTAAATAGCTGAAGACTTTTGACGAAATTCTGGTGCAATTGGGCTAGCCAAGTTATAATAGATTTCTTTAGAAAGAGATTTTAATATAATATGTAATTTATTTTTGTCAAACATTATGTGTATACAAGAGATTTCAAAAATTACTTATATTGAAAATAATATTCTACACAAATTATAAATCTCTATGAAATTACTGTGTCTTATTTACCTACTATATACTCTTTATTTCTGGTTCATTCCTTTGTTGACTCAGTTTAAACAGGCAAAATTCCAATTCAAGAACAGTTTCGACAATTTAATTTAAATATTTAATTTTTATGAAAATTTTCAATCCGCTGCTGTACACAGGCCTTATTCGAGGAGATGTCGGGAGGTACAAGGAATATGAGCTGAACAATAACAAATCTAAAAAGTTAAACTGTGCCCATACAATTTAATAAAATCAATTGCAATACTTATATTATTACGGTTTCATTTCAATATAAAAGTAATCCTATTTCATTTATACTTATATTGACTGTCATTAATAGTTATAGTTATGTCATTTAAATGAGATTGGGCAATTATATAATTACATTTTCATATTTTTGTGTAGTGATTCACTGTTTTTCAAGCTGTGCAGACGTGAATGTTAGTCCTGTGATGTGAATACATATTTTTATTCAATGTGTGACACTTACTTTAGAAAATTATTAATTTGCATTGGTTCTCATCGTGCAATATGAGCGATAATGATAGTGAACTGTTGGATATATCACTCCTGAAATATAATAACTGTAAGTACATATAAATGTATTTATATAATCTGTAGTAAAAAGTGATAATTTAATTTAGAAACAAACGGGATAAAATATTAGATATTTGAAATAGTTTAATGTTTCGATGAAATTTTGATTGAACACCTAGAAAACATGAAATGATTTATCGTCAATTCAATATTCAGTAAATCGCGTACGTTTTCCGTTTTCGCTTTTATTGCACGTATCAATAATGATAAATGTCGTTTGCAATGACGGTATAGTTCAGAATCATTATGGCCTATCCACTATAACAGAAACTGATCAACGGATACATTTTTGATTTATGTTGGTACTTGTGAGGCACTTAAATCATTTCGCTCACTTGTTTTGAACTGATAACGAGTGGTGGTAATTTTCAGCTGGCTGCGCTCTGAATTTAAATTATGCAAGGAAGTTCTCTATATATACATATACATATGTATGTATATACGACGTAATTCACCGTTATTAGACGCCCACGAAAACAACAATCATACATATACATACGTACGTACGTACGTACATGTATAGCAAAGATACTGTGTGCAGTCCATTACTTAAAGGCTTACACAGGAACATCTAATTATATAATAGTGACGCACTGGCTATCGATTATTTAACGTAATTTATTGTAGGTAATTATTCTTGTTTGTTCTTTACGTGTATTATCCTGCTACAGCCATTATTATTTGTAAGAGGAAAGGTAATTTATATTACATACACGCTTCACCGCTGGACCAAGATTACATTGATGTCCCAGAGAACAACAATGCATCACCGTACGTGTGTGTATGAACCTGTAGATAAAGAAATTGTCCGTGATTTATCTAGTATCTGTACTTTATAGCAATTCTTTTCGTATCGCGTGATATCTGCTGTACAGGCATCGTGATCTAGGGTAGATGTGTCTCAATGTAGTTGTCTTTGATTTGTGACTTTTTACGATGGATAAAGACAAAATGTGTACTTCCTGCACGGTGTTTGTATGTACTAGCCAGCCGGCCTATAACAGCGAATGCATCGTTTCGTTTCACCGCGGCATCTGTGTGAGCACGAGCGGTTGCCTAGCGACGGACATCTGATGCTGCTGCTGCTACTACTGCCGCTTCTGAACGTGCTAGGTTCGGCGCCCGGTTCAGTTAGTGCGTCGTTTAGTTGTGTGTCGGCCAAACGTCAGTTCTGTGTGACAGCAACACACCAACCCCCTACCATCACACAGCGTTTGTTTACATCACAGACAGGGGCTGAAGCCGCAACACCATACCATCACACAACCGCGACACAAGTGAGTTTTTACATTTCTTATACTACTTCCTGACGAAAATTTATACCTTTATTTGTTCATTGCGTTCATAGTGAAAAGTTGTATTATTTGGTGAGTCTTAAAGTAGTTTACCATCTTTTTAAAGAACATTTCCAATATTAAATAAGAAATAATGCTAGTATAAATCTATTTTCATTTATAAATGCAGTCATGTATTTGTATGATTGGCGCAAATATTATTGTATAGGTAACATAAACTCAGATCGGTAATTATAGTACATACATATGTACATACATATATTAAACTGTTTTATGAAACTTGCGTTTGTGTTTGTTTTTCTTTCATGCACCGTGTCACATGCCTATGACAGAGTAATTACGTGCTTGTAATTTGCTTTTCCTCATTGCAATAAAAAAATTATCTAAACAGAAAATAAAATAATATATACGTGTATTTGAAATAAATTACTATTTGTTTATTATCGTACACTAATTAGAATGTGCTTGAATAATAACTGAAAATATTATTGAAAAAAGCAAACATTTCAGTTTTCTAGTACTTTCAGAAAGTAAGTTTAATAATTAAACGACAAATACATAATTTATAACTGAATATGTAATTCAATAAGTTTCATCTGTAGAAATTCTATACAACTAAATAGACGGTCCTTTCTCAATCTTCTACGGAACACTTTCTGGGAAAATACACGGTAATTTCCGGCAATAAAGGCAATAAACATGTAAAACTGTACACAATAAATTAATTAAAGCGTATTGTGCACTCTGAAATTGTTGACGTTATATTAATAGAATTATTTGGCAAATGAAATTTATGACCGGTTCTGAAACTATTTGATTGCTGAAGAAGATTTTAAATAAAATTTAATTATTTTCTTCACTAATTCATTTATAAAAGGTAATTTCACAACTAGGTGCATATTACTGAGGTAATTTATTTTTTGTAAAAATGTTTGAAGATTGTTCTTACAATCTTAAGAAAACAGCATTAATTATGATGTAATGTGATATATTCCTCAATGCTATTTTAGATATGGAAACAAGTGCAAGTTACGTATGTCGACTCGGTAAATATCGAGTTAATTATTTGTTCCTTTCCATGCATTCCACAATTGGCATGCTTGTGTGACAAGGTCATTTAATAATATCGCACATGTACCTACCGTATACCACGGATTCCACTAACATCAATATACCATAAATGATGTACAAGTTACTTATGTACACTTAATTAACGATAATAAGCGAGTATTTCCTAGTTCTCATACGTTTTCTCTTTACATATTTCTAATTCTGTACACAATGATCGAATTAATTCCGTTTCGAACTCATCTTTCCACTAAGCTATATAAACGCGAATTACAAGTACGTTTGAAAGTTGTCCAACTGAATGTAATTCAATGCTCCATTTGAATTAACATTGAGTACTTATTTTATCGGAATTAATTAGCATATTCAGCCTTTCACTAATTATGTATTAGATTCGTGATGAATATCGTGTGAGCATCAATAATTCCTTACTATACATAGAATTCTCATGGTAGATGATATGATATGATGTGAGGGAATGTCTGTCACTGCTATTTAAATCATCACAGTTTTTCTACCGGAATCGCATATTCACATTAGTTATTTACTCATCACCATGTGTTCATTACGGGATTGTAGCACATGTTACAACTATAAACTAAACTTTGTTATGTTAGATCAGGGGCGCCGGAAGTGCCATTGCTTAAATGATCACAGTTATTTCTAGCTGCGTAAATGGTTTTGATCTAATTTACAACAGATTATGAGGCGTACAAAGATATCAAGTTTCTAATTTGTACCAACTACATTATAACAATCTTTTAAAATTGAAATTAGTGTTTTACAGACATGAAAAAATAACGAAGCAGTCATGATTGATAACATATTGAATTCAACTAAAAGATAATTCTATTTAAAAACAATTAAAATTTAAAAAAAAGTTGTGTTATCTCAGATGTAAATGAGACAACTCATAGTGCAATAAAGTTTCATATAAAACGCATTAGGCATATTATGGTCTTAGATATGACCTATTTCATGCATACAGTGGGCGCATTGAAGGATAAAATAAACTTGAACACATTATATTATTTGTTTATAGAAAAACCAAATACACCATTAATATACAAGCATTATTCTGTGTACTATGTATGTATGTATGTATGTATATGTCATGTAAAATGCATAGAACATTTTTCACAGAACCGTGTGATATGTATGTATAATGTATCTCACTTCGTGTGGTCGCGACACCCGAGAGAGAATATGAATGCGTCAGTTTATTACGTTTTCCTGTTTGCATCGCATCAAGCTCGACTCGGCGGTCATGTTGCAAATCCCGAATTGCATACGGCACGGTTACACATCCGCGTACAGTTCATGTATTGCTTCGTTTGCATTTCAAGCTCTCGTCACGTCACACGTTAAACTATATTATATCATACACAGCTTACGAACTAGTGTTCGTTTACACTTGCACATCAGCTTTAGACAAAAATCAACCGGACTGACAGTGTAAACGTGAAACATGTTCACATTGACACTACTTTCTGCATTCATAATGAAACAGGCCCGTATTAAAATGACAACCGCACAGAACCCACTGTTTACTGATTGTCATACACTTTTAAAATTACTTGCACAATAGCAAACAATAGTTCATGCACAGATTAAAAAAAAAAAAACGAAAACGTATAAAATAGTTTTGCCCCAAGGGTGTTATACGTGTAATTTGTGCAGACGGCTCTGCTTACACGGAAGATACTTATATAAATAGAAGAGCTGACAGTGATCACTTATTTAGTGTTGTATACCGTATTTCTGATTGGTTGAAATTACTTATTCTTTACAAAGGATTACGTTTTAACATTATGTGAATTTTATTACAAATGAAACCGAGAACTAAAACGGCAATTATAGTATATAATTTATTTCTAGAGTTTCGTTTCAGAAATATGTATGTAATTTCTTTAATTTTTGTTTCAAAATAAATAATTGATTTTTGATTAACATAACAATTTAATGCTGATTTCCTTATTGGTATTTTAAATTTGTAGTTAAAGAGATAATACAAATCTGTATTGTCAAGAGAACGTTTCTCTGCTTATAATTACGGTGAATTAGTGATATCTTATTTTTTAAATCACACCCCTCCCCCGACAAATGCTTATTTCATTATCGCTTATATCGGTTCAAGGGGTAATCATCTCAAACCTAGCGCTGTCATTATTACATTCACGATATCAACCACGTACATCTCACGATGGGCATTATTACACGGAGTGAATGTTGAACTCGGGGCGTGGCTGACGGATGCAACCCGCTACTCCCGAGTGTAGCCCGGGTGTATGGTACGTTCATTGCCCCCGGCACACTCTCCACCGATGCCGAAACATCCGGAACAAAGAATGGTTAGAACCTAAAGACTCTACTCTTTACTACTGCTGCTGCTATCGAAATGTGTACGCGTGACAATTTCAGTTTGTTCTTTTCTTTCCAAAATGGATTTCCGAAAGCGGTTTTAAAGTATCGCGTAGTGAACTTTTATTGATAGCACGAATGAATAAAAATAAATGTACTGAATGACACATTTTATTGACACATAAATCTAACATTTATAATAATAGAATTGATTTTCTTTACATGTTCAACAGTTAATTTTTCAATGCAATACATATATCCATACGTAAGTATTATTATTTAATTTATTTTCATCCGTTATGGCTCAAAAATCAACGTTGCCTAAGAATTACAGAATCTGAAATCCCATAAGTATTTATTAAATAGTAATTGAATGGAAAACTCTACATACATTATTTTTTACATCTTAATAATAACATTTTTTTTTTTTTCATCACTATAATGCAGTCTAGTCTAGTTCTAGTTATAAATAAGGATGCATTGTCTGCTGCTAGAGAATTGTAACGATGTTCTTTTGTCTGTAAATCATTTGTCCCAGTGGCGTACTGATACGAATTTCTATACTATGTAACTGTTACATTCTACTTTTAATTATACGCTTAATTACATAAATTCGTAATTAGTTCCTGGGATAATCGACAAAGCAGGCATACCAGCTCACTCGACTAACCACCGAAACACCAAGTTTGCTGAATTAGTTGCTGAATTAAAACAAATTCACCATGTCTCTACTACTACTATATCCACGATATGTTAACTATTTGCAATTATTTATAAAGCAACCATATAAGTATACACACAAAATTAATACAAATAGATTCTTTTCAATATAAAGCTATAGTATATGATATGTTGAGAGCTCGAGATATGTGCGACTATGGTTGTGCATAAGTTTATAACGCAGAATTATGTTGAGTGAAGTAGAAGGAGATAGTCTACAACTATTGTAGTTGGTCATTGGCAGTAGGTATATATGTATGTATAAACCGATTTCCCAATAACAGACTTCAACTGTAAGGTTCCATTCTGATTCATTGAATATTTAATCTACATTATTCAAAGTTGTTTCATTTACGTACGTATGTAAAATACATTACCTGCTCAACAAATAAGCATAACAACATTTTACATAGACATTTATTTGATTATGAACATAAGTATACAAAACATATTCATCCTAATTGCAGTGCTAAAGCTAAAGGAATGTTCGTGTATTTTCATAACATTCGATAGTTGATGTAAGAACTTTTACATATTAGCTAATGTAAAATCGTTGTGTAAATCAATTTTTATATTTCGCATCGCTCATCCCCGTTGCGTAATAAAATGCTCTTTGCCGGCTCATACATTTTATTTACAAACAACATTAAATCGATATGACCCGTGCTAAATAAAATTTCGTATAGTCTTTTACCAGGTTCTCTCAACATTTTCAATTCCATTTCCCCGATTTCCCACAGGATCTGGTTTAAATGTGCGCGAAATTCCAATTTATAGTATTTATGTAAAATTTAGCGGACCACCGTATGTTTGCGTAACCATACATTTCTATTTACTTTTCGGCGTTTGTTTCAATCAGTGAAGCGCTTTAAAAGGAAACATGTATTTGCCTTTTGATTCGTCATTATATTTAGTTTATCATTATATCAGTAGTATGCTTAAATTAGATAGATTTTTCTCTTTATCGTGTAACTTTTAAGTACAAATCAAATACTTTATGGAAATGGCTAGTTACTATAGTGGATCCAATGTTGTATGTATGATATTTAGGAAATATGTATTATATTTTACATTATGTGCAGTGTACCTACACTGTGAGGTGTAACTAAACTTTTCTCAAGCGTAGTTCCTGTTAGCAAGACCCCCTAGTGTAGTGTAGTGAAGATATTTATACCATGTGCATTTTCCTTGCGGGACACTAATGCACACATCCGTCTGTGTAATATACGTATAGGTACCTATGTACGACTACTGTATATACAGGACCGGACTAACAACAAGTTTTACAACACTTCCAAATACAATTAGCTAAATAGATGTTATAATAATACCTATGCTTAATACAATACAATACGTAATATATCATTGAGAAATATCAAGTTTGACATATCCGGTTAACAGATGTCAATAAACCCAATACTGTCACATTCGGTGAAATGACACACAGTGTTATCGATTGATCAACACTGGTCACGGTAATAATTTATAAAACACTGTAATTTCAATATCAAACTTTCGATATTGTGGACAAATACTTTCCAACTAATACCACCATATCACAGAATGTCAAATGCGTACTGTCATCATTTCTAATGTTTTCAAATCATAAATTATTTTTCGAAATTTACCACTGTATAACGTAGCATTTAACGGTTGTTTCACTTATTTTGCATAATGTTAAATTTATGCAAATAGAAATTTTGTTGTAAATAGTCGTTTTCAATCAAGTAGTATACTCTTATCGTTTTCGGTACTTTCCTTTTAATTTCCTTTTCTGAAAATAGTCGAAGATTTTTTTTTGCAGTAACGAATTTTATTTGTGCATTTAGGCCGTTCACGTTTGAAACATGAATTTCCGCTTTTCCCTGGCTGTGTATATATTCAATTTTCCGTCAACAGAGGCTTTCAGTTTGTCGCAAGCTCATTGTTCATTTGATTTATCGTTTCAACCAATATAATAAATTGGACCATTCAACTTAATATTAGATGGTATGAGGCATCACGTTTCGTAGGGGCTAGTTACGAGTGTGCCTGTGTATACGTGCCTTTAGGGTGTTGTGGGGTGAGAGAAATTGATTTAACTCCAAGAGATCCAGAGGGAACGGGGAGGAGGGGGTGTGGTTTATAAAGAGAGCAATGGAATATTACGTACATGAACTGTAAAGTAGGATAATATCGTATATACCGTGACAAATGTGGATATCTAATAGTGTTTAAAGTTGACACAGTAATGGTAATGATATTCGAATACTTAGAACTGCATTCGATCTAGTAGCCTATTAATATGAATTATTGATGTGTATGTGTAGAAGATAGTAAATTCTATAAAACTTTGAAAACAATTACTTTACCGTTTGCAAGGACGAATAATAATAGCTATACATGTTCTTTTTACTTGATTTCAATTCCAGTGTGTTTAACAAACTTCAATAAAATATACATACGTACATATCTACACTATCTTGTGACAATGTTTCACAGGAGCATCCAGTGGGCCGTGTTCATTTTCATTTATTCTGTGAATGTACAGTAAACAAAAGACGCACGCTCATCTCCCGTTGACAGATAATGTCAACTATGTATGTATGTATGTACTTGAATTCCATTTGTTCGCAACGTCGCAGCTCTGTACGCACGTAACAATTTTTCACACAGATCATATTCAATCCCGGTCCATTTTCATCCATGTAGCATTTTAAAATGATATTATTTTCCACGTCTGCTCGTGACAGCTACAATATGAGAAAAAATTTAATTGGCTTACTTCCTTTCTGCACATTTTCCTCATTTATTTTCCTCCTCTTATTATTCTATTATCCAGTTGAAGTTATTAACATTGCTTCAGCAAAACGGTCCGTCACAGGACAGCATTTAGAATTTGATTCGAAATAGTAAATGACATAACGCGTTACTAAAACAAAAATACTGACATAAATATACATATATGTTGATAAATCGTTAACTTGTAGTCAAGTGCCGCAACACGTATTTGTTTCTATGTTAAACGATACAACTAATTAAGGAGAGAATTTCAAAGAAAGAATATATGTACCTACATTAAATAATACAACTTTCACTAAGTATACATAAGGATATGTTATGTTATGTTGTTTATAAAATAGCATTAAACGTGGTTTAAACATAAACCTTACAATACCCCTCCAATAAATAACAATAAATTTTATAATATGCCTTGATAATACCTTTTATATAGTATATGTACTTGCATATGTCTGTGACATGTTTAATCTAGCCGTGTCTACATGAAAAATGTATACATAAATAAATATAGTCTCAGAAAAAGAGACAATTTTACTAACTGTGCTACTTGCCGTATTTCACTGAAAAGGCACATTGTAATCTTTTATAAAATTATCGATGTGTAAGTAAGTAACTGAAATATTCCGGTACTGGCACACAGCTCCGTTGCGTTCTCATGCTCGTACATTAATTTCCTCATAAAAACGGAAGTTAATAATCTTTTCATGACTTCATTATTTTCAGATCTATGTAGGTCCACGTGAGAAACATACATACAAGCACAGGCCAGTTGTATGTCCATACTGTACATGTATATACATACATACTGTACATATTCCCCACCACTGATTGTCCGACTACACACGCCGACTTCCTCCCACAAAACAGCACGTTCATTCATAACTGCGCGTGCGAGAGACCATGACAGTTTGCACTCTTCACTAATATGGCAACAATCACACCCTTGTGTGCCGACATGTTTCTTCTAACAATCCGAAAGTGACAATCGAACATCGACACCATTTAACACACGTAGATACTGTGATAATTAAAGTGTTACTGGTTGTAAATCAGTCGTTCGTTAGTTTCATCTACGTATCTACGTCTAATAAAAAGTGACAGTCACAGTAACGTTTCTTTTTTTTTAACAGTAGTAAAAAGTGACAGTAGGCTGTGTGAAGTGAAGTGAAGTGGTTAGAACTTTTTCTGCACGGTTCAACACAAGTGATGTTTTAAACAGTTGACAGTGGTGCTGTTAGTATTTTGTTGTGCTGTTTGTATACAACGTTGAGAGAACATGGATAGCAATTCTGTTTCACCGATGCCCGACACGGCGCCAATTGCAGAGTTTGACAAGTCACCACCCACACCACCCGAGGAGACGCTGCCAATGGACGAACTTCCGCCGCCACCTGGATCAGCGGGTAGTTTTCATGAAGATGATACTAAACAGTAAGTTTTATTATTATTAATAGTAATAGTAATTTTAAATTTGATAATATTTATAACTGAAATTGTTGCAAAGACCGCGGATTTTATATTTACATAAATGCTAACCAAATATTAATTATGGGCTCTAAAATTAATTAATCTTCTACTTAATATATTCTATAGAATATTGTAAAGTGTCGGTGAACATATTTTATCCTGTGGATAATCCGGACCTGAAAAAAAAATCAAATATTTGCGTACAATATATATAGCACTATACATATTTACTTTGTATAATTAAGTTAAATTAAGATTAGTGATCATACTCGGATACTGTTTTAGATAATTGAAAATCGTCCCTGAATTATAAACATATCGTAACGAAAGTATATAACTTGCATACAAACATAAGTATGTATTAGAAGTGAAAATTGTATAATTATTAAAGATATGCAATCATATTGTTTTATTAGAAAATTAATTTGTATCATTAGTTTATTATATTCCTTAATTATTCATATTTCCAATCTCTCAAGAATGAAAGTGAGAATATCAGCAGATGAAAGCTAATTTTTAATTATTAATAAATACTTATTTAATTTTATCATGCTTGAGAATTTAGCTCATTCAAATTGGGAACAAAATCTTGCACTAATTAATATGCATTCATGTACCATGTGATCTCATTCAATTACCGTATATTTGAGATTAGTTCAGGCCTTTACCACGCTTGTAATTATATTTTTTAATGGTCAATTATAAAAATTAATTACAGTTTATAAGTACGCCGAATTTGAAGGATAATTGAAAACAATAAAATTTGCTTATGTGTTATTATGGAACAGTTCAAAGTAAAATTGATGTTTGGCAAATTGCATGGATATAATTTGATGTAATAAATCCTTCGTGAAGTTTAATTACATATTAGATTTATATAACATTGCTAGACTCTCAATTTGCATTACTTCAAAGTTTTAAAATAGACAAAAAAGCTATTTGAAACTTGTCACGTTATACACATACATAGATTGAAAATAATTGTAATTTCTGTGAATCTGAAAGTGAATTTAGTAGTTGACGTATCCTCACTGACATTAGCACGTGTTCAGTCCCATGTAACTGGATATACATAAGTATAATGTGTACGATAAATAAGTGATATGTCAGCATTATCATCTGGTAATTGCACTGGAACACTGGTAAATACGTGTTATGCGAAATCCGGCCTACTACCTACTAGTCTCAAGGAGAAATTATACATACATACGTACTGACAGTAGAAAAACTGTAATTAAATACGTCAGTAACCGAAAATAGTACTTGTTCTTCTTTGCAATTCTTTTGCAATCGTATTTCTTACTATAATTTCTATATTTGCACAGTAATTATTCACCGTTTGTGCATCAAGTTTCGTAATAATGACTACTGTATAATTATTTAAAGTAGTTCATAGTTTCCGTAAGATTCAAGGAGATATTTGTAATTGTTTGAACTAATACCAGTTACATTTTTTTCATCGTAGAATACGACTGATTTATAATTGAACGCTGATCCATTTCTTAAGAAATGAAGTAAATTTAATTACAGAAGTACCAACCCTCGTAACACAATTACTTACTTTGACATTTTAGATAATTGGTATATTTTTCACACGCGAAACCATTATTATTAAATTATCCACCTATAAATTCTATACAACTCAATAAACGAACAGAGCCGGTTAATTGGAATTGAATTTAAAATGTTTACGAAAAACAATATTAGCTTCATTCCAACGTATTCTCAAATTCAATCTACCAGAACCAGTATTGAAGCAGAATGTTTATCTTGTACAGTATAGAGGAGCAAAATCGTTAGTTCACCTTTTATTTTCACTCAGTTTTCACAATACATTAGTATGCATAACACAGGAATACTTTCTAGAAATCTATGTGACTTTTGGAATATAAATTAAAAACTACATACATACCTATGTAGAGCGCATTCAGTTGACATCCAGTAATTAAAATACATACATATGTACTGACGAAAACTTCTTATTCATCCTTGGAGCCAATTGAATATAAATAAAGAATCTAGTAATTAAGGCCAAATAATATCGATACAATATCCACACACGCACATGAAATATCGTCTACAATGAACCCGTGTGATGATTATTATTATTAGCGTTATGTACAAATTACAATACGCAGTATTCGAATAATCTTATCAGTTTCTTGACCTCTCGTGTCGTGCCATGTCCATTCATAAACTGCATCAAATCGTGTTAATATTTTCGTTCATCCACCTTGCCGTTGCTATGGATACGGTGCCCAAAACATTGCGTGCGGAGCACAGGTGAAACACAAGCCTTTTTACGTGAATCTTTGACCCTTTCACTTTGTTATTGGTAAATAACATCATTCAGGACAGTGTGGCGCCTCGTGTTTGCACTTACATGTAAAAATAGTGCGTCAATATTTAGGTAGGTACAGGTAGGTACCTTCGTGTCGGTGTTTTAAATCACTTTCATGTTCCTGTTCACGGGCAACATATGTTAAATTAACAACATATTATTTATACCTTCCTGTTCATATAAATCAATTGACTTCTACTATCAAAACATACCACCATAAGGACTATTTTATGTACATACTTTTACTACAATAAAATTAGCGTAGAACAGCTTTTTAAAACTGTATTTGAAACTAACATTTATTTAATACAGACCTGACTCCTTATAGGCATATTTAAACATATCACGTGCTGAAATAATAATTATTTACTTAAGTCTGTAGTGTCACAGATTATTAATAGAGGTATAAATATATTTCATTAGCTATGTACTAGTCCAATAAGGACTAGCTACCTTGAATATGTATGTACATATTGTTTTTTTTTATGTACTTGAGTACTAATTACAATAAAACTATTTCTGTAAACACAGGTCATGAACCAGGATATATTTTTATATGAAACTAATGATGATACTTCTTACTGTGAAATATGAAAATATTTCTGGTAAAGTATTCATAAATATGTAAATGTATATACATATATAATATGCGCTAAATATTAATAAATTTTTCTAAACGAAGGGCGTAATTAGGGGAGAAAAATATTTCCCAGTAGTACAATTTCTCATTCTTCGATATATGTATTTAGGCAACCAGTTTAACAGTTGTGTTGCAGGTTTTGCGTACAATATATGCTATGTGACTTGTATTTGAATTATTTATGAATTCTCTTTACAAACTTGAAATTAATATTATAATAAAATATTCTGTAAATGATTGAACAAAATCTGACAAAGGAAGAAATTAGCGTACCTCTATTTTATAAAATCATTCATCATTTAGGAAATTACATAACAATGCATTAATAAAGAACAAGAAATGTTTTTTTTTTTGTTTCATTTGTAATGTATCTAGTGTAGAAATATGAAATGATGTTTAGGGCCGTAGACAATGTGTATCGTTTGTTGTAAGTAGGTACATAGTGGTACTTTGTTTGATAGGATGGAAAGGACCCCTACATGTGATTATGAGATAAAAGCTCGATGCATTTGTCGTTTAATCGTGTCCGCTCACTCCGCACCTCATGTCTTCCTCATTCAGACCGTATCACAGCGTTAAGTGTTTCAATTAATTCATCCTACATACCACAGGACATTTCTCACGGCAGCCATATTTGACATTCGAAATAAGTTGAAAGAAAATTCACCCATCATCTATCTGTGTGTGTGTGATTCATATGAGTTGCATGTGGTTTGTTGCAATAATTTATAGAATTGTTGTAAATCAATTATACAATTGATATGAATGAACCTATTTTATTGTTTACTGAAAATTTAAATACACTATTTTGTATGGTGCTGTGCATAGACATACTTTCAAATCATTGTAAATAGAGCTGTTAATGATTTGGCAAACATGACAGGTATAGGAAGACACTTTATATTGCCATTACAAAATTTATTCAAATTAATATGGTAAACTGTATCTATAGATTCGATTAAAAAATATATTATAGTCATACGCATATGAAACACTGAAAAAATAAAATATGCAGTACAAATATTACATTATCGTAAATATAAAAGGACTTGGATCAAGTTCATTTAGTTGAAGAGCGTGTTATATAGTCTATCCATAGATATAAGAACTTGACATGATTCCTTAATAGGTAGGGTGGTACCCTTCACAGCAGGAGAGGCCATAAACTACTAGTAGTGGCGGTATTCAGGTACATTTGTAATGCTCTTAGCGGGAAAGACAAGAGACATTTTGTCTATAATTAAGACGTAATAATAATTTATTGAATATTACATTTATTTATGTTAATTTGTATTATTATTGTTAAGATGTATATCATATTTTTGTTGTTATTTTTCAAAATGTATTTATAAATTTCTGAATACAGCTCTGCTTTTTATTCATTTACTGTGTCGTATAATTTGGGATAATCCTCTGTTAATAGCATGCTGCGTTTAGTCAAGTTCTTATATCTATGGATACACTATACTCTGTCCATAGATATAAGAATTTGACATGATTCCTTAATAGGTAGGGGAGTACCCTTCACAGCAGGAGAGGCCATAAACTACTAGTAGTGGCGGTATTCAGGTAAATTTGTAATGCTCTTAACGGGAAAGACAAGAGACATTTTGTTTATAATTAAGACGTAATAATAATTTATTGAATATTCCATTTATTTATGTTAATTTGTATTGTTATTGTTAAGATGTATATCATATTCACATTTTTGTTGTTTTTATTTTTCAAAATGTATTTATAAATTTCTGAATACATCTCTGCTTTTTATTCATTTACTATGTCGTATAATCTGGGATAATCCTCTGTTAATAGCAAGCTGCGTTTAGTCAAATTCTTATATCTATGGATACACTATAATAGGGTACGCCAGTGTGTATTAGTGTTAAACTGTTGTTATATGCGAGCTGATGCGATGCGCGCGCAACAAGTTCAATTTTTTTGGTTTTAGTTGTGTGTTGGCGCGCGTACAACCAAGGCATTTCGGTCACTCTGTGTTACAGTGCATCGTGTGCTGGATGTTTGTATAAAAGTTTTCTAACTGTGTTTGTTTACAAACAAAGTGTTGTGTTTCTGATTCACGTAATTCTGTCCAAAAACAGCCATGGCCAAGTCTAAAATGCATACATCGTAAGTCAAACTTTTACTTATTATTATGGAAACTATTAAATTCTATAATATATGTACTTACATTGATTGATACCAATCAACTGTTGATTAGCGTTTATGGTTATAAAGTAGACTTAAATAAATCGGTTAAATGGCTTAGTGTTTACGTTATGTTTTCATTCGTCCATTATTAATAATACTGTTTAAATTAAATTTATATCTGTATGTATTTAATACGATTAGAAATTTACTGATTCCATAAAAATGCATGAAAATTTGTAATTCTCATTTTCGATTAATTGCTTAATATGCATTTGAATTTTAAATGAACCGTTGTATGATTAAATTCAAAATTGCGTTCCTAGATTTACATTTTTAATCATAATTGTTAGCCACTTGATTGATAAAACAATTTTCCCATCAACATTTCAAATCAAATTATTGATCTGTAAGTTTTAAAACTCTTTAAATATAATCATTCATGCGGACAATTTATTTACAAAAGATCAATTACATTTAATTTAAATTTTATTGTTAATTCTGTAATTATAACTAATTGAAAATAAATATGTTTGGAAAAAATTATTTCACTTGTTTCCTATGTATTGTTTAATAATTACAAACAGCAATTAGGCAATGGGAAACTATTATGTTTTTTGGTAAAATTTTTGACAGGATACCAACAGTTAACATACTAATAGGAAGTCATCAAAATGTAACACCATCAAATATGTTAAAAAACCATACAGAAAAAAGAAGGACACACACAAATATTACACAGTTCATTAACATACACCATACATCCTACGCGTAACTGTACTTCGAGTAAAATTCCTTTGCATCTGACAATGAAATAAAAATCAAAGATATAAATGACGACATCCTCTGATTGTTGATTCCTTCGTTGTGTTGAAGTGAATTTTTCAGTAACTGGAACTGGCTGTAGTTGTTCTTGCCTGTTACCCTTAGGGCACGACGTCTTCTCGCACGGCTGATCACAGCCTGTCTATATATCTATGTAGGGGGCGGTGGAGCGCGGGGGTTGTCCTTCACCTGTTCTACCTGTTTCCATCTTTGTTTAAGTGGTGCGTTCACCGTAGGTCGCGTATCATCTTCGGAACCTGTTACTTATTCTACTGTATTAATTACGTTATGTTCGAATTGCGGTATCTTAACTTACATCACATTGTCTGTTCTGCATTTTCTTTTTATTATTTCTCTGTTGCCTGACCTGAAATTGTAGAGCTGTTAAAGTGATGATTTCCAGAGTCGTATTACGATCTTTTGATTTTTCTATTTTGTACTAGCTTAGTTATTCGATAGTAAATAATCTATAAGTTATATAATGTTGATATTAAGTACAATAACAATATTTTATTGTACATATTCAGTTCCATTGCTTGATAATTTGAAAGTTGATTTCATATCAGAAGTTCACTTGTAATGCAAGTTTTTGTTTTGTAATTTATTGGTAATAATTTAAGGCGTGCCTTGTTGTATTATCATTCTTACGTAAAGAAATAATTTCAAGAAGAAGAATAGAACAACAGGTAGATATATGTATGTACATACTTACAGTTTTATACATTGTCAATATTCTTTATTAATAACTGTTATATATTTGAATGTTGCATTAAATTATCAAGGAGATAATTATTATTAAATACAGTTTCAGTTTCTAACATAATTATTTTTACATTTAGTGAAAACAATTTAGTTTTTATACATTTTCCAGTCTCTTCATTTTAAAAATGACACATATGTTTATTATTATAATTTTAAACACTTACATTGTATTTCTGTAAAATGAGTATGAAATTAGAAAATGTTACTGTAAATTAAGTAAGATAATATGTAGCATAATTTACCTTTTTCTTTTAGAAAATTCGTAAAACTTAATTGAATAAATGAAATACATTTTATTGTTGTTGAAATTAAAAACAATTATAAATAATTTGTATAGCTAGTTTATTCTGATAAATGAGTTTGAGATATTTTATACACATTCGCTTTGGATATAAAATTTTGAAATTGTAATGTAATAACGGTAAACGAATTTTATTAATTTTTCAATTACAATAAGAGCTTTGTTGAAATCTCCCGTATCCATAATGTCTATGTCATAAACATAATTGAACTACTGTTATATCAGTAGATTTTGTATAGAAGCTCACCCTTCCATAGAATGAAATGAATAAGTCAGAAAACAGCTTTCTCACATCAGACAATAAATGCAAATAATTACATACAATTAGATGACTACAATTAGACATAAAGACGATGTGGGTATGTGTGTCCATTATACGGGAAGATAACTTGGTGTATAATTGTGTGTTTTGAAATATCAACACTTACTTCCGTGTCGTCTATGTGTTCGTTAGAACTGAACACTCTCATATTATGTGGAACGTACGTATGACTGTAGGTTTAAATACCCATATAACTTGCGTGACTGTACACAAACATGTGTCCCGAATTCAGTTAAATTAACTCTTATTAAAACCCTCAGTCGCAGTTTGTGATCTGGTACACTTTGACACAAAATGAGTTCATTAAAAAGTTAAAATTCCTGTACGGTGTACTCTGTAAACTTGTTACACATTTCGTTACATGCGCCGCCCGAGATTACGTTCCACTGTATATACGTACGTACGTAAATAATGAAAACGTAATAAAACACATAGCAAACTTTCCAGCACCATCATTTCGTAAATTTCTACAAATATTTAACTTTTAATGTCATTTTCTTTTGCTTCAAATTTGAATAATTTCAAACTAGTTCGGAAAAGTTGAAAAGTAACTGTTTGCAGACATATTTTCAGTTGAAATTATTTCCATTTTGTCTTCAAATCATATAACTTTGAGCTGTATTCATTAATATCTAATTCCAAAAAGTTCAAATTTCCATCGAAACATGCCATATACATACATACATATTTGTCTGTCACTTGCTTTTTTTACATTTAATGCAATCCATCATTAAGTAGTTTTGACCTTGTTTACTGGTTTTTGCCTTATGTGTTTCATACAGTAGGTACTAACACTAATCTGAAACATCATACATATGGGCTAATACAGGCCTGATTAATGTTCTAATTATCACTTATGACCTACGTTTAATAATACAACACGTACATTGCTAATTAGTGTTATTTCTTCACAACATTTACGAATTAGCTTCAATTGTATAAAAAAATATGTAATGGGTAAATGTAATTTATAGTTTTAATTTGAATATTGAGAAGAATTTGAATGATAGATGTTTACAAGAATATAGATTCCGAAACAATATACAATGACCTATATTAAGTAATTTCGTGTAAACAAAACCATTATTTGTAACATTTTTTCTTCTATAATTAAATAATAAATTAAAATACGATTAGCATCAATTAAAATCTAGAATAAATTACCATTAAATTCATATTAATGCGAGTTTCACTTAAATAAATAGAAATAATAATGTATATTAAAAACAGAGAATATTGTGGAAAATCTGCTGCTATTAAAATGAAAAGTATATATTGCGCATATGTAAATATATTTTTACTGTCATGTTGATTTGATTGTCTACACGAGTGTATGAGGTGTGAACATACATATTTGTAGAGTTTTTATAACGAAATAGCCAGCATTGGTTGATTGTGTACTCGGACTCTGACGTACGTATGCCTATGTGCATTTTTTGCAACATGATCTTTTTGCCGTGGAATTAGTGAGCTGATGTTCGTGTGTTTGCTGTTCATTGTGGTGTCCTTGATGGAATTAAACGAAGCATCATTGCGACAATTGTCATAACTGGTAATAATTATAGAATTGCAAGTATATAGGAGGTAATGAATGTATAACCCTCCCACACGCAACTCTACTCTACGGATCATATAACACTTATCCGTGTTGTTGCATGCATGTACGTACGTATAACTTCACCTACACTGCTTACATGTAGAGATTCACATGCATGTACATAAGTTTACTTGCATGCCTAAGTAAATGATCTAGTGCATAATTCTGTACTGATTTGAACATTTAACACATTTAAAGACTATTACATAAACAAGCATTACATTCAGCTATCCTTGGTGTAACTCAATGCATGTTTAATAAAATACGCATAATTCTTTGTTACCTAATATGTATTCTGCAGACGTTTTGCTACAGTAGTTTTAAACTAGCCCATTGTTGAGATTTTTTTCTTTTTGAAATAATTTTAAATTGTTCCGGTTAAACAATATAATAATGAACATTCCCTGTTTAAAATATAGTTGTGACATCATATTTTCTGTAATAATTGAAACGTTTACAAGCAGACTAATGTAAAAAAGCGAACACAGCAGCTTTTTTTCTTTCATTTTTCGGCATTACACTGTGACTAAGAGCCATGTGGCCTTCCTGTGGTATTTATGTACGACAGTAATTACAGAGTCTATTTGTCAAGTCTAAACAAGTAATTTGGAACAAGTTACTTGATAAAAAAAAAACTTAAAACACAAACAAAATTCTGTGTTATAATAAATGTAAGAGAATTGAAAACACGATTGTTAAGAAATAAAGAGTAATTAAAAGATCTTGTTTGTTCATTTAACAAGAAAACATATTTATTTTGGTGTTAGATTTGTAGATAAAGAGTACTTTATGCTACGTATGTATGTATGTATTACAGTCGAATGGACCGACATTGTAAATTGCCATTAGTAATGGAATATGTATTCATTTACAATTTCACTGCACGTATTCAATAAACAAGTCACTTGATTGACGCACCTACAGAACAGACATACCTGTTCCACTACAACTTCTTCAGATGAAGTGTTTTTACTTTACGCTAACGGAACCTCACACAGAGTCCAGTCTAGCCATTCCTACCTACCAGCTAAAGTCTATGACCTACAAGTCATTGAAAAGTTAACGCGTACAACTGCATCTGAACTTGTTGTCTGTAATATAAAACATTTATCGCAGTAGGAATTATTATTTTTTAATTATCAGCAAAAAATATGTATGTTAACATTTATCACCTTGGATTTTCATTTTAAATTTGCACGCTATAGTTGTAATAATTAAGTAAATTATGTGAAATTACACTATGTAAATATACTAATATTGAAATAAGTTAAATTTTGTTTGAATTTATTTTCTGCATATCTTTACAATAATGTAAATATGTATTGTAAATATTAAAAATGTCTTCTCTGCATGATTCGTGAACAATTAAAAGACTAATTACCTTGTCTCTTTATGCACGAATGCATAATTAGTTTTACGTACATGCATACATATACAATACATTTTATGTATGTAGGTATCGTGTTGTATAGGTATGTATGTATTGCAGACAGGTACATGGCATGTCTGATTAGTTCGGCGACAAGCAAATGTTTTCTATGGAGCGGAAGTCGTCAAAAAAATAAAAACCATAATTCGACGGTGCGATTTCATGTTGCACCTTTAGAATTCTTTCAAGTGATCACGTACAGGCAGGTAATGGCCTGTAATGTTGTAACTGTAGCCGAGTGACAGGTGCCGCACGCGTGTAAAATACAGATCCGCCCGGCCCGGCCCGGCCCGCAAGTTCACGAACGTGCCGTGCCGTGCCACTGTTGCACAGTTATATGTATAATATTCGGGACAATTGAATATTGACCTAGTGTTCTGCACACCCTTCATTAACATGGATAATCGCTACAAATGTGCATTAAAATTGAAACAACGAACAGGTGAACTAATATAACATTTTACTTACCTTGTGGTATTGGTAGTTTTCTGTGCAAGTTCAGATTCCAGATTCATTTTGTTTTTGTGGCGCAAATAATATTTTCCCGAAGCTCCGCAAAACACATATAACATATGTAAATAATTTTCTAGAATTTGTTCCTCAAGTAACATAAATTAATTTCCTACCTTTCAATATGTTTTATGTACAAGAAAGTTATTAAAGTAAAATTTAATTACGAATCTCTCTAAATCTCATTAAATGAAAATATGAAATACTTCCTTCATAATGCGGTACAGATTTGTATCAGCTCTATTTGCATGTTACATTCGATAATAAGCAGTTGTTAATCAAGATTCAAAAAAACTTGTATACATAGATAAATATTAAAATTGTAACAGAGAATCAATTATGGATTTTTATACGTAGATAACGGCCTTCACTGAAACACTAACGAACAAAGTAACGTAACACACATGGTATATACATATGCGTTAGTTCATTAGTGTGAGTATGTGGCAATGAATATAGAAAAACGATACGGAAGCAAACAGTTATGTTAAAAACGCAGTATGCTGTGACACACCCAGGAACAGATCAAAATGTTTTATGATTTATAACAATACGAAACGAAATTACAGCTACTACTACTAGTATATGCGTATATGTACATTGACTGGTGTATATGTCACATGTACACATACATACGAACGTATATATTGGCATGTGTATGATACTATGATACTACTTGAATATTGATGTATGTACATATGTTTACAGTCATTTTAAAGAGCAAACAGTACACTCGCAGGCATAACTTATTTGAAAGTTCCTGTTGGTCGTAAATTATATTTGAATGTATTCATTTAATATAGACGAATATAGTAACAATGTACCGTAAGTTCATAACAAACTATTGTGCAATTTTAATATGAATCTATTCGTGGACAAGAGAATATTATACTATGCACGTATGTAGACGTTACAACCATAATGGTTCAATAAATAAATGTCACTTGTTGTAACTCATATAAATATTTAATTACTGTGTACATAGCTGTATGTACTGCATCGTCCTTGTCAGGTTCGTTTCCTAGAATGTTGTAAAATACTGAAATGCAACTTTTTCCTTGAAAATGGAAAAACAGTATTATGCTTGTCAAATGTACTGTTTACACTTTCAAGGAGTTTATATTTTACACAACATGCTTTTACCAAGCAGACTTCAGGAAAATATTTCCGATTCAATTTCCGGAGTGTTGACGTCTATACAGATAAGATTTTAATTAAGTTGCTCGCACAATATATATATATATATATATATATATATATATATATATATATATAGAGCTATGTACATCGGTGTTACGTAAGAGACCTTATTAATTTTAATAAGCAAGTAAACATGCTGGATATTTTTCTATAAAATTTTAATGAACTTCCAATATTTTCAGCTAAGTGTACAATGTGACGGCGTCTAACTGTTTTCATTTATTTCTTAACCATGTTACAGTTAGCTTAGGTATTCGTTCTTCTGTTTTCAACTCGTCTAGACCTTCGTGTTCCCGTACAAATGGTTAACTGTAAAGTTCATGTTATTATTCATTTTAGTAATGCGATAAATGTTTTCACATTTGCCACAAATATAGTCGGAAGAAACATAATAATACCAAGTCAACAATCTTAATGAGAATAACAATAGTAAAATTAGTTCTGGCTACCTTGTATTTGTATACTTATAGTATTTTAATGACTGTTTATATTATCTGATAATTTATTATTTAACTACATCAGCAGGAAGTAGCTAAAAAAAAATATCGCTCCGAATTATTTGCCTTCTTTCTTAACAGATTTATAGCATTCAATCTCAAGCTCATAAAAGAAGGATCATAAAACTTAACTGCTAAATTTACAACTTGACTTTTACAATTTTAAACACGTCCTAGCGTTTATCAAGATCACTAAAACTAAAGAACTGAATCTCTTCTGCCCTAAATACATCACATTTGGCATGAGAACCTAATTAAAGGGATTTTCATCTGTTCAATAGATTCTATTGTTACGTGTGCAATGTGAAACTCAGCCAGGAATTCATCGGATGAACGAATATTAAATAAGAGATAGTGATTAAAAAGTTCCATTTTTTATTGCATCGTACAAATGTCTGTGTAAATATGGCACTTGTCCGATATATATATATATATATATATATATATATATATATATATATATATATATATATATATATACCTGCCTGCTGATTGGAAAGTACATATTAAAAACAACAAAAAAGTGTGCGCATGCTGTGCTTCCACACGATGTAATTTGTGGTCTCGGAGTCTCGAAGCGTGAAATGCTATAGGTAGGTGTCTGATCGTCCCCCGCTGTAACTTTCCCAACAATCTACTGGTCTGGTCGTGTTGGAGAATTATATTGTTTACAAATGGAACAATTGAACAACACTGCCTGCAACTATGATCTGTGCGGAACTAATTTTAATCGTTTTATAAGAGGATTGTGTTGCGTGTGCCTGTACAAGCTGTTGTTACAATGGTTTCGTAAACTTGTATGTATAATTATTCACTTGTGAATCGTCTGCACATTAGAACATAAGTATAAGTTAACAAAAGATTGTGTCCTTTATATTTTGCACCATATTTTGTTTTATACATGGACTAATGCGTTTTTTGTTCGATTACATTCAATGTCGTTTTAATGTGTTTATTCTTGTCAAGGCTGTCATTGCTAATTACACGTAAGTTTTTCGAACAAACATATTTCCACATACATTTATTAGAATCAAGTGGTGAAAACCAAGTAATATATATATATATATATGTATATATATATATATATATATATATGTATATATATATGTATATATATATATATATATATATATATATATATATATATATATATATATATATAAACCACAAAGGAAATCTGGTGAGAAATCAATTAATTTGAAACTTTAGGAAATCTAGTGAAATCTTAGGATATTTTATACTGGTGTACAATTTTCTGAGCTCTTTAACCCTCGTAAATTACTAATAGAACAAAAAAAGTTTGAGAACGCCTTTGTGAGAGTACCTGCCGTACCTGTTGTGCGTTGTGCCTTTCGAATGCAGTGCTTTATATTCCGTTCTGATATCGTCCGGCCCTTGGCGTGATAAATGCTCGAACAACAGGTATAAATTATGGTCGAGCCGGCCAGGGTTGGGCGTACGTGAGTTACAGTGGCATCCGTACAGGTAGTACATACACATGTACATACATACATATGTACATAGTAATAGCAGTCCATCAGTCCCGGGCAGTGCCAGTGTCGCACCAACACTGCATCTACATATCTACTCTACGTACAAAACGTAAATATGTAATATACACTCTGTGAAATTACTTATAATCTTCATATACCGTGTATTCATTTCAGTGTTAACCAAATGTCACCTAGAATTAATTCACTTGAAGGATCTTTATTTTCTGTTCATATTGTATTTGTAAGCAACCCCTTCGTATGATGTTTATAGTTCTAAGCATATAGTACGCCACTGACTAACCATGGCTGACCTGCCACCCGGGTCACGTAATGCAACCTTTAATATTATCAGCTTCCACATCGGCTCGGCACACATCACTCGCTTGTTGATGTCTTATCTACGTGCCGATAGCCCAGAGGGGCGGGGGCGACGAATGGATGGGGCACCGTTAGTCTTCTCACACGGACTCTTGAATCTCGGCACATTGATTAAAATACGAAGTGATTGGGAATTAGGACTACTGCAAGAACCAAATACTCATTAGTATATTATTGTGTTTTCGGGAGGATGGAAAATGGACAAATCTATCTGGAGAAGATGATTAATCGTATGTTATTGTCTGGGGATAAACAATTCTTTTTTTTTCAAAAACATAGCTTCGTGTTGATGAGAAACAAATACATACAACAAATATGTATCTGAATATGATCTCTTCATCATTTATAGACGGTGTAGTTAACTTGACATTTGCAATATATCAGTTTTGTCTGACAAACCTAAATAGAAAATACATCACTCACGTTTGTTATGTACATATTTTGCGTGGACATTTATCTATCGATATACTTTTCCCTTACAGCACATGTTTAAATACATGTATCATTACATAATACTACATCAAATAGTTAAGTGATAGTCATTGAACAATATTGCCAATTACGTGCACGAAAATATATTTGGCAATGAGATTCTCACGGCATTCAATCAGATCTACGAAACTGAATTCAGATCGTGATGAAACCATTACAGACTCAAAATCATGACTTACATGTGCCTGCTTCACACTGCATACAGGTGTACATATGTACCTGTATGTACCTACTTGATGATTCTACAGCACAAGTTCACACTTCTACATTTTACAGTTTCATCAAATATACTTACAGGTTCTGAATACTGTATCTTGACAGATGCTCAGCAAAACAAGTTACATTTTATAGCAGAGCAGAAATAATTTTTCAAAACTTAAATTGCTCATATACCGTTATTTGCTAAAAAAAAATGTACATCAGTTCAAAGATATAACAACCTGTTTTGCCCATTAAAAATTAATTATATAGGAATAAAACACTTTAGTCGGAAATATAAATCAATCTTTACTTTATATTCTAAACACAGATTTTTTGTAATAAAAAATGCATAACACGAAAAATTGATAAAATGAAACATACTTCAATAAAAAAAAACTGTACATTTATTATCTTTTTCAATTTCGTTTGCGGAATAAGCTACAACATTAAAAATATGCAAATTAAAAAATTGCTGTACATAATTAGAAATTTTTACGGTAGAATTTAATTTTCCGATTAAATTTTAATTTCCTATATGAACGTTTTAAGGTATTGCCCGCCAAATACCGCGTATCATATATTCGATATTTATGTCAAGGTCATTTTGAGAAAAAAGTTTTAAATTTACTATACTTTCACTAATATTATATCATAGATAATTTCCCGAAATATTAGTTTCTTGTACAAATACCGTAAATCATATTCTAACCTGGCATTTACGTGGGAGCAAGCGAGTATGTGAACGTTAGAATGTGTGATGGGTTTGGAGTGATAAATATTCACATGTTACATCATCGAATTATTATTTGTTACATGACATGCATAGGATAATTGCTTGCATGGGATGAAGTAATTAATAATGATGAGATTTTATCTGCCTTATGAATATCCGTAAATAGATACATACGTAGGTACTTAGCATTTAATTCATATGTATTAAAGAGAGTTTAAAGAAACCAATAGAATGCATCAGTCCTACAATAACACTATTGTTTTTATAGTAAAGTAATACTCCAGATTTAATCGTTTTACTTTGAAAATGGAGTTTAATGATTGTTTTGTATATACGTGTGTATGCATGTACATATGTACAGTCTCATACGGCATAGTGAGTTAATTGAATGGAAGTGCGGAATGAATGAATGTAGTGAAGTTAGGTGTACAGAGCGTGAAACTGAAACTGCCCGGCTGGCAGTGAGCGTTTCGCACGGTCATTTAGTATTTAGTGATGTCATTACGGCTCATTGCAGTGTCAGTGCCGGTGGAAATCATCATCTAGTACTGAGAGGGCTACTAACTAGGAACAAAGTATTGTACTCACCCGACAATAGTAAACATTGCGTCTTGCTAGTAATAGTTTTCCACATGTCACCGTGTCATAGTTGGCTGCAATGCTGCGATTTAGTTGGCAAATATATGTATATGTAGCTACTTGCTATTTATCTGTTACTCATAGATAAACCAGCATTATCAAGCTACCATAGCAATTATAATTCATCGGTGTATAATAATGATGAAGCGAAATTTAATTGACATCGCTGATGTCATAGGTATTTCCTTGAATATAATGTAACAATTAGATAACATAGTAAAAAAAGAGCATTATGTGTTGTTAACTACTCGTGTAGTAGAAGCTTCATAATGTAGATACGATGCGATTTTAATAAAATTTCATTGACTAGAGAATCTCTGTAAAAATCTAGATATACCAATCTCGCAATATAATTTGTAACATGTACAAATTCTTACGGAACAGAATATCAACAAGAATGACAGATTTCTATTGAACAGTGAAAGAGAATATACATGTACATATGGTATGTATTTATTTATCTCATAAACAATAATAAGTGAACGTTTATATATATATACATATATATTACAAATTGCTTGGACTCGATAAGCATCTGTTCTTGTTGAACGCCTCTGACACATATTTCGCGTCAAAACATATGTTCTTCATCGGAATTTTTTTCTCGAGCAAATAAAGGAAGAAAGCTTGACAAATATCACAGTTTGCCTTCCTCACTACTCAATGCCAACAGATTTCTATGAATGGAGATGAATGAATTAGGTCTTCAGACAGGGTCAAGAAGCCAGCGACTTTTTCCAAGTGTTTGTGTAGCTGCTATTGTACATGTGTACAATGTAGTGGCCGCCTTAATAACACTTACAAACCCAGAACCTCTAGGATAAACAAATGACTATCTAAAGCCGCCATTGTTAATCGATTGTGTGTTAAATGTGATCTATGTATAATCCATATTATCGTTAAACAGAAGATCAGACTAATGGTTTTGATTCGAGAATTGGAATGCACTTAGGAAGTAATAGAAGAATTACAATTGAGTTAGAATATGGTGGTAGTAAACAAGCCTGGGTTAGAATTTCGATCATATCATTAATTATACATGTTAGTTAGATATTAGAATTTTAAATCAGATTTGGTATTACACATAGCTATAAATATATTTGTTGTCATCAATCATTTAATTTTATTAACTTGAAGAATATAAGTAAGTATGTGAAGTATAGGAAAATTGTCATTACATACACATTTAATTAATGTCATTAATATTCTCGCTTCTAATCCGTCTGATGTACGTGATTTCTTGTAGTATCACATTCCATCGAAGCTTGCTGAATGATTTATGTATTAGACAGACAGTTTTTACTAAGATGTTTTTAATTAACATTTTGTTCGTAAGTTTACCAATCCACTGCAGCCAATCCGTTTCGTAGGAAAAATAAACAAATAATTATAGTTGATCCATTTCGGGCAGACTGCAGAAGGTATAGCTACATTGTTTTTGTTCGTCGCGTAGTTTCTACTTGACGATCGTATGTATGTATGTATGTTCAATGAGAACTGCTGCTGACGGGCAAACTTGTCTGCTTATTAGGTCTCCGTATTGATGAAGGAAGTATAAGTATAACAGATGTTACATGTTCATCGTATTTAAACCGGGTCACCGCGCTTTGATGAATCTTTGTGTGACTGTATCACTGACGTGACGATACTCCCTTATCTAGGAATATTCACGTATCATCTCTGTAAACCTGTGTACATACGTACATGACAGAACACACTTTATAGTTTTACGGATTTCAATGAACAATGCCGATTACTTACGGAATATAAGATGTATTAAACTAAATGAAATTCTCATTTACTCAGATTGCCATTGTATACTGTAAATTACATTCAGATTTACCAATCAATAAGACATATCTCAAAACATGCATAGCAATATCCAAATTGGCGCTCGACGTTTCACTAACAAAATTCCACGTTAATTACACCTTCGAGTGAATTTTATGCGCACGAATAATTTCAGAAAATAAATCTGTAATACATATGCTCGATAACATAATTATTGTAACCGTTAATGTAATTGATAGGGAATATTCGTGATAAAATCATTTCATTTAATTCAATCACGAATATGGTTGTAGAAATTGTGACCATATGCGGTAATTAAATAAATATGTAGAAACATAGGTAGGTACATATGTACATATTATGTAGGTACATACATATGTATGTTTGTGTGCGTGTAGGTTTACTGTACAATGTGTAAATACAACTGCGACTAACATTATAACCGAGAATGTGTAGGTAGGATTGTGTGTTACGTAAAGCCCTGCGTGGACCGGTGAATGTTGTGCAAGACGCAGGACCGGGGTCAGCCCAAAGGGCAGGTCGTTGCACTCGTTTCACTGTTACAGAGCACTGCATTCAGAAATTGATGTACAATTTTTGCAAATGTCTCCTGTTTTACAACTGGATATTAAAGAATGCTCTGCGTCACTGTCATTTTTTTTATCTGTCAGTTTTTAATAATTATATATTTTATTTTTACTTGTATTATGTATATATATTTATTTATATCTTCAATATTTTTATTTTGTTTGGATATTTTATCGTACTTTTCATTTTCATAATTACAAGATCAAATTGTCTGCCATATGGTCAATTTACTTGATATTTTATATGATATTAGAATATGACATTGATTGGACGCCCTTTCAAGAAATTCATACGTGTTATCTATTCTAATTAGTAACTTTATTAAATAAATATTAGTAAAGGAAGACATTAAAATTTTTCGTACGTACTGAATGTACGTTGATTTCAATTAAAAGTAAGTTGAATTTTTAACATATGTATGTAGTTCTTTATTATTTTGTATATTAATATTTCTTAGAAAATTGTATTTGAAATGTACATTTAAAATAGTGTATTATCCGTTGTAGTAGTAGTACATGTATGTAGTAGTTTTTGGTTATAATATTTCTTCTCACGGGAAAATAAGTGTGCAAAGAGCATGAACATCATCTCCTGTGCTAATATCGAGTAATTAATGTTTTAAATAACATGCAGCATGTTAGAAAGTCAGTCGTACTTGAATACATGTGCATTGATGTTGATTTTATATGACGGAAGAAAGCTAGTGCAATGGGATGAGTTGATTTTATAATGGTTTATACATTAAGTGTTATTTTCACACAGTCAGTTGTACGTACGTATGTAGGTATATCTGGAAGTAATAAAACAGAATCTTATATCGCTTTCTATAAACGCTAAACAATTAATGACATTCGATGTTGATTTACAAGGTACATAGTACGTATGTATGTATATTTAAAATGTATTTATTTTTTCATTGCAGATCTCGTTACGATGATGACAACGAATGGGGTTGCACCAACTGGTGCGAGTACGTGGTGGTGGTTGTGTTGGCAGCCCTGTTGCTGATCGCGTCACTCACACTCACCCTATTTTGGATCATGTATTACAGAGAGGGTTTCTCATGGGACACCAATCCCACACTACAATTTAACCTGCATCCCGTACTCATGGTTGCCGGTTTCATCACATTCAGTGGTTTCTGTAAGTTAATTACATACGTACCAAACAGAACCGCAACCATAATCATTAACCAGTTTCCCTTGTGTTGTACATTGAATACTCAACAAATTAACTTTGTAACTTTGTAGTGTAATATTTGTATTCTAATAATTGACATATAAAAATGAAATATGTAGTCTAGCTATACAACTATAATCATCAATACCAATAACTGAAATAATTGCTGCAAGTATGTACATAAATTTTCTCTTCGACAAGCCCATTGTAATGGAAAATGTTTGTGAAGAAAGTCGGTCTTTTTATGGCACGGGGAGAGAACATCTTGTATCGTAAATATTACGTACAAGTAATATCTGTCGATCTACATGTATAGATAGAAAGGAATTATTGTACAGTGTTCTGTGTAAAGTAGTTCAATCGTGAATTTCTCTGGGAGAGTGTCCAATCGCACGATCCGCATATTATCTGGCTGACTGACTGGATTACCTACCAATTTTAACGCATTGGTGGAACTAATAAAGCTTACCCGTGCAATCTATTTTTACTGTTACAAGAAGTACCATAGAAACAAACTTATAATATCATATTTTTAAAACTAATTTCGCTTATATAATATTCATTATAATTAAATATAAATTGTGTATGTCAGTGATGCAACTGAACATTAAATGAATACTTTCCCCTAATACGTTCATATGTCTTATTGAAATGCGAATTGTCGACAAACTGTAAAGAGAAATCCAGAGAATTTGACAGTCAATATTACAAGCAATCAATCGGTGTTCGGTGATTGGAACAAGCATTTAAATGACTGTGTTCCATTTAAAGTAATTATATGTGCATGTACTGCAATTGTAGGTACTTAATAAATCGTGCATTGGCGCAAACCGCGTTAGCTATCTGTAATTGTATCACGTGTCTTGTAATCACTGCAGTTTAATTAATTTAAAATGGTGTTCTTGTATAGATAATTCAATTTAATATTTTTATTTTTAATTGTTATCTGTTTGTCATAAGTAAGTTTCTGTTTTTACAATAGACGTTGATAGGTATTAGACAATTTCCGGGTTAGAAATACATACATACATCCATACATCGTGTGTGTGTGTGTTATTATTATTATTATTGTATATGCTTGATGGCTTTATTGATTTGATTTAACTACATGTATATGTTGTTGTTACAGCTATTTTATTGTACCGTATCTGTCGATGCTTCCGACGAATCTACGTGAAACTGATCCACACGATATTCCACGCACTGGCCATACCCTGTATAGTGGTCGGCTTCCTGGCAGTACTCGAGTACCATAACAACTCCACCCCGCCCATACCAAACTTCTACTCCATGCACAGTTGGCTCGGCTTCATCACCATGGGACTGTTCGCACTTCAGGTCTGTCCAATCATTGACTGACAGATATTATACATAACACGACACTCAAAATTAACGTTACTCGTTACGAAATGTCAAAGTTCTCAATGCCTCGGTAATTGATTGATCTCCGGAAGTCAATGTGTTATAATAACTTAGCACGCTATCACCATACAATTATCAAACTATATCGGTGTTGTTTAATTTATACATAGTGCGTCCGCTTTTTCTTCTCGGACGATCACGGTGAAAACCAGATATGATAATTTAAAACGCTCTTGGCAATATACGGCAATTAGCTATGCACTCGCGTCTACGGTATGCAACAGTGAAATGTCCTTGCGTAGTGTTAGAACGTGCCGCACATCATATGATATGTACATTTATATTATTATTTCTGTATTTATCTGTACTTGGCAACATTGTTTACCATCTGTATAACGGCTGTTTTAATATTCAGTATTGTTGATTCAAACCACAATCTCCTGAGCAGTGAATAGATACATAGTTTATAAGTATTAAGTACATATTACATTTAACTTTATTGTTTATTTGTGTGTTCGCAGTTTGTTTTCGGATTCTTTAGCTTCTTGATCTTACTGTGCTGTGAGGGAGCCACTGCGGCATTCAGGGCTTCCATGGTGCCCATTCACGCTTCGTTTGGACTTACTACATTCATGCTAGCCATCGCCACCTGTTTGACAGGTCTCACAGAGAAAGCCATATTCACACTTGGGTATGTTACCGGCATCAGAACACATGTATCTTTTACACAAGCAGCCGAGACATTGGTATATTCACTGCCTATTGTAGTATGAATGTATTTACAGTTATTCATTTTCTTACCGCCTTTAATAAATGTACGTATTTTATACTGTATAAAGTGCGAAAGATAAAATGTCAAGGTTAATTGAAATATCTTTACGCGAGAATGTTGTAAACACACTGCGACAACATTTCGCATAAGTAATGGATAATGGTATACGATACGAGCACGGATACATATGCATATATATGTACCATATGTATTTATTGCAGAATGAATACACTTATACATATGTACATACTTGCTGAAGAGCCGCTTATTGTCGCGTTAGATGTTGTGTATGTTTTGTTCTTGTTTCCAGTAAGAACTATGGCAGTCTGCCCGAGGAAGCGATTATCATGAACTCCATAGCCATGGTGCTGACAGCAATCGCAATTATAGTCGGATACATATGTATGCGTGAAGACTTCCGTTTCCGTGGACATGTTCTAATTCGTTCCGGAGATCTTTGAACTGCGCCATCTCTTTCATCTTCCGAACGATTCATTCTCTCATAGATAGATTTTTTATATAGATAGAGAGTACCTACACTAGTTTTCAGGTTTTGTCGATCGCATCTCTAGTATGGATGGAATAATAAATACATATGTTTCGTTATGAACGTTGTTTACGTTCGTTGTCTACTACCTTTATAGTTGTAGATTATTAACAGCCACTTGCTCAATTACATTCTGCTTTCAGTTCTGATCTACTTCATTATTATTATTATGTACTTGGATACTGCTTCTTCTGCTCTACTCTACTCTACTGTACTGATGATAATGTAACCTAACATTTGCACTAGTATTTGTACGCTTACTTTACACTACCTGATACACCCACCCACAAACTGCTGGTGTTTGTGTTTCTATTTGATTATTATCATTTTGTTTTTTGCACGCCTGGTTACAGTGACCAATACTCCAAAGGCAACCTAGAGGGATTGGTCTTAAATGTTTTGGCAGTCGTATTGGTAGCACTGGGAATACTAATTTCTTATACCGTACGAAGCACAACCATTCGTTCTGACGACTCTACCGTATTCCATGCAAGTAAAGTGGTTAATGTTATGTCGGCAAGCAGCAGATCATCGGCAGGACCTTACTGAACAACTAACCAATAAATCCAACAGCACTAACGTACATACACACACACACACACACACACACCTTGTCAGTCCAATAACTAATTATTCACTGTCGGAAAGTTGCAGAGGCTTTGTAAGGCAATTCTTTCATAGATTCTGATTTTGGGTAATATGTAACAAATGATGGTACTCTTTTAACTAACGAAGCATGTTTTCAATAACCATTTGTAATTGGGTGTGTAGGTAAATTAACTACTACATACATATATACAAACATTACATACATTTATGCAGTTGACATACTTTTATACATTCTAGTATAAGTTTATCGAATTATATTCCTGTAGTTAGATACAACCTTCATTGATTTTATATATATATATATATATATATATATATATATATATATATATATATATATATATTGTATTTTGTATTGTATTGTATTGTATTGATAGGAACCAGTGTGATTTGCATGTAGACTATTCGTATGATTACGTATGTGCGAGTGAATTATTATATAAAATAAAATATATCGAGAATGCGTGTAATTGAGTGAAGAGATTTTTATTAAATTATTATTCAGAATACAAATTGGATATTTGTGATGTAATTATAAATGAATAATCTAAAGGAAAACGCGTGTTATTTTCGCTGTTAGTTGATATTCTTCAGTAGATTATTATTATTACCTATATACATAGTAGGTATACTTATGTGTGAGTGGTATCCGTACTGTATGTTGAATTATACCTAATATATATATACATATACCTATATTTAAGTTCATTATTATCAGAGATACATATGTCTATAATATGCAATGTACTATGGTACTCAGATTATAGAAATATCCATATACATACATATATAAAACGCAAGTTAGCATTGTCATAACTGTAAAAGAAATGTTCATTATATTTACCATTTTTGTGAAATATTTAATGTATATTTATATGTGAATATTGAAGGCATGTGCCAATGATCGATTTAAATTAAATAAATTACGCAATTTTTATAGGACAATATCGCCGAGTATTATATGATTAATTTGCGTATGTATTATTCAGTGTTTATTTGTATAAATAATAACATTATTTTTATTACACTTCTTTCTTTTTACAACCAACATATACATATAATTCATACAAAAATATGGACCAATTTAGTTTTTATAGTAATTTTGCGCAATGATGTGTTAATAATAATCACATTAATGATACAATCCGTTTTATATTTGTAAATTTTATTGTTAGATATAAAATATACAATTATGAATAATGTAGTTTATGTAATATGAATGGAATATAGTGATTTAATGATATTTATATACAGTATTTTTAATTTATAATTCCTATACAATCGTATTATAAATATGAATTACAGGACCTTCTCGATTACACTATACCCACTGTTATACACTTTTAATCGACAAAGTCGTGATGATTTATATGCCCTGATTCTACGCCACTGTACGTTGTTCAGTGCCATCTATCCCTAGTTAGACGTTTGATATGTAGAGGGCCAATAGCAAGTTTCAAATTTACTTGACAGCTAGATATAACTTGTTTTGTGTGGCAACTGTTTAATGAAAAAGCGTGAGATATCAGTTAATTTACGTGTAGAAACAATAGTTATTAGTGAAACTGCAAATATATTATGTGAAAATCGTATTCTGTGTAAGTTTCTGCATATAATCTTTCTAAAACTTGAAAGTTCCGTTGCGAAAATTGTAACTGTCATTTCATTAAACTGAAATGATATTTTTATATTAATGAATTTTTAGGTAGCAAATTTCTAAAAATGGACACAAGCAGCTTAATAGATTTAAAAAGTCCAACTAGTAAGAGTGTCAATCCAAGTAAAATAGCTTCACCACTGATTCCATTACCTAATTTTGAGCAGTCAAATACTAAATATTTTCCAAGACTGTCCGATGTCGATAATAATCCATTCGACAAAGTTCTTCGCAACGTTACAAATAAAGATGATCCATTCGAGCGGGCATATGAAAGTGCGTATGTTGTAAATAAAGCAGGCACAGAGATAGCAACAATTATTGAAGAAAAGGAAAACATCTCACATTTGATTTCTCCTCTTCAAACACCTGTCAAAACTAAAAGGAGCAGAAAGTTAGCTGCTGGTCCTTTGTACATAGGTGGTGAAACTGTTTCTAGTAAATCTTTCAACGATTGTGATGTGACAAAAACGCCGCTTCCGAAATCAGTACTAGATTTACAAAGTGCAAATCAAGATTTGAGTGTAACTGATTTTTCATTGCAATGTTTAAGCGAATCACTGTTGGACAAGTTTGATTTAGATTTCGGCGAATCATTCAGTGTAGCTTTCAATATGCCATTGCCTGATTCACCAGAAGAAGTGCAGGATAGTGCACCACCACCAGACAAGTACAGTGCGTCCATAGTGAACAATGAAACCGGCACAATTCCATCAGTATCAGTAGTTACCGAGGAAAACCAAAGTAATTCTGGTATGAGCATGCTGAATAACGCATTCGTAGATAATACAAACACCAGCAATAACAGAACAACGTTATTATCTACAAAATCTTCGGTCAGCTCACAGAACCGGTACTCGTTCCATTCTGACAGTCTAGATAACGGTGATATTTCCAACATATATCCAAGTTTGTCGAGCACAAAGGAACTATCCGGTCAATATACGTTAGATAAAGCATTCTTGAAGAACAGCACCATTGAACTATCAGAAAATAATAACAGTAGCAGTGGTAGTGGTGATGTACAAGTGAATTGTCAGAGAAAATGTATGAGCGCTCGGAAACCGACGAAATATGAATTATCCTTGAAATACTTGGCTTCTGTGCCGGACACACCCAAGAGACAACACTTGAACAACAGCTTTGCCGGATTTAACTTTACCAATAGAGCAAATGATAATCAGAAACAAACATCTACCGGTTACGCGGTAAGTCACATTCATGCATGCATGCATGTAATCAAATACGTACGTTAATTATTATAACGTGAACAATTTGTTCTTGCAGGATGATTCAGTTTTCTTGGAAGCTACTAATTTAGCACATGCATTTTCTAGACTTGCCAATGGCTCAGATAATAATTGTAAGTAATTAAACGTGATTAATTAAAACTACACTTGCTAATCATATTATTATTATTATTATCTGTCCGTCCAGTGGAAGACGAAAATTTATATGAAGCATCTCCGCCTTGGTTGCAAGAAAACATTGATTTTTGTGATAACGAAGACGCGAAAAACGAGAAAGAATCATTGAAAAGCGAAATGAAAATAAGTGAGCCAAACACTGAAACTATAACAGATAGAATTGAACAATTATCCGCTTCAGTGTGCCTTGAAACGAATGCCAATGATAGTAGTGACATGAGAAACGCTAAAGATTTATTACATAATTTAACAGAAATTTTAAAATGTGACGGAAACGTAGTTGACCAACGAAAACTTGGCGAAAATCTGCTGAACAGTCTGGCACTAGCTCTTCATTTAGAGAAACCAAATCTGTCTGTACAATATCCTGTTGAACAGGAGCAGGAGACAACAGAATTGAAGATTGCTAGTGATGACAAGGTGAAGGTGAAACATACCGATGTACAATGTGAGACCAATCCACTTGTACCGAAAATTAAAACACAATCAATGCGAGGGTCACTGGTATCTACCAAACTCGAGAAGACATTGAAAGTGAAAACAGAAAAGGAAAAGGTCACAGCGAAAGGGCCACTGAAAGCCATTATTCCCGTTACAAATATGGCGAAAAATAAACGAAGTGAGTTGTAGCTCTAGTGATAGATGATTGTGTATTATTATAGTACAGTACATTGTTCTACAGGTATAGTACCGAAAGTTGTAGTAGGAAACATCACGCCACCCAAGTGTTTACAAGTACCATCAGCGTTCCAGATTAAAAAGACTAGTACTCCGTATGTAAGTATCTGCCGGGCCCGGTGTTAGTTATAGATGTGAAACGTCAATAGTATATATACATATTGTCTATCTATTAATTCACAGGAACTTAAACTTAAAGCACCTATTGCTCAGTCCACTCCAGACAGTTGCAAACCAAATAGTGAAGGTGACAAAGGAACTCCAGTGTGCAAACGTCAGTTTAAATATTCCCTATCACCACTCACACGGCCGTCTAGTACCGGTGACATTAGGTAATTTAACACACACCACAAGCAACTATTATATATGAATGATTATAATATATGTTTCTTTTTCACAGTTGTAATCAAGTAAATTCAAATAAATCAACATCACCCACAAATACTTCTGGTTCTGTGCCAATGATTACTAAACAATTATCCCCTAAGGATACTCCTGTATCAAAGTTGAAACCAGTATCCCCGAGAGTGGGCTCGGCCGGTAATGTTTCATGTTTGAACAAGTTAATTGCATCAATAGCGAAACCTACGATTCCAACCGTCAGTGGTGGTTTAATTCCATTGAGTCGGAGGAAATCGTCCAGTGACATTAAAACAAACAACACTGCGCTGAATAGAAGTTACGAGGGCCAGAAGAAACCGGCACGTCCGACACTACTGAAGAGGAGCTCGTCCTTCCAGAGTAAAGTCTCCCCAGCTTGTACAAGTACAGCTTCACGGCAAATAGCACATAGTAAAGTTGAGAACAACACCAACAACAAATACGGGGCACCGGGCAGCCGACTTAAGTCACTTAGTCTGGTAAGCTGCAGCTTATTTCAATATATGCGTGTGATCATTGTTCACTTATAGTACATACATATTTAATGTTTTCAGCTGAAGAAATAATCTAGGAAATAATTCGCCAACCAGCCATAAGATAGAATGTATAGGTTTATAATGTGATAGCTAAACTTGTAGTATTATTATTATTATTATTATTATGTACGATACCTATAATGATTGTAATAATATTTTAACTCATATATAACGGTAATTAAGATTTGGAATAATGGATTGTTATAGAACTAAGTATTGTATTTCATCAATGTGTACTTCATTATCGTTTTTCCATTGCACAACAACTCATTAACTACGCTAATAATAAATATTCATATAATTTTCTAATTGTTGTGTTCATTAAGTAGAAAATGCACCATGCTATGAAGTGTGTAATTAATTTCTAATCACATACTGTACAATTTGTATTATTATATCTAGGTATGTGTATTTATTTTTCAATAAAATATGTACATATTACATAAAAACTAGGAGTATTAGCATTAAGGTAGGTAACATACAATTAGATATACCGAAATGTAAAACAGGTTATCTATACATAAGGCGATCTTCAACTCGGAGCAGTAAAATGACTTCAAATATAAATAATTAAAAATCCTACGAATAAAATGTGAAAAGATACATTCTACTTAATTTGTTACAATTACATCTTGTCAAACAACAAACGTATATAAATTATTCAAAGTAGTATAAATGTTTTGAAAACATTTGTGTGGGGATATATGTATTTTGATTTACGAAAGTGAAGCTAGGTAAATTATCACTTGTTACAAATGTAAACATAACCTTCAATATTAAAGGTTTTTGTAAAAAATCAATATATACATAATGTCATGTTTTCATGTATTTGTGTTGACATTTATCTTTAAATAGTTATAACTGTGCAACTTACCATTGATATTTCATAAAAACAAATTTTAGACTATGAATCTGAGCACGGATGACATGGCGACTTCGTATATATCTACGATAATAAAAAAGGCAGTTAACACATTCGCAAGCAAGCCAGATGTATTTAAGAAGAATCTAGAACAACTTGCATATTTATTTAATAATCTAAGAGCGTCCCATGTGAATTTACATCCTATGTTTATGAAAGACACGACCTGGACTACGAAAGCGAAAGCACCAATGACTTACATCCACATATTCAGTGATGAGCTAGTCAATGTTGGTATATTTGTTTTAAAACCAAATATGAAACTGCCATTACACAATCATCCAGAAATGTGTGGACTGCTAAAAGTAATTGCTGGTTCAGTGAAAATCAGTAGTTACTCTTTGAACACGGAGAAAACCATAAAGTATTCATCGGAACAGGAAGGTTCCAGTTGTCTGAAGCTTGTGGCGGAGAAAATGAATGATATTACAGCTAACCCGGACGCACAGTGTTGTGTATTGCAACCGAATTTAGGAAACATACATGAAATTGAGAGTGTAGACGGACCGGCAGCATTTATCGACATTCTATCACCACCGTACGATGTGGATAGAGCTGGTGGTGGTGGTGGTGTTGGTGAACGGAAGTGCAGCTATTTCACGGTGACACATGAAATGGAACCATGCGTATATGAACTACAGGAGATTAAATGCCCCAGCTGGTTCTGGAGTGATTCTTTTCCATATATGGGACCGGAGATCAGGATTTAAAGTGTACATAAAACTAATTTGTTGTAACAATAAATGTGTTAACTATTATTCAATAAACCAAAAACATTACAATGCAAAAATAAATTATCTCAATAATGTTTAATTATTATCAAATAGTTTATATAATGATTATTCTTCATTGTTTTGTTGACTCCTGCTTGAGTTGTGATGTAAGTATGCGGATACATTTTCTTCTGTGTAATCAAGGATTTTACGTTGACATTGCCTGATGTATCTCTGTTGTTTGTGGTAGATGCGTAATGCACCCTTCACCGCTATGAATGTCAGTCCACCAAGAACTGTTTTATGAAAATTTGACTTGACAGAATCGAAAAACACTCTGCCAAACATATTCGCGATTGTAGGTAATAGAAGTGCGCCACACAATACCCGCGTTGCTGAAACTGGATCAGTAAATGGAGGCAAATCATTTTCAGCTGTAGATGGCAAACCAGGATTCACATCGATTCTATAATATAAACACCAAGTTATATAAAGTATATATAGATATGTATACTGTGTTTCATGGTTTAGTTTTGTATTACCTAAAAGGCAATATGTATTTGATTAAAGGTATATTCACTAGATGTTGTCTGATAAATGTTAAAACCGTATCTTCCCATTTAACCATTTTGCCAACAATTAAAGCGACAGGTATCGCAGGTAGGCCGATCAGAAGTATCAGTGGATCTGCATGTTCCATAACAGCTAGTCCTTCCTTATGGCCAACTACCTATTATCAGTACATGTATATATGTTAAACAAATAAATATTCAATGTAGTATGTACCTATAAATATACGTAACCTGCATAACAGTAATAGCACCATATGTGACAGCTGTCCAGTATACAGCTCCCACGACAATTCCAGCAGCCAAAAACGGACAGCTTTTATATACAACGTTATCAATCGTATCCAAAATTAAAACTAATGTACCCATGTCAGGAAACACGATAATATACTCTGTTTGACACTGTGGACATAACACTCGTCCCGTCGAACCTCCCTTCTGTTTTTCATCCACCCACCTTTGTAAACAAGCCTGATGTACCTATATGCATTGAACCAATTCGTATAAATAATACAATACAATTAAATCATGGACATTTTACCCATTTTGAAGTTCCTCTACATTTGCAAGGCTGTACCCATTGAGCCTCTCTGTCATCTTCATCAGTTGCAAAACACACCCAACAATATTTTTGTGATTCACGATTTTCAACAGGTATCACAATTTCAACTCTTTCTTCGTTTTCCATTGTATTTGACATTTTTTAATATTTCTTAAAAAACTAATCACAGATTTTAAGGTTAACAACTTTTGAAGGTAATAAGTTCACGTAACTACAGGAATGCGCAGTTAACATTTAAATATTGATATAAAAATTACTTCTAGGTCTGTGGTAAACCATTGTATTCAATTATTTTGATGGGACATATTACTAAAAATTTCGCAAAACAAAATTATGTCAATTTCTCTTTCTCACTATTAAGTTGGCACTTTTGATCACTTCTGATTGGTGCCAGGGAATATTCCTTGATTGGTGCTGTCAAAAAACAAGTGCATTTTTAGCGCTTCAATTTGGAAAATAAGTCGTGGAAAATGCAAATATGACAAATAATCTCTGTTTACAAATTGATTCTAAAATTAAGAATCGAAGGCGGAAAACTAAAGAATATATTCCAGCTTATTTGATAAAACGCAAGATTGATAATGTAAAGAATAGAATATTAATGCGCAAGTTTGGATACCTATATTTATTAAAAACCTGTGGAAAAATAATGCCATCAGCTGCAAATAACTGGTATTTAAAGCAGGTTCTCAGAAAATCACTAAATCAATGGATAATGTATTGGTATTACGAGAAGGTATTGTGGCGGTTAATGTTACGAGCCAAAATACATTACGAATATAAAACTAAACGTAATTTCTTCGAAAGATGGAAATTTTACATATCAAATAAAAGAACAAGGTATTTAAGAAAGATATTTATCCGATCATATTACAAAAGAAATTTAAAAATGAGGTACTTTCATAATTTTAAATATTATACAATGATTAATAAAAAGGAAAAAGAATACGAAACATTCCTACAAAAGGAATATATAGAAATATATAAAATATTGTATCTTACCGAATTAAAACTATGGTCTACAAAACTGACCGAAGAACTAGTTAGTATCTTGATTGCTGAAAAGTACAGAAATAATTTGCTGTTATCTAGATACTTTAACGGTATTAAATTCTTCACCAATAATAGACAACATAAATTACAAAACCATAAAATAGCAAATATATTTTTTAAGAAAAAGTATTCATATAAAACGTTCCATTACATATTCGCCGCATGGAAATTACATCACAAAACTGTCAAAGAGAAGCAAGAAAAACTTTCATTCGCTACCGAGTTTTATAATAGAAAAATTACTTCTAAATTATTTGCAGTCTACCGAAAATATTATAAATATATACAAAATCTTAAAATAAAAATCAATTTAGCCGCAGTAAATTATAACAAAATTATTACAGAGAGAAGTGTGCGAAATTGGAGAAATTTTACCAAAGAGAAAATTATAAAGCAACAACAATATTATTTAGCAGAAAGTCATTATTTAAAAAAAAATAAATCCAGAATATTCCTATTATGGTTTAATTATCATAGAAGATACACAGTTCTTAATAGAAGAATTAGTGAATACAATTATGTAAAATGTAATAGAATGTTGAGAAGATATTTGCAAGAATGGAATATAACAACAAGAATGATCATACAGGAAAGACAAGAAACATCAATGGCACTAGACTATTTGGATAAGAAACTGATGGGAAAATATTTAAATCTACTAATTTTGAATAAAATGTGCGAGAAAGCAAAAACCTTGGCCGACAGGACTAAAATCGAAAAATACCGTAATGAAAAAGTTAAAAAATTGAAAAGAAATTATTTTACTAAATGGAACAGTATGTACAGATATAAACAATCACGGAAAATGGCAGCTGATAAATTAAAAACTTCACTGCTATTTAAATGTATGCAAAAGTGTTTCTCTGCTTGGATCATATGGACGAATAACAAACAAATATCATACCTCATGCGAGAATCTGCAATTCTAACGTTTAATAAGAAATTGTTAAACAGCTGTATAGTAAAATGGAAACAATATACAATTAAGCAATATTTGTTAAAAGAAAAATTAGAAGAATCTAAATCACTTTTTCAGAAATTCATTATGCAGATGTCACTCGAATATATATTAACAGTAGGCAATAAATCGATGGCTAATAAATATCGTGACATAGTGGATTACCAAGTGGAAATATTTTACTTCAAGTTATTCTATTTGAAGAAATGGAAATGTAATGTATGGAATAAATGGAAAGGGAACAAATCTAGAGATGATGATAACAATAAAATGACGGATTTTCTGTCAACAATGAATACCAACTATTTGAAGCCAAAAATTCCTGTTTATTTAAAAATGTAGTAAGAGTTAAAAATGCTGTATATGTACATGTTATATTTATGAACATAATGTAACACGAGATCGAACTACTATCGTTTTTTCTTTCTGTCCATTGCGTTGAGTTCGCCTTGTTGCATAGAAGCTTCCGAAAAGATTCTTCGGACTTTTTCTTTTCGCTCAATGTCACTAAAGTGAAGAATTTGTAAAGAAATGTAATGATTTGGATGGACAAATAAATAAATAAATAAATTAAATTTACCTTTGAATTTGTTGTTTAATCTTAACTCTGCCCAAGAACGCCTTGTCTCTTCGAATTTCACGAAGTGCACCTTTTGTTTCTTTTTTATATTTGTGCAGTAACTTTTCTCTCTCTGCTTTTTCTTTGGACATTGGTCTGTGTTTCTTGTAATCATAGCTAAACAAATAATATGGATATGATGTGAAAATTTAGTTTTAAACATGTACATACATGTATGTAGAGAGTACTGTATGTACTTACACTTTCTCAATATTTGGCTCATATAATCTTAATGCTTTCGGCTTTTTCTTTTCCATCACTATGTACTCAATTTTCTTACTCTTCTTTCGGTCATCAATCATGTTTTTAACTTTATTCATTTCGGTCTGTATTTCAGGAGGATAATTTTGTTCAGGAATCATTTCTAATAACTTCAAGAATGGTTCGAAAATATCCAATTGTGAAGGCAATTCGTACCAATTTTCGTGTAACTCTTGTGATATTTTCAATACATTGTAAATCGTTCTTATTTTAAAGTCTTCGTCAATTTCTTCTTCAACAAAATCTCCCGCATTCATTTGCAATTCAGTGCTGCATTTGGTACGTTTTTTCGAAAGTACTAATGCAACTGAATTCGGTTTGAATGGAGGGATGATTTTGACTAATTTAACTCCCAACTTGGGAACAGCCATATGCAAAATACCCATGATATATATGAAGGCAGCGGGCATATATCTTTTTGAAAGTGAAGTATACTAAAAATAAAAAAATAAACAATAATTAGTATTGATCTGTTAATATATTATTACAAAAATATGGTTTCTTACCTCTAAAAATAATGTAACCAAAAATAATCCATATGTAATATCATATCGAGTTTTGATTTTACAGTTAGTCAACATCTGACCAATAAAAACCAGCGAAGGTGTTACAACCTGATGGCGAAAATCAGATGTTGAGAATAAACAGCTGACTAACTTCAAGAACATAAGTACATCAATGCCGGGATATGACTTCTGATTGCCTTTATATTCATTTTGTTTTTCGTTGATCACTTCGATCAACGAGTCACGTGCATTTTGTGGATTTAATTGTGTTAAACTGTACAAATGTGGCGTTATACTGTTTAAAATGGAAAAACACAGTTTCATACTGTCAACAGTTCTGTCACTTTCATCCGGCACAACGTCGTTTAAATGTTGTAACAGATACACGAACAGTCTACCAAGGTTTTCTTTATTGTCGGCTGCTAAACTCGGGTGATTACATTTGATCATTCTTTCTATAATTACATCCTGATACTCCGGTGGTTGGTTTTCAAGAAGTGATTGTAGTTTTTCGTAGGATTCTGGTAACGCATATGTATACGGTAATTCTTTTTGTGCTTTTTCCATGATTTCTTTCTGAACTGTAGGATCAGTAAGTATTTCCTCAGTTTCTTGAACTACTGTTTCAATTTTTGAACTTGCTTTGGTGTCCTCTAATTTTCTTTTCTTTTCATTTTTGATACTATTATTCAAGGGTAATATTTCAGAATTTTGTAACGGTTTCGGTTCGTCTGATTTCCGTTTCTTTTCATTTATAACGTCGTTGTTTAATGACGGTTCTTTATCCGTTCTCGCTTGTGCAAGTTCAACCTTCTTATTAGCGGTTTTAGCAGGGAGTTTATCTTCATTATCAGAATCTGATTCATCTTCTTTCAAGTCTGAAAGATCGTCATCATCTGTCTCAACTTCAGAACTTTCTTCTTCTTCTTCTTCTTGTTCTTCTTTCCCTTTGTCATCTTCCGCAGGTTCCTCATTGCTTTCAGCATCGGATGAATGAGCAGTACCATTTTTCAATTTACCTTCATCATCATATACAAGTGTTACTTCTGGATCTGAATCATAGGCGAAATTGTCATCTAACTCGTCTGCACTTCGATGCACTTTCTTCGTTCCATGTTCATTATTAACAAATCCGCGCATTCTATCTAATCGATCTTGTTCTAATTTCTCCAGGTTCTCTTTCTCTTCTTTGGCTAGTTCATCTTCACTTTTCAGTCGGTCCGTTGGATTGCCTCTAGCTTCAAATCTGAGTTCGCGCATAACTTTATCGTAATCGTCGGGTTTTTGTTGCACTACTGGTTCTTCTGCACTTTTCTTACTTTTGTTTACAAGTGGTAATAAATCTTTCCATTCACTGTCTAGTTTTTCAGTCAGTTCTAATGTTTGTTCTTTAGTTTTCTGTTTTTCTGCTTTACGTTTCTTTGATTCGGCAATCAGTTGTTCTATCAGATCTTTATGTGATTTGGCACCATCTTTTCCAGTTCTTGACAATATGCCTCCGCCGAAGTGAGCATCACCGACAAACTTATCTATAACAAAATCACACAAAGATTAGTTTTTAGATAAAAATGTACAGTAATATGTAGGTAAGCGTACCATCCAGTTTTCCAGATTTTTTTCTTCCGTCTTCTTCACCATCATCATCATCGTCATCAGAACGGGGATCATCAAATTTTTCAATTTCACTCAGAGTCTGACCGCGATGTGTCAAAACTTCATCATCTGCTAGATTAAATATAGACTTTTTGCTATGATGTTTTATTCGTTCGGCTGTAAATCGTGCCATTTGTCTGTCTTCTTCTGTCATTGAGAAATTTTTTTCCCCTATACGTCTGTCCAAAAATTTATTTGATTTGTTCTTTACAGTATACTCCGGCAGAAGTGTACGCTTTCGCTGAAATATTATAAAACTATTAATAAATGTTGTTGTTTAACGTGTGACTTTAGTTTTACCTTTTTAATAGCATTAGCTCTTGATACACCAGGTAAACCGCGACCATTTTTAACTTTTTGTCCAAGAATTTCATACTTCTGTTTGTTAATATGCACTTCAAAAGGATTCAAAGATTTTTTTGCATTTGCCTTTGATTTCTTATTTAGAACTTTTTCCGCTAATTTCTTTTTAATCTTAGCCATCGTTTACATATATAGTAAACTAAAAGTCGTTAATACAAAAATGATTATATTTGCTAAAACAGTTTATTTATAAGCTGAATTCAAAAAATTCAGGTTATAAACACGTGCACATTGCTGCATTGCAACGTATGCACGATTTTCATGTCATACCAAATGTCAAACTAGATATGAATTTAGCAGCTAGTGAAAAATTTGAATTCAGTTGTAACAATCAAGTAGTGGATAACATTTAAATGATTCAAAAATTATAATATTAAAATATATGAAAACTTAAATATGAAGAATATCACAGTATATACCCAAATTAAGCCTAGCATAAATCCGTGCTGGAAAGATGTAAAAGTATCTAAAAGTAACAAAACTGTGTATGTCCGATGTGTACAGGATTTTGGAAAAGGAAAAAATATTACTATTCCTAACTATTATACATTTCGAAGCGACGCAGTGTTATACAAATTAAATCAAGCTGAAATATATGACACTGTTATGCCTGAAAGTTTAGAGAAGTAAGTTATATATTTTACGGCATTGCATTGATTTATAGGGAACTGTACGAAAATATTTTAGAGCAATTTTGGGTACTGACGTTTTGATATTTGCTTATGGACAGACTGGATCTGGAAAATCATGCACTTTAAGTGGCCTTCAAAATCCGTATGAGGTTGGTATTTTAAATTGGTTGGTTTCTCTTATCGTCATTTAAATTTCTTATTTGAATACAAACAGGGTCGTGGTTTAATACCAAGAATAATTACGAGATTATTCGAACTTAAAGAAAAAGGTAAACATGAATCAAAAATAAAATATCGAGTATCATTTGTTGAAGTGACCAAAACATCAATCATTGATTTATTGCAAAATGAAAAGAATAAAAATGTTCATAAAAAATTACGAATTCTGGAACTGAGAACAGAGCAAGATGGTTTACGATATTTATTCCAGGGTATTATGAAATGTTTATGTTGTTAATTTATTTTAATTATTATGATTTTACTGTTTATGTAGGTGAAGGGCAAAGGAAATTTCAGTATAATGAATATGTGTCTAATATATTTACGTCTGTATTTACAATTCATGTGGAAAACTGTTCTACTACCATATCCAACGCAATTGACCGAAATGCAAAGGTAATTATGTACTAATTACTAATTAGATACATTTAACCTACGTATATTCGCTTGTGTAGATTCACATTATAGATATGGCGGGAATGGATAGTAGCGGAAGTATGAGTTGTAAATGGAAGACGAGTCACGAAGTTGGTGTAGCAAATTTAAACAAATCACAGTTGGAATTTTGTTTAATGTTAATGCGAAAAGAAGATTACGTTAAAAGTGCAAGACTCATTAAGGATGCTGGACTTTTGGTGAATTATCTGAAAGATTCTTTAAAAGCTGCCAGCATTATCAAGTACATACATGTGACATTGTTGTTCGACATGTGTCCGACATATTGTTTATTTAATTAATTATTAGATTTATAGCACATATCAATACGACACGAGATGATTTGCCTTTGACTATATCAGCACTAAAATTTACACGCACTGCTACTAGAATACATCGTACAGAACTTACACAATTAGCTACTGAGTCGTCATCATTAATTATTCAAAGTTTAAAGGTAAATTATTCATCACCAGTATATATTTATCACATTTGAATAAACTAATTATGTACATACATATATGTATATATTTCTAGAATGAAGTGGCTGATCTAAAGAAACAACACGATCTTAATTCAATGCTTCTGAATGATGATTTATCGTATAACATCACACAGTCGCGACTAGACCAAATGAAAAATGCAGTCGACGATTACATGAACGATAAATCAAATGAACTGTCTCTTCAAAATGTCACAGATATCAGTGCAGTCTTGAGAATCATAAAAGATAAATGTGTAACGTTGGAAAATGAAAAAATGGACTTAATAAAACTACAGAATCAAAGAAAATCAACAATATCACAGAAGCTTAGCAAAGGCAGTGGTAATAGTGTGATCCCAGTTGCAATATTCAATGAAAAGGTATCTACATACATCATTATCATTATTATTATATGTATATATGTATAAATATGTATTAGTATATTGAATATGGATATTTCAGGGCTCCAAGACAACAACAAGGACAACAAGTTATGGTTCTCAGATGTCAAAGAAGAGAAAATCAAGTGACATAGTGTCAAAGCGAAGCAAACAAAACAGCATGCTGGAAATTAAAACTAGTTTAGTGGGCAATACGACTAGATCTGGTGAGTTATATGTGTATATACATATGTACACAATTCAAAATAAATGACAGGGTTTAATCAATTACAGGTATATCTTTGGGCCAATTAATGACACAACATGTGACGAAATCATTAAAGAGAAAATCTAAAAGAATAAAAGCTATTAGTTCAAAGGAAACTATAATTCCGAATTCCGATTTCTCCAATGAGAATATAGAACCAAAAATAAGTGAATTAAATGTGCAAAAGCTCCTAGGAGATAGCTTTGATGAAACGTGGAATTCATATAAAATGGATGGAAATGTTCATTATACAGATATGAGTAAAGATTTGAAAAGGTTAGAAGAATCTACAAGTGACTTGATAAAACAATATGTTGCAATATGTAAAGAATTAGAGAATACATCACATGTTATAAATCTAAAGAAAAATGATTTACTAAAGGTACATAATATGTACCTACTTTCTATTATACGTATAAACTACACTACAGGTATGTATATCGAGTTGAACCAATACATACAATTATAACAATTATTTCAGATACAACTCTATACGGATACAATAAATTACAAATGTAAACCAGATGGTAAAACGCACATCAATGAAACGGCACAAAGTGTGAAAGATACAATTAATCAACTGAATAATGATATGATTTTACTCCAAGAAAAAATATTAACACTACGAACTGAAATTACGATTCAATCTACTGATTATCATAGAGTAAAAAGTAATATTGATGAAGATTTCCAACAATATTGTGCAGACAAGTTTAAAATTAAAATTCCGTTTATGCAGCAGAATACTGATGTAGGCTTCTTATTACCAATTATTAATTACTATCAATGCATAATTGACCTTTAACTTTGTACTTAACAGTGTATTGAAGACAAAATATTAAATGTAGAAGTAGAGAACGTAGAAACTACCGATTTAGAAGAGACTAAACAAAAAGATATTTATTACAAATTGCAAGAAAAGTTAAGGAAAGTTCAGCAAGAAAAGATGATTTGAAAATCTATACTAATTAAATGTAATACTTAGGTGGTTTGTTATGTGTTACATCGAAATTATAGTGTGTTTAACATTTATATCGCTATATTCAATTTTGCCGCTATATGAATTCCACCAATAGTAAACATTGTTTTAAACTTTAGTTCAACAAACAGACGTGTAAAATTTTTATTATCTTTTATTTGTAACGGATAATTTGTTAATGTTATTATTTGTGCAAGTTTGCCATATATGTATAAAGTTATAATTTATATTGGAAGCATATATAAATTGAATTGAGTGTTTTGTTGTGTAAACATGACTTCGTACGAGTGTGCGCAATAGGTGTAAACGTGCCAAAGGAAGTCGACCATCTTCTCTTTGTCGCGACCGGCCCGTGAGCACATGTGCTTGAGTGAATAGTACGCGAAAGTAATATAGATATTTAAGTAAAGTTAAGTGTGTTATAAATCCAGTTGTACTTTAAGTAGTTCACACGATGAATACCGAAAAGCTGAAGAAAATGCAAGCGCAGGTGCGAATCGGCGGAAAAGGTACACCGCGCCGCAAAAAGAAGGTTGTACATTCGACACAAGCGACCGATGACAAGAAATTACAGTCATCTCTGAAGAAGCTGTCCGTGAACACGATACCCGGCATTGAAGAGGTGAACATGATTAAAGACGACGGCACGGTTATTCATTTCAACAATCCGAAAGCACAGGCGTCCTTGGCGGCGAACACTTTCGCCATCACCGGTCACGGCGAAAACAAACAGATCACAGAAATGTTGCCGGGAATCCTGAGCCAGCTCGGTCCCGAGGGATTAAACCAGTTGAAACGGCTTGCGAGCAGTGTAGCGAACTCGGGCGTTGGTGGGAAACTTGTAGCCGACGAGGATGACGAAGTACCAGATCTTGTTGAGAACTTTGACGAAGCTTCCAAAGAGGAAGTTGCAAAGAAAACCGAAGAGGAACAGAAGCCGAAAGAGAATTGAATAGTTGATAAGTCACGTTTTGTCCATGTATGCTAATTTAACGTTCTGTCTCGATAAAGAAAACAATCTGAACTACTACTACATACATACATACAGTAATTTTGAACCCGTAATGTATATTTTCTCAATTTATCAATGTACAGAGAGGATTGTACTAAGCAAAAGTTTTTTGTTAAGAGAATATGTAGTCAAACTGTATAGAATATTTGATAGAAAATACATAATATTCTATTACTACGTTATTGTGTTTATTTTATTAACGACTGCATACTTAAAACCAAGTCGGTACCAGTTTTGAATTATCGTTTTGCATTTAACATCAACATGGTAGTTCTTTGTACGTATATTCAAGGACAAGAACAAATGTAAGGTTATAATCAGATCATTCACTTTTAATAAATATATTTATACATTAATTAGTGACACACACACAACCATTAAATATATTTATAATAAACTAATGTCAATAAAATCAACAAACTTTGATCAAATTTATTTCATGTGTTTATATTACATAGGTATATAAAAATATATTACCAATCTCGAATGATTGTCATTTTATGCAAATGGTATCATTTCCGTACAAACATGTGCATTGATGTAACGGTAAAGCTAAATTCATTATAGTAAAATACAATATAATACTTATAGTTCTTTGATTTTATCACCTTCGGGATTATCTCTTTGAATACAATAAGATAATGCTGTGGCTACTGAAAGCCACGTTATGTACGGAATGAACAACAAGCCTGCCGTTTTATTTACTTCAGCAAACTTGATTCCACAAGTAACAACCGAAACATCAAGGACTAGAATTGCATAAAATCCCTGTAAATACGCCTAATTAATATTTTACATATCATCTTGGTAAGTATATAATTACCCATTTTATATTCTTATATCCGAAGAATATTGGAGGCCAAGCCCAATTGATTGCAAGTTGCGTTCCATAAGCAATTAGAGGTAATTTTGCTGAACCTAAAATTATAATAATATATACTGATTAACGCTTTCAAATAAATGAATATTAAAACATGTTCGACACGATAATTTATTGACAATTCAAACTAATAAATTTAGAGAATATTACCATTAAATCCACCTCCTTCCTTATACACGAGATACGATGCATATCCCATTCCAGTATATACACTAGTCCATATAGGTGCAATGACCCAGTTTGGTGGACTCCAGTCTGGTTTCTTTAGAGTTGCGTACCAAGTTTTGATGCTTTTCATGGTGAAATAACCACATGCCAATCCCCCCAAATTTGGCAGAAGTGTTAAACCGACTGCAGGTGCCCAGGAATCCATTTTAACCAAATTTTTACTATTAACCAGAGCACCTGCGCCTGTTAAAGGATTTGTCTGCAACTAGTAGAACTTTTAGTTCGCTCATTGCACCGAAGGGTGTTCTGCCAGTAATGTTTACTTAGTAAATACCTTATGCCCATGACATACAGCATCATACAACGTCGTAGAAATTATGATGAGAAAAACAGAACGCATCCGTTTTTCAAACTAAAATGACAAATATAAACCCAAACTAACGTAAAATGAGACACAAAAGATACATGTGAAATGAGACACCTTCGTTTCATCATATTGCAGTATGAAGAAAATAGAGGAGCCGCTATTTTTCATCATAAACGGGTGCGTTCTTTTTTTTCATCATAATTTCTACGACGTTGTATGATGCTGTATGATAGGTGTGTCAAGGGCATTAGAGTAAAGAAACTAAAGAGGGAACAACGTGAAAAAAGTGAAGCCAAATTTCAAATGCGGTGGCCATATTTGTATGACCTCATGTCAAAATCTTAATATTGACAAAGTGCACTGATTTATGGTTATTTATGTGTTAAGTTTTACTTTGTGTAATTATATTGACCATTACTGACTTTTTGTGTTATTAGTTCTAGTGTAAACCCTTTCCTGGAACATTACACACTTTGTGTTTAGTTATTAGTCATTATTTATAAGGTTTGTTTGTTCGGCCAGCACTATCTGTTCCGAGCAAAAAGTGCAAGTTGCGCGGTGTTCGTTTGTTCAGTGCAATTGCTCTCACGGCGTTCGGTAGTGTCCGTGCAAGTTGCTCAGTGCTGCACTGAGCATGATTTTCTGCACCAGCATGGTCGATCAGATCGTGCAATGCAGTGTTTTCTACATTAGTTCGAGTTTTGTTTAACTCGTTCACAGAAAAAATAAAAATAGTATACAGTATACACAAGAGCGGCAAAGACAAGCGGAAGTATTGAAAAAAAGGAATGAAATTCTTGAAATTTTTTTAATAATAATAATAATATTTACATTATATTAAGTTAAAGATAGTTTCCTTTTATTCTGTGATTATATTATTTATATATGTATTATAATATAATAACAAAAGTTTTCTGCAATAAATGTAAATTATATAATTCACTGTCAATTCGTTAAAAAACTGTCAATATTCCATATTTATAAATGACTGTAGGTATAAAGAATAATATAACCTTATACCACAATGGCTTACTAATCCATAAACTACGGAATGACAGTTTAGTTCTCTGCTTTACCGACTGTCATGACCAGGGCATTCTGAAATATAAATCTGTTTTCAGGTACCATACACTAACCAAAACTTTACCACAACCAGAACCGCGGTTTCCTTGGTTAAGTTTCGGAATATACTATTATTTTCTTTTATTGACAAAAGCAAAAGTTGTTATGCCCATGACACACCTATCATACAGCATCATACAACGTCATAGAAATTATGATGAAAAAAACAGAACGCATCCGTTTTTCAAACTAAAATGACAGATATAAACCCAAACTAACGTAAAATGAGACACAAAAGATTCATGTGAAATGAGATACATTCGTTTCATCGTATTGCAGTATGATGAAAATAGAGGAGCCGCTATTTTTCATCATACACGGGTGCGTTCTTTTTTTTCATCATAATTTCTACGACGTTGTATGATGCTGTATGATAGGTGTGTCACGGGCATTATGAAATAGAAACTAGTATTCAAAGAATGGGTTAGTCACCCATGCCTGCAGCTCATCGACGTATGTGCAAGTCTGAATATATCACAAATTATTATTTATCTAAATTCACTTTTAAAATCGTAGGTGCCTAGGTCGCAAATAAAACAACAAATTTAAAACAAGTGTGAATACATTTTCTTCTCTTGACAAAAGCAAAGCAAACTAAGCCGACTATAAATGCATTGATCTTCTTTTGTTCAATTTTTAATTAAAAAATATTTTTTTCTCCAATGGTCTTACATAATTTTTCAAAATAAAAAATATGGAAAAATATTGTTCTATTTCCTGCATATGCAAGAAAATTTTGAATACAATTGAGTGAAAAATAAAGGAGAAAAAAAATAAAAACTGAAAAAAAGTTGCAAAATATTTTTTTTCTCAAGTGCGAAGGAAAATTTTGAAAAATAAAATGTACCTTGCACAACTAGACCATAACAAGTATCTGCAGAAAAAATTTCATAAAAATCCGTTGGGTAGTTTAGGAGATCTGGGTGGAACAAAAAAATCTCGTACGAGCGAGCGAGCGAGCGGACGAGCGACATACATACGGACATATGTTGTAATAGTCATTTCGTGGTCCAGGGGGTCTGTCCGGGATTTCTGTGCAAAAATTTTTGAAATCGGAAGATGCTACAGACATCGTACCGAACACTATAGCTCTTCGACAGGAGGTCGATGAGCTAAAAATATTGTTTAGGAGCCACTGTCGACCTGTTTGAATCTTGCCGATGCGCATGTGTTGTTTCGTATTGCGCATGCGTGTGTATTCTCTGTTATGTGTAAATACGTTGACGCGTTGGACGCCATTGTTTGCATTGTTTGTAACCGTCAGTAACCGTTACTGGCTATTTGCAAGTGGTTGGTGGTGTGTTGATACTTGTTTTAACTTGGAATCAAAATTCAGGTGAGTAATACAACCACTATTAAGGTGTTTGATTCATTAACGGGTAAATCAGATATTCAGTTTGAATTACCATAATTTTATACACACTAACCACAATCTCTGCTGCTGATCGGCAGCAGCAAATGTATTGCAGTGATTGCACATGCTTTGTATGTTTAACTATTTTTGTTGTGATAACAAATTAAACAGTGCATTCCTTTTCATATTAGTATCATTTTTCTGCTGTTCCGGTGATAAGATATCTGACTAGTAAGTGACAACAAACACTAATCACGGTTGGCGTGTGCACTGTGCAGGTGGACAATGGATTCAAGACGAAAAGAAATGGATTAAGAGATGGTTACTACAACCGTGAATAATGCAAGATCCATATCAGTGTGCTAACAGAGGTGGTTCAATGTTGACGGTTGTTCAAAATGGCCGCTATTCAACTTGACAACAGCAAAGGATAGTGATTGACGCTGTCTACGTGTTAACAATGAATCTATCTAGATTTTCAAGCAGTGTTAATTGCGTAGAACATATCAAGGTACGTTATTATAATAAATAGTTTGTGTACCATTTACATATTTTATTGTAGAATCTTGTGCAGAGTAAATTGATGGTTATGCTGTAGAATATGTTAGTTTATGCTAGTCAGCTCTATTCTATTATAGCAAATTTAACCCTACTTATATGCAAAACATAACACTTGCAGTTGTCAAAATTGTATAACCAAGGTACCTCATATAAACAGTATTCGTGCTTGTGTGTGTCATGTCACAGCACACAGATTTCAAATAATAATACATAATTTGAAATATCCGTACCAAATTTGAAAGGGAAGGTTACAGAATATGAATTGTCAATATTTTCATTGTTCTTGTTAGCCAGAGAATGTACTGATCGCGAACATCACAAACCTGACCGTTCTCACAATTATAGACATTGGACTGAGCACGGAGCTGGGCTAGTCGTGTATGTTGATCACGGTGTACGGGGCTCCGTTGTCCCTCGCCCCGGAGATCCTGCACATGCCGGACAACTGCGAAAGCGGAAAGGTTGTTTGACATGTGCAGGATCTTTGGGGCGAGGGACAACGGAGCCCCGTACACCGTGATCAGCACACACGACTAACCCAGCTCTGTGCTCAGTTCAATGTCTGTGGTTGTGAGAAGTATAGACAATTATAGACATTGGGCTGAGCACGGAGCTAGGCTAGACATTTAGAATATGTTTATTTAAATAAATTAAAACAATTCTAGACTTGCATCTTCTGTATTTAGATAAAAACAATGTTTAAAAGTACAACGTTTCAACAGCTGTTATCTACTGTTTTCATCAGGTAATCCCAGCTAATCCTTAGTTTACAAATAACGGTATTAAGACTTGTTATTGTACAGGTGGGTGCAATGATGTGTAACGGTATTAATACTTGTTATTGTACAGGTGTGTGCAATGGTGTGTAACGGTATTTCTACCTGGCATTTAAACAGTATTTATATCTGGTAGGATATGTAATGACAACAGTGTGTGAACAGTCGTCAAACGTGTTGGACGTGTCGTGTTGTCTTGTGTAGTGTTAGGAAGTTCTCACAATCACAGACATTGGACTGAGCACGGAGCTGGGCTAGTCGTGTGTGATGATCACGGTGTACGGGGCTTTGTTGTCCCTCGCCCCGGAGATCCTGCACATGCCGGGCAACTGCGAAAGCGGAAAGGTTGTTTGACATGTGCAAGATCTTTGGAACGAGAGATAACGGAGCTCCGTACACCGTGGTCAGCACACACGACTAGCCCAGCTCCGTGCTCAGTTCAATGTCTGTGGTTGTGAGAAGTATAGACAATCACAGACATTGGACTGTGCACGGAGCTGGGCTAGTCGTGTGTGTTGATCACGGTGTACGGGGCTCCGTTGTCCCTCGCCCCGGAGATCCTGCACATGCCGGACAACTGCGAAAGCGGAAAGGTTGTTTGACATGTGCAAGATCTTTGGAACGAGAGATAACGGAGCTCCGTACACCGTGGTCAGCACACACGACTAGCCCAGCTTCGTGCTCAGTCCAATGTCTGTGGTTGTGAGAAGTATAGACAATTATAGACGTTGGGTTGAGCACGGAGCTGGGCTAGTCGTGTGTGCTGATCATGGTGTACGGAGATCCGTTGTCTCTCGCCCCGGAGATCCTGCACATGCCGGACAACTGCGAAAGCGGTAAGGTTGTTTGACATGTGCAGGATCTTTGGGGCGAGGGACAACGGGGCCCCGTACACCGTGATCAACACACACGACTAGTCCAGCTCCGTGCTCAGTCCAATGTCTGTGGTTCATTCTGCAAATCATCAGTGAATTCTGTTGAGAATTACGTTGTACAATGTAATGTGCTTATACAGCCGATTGAATGATACGTGTGTGTGCTATTATAATAATTAATTCAAGAGTATATTACTAGTGACATGTGTATAAGTTTATATTATTCATAATCTTTCTGAACTGAGTACAGCTTCTGTAGTAGCATACTAACTTGAGAAGTATTAGGTTATTTCTTTGAGACATTTAGAATATGTTTATTAAAATAATTTAAAACAATTCTAGACTTGCATCTTCTGTATTTAGATAAAAACAATGTTTAAAAGTACAACGTCTCAACAGCTGTTATCATCAGGTAATCCCAAGCTAATCCTTAGTTTACAAATAACGGTATTTATACTTGTTATTGTACAGGTGGGTGCAATGGTGCGTAACGGTATTTCTACCTGGCATTTAAACAGTATTTATACCTGGTAGGATATGCAATGACAATAGTGTGTGAACAGTCGTCAAACGTGTTGGACGTGTCGTGTTCTGTAGTGTTAGGAAGTTCTCACAATTATAGACATTGGACTGAGCACGGAGCTGGGCTAGTCGTGTGTGTTGATCACGGTGTACGGGGCTTCGTTGTCCCTCGCCCCGGAGATCCTGCACATGCCGGACAACTGCGAAAGCGGAAAGGTTGTTTGACATGTGCAGGATCTTTGGGGCGAGGGACAACGGAGCCCCGTACACCGTGATCAACACACATGACTAGCCCAGCTTCGTGCTTAGTCCAATGTCTGTGGTTGTGAGAAGTACAAAAAAGACAATTTCTATATTACGTGCATAAACATGTATTAGCAGTTCATTCTGCAAATCATCAGTGGATTCTGTTGAGAATTACGTTGTACAATGCAATGTGCGTATATAGCCGATTGAATGATACGTGTGTCTGTGTGTGCTATTATAATAATTAATTCAAGAGTATATTACTAGTGACATGTGTATAAGTTTATAATATTCACAATCCTTCTGAACTGAGTGCAGCTTCTGTAGTAGCATACTAACTTGAGAAGTATTATAGGTTATTTCTTTGAGACATTTAAAATATGTTTATTTAAATAAATTAAAACAATTCTAGACTTGCATCTTCTGTATTTAGATAAAAACAATGTTTAAAAGTACAACGTTTCAACAGCTGTTATCTACTGTTTTCATCAGGTAATCCCAAGCTAATCCTTAGTTTACAAATAACGGTATTAATACTTGTTATTGTACAGGTGGGTGCAATGATGTGTAACGGTATTAATACTTGTTATTGTACAGGTGGGTGCAATGATGTGTAACGGTATTAATACTTGTTATTGTACAGGTGTGTGCAATGATGTGTAACGGTATTAATACTTGTTATTGTACAGGTGGGTGCAATGATGTGTAACGGTATTAATACTTGTTATTGTACAGGTGTGTGCAATGGTGTGTAACGGTATTTATACCTGGCATTTAAACAGTATTTTTACCTGGTATGATATGTAATGACAACAGTGTGTGAACAGTCGTCAAACGTGTTGGACGTGTCGTGTTGTGTTCTGTAGTGTTAGGAAGTTTTCACAATTATAGACATTGGGCTGAGCACGGAGCTGGGCTAGTCGTGTATGTTGATCACGGTGTACGGGGCTCCGTTGTCTCTCGCCCCGGAGATCCTGCACATGCCGGACAACTGCGAAAGCGGAAAGGTTGTTTGACATGTGCAGGATCTTTGGGGCGAGGGACAACGGAGCCCCGTACACCGTGATCGGCACACACGACTAACCCAGCTCTGTGCTCAGTTCAATGTCTGTGGTTGTGAGAAGTATAGACAATCACAGACATTGGACTGTGCACGGAGCTGGGCTAGTCGTGTGTGTTGATCACGGTGTACGGGGCTCCGTTGTCCCTCGCCCCGGAGATCCTGCACATGCCGGACAACTGCGAAAGCGGAAAGGTTGTTTGACATGTGCAAGATCTTTGGAACGAGAGATAACGGAGCTCCGTACACCGTGGTCAGCACACACGACTAGCCCAGCTTCGTGCTCAGTCCAATGTCTGTGGTTGTGAGAAGTATAGACAATTATAGACGTTGGGTTGAGCACGGAGCTGGGCTAGTCGTGTGTGTTGATCACGGTGTACGGAGTTCCGTTGTCTCTCGCCCCGGAGATCCTGCACATGCCGGATAACTGCGAAAGCGGTAAGGTTGTTTGACATGTGCAGGATCTTTGGGGCGAGGGACAACGGAGCCCCGTACACCGTGATCGGCACACACGACTAGCCCAGCTTCGTGCTTAGTCCAATGTCTGTGGTTGTGAGAAGTATAGACAATTATAGACGTTGGGTTGAGCACGGAGCTGGGCTAGTCGTGTGTGCTGATCACGGTGTACGGAGTTCCGTTGTCCCTCGCCCCGGAGATCCTGCACATGCCGGACAACTGCGAAAGCGGAAAGGTTGTTTGACATGTGCAGGATCTTTGGGGCGAGGGACAACGGAGCCCCGTACACCGTGATCGGCACACACGACTAGCCCAGCTTCGTACTCAGTCCAATGTCTGTGGTTGTTATACATCACCTATCGCTACTACCGATTGAATGATTTAGTGAAGTGTTCAGACTAGCTCACCAGCTACATCGGCAGTATCAAAACGCCCGCCATGAGCTAGTCTGAGGACTTTACAAAAATCATGTAATCGTTAGTATCGACGGGCGGTGAAAATAGAATATTTGCACACTTAGACGTATATCTGTGTTTTCTTGCTAACCGTTAACATGACGTTACTGATGAACACTTTCTATTGTTTGGTGCTGCCTGCAGCCATCAACTTTTGTGTACTGTTTCATTGTTTCCGATTTTATCGCATATTAACATTGAATTTGATGTATTTTGTTGTTATAATTAACATGTTCTCAAGTTTCAGTTTTTCACTTGGCAAATACAGAATATGGAGCCAAAACAAGAAACCCAACCAATGACATAAATATCGACTGGAGTTGGCTGGGAGGGAATAGCATCGGTTCATTATGAACAGTTGAAATATGATCCGGCACAAAATACAGCTGATGGTCCGGACTGAAGAATCTATGGTAGTATTTGTGACGTGTATATGTATATTTAACTAATGAAACAAGTTTTTGTATTTTGAATGACCTAACTCGATATGTTTATCTTATTCTGTATTTATTTATCTATGTATATATTCACAGACCTGTTTATGGTGTAACGCTGTTGTCTTTTAGAGCTAGTTACATTGTACACAGATGACGGAAATTTTAATTTCAACCTTAACAAATATTCTTTTAAATTGTGTGCTTTATTTGTTTATATTTACTTGTAAATAATATTTGATGCTCGAATCATTGATTATTTAGAATGTTATGCTTGTCAAAAAATACGAAACATATATGAACTTGTGTACATCAAAGAACCTACTGTTGTTGGACAATATAATATTATCTTTGCACATGCAGGCTAGTTATGTAGTTATTAGTAAGAGTTAGTACATATGATTGGTACTTGTTAAACATATCTACAGCTCTGTGATAAGTTATTACTGTAATAGTTTTATATTCACTATGATGACTGATTCATTTCCAGGATGAACATGAATAAATGATACACAACCCTCTTGTCCTTCCTCCCTAGTTTCATATTAGATTATAAGTGTGTATATTTTGTATAGCCAGTGCATATCATGTACATGTAAGATATCCTGACTAATTGTAATTATCGATGGTGTGTGTGTCAGTGTGTTATTGAAAAAGGTTTATATAATTTAAATGAAGCTTTAATTGTGTAGATACTTGCTGTCTGATCATGCTATACAGGTGACCCATCTTTGAATGCTCACCATTGGAGAGAAAAAACAGCACTTTTTAACTAGCAACTATCAATATCTAGTAAAAAAAATTCATCTGATTCATCAAAAAGCTTATTAGTTATAGTAAAATATTCATTTGAAGCTTTTTTCAATATTTCCAATACCTTCTAATTTATAAAATAAAATAAAAATAAAAGAATGTTACATCGGCCATCTAGTCAGATTTAAAGGAATGTGTACGATTTACATATGCAGACAGGTAGGTGGTAAAGTTCCTTTTTATTAGCTCATCGACCTCCTGTCGAAGAGCTATAGTGTTCGGTACGATGTCTGTAGCATCTTCCGATTTCAAAAATTTTTGCACAGAAATCCCGGACAGACCCCCTGGACCACGAAATGACTATTACAACATATGTCCGTATGTATGTCGCTCGCTCGCTCGCTCGTACGAGATTTTTTTGTTCCACCCAGATCTCCTAAACTACCCAACGGATTTTTATGAAATTTTTTCTGCAGATACTTGTTATGGTCTAGTTGTGCAAGGTATATTTTATTTTTCAAAATTTTCCTTCGCACTTGAGAAAAAAAATATTTTGCAACTTTTTTTCAGTTTTTATTTTTTTTCTCCTTTATTTTTCACTCAATTGTATTCAAAATTTTCTTGCATATGCAGGAAATGGAACAATATTTTTCCATATTTTTTATTTTGAAAAATTATGTAAGACCATTGGAGAAAAAAATATTTTTTAATTAAAAATTGAACAAAAGAAGATCAATGCATTTATAGTCGGCTTAGTTTGCTTTGCTTTTGTCAAGAGAAGAAAATGTATTCACACTTGTTTTAAATTTGTTGTTTTATTTGCGACCTAGGCACCTACGATTTTAAAAGTGAATTTAGATAAATAATAATTTGTGATATATTCAGACTTGCACATACGTCGATGAGCTGCAGGCATGGGTGACTAACCCATTCTTTGAATACTAGTTACATTTGTTATTGCCCTACAATATCATATTGAATAAACTAATAATGAACTACATTTGTTGTTATCTTACACCATCTAACGAATGCCCAGTCTACCTTTGTTATTGTTTTATGCTATGATAACGAATAAACCTATTGCATTTGATATAGTACGTTTTGTTGTAGTTTAATGTAGTTTTCGAGTTACGGTTGTAATATTAAAAATATGTGCAATTAAATTTTTAAAAGATAAAATGAGTGAAACAAGTTACGTGGAATAATTTGCTATATACTATGCGCTTATTGAAATTTATAACATTAAATTTTCATTAACAATAAAATATTTGAACTGTCAAAAATTTATCTAACAGTCGCGACTCCAAGGTATGGAACATGCCATTGACAACTTAGTCAAGATTGTAAACGTATTATGGTTAGGTTGATAAGCAGGTTCATAGATAGCTCTCTTTAGTTGGCATTACAGTAGGTGACAGTAGGTAGAAAAGTAACTCTACTATCGTAAGGTAGAGTGCACTAGCCTCGATTGGAAGCAAATCGAATGACATAACGGTGGGAACTGATAATGGTTTAAATTGAATTGAATCAACGTAATAATTGAAGGAGGAATTATAATAATATAAGTAAACCTGATATATGAAGGTGAAAAATTATATTCTAACAGAAAAATTATGATGTATTACGTGAAATATAGGCATTTTAAAAGAAAGGAAAGTTATATAATAGGAAACTAAGATATTTGAAAGAGAAATTATGAAACATGATGTGAAAATAAGACATATTATGAGGAAATTCCGCACTATTATGGGAAATGTGTAATTATAAAAGAGAAAATAACGCAAATAGAAACGATATGATATCTTTCATAGAAACGTGATAACCCGAAGGAAAATTGTGATAATTTAGAGGAAAAACGTGCAAAAACGCGTCATAATTGAAGGGAAATTATATTTGAGAGGATAATATTGTATTACGAGTGAATAGTATAAAAATGTAAGCCAAATCGCGACATTTGAAGGCAAATTATGATATTTGAAGGCAAAAACCCGTACAGTAGTATGTAGTAAAAAGTCGTATTGCAGTACGGCAAAAATCCGGACGAAAACCCGTAAAAACGCTGTACTGTAGTACTGTAAAATTGCAGACGAAAGCCCGTAAAAATGCCGTACTGTAGTAGGGCAAAATGGCGGACGAAAGCCTCTAAGAAGCCGTACTGTAGTACGTCTCAAAAATTGTCAAACGATGTAAAAAAGGCGTACTGTAGTACGGCCAAAAAATTTTTAAACGATTTAAAAAAGCCGTGCTGTAGTACGTCTCAAAAATTGCCAAACGATGTAAAAAAGCCGTACTGTAGTACTGCCTAAAAAATTCCAAACGATGTAAAAAAGCCGTACTATAGTATGACCTTGAAAAATCACGAAACGGTGTAAAAAAGCCGTTCTACAGTACGGCAAAATGGCGGGCGAAGCTCACGTAAAAAGCCGTACTGTAGTATGACCTTGAAAAATCACGAAACGGTGTAAAAAAGCCGTTCTACAGTACGGCAAAATGGCGGACGAAGCTCACGTAAAAAGCCGTACTGTAGTATGACCTTGAAAAATCACGAAACGGTGTAAAAAAGCCGTTCTACAGTACGGCAAAATGGCGGACGAAGCTCACGTAAAAAGCCGTACTGTGGTACGGCAAAATGGCGGACGAAGCTCACGTAAAAAGCCGTACTGTAGTATGACCTAGAAAAATTTTCCAATCGATGGGAAAAAGCCGTACTGTAGTACGGCAAAATGGCGGGGGGTTGGGGTCCGGAAAAGAGCCGTACTGTAGTGTGACCTAGAAAAATTTTCCAAACGATGGAAAAAAGCCGTACTGTAGTACGGCAAAATGGCGGGGGGTTGGGGTCCGGAAAAGAGCCGTACTGTAGTATGACCTTGAAAAATTTTCCAAACGATGGGAAAAAGCCGTACTGTAGTACGGCAAAATGGTGGCGGGGGGGCCCGGAAAACAGCCGTACTGTAGTATGACCTTGAAAAATTTTCCCAACGATGGAAAAAAGCCGTACTGTAGTACGGCAAAATGGAGGGGGGGGGGCGGAAAAGAGCCGTACTACAGTACGGCAAAATGGCGGCGGGGGCCCCCGGAAAAGAGCCGTACTGTAGTATGACCTTGAAAAATTTTCCCAACGATGGAAAAAAGCTGTGCTATAGTACGGCAAAATGGAGGGGGGGGGGAAAGAGCCGTACTGCAGTACGGCAAAATGGCGGCGGGGGGCCCCGGAAAACAGCCGTACTGTAGTATGACCTGGAAAAATTTTCCCAACGATAGAAAAAAGCTGTGCTGTAGTACGGCAAAATGGAGGGGGGGGAAAGAGCCGTACTGCAGTACGGCAAAATGGCGGCGGGGGGCCCCGGAAAACAGCCGTACTGTAGTATGACCTTGAAAAATTTTCCCAACGATGGGAAAAAGCTGTGCTGTAGTACGGCAAAATGGTGGGGGGGGGCGTAAAAGAGCCGTACTGTAGTACGGCAAAATGGCGCCGGGGGTCCCGGAAAACAGCTGTACTGTAGTAAGACCTTGAAAAATTTTCCCAGCGATGGAAAAGCTGTGCTGTAGTACGGCAAAATGGGGGGGTGGGGGAAAGAGCCGTACTGTAGTACGGCAAAATGGCGGCTGGGGTCCCCGGAAAAGAGCCGTACTGTAGTAAGACCTTGAAAAATTTTCCCAACGATGGAAAAAAGCTGTACTGTAGTACGGCAAAATGGAGGTGGGGGGCGGAAAAGAGCCGTACTGTAGTACGGCAAAATGGTGGCGGGGGGCCCCGACAACAGCCATACTGTAGTATGTCCTTGAAAAATTTTCCCAACGATGGAAAAAAGCCGTACTGTAGTACGGCAAAATGGAGGGGGGGGCGGCGGAAAAGAGCCGTACTATAGTACGGCAAAATGGCGGCGGGGGCCCCGGATAATAGCCGTACTGTAGTATGACCTTGAAAAATTTTCCCAACGATGGAAAAATGCCGTACTGCAGTACGGCAAAATGGGGGGCGGGGGGGTAGGGTAGGGCAGGGTAGGGTAGGGTAGGGTAGGGTAGGGTAGGGTAGGGTAGGGTAGGGCAGGGTAGGGTAGGGTAGGGTAGGGTAGGGTAGGGTAGGGTAGGGTAGGGTAGGGTAGGGTAGGGTAGGGTAGGGTAGAGTAGGGTAGGGTAGGGTAGGGTAGGGTAGGGTAGGGTAGGGTAGGGTAGGGTAGGGTAGGGTAGGGTAGGGTAGGGTAGGGTAGGGTAGGGTAGGGTAGGGTAGGGTAGGGTAGGGTAGGGTAGGGTAGGGTAGGGTAGGGTAGGGTAGGGTAGGGTAGGGTAGGGTAGGGTAGGGTAGGGTAGGGTAGGGTAGGGTAGGGTAGGGTAGGGTAGGGTAGGGTAGGGTAGGGTAGGGTAGGGTAGGGTAGGGTAGGGTAGGGTAGGGTAGGGTAGGGTAGGGTAGGGTAGGGTAGGGTAGGGTAGGGTAGGGTAGGGTAGGGTAGGGTAGGGTAGGGTAGGGTAGGGTAGGGTAGGG